>OX104064.1:214403979-214462874 GCA_944474145.2 Dicrocoelium dendriticum
CAGTCACCCGGCGTGATCCATCGGTTTCCCTAACTGGGTACCATTATCGCCACTGATTGTTGTATCATCGAATATATCTCCACGAATGTAGGTGTGATCCTTGTATTTCTATTCTTTTGTGAAGACTACGGTCAACGTTATTGAATGGATCATGTGGACTTAAGGATCACACGCCTGCCTTATAATCCGGCGATCGCGGGTTCGACCCTACGTAGAGGACCGGGCGACCCTCTCAGTATTCTCATCCCAGGCGCGACCTGATGGTTATGAGATAGCGAAGCATCGGTACTTCGTACCGGCGTGATGCTGGTGCTCCTACTATTGGTTGGGGTTAACCGCCGTATGCCCGTTAACCGGTTTCATCAGCGTGCATTATACGACCTGATTGTACCAAGTTTGGCGAAACCGCGAGGTGGCCAGTTCACGACGTAGCATAATGACATGAAGAAATTTACTAAGAAACTTGGTCAGGCAGATGCGTGCAGTCTTCGTTAATGCGCGCCTCGGGATGATCCACACTAATGGTTTCTTGCATCTAGTTGTTAATTTCCCTTCCATTCTGGTCAGTTCAACGCTCTTCCTTCGTGCTTCCACTTTTTTCACTCTATTTGCCTTTAACCCCATTATCTTATCAGTGTTATTTATTGTTATTTTTGCGATGCAAGTCGTGATAACTGGATCTACTGCACTTCGATGCTCGGATCATAGTTGATCAGCTGAGCTGCCAAAATCTGCTAAATTTCGATCGTATCTTTTGGCCGCACTGAATGGGTGATGTCCCGTTAGTGTTCGGTAACAGGTATTATTTGTAAACTATTAGACCGGATGTTCAGCTAGGTTCTTCCGTGTATACACGGCGTCCGAGTTTAATGTTTCCAAATTTGTGACAACTCTAACTTTACCGAACCGATTGGCCTCATTAGACGGTCTCTCCAGCTCGACTACCCTGTCGTAATTTTGATGTTTTCTCTCACTTCCTACGATATTTGCAACGGTGCGGAACCTCTGCTATAAATTTCCACCGGTTGTGAAACATAGCATCTATGTCACTTCCTCTTCGTCTGTTTTATTTCCCATTATTTGTTCCGTTTCACTTCGTTCAGAGCGTCGCCGGTGTCATCGTGGGTAGTGTTTTGGGTCACGCTCTCTGCACTGGCGTGGCGGTGCTCGTGGGCCGATTTGTCGCTCAGCGAATTCCGGTGAAGTGGCGTAAGTTCCACCCCTTCGTTTTTTTTCGATAGATACTTTTGATTCCTTTTTCCCCCGTTTTCCAATGCGTTCTGCTAAAAATTCGCTACCATGCGACCGCGTTCAAAGGGTCCGTTGCCAGCTGTCAAATGGGCCTGAGATTTTGCTGTTCTAATCCGTCTCTACATTTACTTGAGTATCAGTATCTGCTAATTTGCTATACGTTTTTACGCTGCTGATGCCATCTCGGTTGTTGGGGAACCATCTGCAATCATGTACCGATATCGGAGAACCAGTCACCAGCTCAACTACTAATCCGAACTACAAGTTTTCCGATCTGCCAATAGATGGACCTCATTGTTGTTCCTTCGATGCCCCCGTAGACATATGCGCTACTTCGTAGCCGTACTTAGGCAAGCACGGCTAGTTTCCTTACCCCCCAGCAACCAGCGACCGGTTCCTTAGTCTCTCCCTAACACTGCTCTTACCACACTGTTATAGACTCTTTCCTTAGTCACCAGACTTACATGCCACCTTCTCCATAAGCGATTTGTCTTTTTAGAAGCCACACCAGTCCTATTAGCTCGTGCGTTGTTCCGGTGTTGCGCCACCACTGCTGACACATTTTTCCCGATAGATAACCCTCGAGGCGGCCGATCAGTAACGTGGTGCCAAGGTATGACGGAGAAATCTGGTCAGGTTGGTACGTGCGGCGTTTCTGGTTGAGGGGTTCGAGATGGGTCACATCAGTATTTGGACACCTCATCCGGCATTGGTACGACCGCAGAATCAACTGCGCCCCTGCATTCGTCATCTAACCTTTATACTTCCGTCCGAATCTATTGGAGGGTCATCTTGAAGCACTCGTATAAATGCGTTGCGACACGATTCGTAATGCAGTGAATCTTGGTCATCTCGATCACTGGGGCCGTAACTGGTGAATTGGAGAGAAAATGGATGTTACCCGTCCGAAAACACTGCAGTCCATGACGGGTTTCGAACTTACTCGATCTCATCATTGGGTTCGATGCCTGCTATATCTACCTCACGAGATCCAATAAGTTCTACACGTACGGAACTAACGTTAGCCTGCGAACGAAATAACGGCTCGTAGCCGAACAACATAGAGACAACGGAACACAACCAGCTAGCAGCAGGCAAACGTGTATTCTGGCCAGAAACTTTACAGAACATCGATACAGTAACTGAAGCCAACCACTTGTGAGTGGATACTCGATAGACGGACAAGCGCACACGGTCGATGATGGTGTGAACACGGATTGGAGATGGTGACTCATACGCCACTTCGTGGAGTGCAGTATTTTCGGGTAGGCAACATCATACATCTATCTTCAGGTGCCAGTGGTACACCGGTATGCAGTACTAATTCTTTGCTGCCACGCAACCACTACCAATTGCGCTGGGGCTGCGGATACTGCGAGGGTTGTCCGGTCCCGTACATAGGCTCGAGCTCGCGATCTCCAGACTACAAGACAGGCTTGTGATCCTTTCGGACAAGGACTTGCTCCGACGCGATTACTTTTATACACTTCTTCCAACCCCCTACGTTCTCCTTCATTCTACTTAGCCTTCTAATTTCTGTCATCCTGACGAAACGATTCGTGGCACCCACATCTGCAGCATTTCGGTGCCCGAATCACAGTTGGTTAACCGGGCTGAAACGAATCGGGCACTTCGAGCGGTGGTTGATCTGTGCATTGCTAATTGATGGTAAGGCGGTCCATTATCACAACAGTGTTGTATGCGCAGAGAGCACAGTGAAACATGCAACGATACGCATTGGCATACCAATAAGTATTTCTACAGAGTTTGGGCTGTCGAATCTGGGCGCTCTCTTCACCATTTTTGATAATCCACATTCTTTGAAAATACAGTCGAAGCCGCTTTATTGTCCACCCGGTTTATAGTCCACCCCACATTATTGCTCAGATTTTCCAAATACAAAATCTTTTCTTATGAATATGCTAAATGTTCACCGTCTCATTGCCGATTGCCCGGGTCGTCCCACCGCTTAATTGCCCTGCTGTGTGGGCTGTGCTCTTGTCCCTTTGCCAATTTTACGCCCTCGCTCCGGCTCTCTTTCATTAAGATTGCCCCACAGTTAGCCAGTCCGATCGACTCAAGAACAACAGAGATGTCGGCGTTGTTATTGGCAGATCAGAAATGGCTACCTACCCCATTTACTATACGAGCAAATTAAGTTTACAGATGGCTGTGGGCAAGCCCTCGACCCTGTTCAAAACTTGTGAACTGAGCAAAGTCGGATACACTTTCCGCTCCATATATGTCAATGCTCCATTGGTTACACACATGTATGGTCAGTAATAGAATGAATTTGTTTTTTGACAGAAAAGTTGGACGTTTTGTACTAGATTAAAGCTTATCCATCATGAACCTCGGAGGCCGAGTTGTCGCGTGATTTACACATTTCACGTTGTACCCTAACCAGGTTGATTGCCAGCGAAAAGGAACTCCGGCAGAATTTGTCGCAGGGTACTGCATGCTCTCAGGAAAGAATGGAAAAGATGAAGAAGTTGAAACTGCATTGAAAGACTGGAGCATATCGCTTCGTGAGCACAACCAAACAGTTGCAGGCCCACTTATGAAGAAAATGTCAGAGGAATTCTAGGAAAGACTTGAAAAATCCCTTGCTGTCACGGAAAGATGATTGCAAAGATGCAAGAATAGAAATCAAATTGTGTATAAACATGCGCTCCTCGAATAGCGTTCCGCGGACAGAGCAGTCTGTGAAAATTGGCTGAAAGATCGACTGCCTTAATTTTTAAATGCATTTGGTCATAACAACTTGTACATTGCAGACGAATCAGATCTTCTTTACTGAGCAACTCCAGAATGATCTTTGTGTTTTTCTGCCGACATGATCAGTGAATCGAAAAGCCATGGATAGGATCACTCTCCTGTGCTGCGCGAATATGTCAGGCACGGATAGAAGAAAACTGGTTCTGATTGTAAAAAATGGGAAACCACCATGTTTTAATCTCGTGAACGTAGCTACACTTCCCGTAACTTATAGAGCTAACAAAAATGCGTGGATGACGAAAGAACTTTTCACCGATTGAGTCCTCAAATGGGACAAGGAACTAAGCCAAAGTGGTCGAGAAATTTTGTTGCTCTTATATAACTGCACAGCGCATCCACAGGCAGAAAGTCTGGAAAACCTTCAAATGGAATTTTTGCCGTCAAACACGATCCATGGACCAGGGTGATTATGAATCTGAGAATCCGTTACAAAAGGGAAATTGTGGACCGAATTCTTTATCACATCAAAAAACCTGTCATCTGGCACATCATCGGCGGTGGATATCAGCGGCAAAAGTTCTGCGCTAGAGACAATTCAGTCCGTTTCAAAAAGTTGGTGATAGGCTACCGGTGCAACAATAAAGTCTTACTTTCGGCGAGCTGACTTCAGCCGACTGGCATCCGATGCACTTTCTGATGACGGCATCATCGCTAAGGGCGAGATCAGCGCTTGCACGATCCCAGTCATCAGTGCAGAAGAGTTCTTCCCCATTGACAACGATGTGGAATGTATTCGAACGGAAAGAAAGCAGCGACTCAGAGGAGGACGTACCGGATGTCTCCGGGAGTAAAAGCAAGCCACTCATGTCGCTTTCAGGAGCAAAGAACTGTGTGAATGATCTGTATAGCTACGGACTTTTGCATGGGCAAGTCAAAGATTTCTTTACCAAATCGGACTTCATCAGTGCAAAAGTGACTGGAGTAGCAGTTCAAAATAATGTACAACTGACGTTGGATTGTTTTCTCAGCAAAAATATACAGTAGCGCCAGTTTTTATAGCTATCCTGGTAGGATGCTTTATATTATAACTTTTAACTTATAGTCCATACTCTTCTGAATAAACCTATTTTGAAGGCTTTCGTTACAGGTACATATTTTATCCTTTTTAGCACGTTACACTAATTCAGTGGTTGTTTTCATTTTGAGAAAATGGCAATCTCGCTTAATAATTACTCACCCCGCCTTTTTGCCCCACTTTTGAAATATCCCGATGGTGGGCAATAAATCGGGTTCGACTGCACTACATTTTGCTTGATTATAAACCTACCTTATTCGCATACCAAGGGCCCATATATCTTGGGTGTGATTAACGTCCTTGGGATAGGATCTACTTTTGAACACCGGCCCTCATCTTCCTTTTTTACTCACTCCTGTATTATGGAAACATCTAGAGTTCTAAATAAGTGCAACTCCATCAAAGGATGATCAGTACACTAGAAACAGCGCAAAACCATCTATGACATTTCAACACTGATCATTTTTTAAGTTCTCATGTGATATCGTAACAAAACGTATAATTCACATTTAGTTTGACTCGCCCAATGTCAGTGGTATTCTCCTTCTTGGTTATGGAACACTGGAGAAGTGTGTACATCCAACAGATTGTTTTGAACTGCTGCCCTGGATTTGCTTCCACTGTTTAGTTCCGTACATAAAATTGACACTTTCCTTTCAAAACACAGGCGATGCGGGAACTAGTTTTACATCTAAAACCACAAGGTGTTGTACCAGGGTCCCGCGTGTAATGTAATGTGTTCGCAAGCGGAACATTGGCTTCAGTATGGGAAAATACATCTAGATACAGTATTGCGCAGTAGGGTCATAAAGTGGTAGGACTCGCAACCAATGGCAGATATGATCCAAGCCTCTTGCAAGCATGTTCTCATACGGTAAATCTCGTAAATTGGAGATGAGCGTGGTGTAGCAGCGTGTTGGGACCTGTTCAGTCTTCTGCGCCGGAGTTGTGTTTTCTGAACTACCAAGGCGCTGTTCTCGTATGTCGAATGCGTGGGACGATTAGCGGTATCTCAGTGCTACACCACTACTTTGTGTACATATACTTGGCTGTTGCGCAATCACATATCGTGGTGTGCTGGCCAGATACGGTAAAGCGGCACTAAAATCCAAGCGTAAGCTGGAACTCAAACCCGAGGTACAGCGATGATTGTATGCTAGACGTATGAACCAGTACACCGCAGATCCTCCGCTAATACTCGTAGCAGATGCGGCGTGCTGATCTTCTGTGTTTTAAATCCGCCAACTGCTTTTAAGACAAGCTAACACTGAATGAATTTATACTTTATTGGCTTTTCTGCTCTTGTCTTTCCCACAGGAATTAGCCTTTACTGCCAGACCGTGGCTCTAAGGACCACATGCCTGCTTGTAATTCTAAGGTCGCGGGTTCGAGCCTGCGTAGGAGACCGGACGACCCTCTTAGTATCCTAAGCCGACGCGCGAATGGTGGTGGTTGCGCACCAACAAAACGTCGGTACTGCGTGCCGACGTGCTACTAATGCCTTTCACCTGTTCCTTTATCTACACATTATCTTTCACATTCGCCATGACTTTTTGGTGCTTCTTCTTCGTCACATTATTCCGTCGTTTAAAATCACTTGCACGGACGCGCGATCGTTCCTTCACTGGAAAAAATCCCGACAATCTTTGGCCGGAACTAATGCCCCCCTTTCACACTGAATCAAGCACATAGCGCGCCCACTCCAACCACCTTTCTTATCTGCGATTCTGTGCCATCGAAATTATTCACGCATAATACTGGGCGGTCAATTTAACGTGTACTGGCTTCTGATGAGCTGGACACGTGGTATTAAACTTATGCTCCAATGATAAGTGGTGTGTGAAAGGATTGCGACGCGTTCTTTTAATGTAGATCACGATTCGCATTGAAACGAACCTTGTTCAGTACCAGTACTGGGACCATAGCTGAAGCAGATGGAAATCGGGTGTTACCCGCCCGAAACTAATGCACACCACAACACTTTGCGACGTTGTTTTACCTCATCGGGCGGAGGTAACAGACTTCGTGATTGCGAGTCACAATCCAATCACACAAGGTGTCATTCGTTCATTCATTATACACGTTAGCTAGAGGTGGAAACACCCAGCTACTGTGCAGCAATACAGAAAAGAAAAAAGGGGATATTGCAACATGTGTAAGTTAGCTGAGCTACCGGTAACGGTTGGACATCGTTTCGGTAAGCTACCAGCCGGCTACTATGCAGCACAAAATAATATACAAAATTATCTAAGGCTAAATAATGAGATCGTGATTGGAGGTGGAGGCTAAGAAGGATGGGAGGGGACAAAGAAACTCGCAACACGAACGCCACTGAGGTCGGCTCCTAGCCATATCAGCAAGTGTATCTAGCCAAACGTGTTCATCGTCTTTCGGACCCCAACCAGGGAGCCGAGACGCTCCAACCGAGGCCAGCTTCGAAGTGAGGGCCTTCATTCCTCTGGACCAAGTCATCACTTGGCCACCCCTCCTCTTCTTCCATCCACACCCCCAGCGCGCAAACAACGCACGTCGCGGGAGTCGGTGGGCTGATATGCATAAAACGTAGCCGAGCCATTGCAGCCTGGTACGTGAAATAACGGTGCTGAGCGGTTCAGTTCCTTTTCCTTTGCCGTAAACATCGCGTCGAAGACGCGTCGTTGCTCACGCGATGTTCCCACCAGATGTGAACCAAACCCCAAAGGCACGGATGGTTGAACGTAACTACCCTCTTTATGTCCGCCGATCTTAGGGGCCAGGTTTCACAACCGTACATTAGGGTCGAACGTACCATTGCATTGTACACTCTACCCTAATGTACGGTTGTGAAACCTGGCCCCTAAGATCGGCGGACATAAAGAGGGTAGTTACGTTCAACAATCCGTGCCTTTGGGGTTTGGTTCACATCTGGTGGGAACATCGCGTGAGCAACACGCGTCTTCGACGCGATGTTTACGGCAAAGGAAAAGGAACTGAACCGCTCAGCACCGTTATTTCACGTACCAGGCTGCAATGGCTCGGCGAGGTTTTATGAATATCAGCCCACCGACTCCCGAGACGTACGTAGTTTGCGCGCTGGGGGTGTGGATGGAAGAAGAGGAGGGGTGGCCAAGTGATGACTTGGTCCAGAGGAATGAAGGCCCTCACTTCAAAGTCGACCTCGGTTGGAGTGTCTCGGCTCCCTGGTTGGAGTCCGAAAGACGATGAGAACGTGTGGCTAGATACACTTGCTGATATGGTTAGGAGCCGACCTCAGTGGCGATCGTGTTGCGAGTTTCTTTGTCCCATCCCATCCTTCTTAGCATCCACCTCCAATCACGATCTCATTATTTAGCCTTAGATAATTTTGTATATTATTTTGTGCTGCATAGTAGCCGGCTGGTAGCTTACCGAAACGATGTCCAACCGTTACCGGTAGCTCAGCTAACTTACACATGTTGCAATATCCCCTTTTTTCTTTTCTGTATTGCGGCACAGTAGCTGGGTGTTTCCACCTCTAGCTAACGTGTATAATGAATGAACGAATGACACCTTGTGTGATCGGATTGTGACTCGCAATCACGAAGTCTGTTACCTCCGCCCGATGAGGTAAAACAACGTCGCAAAGTGTTGTGGTGTGCATTAGTTTCGGGCGGGTAACACCCGATTTCCATCTGCTTCAGCTATGGTCCCAGTACTGGTACTGAACAAGGTTCGTTTCAATGCGAATCGTGATCTACATTAAGAGAACACGACGCAATCCTTTCACACACCACTTATCATTGGAGCATAAGTTTAATACCACGTGTCCAGCTCATCAGAAGCCAGTACACGTCAAATTGACCGCCCAGTATTATGTGTGAATAATTTCGATAGCACAGAATCGCAGATAAGAAAGGTGGTTGGGGTGGGCGCGCTATGTGCTTGATTCAGTGTGAAAGGGGGGCATTAGTTCCGGCCAAAGATTGTCGGGATTTTCTCAAGTGAAGGAACGATCGCGCGTCCGTGCAAGTGATTTTAAACGACGGAATAATGTGAAGAAGAAAAAGCACCAAAAAGTCATGGCGAATGCGAAAGGTAATGTGTAGATAAAGGAACGGGTGAAAGGCATTAGTAGCACGTCGGCACGCAGTACCGACGTTTTGTTGGTGCGCAACCACCACCATTCGCGCGTCGGCTTAGGATACTAAGAGGGTCGTCCGGTCCCCTACGCAGGCTCGAACCCGCGACCTTAGAATTACAAGCAGGCATGTGGTCCTTAGAGCCACGGTCTGGCAGTAAAGGCTAATTCCTGTGGGAAAGACAAGAGCAGAAAAGCCAATAAAGTATAAATTCATTCAGTGTTAGCTTGTCTTAAAAGCAGTTGGCGGATTTAAAACACAGAAGATCAGCACGCCGCATCTGCTACGAGTATTAGCGGAGGATCTGCGGTGTACTGGTTCATACGTCTAGCATACAATCATCGCTGTACCTCGGGTTTGAGTTCCAGCTTACGCTTGGATTTTAGTGCCGCTTTACCGTATCTGGCCAGCACACCACGATATGTGATTGCGCAACAGCCAAGTATATGTACAAAGTAGTGGTGTAGCACTGAGATACCGCAATCGTCCCACGCATTCGACATACGAAAGCGACTTGGTAGTTCAGAAAACACAACTCCGGCACAGAAGACTGAACAGGTCCAACACGTTGCTACCACGCTCATCTCCAATTTACGAGATTTACCGTATGAGAACATGTGCAAGAGGCTTGGATCATATCCTGCCATTGGTTGCGAGTCTACCACTTTATGACCTACTGCGCATACTGTATCTAGATGAATTTCCCATATTGAAGCCAATGTTCCGCTTGCGAACACATTACATTACACGCGGGCCATGGTACAACACCTTGTGGTTTTAGATGTAAAACTAGTTCCGCATCGCCTGTGTTTTGAAAGGAAAGTGGTCAATTTTCTGTACGGAACAAACAGTGGAAGCAAATCCGGTGCAGCAGTTCAAAACAATCTGTTGGATGTACACACTTCTCCAGTGTTCCATAACCAAGAAGGAGAATACCCATTGACATTGGGCGAGTCAAACTAAATGTGAATTATACGTTTTGTTACGATATCACATGAGAACTTAAAAAATGATCAGTGTTGAAATGTCATAGATGGTTTTGCGCTGTTTCTAGTGTACTGATCATCCTTTGATGGAGTTGCACTTATTTAGAACTCTAGATGTTTCCATAATACAGGAGTGAGTAAAAAAGGAAGATGAGGGCCGGTGTTCAAAAGTAGATCCTATCCCAAGGACGTTAATCACACCCAAGATATATGGGCCCTTGGTATGCGAATAAGGTAGGTTTATAATCAAGCAAAATGTAGTGCAGTCGAACCCGATTTATTGCCCACCATCGGGATATTTCAAAGTGGGGCAAAAAGGCGGGGTGAGTAATTATTAAGCGAGATTGCCATTTTCTCAAAATGAAAACAACCATTGAATTAGTGTAACGTACTAAAAAGGATAAAATATGTACCTGTAACGAAAGCCTTCAAAATAGGTTTATTCAGAAGAGTATGGACTATAAGTTAAAAGTCATAATATAAAGCATCTTACCAGGATAGCTAGAAAAACTGGCGCTACTGTATATTTTTGCTGAGTAAACAATCCAACATCCGTTGTACATTATTTTGAACTGCTACTCCAGTCACTTTTGCATTGATGAAGTTCAATTTGAAGAAGAAATCATTGCCTAGACCATGCAAAAGTCCGTAGCTATACAGACCATTCACGCTGTTCTCTGCTCCTGAAAGCGACATGAGTGGCTTGCTTTTACTCCCGGAGACATCCGGTACGTCCTCCTCTGAGTCGCTGCTTTCTTTCCGTTCGAATACATTCCACATCGTTGTCAATGGGGAAGAACTCTTCTGCACTGATGACTGGGATTGTACAAGCGCTGATCTCGCCCTTAGCGATGATGCCGTCATCAGAAAGTGCATCGGATGCCAGTCGGCTGAAGTCAGCTCGCCGAAAGTAAGACTTTATTGTTGCACCGGTAGCCTATCACCAACTTTTTGAAACGGACTGAATTGTCTCTAGCGCAGAACTTTTGCCGCTGATATCCACCGCCGATGATGTGCCAGATGACAGGTTTTTTGATGTGATAAAGAATTCGGTCCACAATTTCCCTTTTGTAACGGATTCTCAGATTCATAATCACCCTGGTCCATGGATCGTGTTTGACGGCAAAAATTCCATTTGAAGGTTTTCCAGACTTTCTGCCTGTGGATGCGCTGTGCAGTTATATAAGAGCAACAAAATTTCTCGACCACTTTGGCTTAGTTCCTTGTCCCATTTGAGGACTCAATCGGTGAAAAGTTCTTTCGTCATCCACGCATTTTTGTTAGCTCTATAAGTTACGGGAAGTGTAGCTACGTTCACGAGATTAAAACATGGTGGTTTCCCATTTTTTACAATCAGAACCAGTTTTCTTCTATCCGTGCCTGACATATTCGCGCAGCACAGGAGAGTGATCCTATCCATGGCTTTTCGATTCACTGATCATGTCGGCAGAAAAACACAAAGATCATTCTGGAGTTGCTCAGTAAAGAAGATCTGATTCGTCTGCAATGTACAAGTTGTTATGACCAAATGCATATAAAAATTAAGGCAGTCGATCTTTCAGCCAATTTTCACAGACTGCTCTGTCCGCGGAACGCTATTCGAGGAGCGCATGTTTATACACAATTTGATTTCTATTCTTGCATCTTTGCAATCATCTTTCCGTGACAGCAAGGGATTTTTCAAGTCTTTCCTAGAATTCCTGACATTTTCTTCATAAGTGGGCCTGCAACTGTTTGGTTGTACTCACGAAGCGATATGCTCGTCTTTCAATGCAGTTTCAACTTCTTCATCTTTTCCATTCTTTCCTGAGAGCATGCAGTACCCTGCGACAAATTCTGCAGGAGTTCCTTTTCGCTGGCAATCAACCTGGTTAGGGTACAACGTGAAATGTGTAAATCACGCGACAACTCGGCCTCCGAGGTTCATGATGGATAAGCTTTAGTCTAGTACAAAACGTCCAACTTTTCTGTCAAAAACAAATTCATTCTATTACTGGCCATACATGTGTGTAACCAATGGAGCATTGACATATATGGAGCGGAAAGTGTATCCGACTTTGCTCAGTTCACAAGTTTTGAACAGGGTCGAGGGCTTGCCCACAGCCATCTGTAAACTTAATTTGCTCGTATAGTAAATGGGGTAGGTAGCCATTTCTGATCTGCCAATAACATCGCCAACATCTCTGTTGTTCTTGAGTCGATCGGACTGGCTAACTGTGGGGCAATCTTAATGAAAGAGAGCCGGAGCGAGGGCGTAAAATTGGCAAAGGGACAAGAGCACAGCCCACACAGCAGGGCAATTAAGCGGTGGGACGACCCGGGCAATCGGCAATGAGACGGTGAACATTTAGCATATTCATAAGAAAAGATTTTGTATTTGGAAAATCTGAGCAATAATGTGGGGTGGACTATAAACCGGGTACACAATAAAGCGGCTTCGACTGTATTTTCAAAGAATGTGGATTATCAAAAATGGTGAAGAGAGCCCCAGATTCGACAGCCCAAACTCTGTAGAAATACTTATTGGTATGCCAATGCGTATCGTTGCATGTTTCACTGTGCTCTCTGCGCATACAACACTGTTGTGATAATGGACCGCCTTACCATCAATTAGCAATGCACAGATCAACCACCGCTCGAAGTGCCCGATTCGTTTCAGCCCGGTTAACCAACTGTGATTCGGGCACCGAAATGCTGCAGATGTGGGTGCCACGAATCGTTTCGTCAGGATGACAGAAATTAGAAGGCTAAGTAGAATGAAGGAGAACGTAGGGGGTTGGAAGAAGTGTATAAAAGTAATCGCGTCGGAGCAAGTCCTTGTCCGAAAGGATCACAAGCCTGTCTTGTAGTCTGGAGATCGCGAGCTCGAGCCTATGTACGGGACCGGACAACCCTCGCAGTATCCGCAGCCCCAGCGCAATTGGTAGTGGTTGCGTGGCAGCAAAGAATTAGTACTGCATACCGGTGTACCACTGGCACCTGAAGATAGATGTATGATGTTGCCTACCCGAAAATACTGCACTCCACGAAGTGGCGTATGAGTCACCATCTCCAATCCGTGTTCACACCATCATCGACCGTGTGCGCTTGTCCGTCTATCGAGTATCCACTCACAAGTGGTTGGCTTCAGTTACTGTATCGATGTTCTGTAAAGTTTCTGGCCAGAATACACGTTTGCCTGCTGCTAGCTGGTTGTGTTCCGTTGTCTCTATGTTGTTCGGCTACGAGCCGTTATTTCGTTCGCAGGCTAACGTTAGTTCCGTACGTGTAGAACTTATTGGATCTCGTGAGGTAGATATAGCAGGCATCGAACCCAATGATGAGATCGAGTAAGTTCGAAACCCGTCATGGACTGCAGTGTTTTCGGACGGGTAACATCCATTTTCTCTCCAATTCACCAGTTACGGCCCCAGTGATCGAGATGACCAAGATTCACTGCATTACGAATCGTGTCGCAACGCATTTATACGAGTGCTTCAAGATGACTCTCCAATAGATTCGGACGGAAGTATAAAGGTTAGATGACGAATGCAGGGGCGCAGTTGATTCTGCGGTCGTACCAATGCCGGATGAGGTGTCCAAATACTGATGTGACCTATCTCGAACCCCTCAACCAGAAACGCCGCACGTACCAACCTGACCAGATTTCTCCGTCATACCTTGGCACCACGTTACTGATCGGCCGCCTCGAGGGTTATCTATCGGGAAAAATGTGTTAGCAGTGGTGGCGCAACACCGGAACAACGCACGAGCTAATAGGACTGGTGTGGCTTCTAAAAAGACAAATCGCTTATGGAGAAGGTGGCATGTAAGTCTGGTGACTAAGGAAAGAGTCTATAACAGTGTGGTAAGAGCAGTGTTAGGGAGAGACTAAGGAACCGGTCGCTGGTTGCTGGGGAGTAAGGAAACTAGCCGTGCTTGCCTAAGTACGGCTACGAAGTAGCGCATATGTCTACGGGGGCATCGAAGGAACAACAATGAGGTCCATCTATTGGCAGATCGGAAAACTTGTAGTTCGGATTAGTAGTTGAGCTGGTGACTGGTTCTCCGATATCGGTACATGATTGCAGATGGTTCCCCAACAACCGAGATGGCATCAGCAGCGTAAAAACGTATAGCAAATTAGCAGATACTGATACTCAAGTAAATGTAGAGACGGATTAGAACAGCAAAATCTCAGGCCCATTTGACAGTTGGCAACGGACCCTTTGAACGCGGTCGCATGGTAGCGAATTTTTAGCAGAACGCATTGGAAAACGGGGGAAAAAGGAATCAAAAGTATCTATCGAAAAAAAACGAAGGGGTGGAACTTACGCCACTTCACCGGAATTCGCTGAGCGACAAATCGGCCCACGAGCACCGCCACGCCAGTGCAGAGAGCGTGACCCAAAACACTACCCACGATGACACCGGCGACGCTCTGAACGAAGTGAAACGGAACAAATAATGGGAAATAAAACAAACGAAGAGGAAGTGACATAGATGCTATGTTTCACAACCGGTGGAAATTTATAGCAGAGGTTCCGCAACGTTGCAAATATCGTAGGAAGTGAGAGAAAAAATCAAAATTACGACAGGGTAGTCGAGCTGGAGAGACCGTCTAATGAGGCCAATCGGTTCGGTAAAGTTAGAGTTGTCACAAATTTGGAAACATTAAACTCGGACGCCGTGTATACACGGAAGAACCTAGCTGAACATCCGGTCTAATAGTTTACAAATAATACCTGTTACCGAACACTAACGGGACATCACCCATTCAGTGCGGCCAAAAGATACGATCGAAATTTAGCAGATTTTGGCAGCTCAGCTGATCAACTATGATCTGAGCATCGAAGTGCAGTGGATCCAGTTATCACGACTTGCATCGCAAGAATAACAATAAATAACACTGATAAGATAATGGGGTTAAAGGCAAATAGAGTGAAAAAAGTGGAAGCACGAAGGAAGGGCGTTGAACTGACCAGAATGGAAGGGAAATTAACAACTAGATGCAAGAAACCATTAGTGTGGATCATCCCGAGGCGCGCATTAACGAAGACTGCACGCATCTGCCTGACCAAGTTTCTTAGTAAATTTCTTCATGTCATTATGCTACGTCGTGAACTGGCCACCTCGCGGTTTCGCCAAACTTGGTACAATCAGGTCGTATAATGCACGCTGATGAAACCGGTTAACGGGCATACGGCGGTTAACCCCAACCAATAGTAGGAGCACCAGCATCACGCCGGTACGAAGTACCGACGCTTCGCTATCTCATAACCATCAGGTCGCGCCTGGGATGAGAATACTGAGAGGGTCGCCCGGTCCTCTACGTAGGGTCGAACCCGCGATCGCCGGATTATAAGGCAGGCGTGTGATCCTTAAGTCCACATGATCCATTCAATAACGTTGACCGTAGTCTTCACAAAAGAATAGAAATACAAGGATCACACCTACATTCGTGGAGATATATTCGATGATACAACAATCAGTGGCGATAATGGTACCCAGTTAGGGAAACCGATGGATCACGCCGGGTGACTGTTCGATTAATGAGCAGTGGTGAAACATCAAGCAACCCGTCAGCTAATGCGTTGCAGTATGCTAAGTCGTATAAACCGCACATCGGCGCTAGTAGTAAGAAAATAACACATAACGCTGGCGTCCGGCTGAAATCTTCTCCTTTCCCAAGCCTAGAGAAATGGAAAACCATTGACACTGCCTGAATCGTGGTCTGATTTGGTAAGTAGCATCGAAGTTTGGTGAATCGCAGGAAAGGAGAAAGTGAGCGCCTCGAGGCCGTGCACGGATATAGACGAAACGTAGGTGCGGGCACCCAGATTCGCTGATATTTCAGTGAAATGCACAGTCGATCGTCACTACGTGAGGCAGTGGGAACGTTTGTGTTGTGCTTGCGCTCCATCGCATTTTGTACCAGGTTTTGTAATCCTGACGATGCCAGTCGTAGAAACTGGACCCCTTGCACATCGGTGTCCTGAGCATAGTTGTAGCCGCAATGATCTTGGGTTGTAAATCTGTGGTGCTACGAAGGTTGTGGTCGATACACAGATTAAAAAATCGATCGTCATTTTCTGCCCGGTGGGTGTCGACCGCGAAATCGTCACTGGGCATCGTTCCGAGTCAACAGAAACGATCATTATGTTCTAACTGGAATTCTTGGTGACTGTTGACACGAGTATTAGTTCCCATAGCCTGCATCTGACACCACACCGACTGCGTGACTTGATGGCGATTCGGCGTAGTAGAATTGAGTCGAGTAGATTGTCCCATAAAAGCTTGACTGCTGGTTGCATAGCCCTCTGATAGCCAGCCCGTGGCCTTAAGAATCAGAAGCCTGTCCTGTAATCTGAGGGCGCGGGCTTGAGCAACTCTCGCAGTACCCTTAGTCCACATGCGACCGGCGGTGGTTGCGAAGCACCAAAGCGCCGGTACACAGTACCGGCGTAATGCTGATACCGAGAGTCAAAACGAAGTCTGAGCGGCGATGAACAAGCTGGTATTTATGAACACTAGGCTTGAAGTGTCATCCCAATGCAGCGCCATTTCGCTGACTAGTTCCCATTGTCAAGTCTTACGCCAGCTGCTTAAGTTCAGTGATTACCTTCCGTTGTTTGCCAGCACTTTCGAAGATGGCGTTTCTAGCTAAAGGAATGAGCATCTTTGAGGTTAAAGAAGTAGCCCAAGCAGGATGGGGGTAGTCGCATCGGCATAGTCTGCAGAGAATCCAGTACTCTAAACCAGCCGAGGATCTTGCGCTGATGTGTACAGACTATAGCTGAGGGTCATGTGGACAATCTGGGACCAAAGAAGCCTGTTGTCCGATAGCCACCATGTGCTCTGAAGTTAAGGATAGCGTTGAAAGGCTATATGCCCGATAAAGGGATTATGACTAGCGCACAACCGAAGAACTCGATCATCATTGTTAGGATGACGGACATAGACTTGCAAACGGATTCCGAAGGGATGTCGCAACTCGGATAGACAACAGACCAGCAATGGTAATGATGTCCGGGCTTTGGGTCATTCGAACAAGAGACGAAAGCTGACTGCTGAATTCATTTTGACGGATTCTAGGACTCAGTCGGTAGAAGGTAGGGTGGAGCACCGAAGTCGAATAGTTCACGTGAGCCGTTCAGTTATATTTAATCTAGAGGGCATGCCCGCAAACGACTATTGGGAGTGAAATCCCGGCGTACATGCTGACAGCGATTGATGTGGCAACACGGGAGAAGTAAAATTTCCCAATTTCGTTGACATGAATAGGCCAAAAATCAGTTAAGAGTTCTTTTCGTTGAACTCTCCTCAGACCAAAACGTTTACATAACGGTGATTGTGTGGGGAAAGAGTCAAATCGCGCTGGGACTGTTTTCTAAGCTGCTTGAATGGTTGGACAACATGCTTGATCCGGTGAGAAAAGTCATGACAAAACATACTTTGTTAAACGCTTTCGAATTATTTCTCATTTGGAAAGAATAAACTTGACTCGAAAGGGAGTTGTGTTCGCCTGATGTGCAGTCGCTATTCACTAAGGTTCCGATGGAGGAAACCGTGGATCACTTAGGTGAATTTATCGCGTGAAACAATATCAAACTAAGGCTTCCTACGAAAATCCTGAAGCACATGTTTCTTTTGTGTACGAAGAACGTCAAATTTCACTATTAAGAGAGAGCGTATAGGCAAAGAGACAGTGTGGCTATGGGTAGTCCATTGGGTTCTTTGCTCGCAGTTGCATTCATGAGCACAGATTGAAAGAAAGCGCGAGGAGATAATAAGATCGGCGACGTTGTACAAACCATATGTGGATGAGACACTTCTAGTCGTGGATCCAGATGATGACATTGTGCAGACAACACCTACACTAAACCGTATGCACCCAGACCCTACTGTAATCTGTGTGGCTGAAAACAATCACCGCCTCCCACACCTCGACGTTTTGCTCATATGAAGGCGGGATGGATCCATAAAGCGGTCAGTATACCGGAAAGCAACCTGGACGGGCCAATACCTACATTTTAAAGACTTCTCACCAATACAACATAAACGTTCTCTGGTCCGGACATTGTTCCATCGAGCCAAACTAATTTGTACGCCGGACACACTTGAAGTAGAAAGGGATTTTCTGTTCGACACGTTGCAATCCAATGGTTACCCTTTACATTTCAAAATGCGCGTCCGTGACAAGACGAAGCGGAAACCAATGTGGACTGCGTAGAAGAAGCCGGTTATCATTGATCTGCCGTTCAAATGTAAACACATTATGAAAGTCACTACGAAACGGATAAGTGCCTATTTGAAAAAAAGCGTATACTGCGGCAGAGTTACGGTTGCTTACATCGACAAAACCATTGCTTATGTGCTCTTCTGAAATTTCTGGATTTATAAAGAGCTTCTTGTTTCAAAATCGATGACTTACGACAGCTATAGATGGTAAGTAAAGTGAACTAAAGGAACATTAATACATAAATCACTGTAGTCCAAAGTAACAACTGAATAAGGAAGTAACAAGGCCAGTTGGCCACGATAGTAGTATCGGCCGTGTGAATTGATTTTGGATACATAATACTGGCTTCAGATTGTGGATGTAAATAGCTTCGGCAATAGACAATAGTTGCTTAAGGAATCCTTGTGAGAAGGGTTCAGGTAGTGAGTAGATGGTTTTGAAGTCATTCTCGGAGGCTTAATGGCCACAGCCAAGGAGGTGCGACATGATTGAGTTGTTTGAAGACCTCATTTCGCTTTTGTAATACTACGCAGGGATGTGCTCGCGAATCCTTTGTGATAGGCGTCTCGTAGTGCGATCCACGTATCGTGTACCACAAGAGCACGAGTACTGATAAACAAGCAATGAACAGGTTAACAAGAGCAGTCTATGTAGGTATTAGGTATTGACCGTGCAAACAGCTGAGGAAACAATCCCAGTCCGATTTGACATTTTCCATACACAATTAGTGCTATGTAAACGTTTGGGTCTGAGGAGTTTACCGAAAAGTATTCTTAACTTTGTATTGGTTTCTGGTCTTGAACCATATTAATGAAATGGGGGTATTTGGTTTGCTGAAGAATAGCATTGCTTGTGATTCGCTGAAGCGAAATGTGTAGACTTTATCGGCTGAACCGGAGCAAGGCAAGTGCATATGAAGCAAGACTTGGTTATCCTGTATGCATGCTTCGGAGACACAACATTCACACCTATAGAAATTGAATTCATAGCTAGCCTACACTTCATTGGCCTAGTGTTGGTTTCATTCGCACTCTGTCTAGGCAGCCTCGGTTCGTTAGCGTGCGTGATTCCGCTCACTGTCATCCGGATAAGTCCGCCTAAAGTTGGTTTGCAGACAAGAGGTGCCTTTTTATATCCGATCAGGATAGAAAATACAACCCAATCTGGACGTGTTCCACTCTAACCTAAATTCATACAGGTTATCACCGCTTAGATATTTTCGGACCATTTTATGAAAATGAACAAGACAGACTCCCACCAGACCTCTTCAAATTTGGGGGATTTGCTCTTGCCGACGCGTAGCCATGTGATCTGAGGACGCGGGTTCGAGCCTGCATAAGGAGTAGGCGACCCACGCAGTATCCTCAGTCCAAATAAAAACGGTAGTAGTAGCGCGGCATGAGATCATCGGTACTGCGTACCGGCGTACTGCTGATGAATTTCGTGAATATGTAGAAAAACGAGACTACTCCTGTAGACAGGAGCCGCTCCATTATAGTCCCAATTTTCAAGAAAGGCTCGCGTTCGTATTGTGACAATCAAAGTGAGACCAGTCTGATCTCAATTCCCTCTAAGTTGCGTACCGCTGCCGTGCACCATAGAATGAGTGGCACTCGTGAAAGTCGAATTCGTGAGGAGCAGACAGGATTTAGCCGCAATTGAGGCTGTATTTATTACACCTTTGCATACTGTTGGGTCTCATATATATATATATATATATATATATATATATATATATTGGCGATCCATTGTAATCGTGTTCCTCAATATCAACGGTGTCTTCAATTGGGTGGATCGATATACCTTTCGGAGCTGTCTACTCAGGAATGGTGTGCCTGAGAAATACATAAACATTATCAGAGCGAGGTACGAGCATAGTGAGGGCAGAATGAGGGCTAGTGGAGAGCTGTCGCCACCCCTTAACATCTCCAGTGGTGTGAGACAAGATTCCACGTTGTCACATTTCCTTTTTAACTTCCCTATCGATGAAGTCATGGAAATGGGATTCACTGAATATGACTGAGGTGTGGAGCCGCTTCTAGGCAAGCGACTTCTTGATTTACTGTAGGCCAACAACATTGCCCTTATCTGTTTCAGCTCACAAACGTACCATGTCGCACTGTACAAATTAGCGTTGGCTGTCAATCGTTTCAGAACATGCTTTGCACCCTCGGAATGTAAAGTTCTCCTCCAAGATTGGCACGGACCACCCACCCTTTAGTGGGGATCAGGTAGTCGTCCAGAAATACATGTACCTTGACAGCTATATTAGCACCGATGGAAGAGTAGATGAGATCGCAAACCGTATAGCAAAAAGCCGAGGTGCTTTATCAAATCGTCGCTACTTGTGGCGTCGGCGCCACAGAGTACAAAGAAACGGTTGAACAAAATTGATCGGGTCCTTAGTAGTTGAGTGCATGTAGACAGAACATAAGAGAATCATTGACTTTGTGGCTGTGCAGAATTGAACAAATGCACCATTGTGGTAGATCACGGGGAAGCGTTTAGGTAGACGGTACGCACTAGCCTGACCGAGTCTTGAAATCAATCTCTTCATGCCCTAGCGTCATGGTAACACACCATACCTACGCTTCACCACTAAGCGACAACCACCAAAAGCGTGTGGGCTAGCGACACCGTGTGGTAGTCCGCAAATGCGTAGATCCAATACAGGAAGCTTGGACAACAAACAAGTGGGGCCCTTATATCGGCCGGTTCTTTCATTGAACATCATATTTACTTGAGCTACTGTCGATTTATGTTTCGTAGAAATATTTTGAAAACTGCTTTGCTCCGAATACCTCCAATCTCACCAAGATCATCTTACACACAATGTTTTGAATACCAAATCGAAATACCGCGCAGTATTCGCGATTTGTTGCTTCCGGCCATGAACTTCTAGGCTATTTAAAAGCAAGTATGAAGATATGTCTTCACAAAACTTCTCCGAGGGACGCTGATTATCGATTTGTGCTTAGTGCTCAAGAATGCGGGCCCTTAAACTTGAGTAACATTAGTGCACTCATTTCTCCTTTCCTCAGTTATTGATAAAATTCTAAATTTTTGAAAATGTCATTTTACCCCATGATGCTTTAAATTGCTGAAAATGCATCCATCTGAGCACATAAAGCTTACCTTGACACGACTTGACTTATACCGCCAGTTGGCCAGCAGATGTTCGGTGACAAATATAACCGATGGGATGTCGGTCTAATATTGCAACAGTATATGGCATCTTGAAAGTGCCAACGACATATCGAAATCTGTGGCGTCCTGTACCATTTCATTCAGAAGCGATTGTAAGCAGGCTAAGTTCAAATTTCCGAAGTTTTATAGCCACGTGCAAGCAAGGTTTTATTCCAAAAGAGAGTGAAACGACAGTGCTTTACGATCAGTTCGATGCAGAGTTGAAGAGTTTGGGAGAAACGGAATGCACCCTATTTGCAATAGAAAAGTCAAGAGAGTGGTTTCTCTAAACTGATGTTAGACATGGGGAAATGATGTATGTAGAGTCCAGCGTCGTTTTCATAGCGAGCCCTTTAAGGATGAATATGCTGATACAATCAAATGAGTTGACGCCATCCAAGTCAAGGATGGCTATCACTGTCGTGAGCCATCATCATGTATCCCGATTGTATAGCGTACGACAGAGTGCAAAAACAGACGATGCACGAAGGTAGCTTGGATATTGCCACTCGGTTCTCAGACGAGCCGATGGGTTGACAAAAAATGGTGCCCGACGAAGATTCGACAGTAAGTTTACTACTTTGTACAGATAGGGATGAGGATTGACAATCGTCATCCAAAAGTCATGTTAAGTGTTCCCTGAAAAGAGCGGCTAAACCGTCCACGATCCACTAACGACAGAGTAGGGTCGTTGAGTTCACGTTGGTTGCAGAGCAGTGACAGCTCATATCAGGCTTGACATCAACGACCAGCTGAAGTTCAAAAAATTCGGCAAATAGCAGTATCATACCGTCGCTACAAGACCGGACTCCATCGCGACGAGACTTGACCGATCGCTACGAGACTGGATCTTAACGTGATGTGAGGGTTTGTGTACCCCAATGATCCATTGAGCTATACTGGGTGGTGCATTTTTGCACCTTCAGAGCCACTCATACCAGATTGGTCAATGGTTAGAGGCGAGACAAACTCAGCCTCCTGGTCCTCTAGGTTAAGGGTTGGCTTCTTACACCATAAAACGGGCTCTCTGTAGTCCAGTGTCAAAACCCCGCTGCTTTGTGGTAAGGTTTTTGAACCAAAAGCTTTGGTTGAGAACCCTAATCGTTCTCCTGTCTAGGCCTGGGCAACGTGACAGTATTCTGTCCACGCAATACAATAAGCCTTTCGTCTGAAATTTCTTGATGCTTTAGCCGTCGCAGAGGATAGTCAACGGCGCCCTATCTGCTGCATCGAGCAGGGTGGATAGGGGTTTGGATGCTACTGCTCAGGTCTTCTTCCCCCTTCTTGCGCTTTTTCATCCATATCGTCCAGCTCCAAATTTACTTTTATCCCTCAATTTTCAACCCCAAATTCTTGGCTCTCCCTACCTTGCTTTAATAGTCGGTGGTCGTCGAGGCTCAACTCGCACACAGTCGCAGGGCGTCGCTCCGATCCAGTCGACAAGTTCATGTTCAACCAAGCAGACAACGTCATTACATCAGTTTCCCTTTCGAGTTCTGGAGTCTCGCTAAGACTGGTATGCCTCAAGGTACGCACTTTGCTATTTGCAAGCTAGCACACCGACTCCCGCGACGTGTATAGTTTGCGCGCCGGGGTGCGGTTAGAAGAGGAGGAGGGGCGGCCAAGCGATGACTTGGTCGAGAGGAATGAAAACTCTTACTTCGAAACAGGCGTCGGTTCGTCCATCCCGACTATGTGACTGGGATCATAAGGACGATGAACATGTTTGGTTGGACACACCTGCTGATACGGTTTGGAGCCGGCCCTAATGGCGTGAGTTTCTTTGTCCACCCCCTCCCTTTAGGTTTCCCCTTCAATCCCGGTCTCATGCAAAACGCATATAATAGTTAACATCATACTTTCGTAGCGTAATTTTTTAGTCTTATCTTTTTGTATTGCGGCACATTATCTGAGGTGTGTTTCTCATCCTCAGCTAACGTGTATTGTTGGTGGTGATCATGAGTCTCATACTAGGCTTTCTGAACCGCTCGTCAAATTGTTCAGTTTGATGATATAGTCGCAGTAGCTGAAAAAGTAACTGTTCCCACTTTCCCAGATATAGATTCATTATCTGTGCATCTGTGCTACAGACGAGTTATGGCAGTAAGCGGCTATTCACAACCAGCTAGTGGTCGACCGGTTCAGGCACCAAATTTGTAAGCCATAGATCACCAGTTCGAGTCTCTCAACCACGAGAGCTGATGAATACGTGGCAACGAAGCGTCAGTATAGTGTACGGCGTACTGGAGACGCCTGTCTCAATTGCACTGATTAACATTTCAAGAGCCTTTGCGATCCACCAACGTTCTGTACACGAACACGAATGCACTCGTTAGGGTTCAACATTACGCTGATGGGGAGCAGCGAGTGTGTTCGATGGTGCAAGATAGCCAAATTAGAATATAGAACAAAAGACGTTGCATCACTCGTAAAAAGCTCACCTTAGTTGCAGCTAATGCGATGGTAGTGATTTGTGACCGATCACCCCATTCGGCCAAAAACGTTAAAATGAAAGACTCCAAGAGAATTGGGGAAAAAATACGTTGCAAATCTTCTCGTATCCTCGACCTCAGTGATGAACGATCGGAGGATCTGGAGGCTCTTCCTGTTTCCAAATCAACCGGAGATTGAGAGAGTTGTAATTTAACCTCATCATAGTCTTCCTGAACGCACATTGGAGACATTCTGTAAGCTAAAATCGGTCATTTCGAACAGAATACGGATTACCATCGTATAGCATTTTTACCCCAAAGACTAGAAAAAGTACGCCAGAACAGTAGAACGTAAACACCCGTGGAATGATATTCGTAGCGTAACCAAGGATAGCTGAGAAATCTGTCACAAGTGACAAAATCCGAAAATACCTGAAAGCACTGTCATCGTCGCAAGAGCACTCATTGCGCCGGCGTACACCGAGCATCTGGAGTGTTGCATTGACATAACAGCAGCAATAAAGAAGGTTTTATCCCCTAATTCCGAAATGATAATGACGTAGAGGGAGGCAAGTAGACCGCCAATAAAGTTGTCCAACGATAAGGAAGTTTGGGAATCAATTGTAGTCCTTCCTGCAGCATCCACAGGCGGATTTACATTCACAGACCCAGCGACTCGCAGGAATAGCATCAGGAAAAAAGACAAACATAAAGGGAATGAAAGGGCCATAGTGCCCACTTGAAGAAAATTGAAGACCTCAACACTGCCAATTCAGAGTGCGTCTAAAATAGTAAACAGAATGAGTAGTGACTCTAACAGAAAGAACATAAACAGCGGGATGGCCGCCGAAAGTTCACCAGAGGCAATCAGTAGGTGTGGCTGAGAACAACCAAAATGGTATTCGACAGTTCACAGTATGGAGCATCTGGTAAAATAATAATAATAAGAAAGTGTCAGCTGTACGCCATAACGGCGCTTCGCTGCCGCGCGACCACCACCAGTCGCGCGCGGGCTGAGTATACCGCGAGTACGTCCACCCATACGCGGATTCGAACCGGTGACCTTATGGTTGTAAAGCAAACGTGCATCTGGTACAAAAGGTTGTTATGCAGGGGCTGTGAGCATCGGCTTTTGAAACCAACCAAAGCGGTCATAATAGCGACAACCAAAGAGGTCGCCAACGCTCAGCATCGGGAATGACAGGAGAGGAATTCAGGCGATGGCTAAGATTCCTCTGACTTGCTCTATATTACACTACCCATCATTACATTGTACTTAGGCAAAAGGTTTTTTTCAAGCCAAAGAAACGGCTATTAGACAACACATGAATCGCTTGTCATATAAAGCAAAGAAATAGAATAAGTGCACTAGTCGCCAAAAAACCATGGTTGGCGATCACACCACTGTGGTGTTTGTAGTAATTCCTTACTGCACTAACTGTAAAAACTGCGTATGGTGCTGGATGTTGGTGATTAAGAGCTATTATGATGCTAAGCAGCAAAATCAGAGGAGTGGCTACCTCGCCGAAAAAGTAATCCTAGCATGGGATCTTCTGACCGTACAGTGTTGGCAACGTGTAAGCGCCCTGATCCCAAAGGTTTGCACAGGATGTTCAGATCCACATTAAGTCCTCTGCTTCTTACTCTACCAGTAGTATTGTGCTGTTGCAGAGAATTATGAAAGATTAAAGAAATGGTCCGAGTAGTCAGTATCAATGTGGACATTTTCCAGTAGGAACCTGGAGTGAGCGTGAAAAACATTTGTCAATTGAACAACCATACCTGAACTTTAGATTGGTCGAAAGGAGAGTTGTGTGCCTAAGAGATAAACATTAGACTTTAATTGTGACCCTAAGGACAGCAACCGCAAGAGCATATGTGCCGAGGTCAAGGTGTTAAAGGCACGGAACGAGTCAACATCAGAAAGATTAGCTGGAAGTGTGAATTATGTAGACTATTGTGCAGTGAAACAAGGCAATTACATAATTGTAAAATAAAAAGACAAAAGCAACTGAAAAACAAAGAAACACTTCAAAAAGGTTTGAAAATCTTCAGTTGGTTTAGCCCAATTGCGGTGAAGAAGCATCAAGAAAGCAACCTCAGACTCAGCATGGTTGGCGGCATCCGGTTTCGGATTTGCCTGTCACTGTGGCCAGCCACAGGACGCCTGCGCCTACAGAGGGACCATGGATGGCTTGCGCTGCACCACCCACAGCTCCATCCACACCCCCCATATCCAGTGTAAACCCGAAGGAATAAGACCGGGAGGCATGCGGATGGGAGTCACGTTTCATCAACAGAACCGGCCCACACTCCCTCAACAAGCAGAACGGAAGCATTCCGGCCTAATTGGGAAATCATACACACCAGACGTACACGAGGAGGTGGCTGGACCGTAGCCCGTTTCACACAGGTTGCATGGAACCACTCTTTAAGCCTAGCACTGTCACGAGGACGGTGCACTCCGTCCCCTCTAGCGACGACCAACTGTCTCCTGGAGCCAGTATGGACGAGGTAGTGGGTAATAGACAGGTAGGCACCTTGTCAACATTCACATCAGGCGCATCCACACCGGGGAGCTCAAGCAAAATCTACTTCTGAAATGCAAGATTACTCATCACGCAGGCAAACGTACCACATACGCCACCTTATTGGCCTGGATTAGTAAAATGAATGGGAACATACTCATGGTGCTTCTATTCCGCATACAATAGTGCCGTCTCCCACACCTGAGAAACCGCCCTTTTGAGCAGTCCACGGAACTCGCATCGATCAAATTTGCCTTGGGTTCGCCACATGGTTGGCGGCATCCGGTTTCGGATTTGCCTGTCACTGTGGCCAGCCACAGGACGCCTGCACCTACAGAGGGACCCTGGGTGGCTTGCGCTGCACCACCCACAGCTCCATCCACACACCCCATATCCAGTGTAAACCCGAAGGAATAAGACCGGGAGGCATGCGGATGGGAGCCACGTTTCATCAACGGAGCCGGCCCACACTCCTTCACAGGCAAACACAAGCACACTCTATTTGGGAATCAAGCGCACATAAGGCAGTGGCTGGACCGCAGTCCGCTCCACACTGACTGCATGGAACCACTCTTCGAGCCTAGCACGACCACAAGGACCGTGCACCTCGTCCTCTCCAGCAACGACCAAATGTCTCCTGGAGCCAGTATGGACGAGGTAGTGGGTAATGGACAGGTGGGCACCTTGTCAACATACAAATCAAGCGCAGCCACACCTGGGATGTCAAACAACAGCCAATCATTCGAAATGCCGAGATCGATTAAAGTAAACGCATATGACGACATAAATACTCGTTAAATGAGCATATAGAAGAAATTGATTATAAGTGATTCCGTGATAAGTACAAAATGTCCGAAAGTTAGTTAAAAATAACGCGATAAAATTACCCAAGTTTGCCACAATTTGCGTGAGCGACGTGTGCAAGTAAGGAGAAGATTATCAAGTACGCAGAACAAACCAAATAAGAGGTAATGAATTTTATCCACATTAAAAAGACCTAGTTTAAGTGTAAGTTGTTTTAGCCCAACTGCGGTGAAGAAGCATCATGAATGCGACATCAGTCTCAGCAAGGGGCACAATGAAGCGCAATATATATATATATATATATATATATATATATATATATATATATATATATATACATGGCAAATGATTCTTTCTCGACCTGGCTGTAATTCCTCTCAGCCTTCGTAAGTGTTCTGGCGGCATGGGCGATTTCTTTATGAGATCGATCGGTGTATGTGTATAAAATTACCCGCCAATCCCATGGGTTGACACATCTGCGGTTAGGACAATCTCTTTGGAGGGATCAAAATGAGTCAAAAGCAATTCTGAGGACAACAATGTCTTGACCCGTTGGAAGGTATTCTGGCATTCAGATGTCCAGTTTCAAGTTTGGCCTTAGGCTAGTAGCTTGTTTAACGGGCCACGTAGGCGGGCATCTCAGGCAAGAATGCGCTATAGTGACTGATGAGCCCACAAAAGGAACACAAAGACTGTCGATCTGTTGGTGGATGCATTTTGCTAATGGCTTCTACGTTTACCCGATCTGGTCGACGTCCATCCGTTTCAAGGATAAAGCCGAGGTCTTTGATGATAGGCGTGAAAAATGTGCATTTATCCTCACGGATCCGGAAACCGTGCAACTGTATACAACCAAGCACTTCATCCAAGCGGTTAAATAGCTTTCCCGGTGTTCGACTCATCACTATGATATCATGCAGATATGCAGCGGCTCCAGAAACGCTCGCTAGCATGGTATCCTGTTGGAAAATGGCTGGCGCCGTTTTCACACCAAAGGGCAAGCAGCCGTATTTGAATAGCTCATGATGAGTGTTGATCGTCAACAACTCACTCGAGACTTCGTCAACATCCGCTTGAAGGTAGACATCAGATAGATCAAGATTAGCCAAGCACTTACCACCATTCAGTTTAGCAGAGATATCTTCCGGTACTGGTAATGGGTACCGATGGTCGTCCAGCACGGCGTTAAGGAAAGTTGAGAAGTCAGCGCTGACGCGTACCTTGTTATTTGCCTTCTTCACTGCGACAATAGGAGAGGCCCATGATGAGTAGTTGACAGCTGTGATGACTCCGGCACGGTGCAGTCGATGAAGTTCTTGAGCAACGGCTGACATGGCTGCATATGGTACCGGTCTTTTAGCCTTGAACCCTGCTTTAGCACCTGGTCGCTAGCTCAGCGTTGCCTTGAATTTCGTACAATGGCTGTCGACGGTTGTCTTCGCACAAGGTGAGAAGTCTCTCTCCGTTATCAGAGCGGTTCTCATCGAGCGCGTGATGACCACCAAGGTGGCGTTCGTATGGTAGCAGGCGGCCAACCCGTGCATTAAAATCCCGAGCAAGGATAACGAGATCCGACTTTTTAGCATTAGTCAAAAGCTGATGTAGATCTCGGTAGAATTCGTCCTTGACCGGGTCGCCACTGCAGTCAGTTGGAGCGTACACGGAGAGCACAAACAAGTTGTGTCTCTCTTCGCGGTGCCTGCTGATTCCACATGAACACCGAGGCTGAACTGCCCATAGTCGGCTGTTAATAGGGAACCAGTCCAGTACTGCCGCCTCGGCCTTGCCACTTAGTGCTATATCTACGCCAGCCAAACTCGCTGAGGCTGCTTCTGGATCTCCAGAAAGACGCAGGTGATATCTGGCTTCGTGGTCAGTGGGGGATGTCAATGTAAGCACAGTGCTGGGATCTAGCAATCGGGTTTCTGAAAGGCAGTAGACATCAATGTCAAGGGAATCTAGGGTGCGCGCTAGACAGATAGTGGTAGTTTCTTTTGTGAATTTCTGCAGCTCCACTTGAGAATAAGCATGGATTAGATCAGGTTTCGAGAAGTTTCGTCCACCGGACAAAGTTGCGTATATGTTATCTATCCGCG
Organism: Dicrocoelium dendriticum; assembly: GCA_944474145.2. NCBI lineage: Eukaryota > Metazoa > Platyhelminthes > Trematoda > Plagiorchiida > Dicrocoeliidae > Dicrocoelium > Dicrocoelium dendriticum. The sequence continues at coordinate 214,433,374 of OX104064.1, forward strand.
GAATCGAACAACGTTCCGTCCTCGTCACTTGATCAACCCTCAGTTTAAGGTCGCCAAAAATGTGAACTGAGCCATCAGGCTTCGGTACAGGAACTAGGGGTGCATCCCAGGAAGAGTGGCATAAGGGTGCAATTATTCCGTCCTTTTGTAAGCGCTCCAACTCGCACTTCGGGCGGATTTCGAAAAATACACTTCGCGCCTTATAAAATTTTGATTGATTCTGTGGTTTGATATTCAAGCAAGCTTTGAAATCACGTAATTTCCCAGGTATGTTTATATCGAAAACACTGGCAAAAGCTTTCAAGAGTGTAGGTAAGTCAGTAATACTGTCCACCTTCTTGACAGATGAAATATTCCCGGCATGTACGTTAACCAGTTCAGTTAACGTGTTAACAACGATTAGAGGAAGATTCAACATACTGACCCATGATTTACTTTCACGTTACATCTGTCCAAAAGATCGAGTATTCCCCCAGTGTATGATCTTAATTTAAACTGAATCGGAGTTAAAAACAGGTCGCGTAAAGTTCAGTTGTTGATCAATGTAACTTAAGCCCCGGTATCGATCTCCAGACGTACTGGTTGACAGACAATGTTTAAAACAACAGTGTACAGGGATATTTCCAGCGACTGCGATGTGGTTGTGTGCGAAATTAGGTGGAATATGGGATCATCATCGTTTTCCACAGTTCGAAAAGTACCCTGGGCAAAGCGAGGTATCGGCCGTTAAACCACAGTCGAACGGCATACGCGCGCAATATGTCCGACCTTTCCGCACTTGTGACAAATAGACTGTTAGTGTCTGCGATCAGTAACCTTTTCATGCTTCTCGCCGCATCGGTAGCACGTAAAGAAGCATTTGTTGGTGGGTGATAGTCGAGATGTAAGCGCAAAGACGGCATCTGAAAGAAAATTGCCTTGATAATGAAGTAATTGTTGCACAACGATTTCCCTTTGTCTAACCAGTGCGCAGGCTGTTTCATATGTGAGTTTATTCTCGTCTTCTGACATCAGACGTTTTCCAATTTGTTAACCAGAAGGCATTGCATCGCCATCGATTCTTCGAATTTCGTTGCGGAAATTTCATTGTAACGGCAGTCAGGAATGGATTGTTGTATACGACTGATGAATTTATTAACACTCTTCTTCGCCCTGCCGTAATTGAGAAAAACTTGGGCGCGCAGTAAAAACATGTTGCCGCGGTACCCTAAGGCCAACCAGGGCGTTAAAGCAGTCCGTCAGGCATGTATTTTCGTACAAACATAACACTACAAAATGCTGTTGAGGTTCTGCATCGAGGTGTTGTCTCAGTAGTTCGATAGATTGGGTTTCACTAAGCTTGATGTGGGGGTGTATAATTGTGAAAAGCTTCCAAAGACCCCAAACTGCTAAGGATGGATTGGACGACGTGTAGGTCCAAAAGGGATCAGGCGGGATGAGATGGCTCATAATAAATAATTCTAAGTTTAACGTTCATCGCCAAATGTCACAGTTAGCAAGTGCGGAACTAACGCTAAGTAGCTGGCTCTTGGCCGAAGTAGCACAAAGCAAAACATGTTAGGCAAACGCAAGACAAAACTGTATTCTAAGCAGCATGTTGTACAACGCATCGATCCACTATTCTAAAGTAGGCCAACCGATAAGTGGGTGAGCGGGTTACTGAAATACGCCAGCAGATGCAGGCAACGAATAGGAAGGGGTCGGTACATTGGCAGTGAGGATGCCACACCAGTCTGAAGAGAGACCGCGAAACCCGATGGTCTCATCGTGCCTTGGAGATGGGGCAGCTGCTGCAATTGCTAACTACTGTAAGTTATTGTGTCTGATATGTGAAACAGGCAGCAGGAGACTTGGTGTTAGCGAAAGATTACGCGAGAGTGAACAGCCGATCCACAGCGTGTCGAAATGCTTAGAACGTAACACCAAACACTTAAAATAGCAGTTTAATTAGTAAGAGTTACTAGCTTCTCTATCCGCCATTGATCGCCCTTCTCCCTGAGCCGTCCCCTTGGATGCGCCTTCACGCGCAGAAGTCGAACGTGAGAATAGGCGGTTAAAAGTGAATAAGGCCGTAGAAGCAGATGGACTTCATCCAGGCCTCTTCAAATCCGGGGGGACAGCTCTTACAGAAAACTTGCACAACATTGTTATATTTGTGGGAGTAGGAGACTGTCCCAACAGAGTAGGGTCGCTCCGTTATAATCCCAATTTTCAAGGGAGACTCATTTTCAGAATGCGGCAGTCATAGAGGAATAAGTCTAACCTCAAGTGCTTCTAAGATCCTTGCTTCTGTCATCCTCTACAGATTGACTGGCATCTGTAAAAGCCACGTGCGAGAGGAGCTGGCCGAGTATCGTCAAAGTCGAGGATGCATTGACGACATTTTCACATTAAGTCACTTGATGGAGCACCGAAATATTTATCGGCGACCCACCGTAGTCCCGTTCCAAGATATCAATCATGCCTTCGATTTGGTGGATCGATGTGCCTTTTGAGACTGTCTGCTAAGGAAACATGTGGCCAAGAAATATATAAATGTAAGAAGAGCGATGTGCGCGCATAGTTCGGGAAAAGTGAGGGTTTATGACACACTATCGCAGTCCCTGTATATCTGCAGCGGTGTGACACAAGGATGCCCGCTTTCACTGGGCATGACCCAGGCGTGGAGCTGCTCCCAGGTGAATGACTTCACAACTTGAAGCACACAGATGACATTGTACTTAGCTGTGACAGCCAAGCCGCACTGGATAAAATTAGCTCTGGCTGTCAGTCGTTTCGGGCAATGCTTAGCATTCGCGAAATGCAAAATCTTTCCCAAAATTGGCTGGGACCCATTCTTGTGTTGATCAGCTAGAGGTCATCAAGAAATTCAATTATCTCAGCAGCTATATTAGTGCCAAAGAAATGGAAGATGAGACTACAAACCTCATAGCAAAAGCTCGAGGCGCTTTGGTTAATCTCCATCACCTGTGGCGCATGTGCGACACTACTCTCGCTCTGAAGAGCTGCTTTTACAATGCAGACATCCGTTCAACACTCCCATACAGTTGCGAAACCTGGCCTATCAAGTCAACAGAAGTTAAGAGGCTAGCTAACTCCGATCATCAGAGCCTTCGCAGCTTACCATATGTCTGATGAGAACACCGCGAGAGTAAGGGGCGTGTCACGCGCCGCGTATTTGGTGCAGGAAGTGCGAGTGAACCATTGAGCATCGTTATATCATACACCAGGCTCGGATGGTAGGGCCAGGTATTGCGCATGACAATCCACCGTCTCCCGCATCGTGCGTTGATTGCGGGCCACAGGTGTGGATGAAAGATCAGGAAAGGCCAAGCGATGGTTTGGTAAAGCAATGAAGGCCGGCAGTTCGAAGTTGGTGTCAGTTAGTATCTCCCGATTGCCAGGCTGAGATCCGAAGGATGATGTATAGGTTCGGTCAGATACACTAGCTGACATGTTGAAGAGCTGACCACAACAGCCTTCGTGTAGTGTTTCTTTGTGCCCCCTCTAGCTTCCCTCTACAGCAAGGTTATCACACCCCATGCATACTTTGATACGGAGCACCAGATTACTTCTTAGTTTCTTTTTATTTGCAAAGTCTAATATTTTGTATTGCGGCGCAATAGTTGAGGTGCTTTGCTTACACTCAGGTAATGCGTGTTGATGATGATAATGAAGGTAACTGCTGCCAAACGCAACATGAAAAGCCTGGTAGTACTCGACCGAGTTCGTCCCCAGATATGAGCTAAACTTGAGAGAAGTAATCAGAATACTCAATATCCTAAAATACAGACTGTGCATACCTCGTCTCCTACCTGCACAGCAACACCGGCCGATCCGACGTGTTGTAGACGCAGCACAACCCTATAACGAACAGGTCGTTGCAACGAATGGCACAACTAACGCATAGTTCGGCGTGGACCGCCGTCCTTGCTTAATTGAACTGTTACATCAGTAGAATGTTCTCGCCTATCAGCCTTGCTGTACACAGCAGATAAAGAGACTCATGTAAAGCTGCGCGATAGCCGATGCAGGATGCGGTTGAATTTGATAAAATAGTCATGAATATACAAGGCTGAGATTTTGTCAGGAGGTTAGATAAGAAAACGATTATGATTCCCAACCTAAACCTTTGGTTCCAAAGTCTATCTAAAAAGCAGCGTAATGGTGTCAGCAATCTAGTTTTACAGAAACAAACGCCATCCTATTCCTAACAACTAATGTGGAGGGCCATATGGCTCCTTCTGAGCAATCTGGCAGGAGTAGCTCTGAAGGGGCCCGGAATTCAATCCCGTAAAGTTCAGTGGGTCGAAGAGGTACGCAAACTGTCTTACAACGTCAAGGCCCAGTCTCGTTGTGACGATATTTATACTTAGTTAATTACATCCAACTACGACTGTAAATAGTGCAGAGACGAAAACGACAGCCAATGAAGTTTCGATAACGTTCTCTCGAAACATTGAGGCAAGAGCTCATGTAAAGTAAAATGCTCCCGACTTGACTTTCAATGTAGCGATGAACTATAAGTAGTGTCCAGCTGTAAAGATGCACTTCACCGACCGTGATAAGCGCGGACATCCATGTATCAATGAACGCAAGAATATCGGAATGACCTAGTTATAAGTAGACTCAAAAGGTGCCTTTTATTGTATATTCTTCACACATTGTTTTGTACTAACCGGAAGAGTCTGATACAATCAGCACCGTAGCAAGGTGTAGTGGAAAAAAGCTAACAGCGCCTAAGTAGATAAAAGAACTCTCAGTCTATAAAGTAAAAATGTTGGACCTGACTTTGGGTAAAGCACGATCCTTGGTAGGTTGTCAATTAGTCGCGCAATTCGGTTCGGAAGAGGAAACTTTAATCTGCACGATAATTAGACGCGGTAATTTCGATGATCGATGAACGAGGTAAACAGATCGAGGATCGACAGCACAAGACGATTAAGTCAGACCAGAAAGTGAATCGAATTCGAAGAAGTGTTTACCGGTTTTTCGTCAGTTAACACAAAATTTTACAATAACAAATGGAAGCGGGAATAGTAAGGTACAATTGGAAAAATAGAACGGTACAATGGCTACAGAACTCCACTCTAGAACGTGAGTCACTGAGACGAATGCTCGATAATCGTGTTTCATTTATTGTAGTCTGGATGGGAGTAGAACGGTACGTCCGAAGTGCGTTCGGTGGTGCGAGTTCCAGTTTGTGTCGTGAGATGGTTGGGGTACAGGAGAGGGAACAGAGATGTCACACATGAGCTCAATAGGAGGTGTAATTGGGAAGATGGGCTGGTCGGTGACAGGACTGTCCGTGGGTTTCGGTAGTGGTCGCGTCTCGAGGTAAGCCTGTGTCAAGCGGTCAATAGTCACAGTATCTTGATAACCACTTCTATCCAGCACGAAGTACTTCGTCCGGGCAACCGACTTAAAAGGACCCTCGTAAAGCGGTGTCAGAGGTCTAGGAACGGAATCGACAAGCATGAGAACGAAGGGGCAAGTGCGCAAATCCGGATGAACATGTTAACTCCGAGGGATGATTCAAGATGGTGGTGGTGGACGAATTGAGCTGAAGTGTTGCCTCAAGCGTGTGACGTAGGAGGTCGGATTAAGTTCTCCAGTCGCCCATGAGTCGAGCAATATTACTCCGGGAAGTGTGAGAGTAGTGCCAAAGACCAACTCAGCGGGACAACAGCCAATGTCTCCTTTAATGGTGACGAATAGCAAGCAAGGTTTCAAATTCTTGGAAGATACTTGGAACCGATCGAGTAGTCATGAGTTCAGAGAGGTTTGAAAACAATCGGTTTGGTATAGTAATTTGGTAACGTTTCGCCTCTAACATAGAGGCTTCATCAGACCAGGTGAATCAGTGTGCAATTGGTGTGGGATTTTATAGCGAACAGGGGCGAACAGGGGTAATCGGTATATGTTCTGACCATTGTGAACTCGAATGCGAAGCAGTAATTACGGCTTCAAATTGGCAATGGAAACGCTCAACGATGCCATTGGCAGCTGGGTGATAGGCGATTGTCCGTAGGTGGGAACAACCGAGCAAGCGGTTCAAGTCACGAAACAAGGCCGAATTGAATTGGGGCCCCCTATCGATACTAATAATGGCAGGCGTGTCAAAAACGGAAATCTAAGTTTCAATGAGTGTTCGCGCCACAATTTCCGCAGAATAATCACGTAAAGGCATAAGCAAGTGGTCAACACGTGTAACGATAAACACATAGCAATAAATAGACAAAACAGTTGAATGGAGGCAGGGGTTCAACGACGCGAAGATGAACATGTTTGGAACGAGAGTCGGGAAGAGCAAACGTGCCCGGGACCGTAATCGTGTGACGGTGGATCTTGTGTGTTTGGCAAGTGATACAGTGTTTGGCATACTGCTGAATCTCGGAGCGCATGTTATGCCAAATGAAGCGATCAGTAATCAGCTTGACGGTGGCTCGGATGCTCAGGTGTGAGATTCCATGCAGGTGGTCAAAGACGATTCGGCGTTATTGCTGTGGGACAAAAGACCGGGGCTTGCCGGTAGAAATACCACAGTAAATTTTGGATTCTGAGTTAAGGATTGGCAACTGTGATATTTTGATCGACGGATTTGATCTGTTGCACAAACTCAGGACCTCCTTCCTGATGAGCTGCTGTATCTTCTAAGTTAATCTCCTGCCGTGAAACTTCGTGAAGATATATACGCGACATGGCATTGACGACAACGTTATTGGCAGCAACAACATGGTGAATGTCGGTCTAAAACTGTGAGAAAGAATCCAAAGGACGAATTTCTCTGGGGGAGAAACGGTCGGATGAACCACGGAAAGCAAAGGCAAGTGGTTTATGGAATGTAAAAATGGTAAACGAGCGACATTCAAGCAGGTGCCGAAAATGTTTGATAGCGAGGTAGATAGCTAAAAGTTCTCAACTGAAGGTGCTGTTTCGCGTCTGTGCTGGCTGAAGTTTGCGAGACAAACTGGATAGCGGCTCAGGTTGATCGTTGATTAGCTGCTGGAGAACAGCCTCAACGGCGGTCTGAGATGCATCAGTCTTGAGGATGAGTGGTGTCAACATCAGTCCTCAAATGACTAAGCGCGGTAACGTTGGAAAACGCGTGCATGATCTTGTCGAATGCATCAGTAGCTTATTGCGTGGGCCCGAATTTTCGTGACCTGCCTTGAAGTAAATCGGTCAATGGCTGGAGTAGTCCAGAGCAATCTGATATGAAGCGGGGGTAGTAATTCACCATGCCGAGGAAATGACGGAGACTTTTGAAGGATTGAGGCAAGGGGTAATCTGCAATCGCCTGTGTTGTCTCGGGAAGTGGTGTAATACCGTTGCAATCAATTCGGTGGCCCAAAAAAGCAACAGAACTTTGGCCAAAAACACATTTGTCAAAGATCATAACGTCGTACTGAGCGAAGTGTTCGAAGATCGATTGAAGATGTGACAGATGCTCATCATGATACGAACTGGGAAGAATATCGTCAATGTAGACGAAGTCGAGCCCTCTAAAGACTTGATCGATAGACCTTTGGAAAGTCTGTGCGGCATTTCGTAGACCAAATGGCATGCGAATTCATAAAGACCAAATGGTGTGGTTATGACAGTCTTCGGAACATCGTCGGGAGCAACGAAATTTGGTAGTAGGCACGCACCAAGTCAATCTTGGAGAAAATTGTTCCTCCATGCAAACCAGTTGAAAAATCATGGATATGCGGAATCGGATATCTATCGGGGACAGTTGAATTGTTTAGTGCCCGGTAGTCTTCACAAGGTCTATAGTCGACATTGGACTTTTTGGGAAACATATGAAGCGGGGAGGACCAAGGGCTATTGGAAAGACGGACGATACTGAGACGAAGCATATGTTCGAACTCTGCCCTGGCAGCAGCGAGCTTGTCTGGAGGTAATCATCGAGGTCGGGCGGTTACTGGCGGTCCAGTGTTAAGATGTGATGCGTAATTTCGTGCTTAGGCTAAGGAAAGTCATTAGACGATTGATAAAAAGAAGGAAACTGCAGCAATAGTTTGGTAAACACATCGTCAAAGGGTAATGCTAAACGGAGACCGATCGAACTGATCGAAGTGACTTTACCCGAAACGGACAAGGATGTCAACCTATCGCATATTTTACGGTTACGCAGGTCCAAGATCATGCCGAACTTGGTGAGGAAATTAACACCAAGGATGGGGCGTTGGATGTCAGCGATGAGAAAAACAAAGGGAAAACTTCGACGAAGACCAAGGTTGGGAGTCAGCATTTTCTGGCCATATGTATGAATCTTGGTATGGTTCGCCGCCTGCAATGTCAGCCCGGTTGGAAGTAGGTTGCGTTTTTCTGCAGCACGAGGAATAAGGCTGACCTCGGCACCGGTGTCAACCAAGAAGCACGAATTGATTGAGGAACGGTAGGTGTAAAGTAGGCGACTATAAAATTGGTCAGACAGCCGTGACCATTACTGGCTGGCATGGAGGTTTCCCTGCTGCGGTTGGTGGAATGCTTTCGGGTAGTTACAACCAGGTCGACAATTCATTGCATAATCGTCAGAACGGTGATGGTACCAACAGAAATGACGTATTGAACTCCCGGCGGGACTATGTCTACTTCGAGGGGAGCGTCTAGGGTATTCTACCAAGGTAGCAATTAATGCCCGAGATAGCGAGTTCCAGGTTCGATAACTTCTCGGAAATGGCTTCAATCAGGTCAGTCCTAAGATCGGCGTTAGCGATGGACTCAACTGAGTAACATGCTGCGTTTTTATGAGAGCACTCATGAACTTTGTCTGATGTCTCGGCCAGCTTGTCCAAAGACAAATCATCTGCGAACACAGCGAGAAGAGCTGAGGTGTTGGCTGGAAGACATTTCGTCCAGAACTGTCGCAGAATTGTGTCATCGATCTTAGAGGAACCGACCAACGTACGCGTGTGTCTTAGGAGTTGTGACGGCGTGCGATCGCCTAGTTCAACACCGGTAAGTAACTGCTTAAGTCTAGCTTCGTCGGAAGCCGTGGTGTGCTTCAAACGGTGGCCTTCAGCTTATCGTAAAGTGCGTCGGTCGGAATCGGATCGAGCAAATCTATAAGGTCGGTTGCGATGTGGGTAGGAAGCTGGGCAGTGACATGTGCGAACATTAATGACTTCAAAGTAATACGACGTATGCGAAAAAGAGCTTTCAATTGTAAAAACCACACGTGAGGTTTAGATGAACCGAATACAGGGAAGGAGAGACCAACAAAATTTTCTGAACTGTCAGTGCGGGAAACGTGGTCCGGCATAGCAAAGGCACACAAAAGGAATTCTGAGCTTGCAAAAAAAAGAAATGGGGTCACCAGATATGTAGTGGAAAGGCCAAACTCTCAGTCTATAAATAAGAATGCTGGACCTGACCTTGGATAAAGCACGATCCTCGGTAGTCCATCAGTCAGTCGAAAAATCCGGTCGGGAGACGAAACTTAATCAGCACAATAATTCGACGCGTAAAATCCGATGGTCGAGGCTAGCAGACCGACGACGATCAGTAGCACAACACATGTAGCCGAAACCAGAAGGCGAACCAAAACCCGAAAAAGTCTATTATCGGTTGTTGGTCAGTTAAAACAAAACTGCACAATAATAATGGAAATGCGAATAGAAAGGTACAATTGGGAAGAAAGATATGTACAATCGCTACAACCTGCATTAGCAATCCCCGCTGTGCCGGCCATGTGAAGCAGCAGTAGCAATACGGAGCAACAAAGGCGGAAATGGGTAAAAGTAAAGGAGTAATGTAGAATAATTAAGTGTAAAGTTTATGATGTGAAAGGAATGATAGGGAACTGCAATCCAAGGGTATCGGATATACGCTCAAACGTTTTCACTGTTTGTGATGATACCACATCCTTAGGTAAAGCAAACAACCTGTAACATCGGCCATCGTGACAAGTGGCTTGCTTGCAAAAGGTCCCATTATTAAAGCTGCCGAGGATTTTTCAAGTCAACAAAAATGGGCCATGCCAAACCCTTCTGGCATAGCTTTTCTACTTCTCTCCAAAGGCCGATCTTGTGGATACTTTTTATGCCAATATGCGGCAGTAGCCCAAGAATGCGAAGAATATTCTGCACGCGCCTTCAATCCAAGTGGGGTCGAATTTTAGCCTTACGTATTAATGGCTACTCCGGGTTGAAGATATATTTTAACGTGCTGATAAGCACGTCTCTCTGACTGCCCATGGCAATTTCCGCGCTACGCATATGGTTGATGAAAGAAGAGTGCATTCTATCAATCTGTACCTTTAAGGAGTCAATGAGTGACCGTTGCTCTCGAATTAACTACTCTGCGGCGTTAAGTCTTTGCAAACAGTCCCCATCGACAGTATCCCTAAAAGACGGATCTACCTGCCGAGCAGGAAGTATAGGTGAGAAAGTGTTAGCTAAACAAACAGTGAAAACAAACCCAACATCAATTTGGGAAAACCAGCGTAGAAATAGATTGAATGCTGAGCTAACCTGGAGCAATTGTTGTGATGCCACAAGTATGTCGCACTGAATACTATCTATGCAGCGTCAGAGGCATCCTGTCCACATTTACAGACTTCAGATACCATGATAAAAACGAGATAACCAAGTAAATTTGCACAGTAATAAAACGGAGTATCCAATGGCCAAAAATATGCATACGAAGCCTTAGCGACAAAAGGCCGGGGGATAGCCTAAATATTGAGCACGGAAGACAACACTAAAAATCCGAAAATATACAGTAGTGTAAAACAACTGCAAAAACAGAATCGATAAAGCACAAAAAGTAACGAAACGAACTCACGGGCGTGAAAGTGGTTAGCGGCAACCACGCATTGAGTTCAGTGTTCGAGTTTTAGACAGCAGGAGAGAAAACACACGTCAGTCCCAACGATTTCGAATCATTCTGGGATTGATCGTGTCGCCGGTATGTCACATTATAAAATCGGACAGACGTATGACGTGATGAGAGGTAGAAAAAGCTCAGGAGTCATTCAAGTAAATAATCATTTTAATGCACACAGTACTCTAAGTGAGGTCGTAGAACCGCCTTATATAAAGAGAGGAAAAGCTCTGGTTTGGCGTTACATAATGTCCTCTCGAGACGGAATAATTCCTGCCGCGCCTTGTTGGCCACATGCTGACACTGCTGCGGCTTTGATGGTATTCGTCATAAAGATACCCAAATCTCGAGCCTCATTAAAGAGCCGCAATGGCAGGATACCGGCAGTAGTTTGCACTGTAACCCCATTTACCGGCATTAAGAGGCAAGTCGCATGAGGAAGAACATCTCGCTACAGTACAAATGTCTTTGGATAACGTAAACTCGTCGCCCCTGTTTACAAGTTATACATCGTCTGCAAAAACAGCATGGGTTATCGAGGAGCAGTGACAAATCATTCATATACAAAAGGAACAATAGCGCTTAAAACAGAACCCTGAGGAACACCGCTGTCAGCAATACCCTCACTTGAGTAGGAGTCACCGATTCTAACTCGGTTCTCTCGTAAAGAAATGCTGTTACCTAATTCAGTAGGAGATGATGTATCCCAAACCATGACAGCTTTCCAAATAAAAAACAATGATTGACGGAGTCAAAAGTCTTACTGAAGTCTAAGTAGCAAACTCCGACTGAGAGGACGTCATCAAGACAGCGAGTCATCTCATTTAAAAAAGGATAAAAGATTGGTAAGGCATGACTTCCGCTTAATGAAGCCGTGCTGCTCCGCTTCTATCAAGTTATGAGCAAATAAATGCCCACAAATCTGGTTCCTGATAAACTTTTCCAAGATTTTAAGCAGGACGCTAGTGAAGCTGACTGGCCTAGTTTGCAAGGGCTGATTTAGAGCCCACAAGGTGAACTACTACAACAGCTGCTTAGTTCCAGTCTTGTGGCAGCCTATCTTCCTGAAATGACATGTACAAATCCAAAACAAGATGGTGGAGTATTGCAGCAAGCGGCCTGGTGATGGCATAATGCACATTATCAGATGTAGCCGATTTATAAAGGTCTAATTATGTCAAGAAATCGAGAAACTCAAATGGGGCGTTTGACAGTATACTCACAACTTGGCGATGAGGCTATGAGGAGATAAGACAGCCGTTACCAACATGATATACTTAATGAAAGGCCCGCATCAACACCTGTGCCTTATCCGCATGATCTGGAGCGTGACAACCGTCATCCATGATTAAGTTACATAACCCCTCTCAAGGAAGCTTTGTATTGAACTTAACTATAATACATCATCGGATTCGTTTTGTAGCGGACGAATTATCACTACAAAAATAGTTTTAGTCAGAATTCAGTCCGTTCAGGCAAAAACAGTCACTGGCCCACAGTAGACTTCCGACGGAATGGTTTCCCAGTCTGGTGGTAAGATCCGGTGTATAGCGTAGCGCGAGCAATATGACTGTTCCTAGTCCTTTAAGCGAGGATCAGCGCACCGAGCAAACACAACAAGGAAGCACGCGGCAGACCGGAGTGATAACGCAGAACGAGATTCGAAGAAAAACGTGTTGATTGAGTTAGCTAAACTGTACAATAATGAAGCGAATAAGAACAAGTACGATTGTAAGGAAGAAATGAATAGATGCTACAGAACTCCCCCCTAGAAGGTGAGTCGGAGATGCGAAAGCTCGATAGGCGCTAGCTTGCGAAAATCACAAGTCGAGAAGGGAGAACGACGGTACGTACGGAGCATGTACGCTTAGGTATATCAAGGTTTTCGACAAGTGTGGACGAGAGTGAGTAAGAAGCACTGAGGTCGCACATCGGCTGAGCAGGAGGGGTGCTGAGTCTGTTCAGGAACAAAAGAGTCGGTAAATTGCTGGGGTGATTGCAGTCCAACATACCCAGTCTTTAGGTGATCAATGCCCACAGAATCTTTACAAGCATCCTTGTACAACACGAATTATTCTTCCTTACTAGCTAGGACTTTGAAGAGACCTTCGCATGGCGGTGTCATTGGTTTGCGGACGGCGTTGATGTGCACGAAGACAAAAGGACAAGTGCGCAAACGGGCGTGAATCCATTGAGTTCGAGAGTTAGGCCGAGGTGGATTTGGATGAACGGCAGTAGTGTTGCTTCAAGCGTGCAACATATGAAGCAGGATCCACTTCGCCGGTGACTTTTGAATCCAGTGCAATTTCCCCGGAAAGTCCAAGTGTTGTACCGAAGATTAGTTCAGCTGGACAGCAACCTATAGCATCTTTTAGTGGTAAGAATACCGAGGACCACTAAGCGTTCGACTGCGTTGCAGTAAGTGAAGCCTTGAGCTGTCGATGGAAGCGTTTGACTAGCCCGTTAGTGGCGGGGCGGTAAACTGTTGTGCGTAGATGTGAACATTCCAGCATGCGATTGAGATCGCGGAACAAAGCAGAGTTGAACGGAGGACCTCTGTCTATGCTGACAGTAGCAGGCGTACCAAACACGGATATCTACGATTCGATAAACATGCTGGCTACTGTTTTGACTGAAACATTCCGTTGCATTGCGTAAGACTAACGCATGGATCGATCACACGTCAGCACATACGTAAAACCGTTGGATGAAACCAGAGGTCCAACGATGTCGTGATGGACATGTTTGAAACGGGTATCTGGCAATAAGATAGTGCCGGGGACAGTAATGGTGTGTTGCTGGATTTTGATATTATGACAGGTGATGCAATGTCTCCCCCACTGTCGGATATCCAAGCGTATATTTCGCCAGATGTAACAATCAGTTAGCAGCTTCGTAGTGGCGCGTATGCTTGGGCGTGGAATGCCATGCAAGTAATCAAATACGACTCGTCGATGTTGCTGCGGGACGAAAGGTCCAGGTTTGCCAGTGGACATATCACAGTAAATTTTGAAATCCGAGTAGACAAGAGGCAGGAGAGACAGTTCGATGGACGGATTCAACATAAGCTGCTGGAAATCGGGATCTTATTGTTGATGAGCGGCGATGTCTTCAAGGTTAATTGGCTGACGTAAAACTTGTTGGAGATCCAAACTAGATATTGCGTCGGCGAGGACGTTAATGGCTGCATCAACATGTCGAATAGCAATAGTGAATTGTGAGATGTAATCACGATGACGAATTTCAAGCGGCTAAAAAAGTTCGGGTGATCCACGAAAGCAAAAGTGAGCGGCTTGTGATCAGTAAGAACGGTAAACGGACGTTCTTCGAGCAGATGTTGGAAATGTTTGACGGCCAAATAATTAGCTAAGAGTTCGCGGCCGAAAGTCCTATACCTCGTTTTGGCGGGTTGCAGTTTACGAGAAAAGTGGGATAAAGGCTCGGGCTGACCTTTTACTACTCGCTGTAGTACAGCTCTAACGGCAGTCTGCGACGCGTCGGGTTTGAGAATCAGGAAAGTTCCCTCGTCAGTATTCAGATAACTAAGCGAAGGGGCACTGGTTAGTGCTTCCTTGACCTTGTCGAAGGCTGTATTTGCCTGAGTCGTCGGCTCGAAGTTACGACACTAGCCTTTAAGCAAGTCTGTTAAAGACTGCAGAAATCTGGAGCACTCCGGCATAAACCGGTTATAATATTTACGCATTCCAAGAAAGCGGCGTAGACTTTTAAAGGGTTGTGGAAATCAACACCAGCACTAATGGTTTGAGCTTTTTCGGAAGCGGACTGATGCTGTAGCGGTCTATTCGGTGATCAAAGAAATCAATACGCAATTGCCGACGTTGATTTTGACAAGGTGTTCGGCAAAACCCTCGAAGAGCAAGCGTGGGTGAGAAAGGTGTTCTCCGATATTCGTACTAGCTACAAGAATATCATCGATGTAAACGAAAACGAAGTCAATCCCTCTAAGGACTTGGTCGATGAAACGTTGGGAAGTCTGCGCAGCGTCTGATAACACCAAAAGGCATGCGGAGGAATTCGTAAAGGCCAAAAGAGGTGGTTATGGTAGTTTTGGGAGTATGTTGGTTGGGGCAACAGAAATCTGACAGTACGCAAGGACAAGAGCGATCTTAGAGAAAATAGATTTGCCGTGCAAACCGATACAAAAGTCGTGAACGTGGGGAATGGGAATATTTGTTCGTGACAATAGCACTTTTTTCACAGTTGCACTGTTCAAAGCACAATAATCTCCATATCGTCGCCAGACCCGTTTGTTTTCTCGGGGATTATATGCAACAGAAAAGACCATGAGCTATTGGAGGCTCGGATGATGCCGAGACTTATGCTGAAATTCAGCCTCAGCTGGCGCGAGTTTGTCGGGTGGCAACCGTCGACGTCGGGCAGCAACAGGAGGTCCGGAAGTAACGATATAGTGCACAGCCTGACGCTTTGGATCGGAAAATTGGTCGGATGACTATTATAAAGCAGGAAATTCATGAAGTGATTCACTGAATACGCTGTCGGTGGGAAGCGACATTCGGAGACCGATTAAGCTGATCGAAGCAACTTTGCCCTGGACGGTGATAGATGTGACACTGTCACAGAGTTTTCCGCAGCCTACGTCTACAATCAAGCGGTACTTTGTAAGAAAGTCGACGCCAATGATGGGACGTTGGACGTCTGCGATGAGGAAGACGAAATAAAAAGATCGTCTGAGTCCGAGATCAAGGGTAAGCAGCTTTTGGTCTTAAGTGTTGATTTTGGTGCTGTTAGCCGTCTGAAGCGCAATTCTGGTAGGGAGTAGATAGGGTTTGCCATTCTTCGAGGTAGAACGCTTACTTCAGCATCGTTGTCAACCAGGAAAGCGAGGTTGATTGCGGAGTCGTGCACGTAAAGCAGGCGACTAAGTGATTGGCCAGCTGCAGTCGTCGCCATTATTGGTTGGCATGATCGTCGCCCTGCTGCAGTGTGCTGGATGCTTTAGGGTGAGTGTAACCAGGACGGCAACTCTTAGCTGTGTTACAAAAACGGCGATGATAGTAAAAATGGTGACGTATCGCGTTCCGCGAGAAAGTGCGTCTGTCTCGAGATACTAATCTGCAACTTCTACTGCGAGGGGGTCGAATGCTCGAAAGTTGGAGCTCAAGTTTGGACAACGTGAGAGATAACGACACGAGTGAATTGTTTCCCGGGGAGCAAATTGTAAGCGAATCGACAGCGTGAGAAACGGAACGTCTGAAAAAAAAACATTCGTAGACACTATCTGCGGTTTCTGAGAGCTTTCCTACGGATACGTCATCGGCGGACACGGCGAGAATCGCTGTGGTGTTCGTTGGGTGATATTTTGCCCAAAGCGGAAGCAAAACGTAGTCGTCGACCTTGGTAGGACCGACTAAGGAGCACAAGTGGAGAAGGAGCTTGAAGGGCTGCGGTCACTGACCTCAAGACCGAAAAGGATCTGCTGAAGTTGGGCATCAGCAGAGGCGAAAGTGCGCTTTAGAATAGCAGCTTTAAGCTTGTCGTAAAGCGCATCAGTCGGAATGGGGTCAAGCAAACTTGCAACATCAATGGCGATACATGTGGTAATGTGTGCAGCAACGTATGAAGACGTGGTAAACTGTGAGGTAATACGGCAACAATGAAAAGTGCTTCCGGCTGCAAAAACAAAACACAAGAATTGGACGTATTGAAAGTGGGAACAGAAAAACCAATGAACTTTCTGATGTCACTTCAGAGGACATGTGCTCAAAAGGCATGAGAAAAAATTGGGGGTTCTGAGTTGCAAAGAAGTGCTAAAAACAGAAGTTAATGCAAAACTGGATCACCAAATGTGTAGCGGACGACGGAGTGACTGTCTAATGATAAGTGAGCGAAGCATTATTTGTTGTAGTTGCCTGGTTCACTGAGTTGTAGAGAGCAAGAGAAAAAATCTTTGTCGGCTCCATGGATGCCGTACGATTCTGGATTTGATGTGTGTCGTTGAGTTATGACATTCCGCAAGGGTCCGTCGCAATTGCAGTGACACACTCAGGATACCAGCATAGCCAATGGTTGCTTAAGTTTCTTGAAATTTTCCTTGGATGGCGTGTCCGCCATCCCCTCTGGTAGGACGTTTCAGTCCTTTATCACTCCAGTGGATAGAGTGACGTCCATGAGAATTCTGTCTTCTTTGCTTAAACAGCTTCCATCTGTGACCTCAAGTGGAACAGTAAGTGTTGGACCAGGAGGAATTGTTGTAACTCACTTCCAAGTTCCCCTCGGAGGATTCACCTAGTGTAGATGAGATCACCCCGGAGAACAGATTTAGCCGTTGGAGTCGAATGGGGTACGGGGGATCACGAAGTCCAAGAACAGCTTTCGAGGCACGCCTCTGAACTTTCTCCAGCATATTGCATACAAAATTTAAAAGCGGATGGATAGCTGGGAAGCCACTGTTCTAAAATTGGACGGACGTACGAAGAGAACAAAAGTCGAAAAACCTCAGGAATCATTCGAGTGAGTAATCTTATTAAGGCACCCACCAGTGTCCTTTTAGTGGCTACCTCCTTCAAGGTGTTCTAATGTTAGAAGACATGATAACCGCCGAGATCTCTCTCGTGAGTGGTTTTCCTAAGGAGAAACCCACCGTACGGATCAGTGCTACCCATTGGGAGAACAGCGTATTTACCTCGTTTTACTGGCAATTGCTACTTGATGGACCATTCGTGTAGCTTGTCTATAGCCCCCGTAATCTGTCCGCATCTTCAAGGCTCGATACCGTTGGTCGTGGCTTGAGGTCATCGGTGTAAACACACTGGATGTAGTACGCGTCCGATTGTGGATTCCGAAGGCTTCTGATTCCGGGGCGTACGTGGGCCGTAAGAGACAGAGGGACCTAAAAAGCAAAGGAGATACTTCGTGGTCAACTGAACAACCACCTACTAAGTGTGAGAACTGGATGGAAGGTGTGTCTGCGTTACACCCCGTGGCGAGCTGGACGGCACTGTCACAGACGCTGGTGGAAGACCGGGCGTAAAACCATGCACGAGAGACTGCTGCTCTAACGATACTGAAGAAATAAGAAGGCAAAAGGAGAAAAAACGACAATCACGATCTAGACTACATTCGACGGCATCTTACCTATTGACTTTCTATTGCGGCACTCCGACGCGCCACAGTGACGTGGTTTCTTTATCGCTTTTCTTTCCTTCCCTATGTTTTACCTCTAGCTTTTATTTTTTAACTTACCTTTTACGTTTTATATTTTTCGAATATATGTAGTTATAAGGATTTCACAAAGTTCTTAGCTCACAGAGTACTTCCGGATCAGGCGCCGCACATTCTCGATCTAGTGCTCACGCCTGCAACTTAACTGTTAAGCAGCCGTTTGGTAAACTTGATCATTATGGTGTATCATTTCTTTGGGTATGAGGTTTCACTGTGTATCATCGGCATAGCTAGCGCGCTGATCTCTCACGCCTAAGATCGGAAGCAAGTGCGCTAGACTGGAATGTTCCTCAACATCTGGATATCGAGCATGCGTGGTAGCAACTGTGTTCTAAGATGACATCCCTCATGGTTGACATCATATATGTGACCAGAAGGAAGCCCTTCTTCAAGGGTGGTCCCTAGATTAATCGAGAACTGAGGTCCCTGTCGGATAAAAGGAGAAATTTGTGAGACGAATTCAAGATTAGCCAGTCAGCTTCAACCTATCTTGAGTACAAAACAGTTAGTTCGTAAAGTGGCCGCTTCTCACTTTTTTACAGCATATAAGTTCCTAACTGCTTTTTACTCAAAATAGGCTGAAACTGACTGGCTAATCGTGAACAGATTTCTCCTTTTATCCATCAGGGACCTAGGTTCTCGAAAAAGCCAGAGAGGACCATTGAAGAATGACCTTCTGGTAACAGATATGATATCAACAATGAGAAATGTCATCTTAGAGCACAGTCGATCCCATGCATGCTCGAGTTTCAGGTGTTGAGAAACATTCCAGTCTAGCGCACTTGCGTCTGATCTTAGACGTGAGAGATCAGCGCGCTAGATATTCCGATGATACACCTTGTCGTTAATAGTGTAACGCCGTGCCCTAAGAAATGATACACCACAATGATCAAGTTTACCAAACGGCTGCTTAACAGTTAAGTCGCAGACATCAGAAGTTGCAGGTGTGAGCACTAGATCGAGGATGTGCGGCAACTGGCCCGGAAGTACTCGAGCAGTTGCCAAAACATGTCCAAGACGGTTTCCAGTAAAACAATATCAAAAGACTCGGAAGGGAAATCACTGTGGGCTAGGGCCCAACCAACACTAGGGGCGCTGAATTCGTTCATAATCGGACAGTCCTTGACTCCTCCGTACTACTTTACGGAGTTCAACAAGCAGGATCCCGATCCTAATGGGGCTCTGTAGACAACGCCGACAATGTGGGACCAGCACCGGTTGTGAAGTCGACATCAAAGGACTTCGCAGCCATTGTTGGTGTCAATGATAGCTTCCATAACATGTAAGCTAAGGTCCGGCTTCTAGTAAAGAAGAACACTCCCTCCAGATCTGGCACCAGTACGAGCGACTCGAGCAAGATGATATCCGCACCTCCGAGTCTGGGATGACCGAAGACAACCAAGTCTCAGTGAAAGCCATCAAATCCAAGTGGTGTTTTGAGATGAAGAGATGGATCCCATCTAGTTTGTTTCTCAAACTGCGCACATTCGCAAAAATCACAAGGTCCATCTTTCGAGTTTAAATGGCTGGAAGTGAGTCCTCGGGGTTTTTTTGGACTAACCGAAAATCCACAATAAGGTCAGCTTCTCCGTTCGCTCTTCGTGTATGCAATACATCGACAACTTTCTTCATTTTAACAAGGTCCTCTGGCGTGAGGTCTCTTAGAATATAGAAAGTTTCTCTCTTGAGACGGAAAGTTCCTCGGAGAATGCGAGGACATTCGTCCTTAATTGGATAGATGATTTACATGGGACAGGCTTTGGAGGGGTCCTCTTTCTTCCTAGCAAGGCGAAAAGCAGAAATAAGATTTATTCCTGGTTCATCAGGGTCGAACACAAGGGAAATAGCTCGCTGTATGAAGGCCTGTTCATCCAAGATCCTATCAGCTGAGGTTTCCTTATTGTATTCGGCGGCATTCATGATCACGATCACGAGGTTGTCCACTACCAACGCAAGGCGGCAGTTTTTGGGTTATGTGGAATTCAGCTGATCTGTTTCACTAGTTCGCTGACGCGATCAAGGACACGTATTAGCTTGGAAAGTAACGAACTTGGCCGAAGGTTACGTTAAGGTTTCAACACTTTTGTCATTATAGCTTGTGCAGTAGCACTCATAGGGGCAGACGACTGCGTCGGTTGAGTTGTTTTCGCTCACTAAGGATGCATAGGACTTCTCTCTTCGACCACTGTGCTGTGCATTGTGAAGAAGTGGCAATGAAGAAAAAGCAGCAGATGGTCTAATTTGGATACCTGCGAGTTATTGAACTAGCCTCAAAGCAGGAAGGAAAGCACACACACACTATCCACGTTGGCTAGAGGTGGGAAGCACCTCAGCTACTGTGCTGCAATACCTACAAGAAAAAAGGGAACAAAATGTAACAGGTGCAAGCCAGCTGAGCTGCCAGTAACGGATGGGCCTCGTTCCAGTAAGATACTTGCCGGTTATTATGTAACAAAAAATAAGTTACTATGCAAAAATATAAAATGCTAAATAATGAGATCGTGGTTTCGGGGAGGTTGAGTGATGGGGTGGTACAAAGGAACTCACAGCACGGACGCCACTGAGGTCGGCTCCTAGCCATATTAACAAGTGTATCCAACCAAACGGGTTCATCGTCTTTCGGACCCCAATCAGCGAGCCAAGATGCTCCAACGGAGGCCAGCTTCGAAGTGAGGGAGATGTCGGGAGGCAATCCTCAATCAGCCCCCTTTCTGAACCTCTGCAGGAGATGGGCTGAGTGGAGAGAGCACATTCAAGTGACGTCAGCAGCTCGAAACAGCTCAGCATGGGCCACATTCAAAGATAATTGCCAGAGAGATAGTACGCTGGAGGCAGTCGTGATGATCTGGATCATTAGTAACAAAAGGTATATGCAAATAAACATCACAGCGAGTGTATTGAACTGCTTTCGAGCGAGAGGCGAACCATTACCACACTTTAATGTCATCGTAGTTTTGACCCACCTGAGAACAGAAAACCCTCTCGGATGATAAGACTGACAAAGTCAAACTTTTCTGCAGTATTTTCCAAACACTGTTTCAAAGTTGGTTTGCAGGGTACGCCTACGGATGGCAGCTGCTACAGGAAGATAAGGTCACCGGAACCGGATCACAACACTATATACTGGGCGATTTCAAACCCTTCTGAGACATAAAAAATTCTCTGCACAGTATTATTCAACAGTCTCCACAAAAGGCTTCAAAGAAAACTCTCGAACGGAGAAACCCCAGCCAGTACATGGCTAACAAAAAACGTAGCCAATCTAGCCATATCTACGCCAAGTGAAATTCCGACCTGATTCATTGGTGTGTAGAGAGCAGAAAGGGAGACCCTTGTCAGCTCTGTTGATTCCGATTCAGTGCAGATTTGACGCAACTGGCTACATAACGGCATTCTACTGTAGATCGTTGTCGTTGCAATAGGAGCAGCAGAGCCCTGACGTACTCATCAGATGGCAGTCAAGCAGCTGGTTGAAATTTCCCTTCAGCAATGATCTGCGGCAGGCCGTTCCAATCATTCACTACAGGAATTGATAAGGCAGTCTGTGGACGGACGTGAAGTATTCGGCTATGTACAACTTCCACTTGTGGTATAGTGTCAAGCTGTCCATGTTAAGCCGAAAGTGCTTTTGTACCTCATAGCAAAGTTCTCCTCTTAGGATCCGCCTGGTGTAGATAAGATCTCCAAGGCGCAGACGATAATCCACTGGAAATATGTTCAATTTTCGGAGTCGAACAGGGTAAGCAAGATCTCGAAGCTTCATGACGGATTTCGAGCCACACCTCTGAACTCTTTCTAGGAAGTCGCATTCAGATTTTAAGAGAGGATAGGTAGCTGGAAACCCATACCCCAATATCGGGCGGATCTGTGATGTGAACAGAGTTCGGAAAAGTGACGGAGTGATACGGGGAACGACCCGCGTAGAGCAACGTATCTTGTTTGAGGCCGCGACCTTCCTCAGGGTGTCTTGGGAAGTTCTAAGGTCATGTGACACGAGAACAGCCAGATCCTTCACGTGCATTAAATTTTTTAGAAAGACACAAGTCAATGTGGCATACACGGAAAGAATCTGGTTTACCAATCGGAAGAACGGCACATTTATCGTAGTTAACGGATAGTTCAACAACAACAACAACAACAACAACAACAACAACAACAACAACAACAACAACAACAACAACAGTACATCAGCCATTTGAACTGATGCTTCGCTGTCATACAACCATGAGGACTTATGAAATTAATAATAAGAACAGGGAGAGAAAGGGGACTAACCTGAAAACACTGATGTCCTAAGCAAACATTCAGGGTCAAGGTGTTCACACCTTGTGTGGATAACATACCGTCACAAGCAGCTGGCTATCGTGCAAAGATAAGGCGGCATCGACGAGAGTTTCCTTGCAGCTTTCACTGTCACGCGTCATAATCAGCCACTACCCCGCAGATAACACAGCACCAAACTTTAAACAGGCAATCCGACTAGGAGACGGCAACAGACGCGCCGCTGGAGTGAGTTGCGAGCCATATCCTGTAAACTCTCGAGCCAAGCACAAGACGAATCACGTGGACTCCAGCCCGAAGACGAGACGGACCAACGGCACCTAGTTTGGCCGTCAGTAACTTCATTTCCCGTTACCAAGTCAACTTCTGTCCACCGCGAGCCTTGCGCCATCCTACACCTGGTAGACTGAACAAGGCCCTCCTAGGTAAGCGGTGACCAGGCATACATAACAGGTGCCCGAGCCAACGCGACTTATTCAGTGCATGGCGGCCGAGATCCTATACCACTGAAGCACGGTGTCATTAGAATAAGGCAGTTCGGTATGTAGTGCGTCTTGAGAGGCTTGCTTGACCGAGGGCTGAGACAATTTCTCAGTTACCAATCGGAGGGGACGCTTGGTGCCCCTCCCACTAAAGTTCATGGACAAACGACAGCGTACTAAGACATGATCAGAGTCGGCGTTTGACGGACCAATCATGCAGCTGGTCCAGCGCCGTTTGGAGTCTGTCCGCGTCTTCAAGACTAGCTACTTCTGATCATAGCTTGAGATCATCAGCATAGACTAAGCAGTCGGCTTGAAGAGCTGCAGAGGTCATTAATGTAGAGTTGGAAAAGTTCCGGCCCAAGGATAGAGGCTTGTGAGACTCCGCTAGTCATAGACACAGAGCCAAACAGCGTTTGGCTCACCTTCGCTTGAAAAGTCCAATCTCACAAGAAGTCCGCAACCCATGAAATGACGTTTCTAGGGTTTCTAGCAAATTCCCTGGAGTTTGAGCAGAAGTCGTTTGTGTGGGACTTTGTCAAAAGCCCTGCTGAAGTCAAGGCAGATAACATCTAGGTGTCGCCGGTCGTCTACTGCTTTGACCCATGCTTCTCTAGCAACAACCAGTTTAGAGATGCAGGAGCGAGCCCTGCGGAATCCGTGCTTAGCAGGGTAGATGGCGCACAGGCTTTCGCAGTGGGTGTGGAGGGCGCGCTTGACGATCCGTTCCATGATCTTGCAGATCACAGATGTCAGGCATATCAGTAGATAGTTTGCAGGATCGTGCCGGATCCCTCCTTTGTATTTGGGCATTACAATCCCCAATACAATGAATCCTTCCCCAAACAAATTTCTGATGCTTTGGCCACCGCAGAGGATAATCATCGGTGCCCTAGCTGCTGCATCGAGCAGGGTGGATAGGGGTTTGGATGCTACTGCTCAAACCTTCCCATCTTCTTATTCCCCTTCTTGCGCTTTTTCACCCTTATCGTCCGGTTCCTGCTTTACTTTTATTCCCCCTGTTTTCAACCCCCCCAATTCTGAGCCCTCCCCCACCTTGCTTCAATAGTCGCTTGTCTTTTAGTTTCAACTCACAGGTGAACGCAGAACGTCAATCCTGCACTGTCAACAGGCCCATGTCCAAGCAAGCGGCCCATTCCAGTTCATCGGCTTCCATTTGGAGCCCTCGATCCTCCTTCAGACTGGCGTGCCTCAAGGTTCGCACATTGCTTCAGATCGGTCAACAGGCAGCACTTGCCCGAACATTGGAGAATCTCTCGATCGATATCTGCTGCTTATCGGAGACCCGCCTGCAAGACACGAGCTCTGTACTCACTCTGCGATCCCCTTCAGGTGACACTGGCAGCACTTTCTCATTGCGCCTATCCGGTGACGATGCAGCTTCGAGCACCGGCCAAGCCGGTGTTGGTATTGCCCTGAGTCCCCGGGTTGAAGCTGCTCTGGTTGATTGGATTCCAATCAGTAGCCGGATGTGTGCGGTCCGATTGGCTGCCTCGTTCAAAACTTCGAAGTCGCGTGGGACTAACAGGTGTCTATTCGTTATCGCTGCCTATGCACCGACAAACTGTAGCGATGACTCGGTAAAAGACGACTTCTATCGTCAACTGAACGAACTCCTTCGCCACAGAAGCACGGACACTGTAGTGCTGGCTGGGAATCTGAACGATCAAGTTGGAAAATTATCCACAGATGAGTTGCATCTGGGCGGCCAACATGGTATAGGCTCCCGTAATGATAACGGTGAGCGGTTACTTCATTTGTGTGAGGATGCTCGCTTATTTCTTGCAAACCCTAATTTCCGACACAGCACCTGCCGGAGGGTGACTTGGCGCCCACCAGCCTCGAACCAGCTATGGACGCAACTCGATCACATTGCTATCAGTTACCGCTGGAGAGGCTGCGTCCAGAACTGTCGCTCGATTTGGAGCACAGGTGTTGACACCGATCATGCACTTGTATGTGCTGACCTGTGGATGCGCTTTGGCGGACGCCCACGACGATGTTGTGAGCGCATTGACACCGGCAGACTGGCGAATCCAGCTGTTCTGAACGCCTATCAAATTACGCTGTCATCCGAGTTGGATAAACGCTCACTGGATGGAAATGAAGCTCACTGGTCTCCTATGCAATAGGCCTTACTAGCAGCAGGCAAATCCTCGTGTGGGATGTCTAATCGCCAACATGAACATTGGGTCTCTTCACAGTCTTTGGAACTTATAGATGCTCTCCGGCATATTCCGGCTGGAAGCGAACACAATGAAACTCGCAAAGAGCTCCGGCAAAACTCCGTGCTAGCCTGAAGAGAGACCGCGAATCCTGGTGGTCTCGTCGTGCAACAGAGATGGAAATGGCCGCTGCCATTGGTAACCATCGTGAGTTATTCCGTCTGATAAGGGAAACGGGCAGCAGGAGATCTGGTGTTAGTGAAACTATACGTGACGAGAGTGGACAGCCTATCCACAACTTATCAAAACGCCTGGAACGTTGGGCTGAGCACTTTGAAAGGCAATTTAATCGGTCGGAATTGTTAGATTTCTCGCCGACCAGTGATCGCCCTGCTCCGTGGGTTGTTCCTTTGGATCCACCCTCTCTCTCAGAAGTCGAACATGAGATCAAACTGTTGAAGTTAAATAAAGCCGCGGGACCAGATGATCTTCCTCTAGCCCTCTTCAAATTCGGGGGACCTGCTCTTATGGGTGATTTACACGAGTTACTAGTCAAACTGTGGGAGCAGGAAACTGTCCCAACCGATTGCAGCCGCTCCATCATAGTCCCAATTTTCAAAGGAGGCTCACGATCGGAATGCGGCAGCCATAGAGGAATCAGTCTGATCTCCATCGCCTCAAAATTGCTTGCCTCTCTCATCCTTCACAGACTGACTGGCACTCGTGAAAGCCAGATTCGTGAAGAGCAAGCTGGATTTCGTCGAGGTCGTAGCTGCATTGACCACATCTTCGCCTTGCGTCAGTTGTTGGAGCACCGTCACATATATTGGCGGCCCACCCTTGTCGTGTTCCTCGATATCAAAGGTGCATTCGATTCGGTGGATAGACATGCACTTTGGGACTGTCTACTCAGGAAAGGTGTACCTGAGAAATATGGGAATATTATCCGAGCATTATATGCGCGTAGCTCGGGCAGAGTGAGGGCTTACGGCAAGTTGTCGTCGCCCTTTAATATCTCCAGCGGCGTGAGACAAGGATGCCCGCTGTCAACTTTCCTCTTCAACTTCGCTGTTAACGAAGTCATGGAAATCGCGTTCACAGGACACGACTTAAAAGGTGTGGAGCTACTCCCAGGAGAACGACTTCTTGATTTAGAGTATGCTGATGATATTGCCCTCATCTGTGACAGCTCACAAACGTGCCAAGCGGCACTGGACAGATTAGCACTAGCTGTCCGTCACTTCGGGCTTTGCTTTGCACTCTCGAAGTGCAAAGCGTTTCTCCAAGATTGGACTGGACCGCCTCCTATGCCGACCCTTGGTGGGGATCAGCTAGAAGTCGTTCAAAAATTCAACTACCTGGGAAGTTGTATCAGCGCCCGTGGGATTGAAGATGAAATCACGAATCGTATAGCAAAAGCTCGGGGCGCTTTTGCTAACCGCCACTTATGGCGCCGGCGCGACATCACTCTTGCCCTGAAGGGTAGAGTGCACAATGCAGCAGTACGTTCGACCCTACTGTACGGTTGTGAAACCTGGCCGCTTAAAGCAGCGGACCTGAAGAGGCTAGTTACGTTCGATCACCGGTGTCTTCGTAATTTAGCTCACATTTGGTGGGAACACCGCGTGAGCAACGAGCGTGTTCGACGCCTTGTTTACGGCACAGGAAAAGAAAATGAACCGCTCAGCACCGTTATTTCACGCATCAGGCTCCGATGGCTAGGCCACGTGTTACGCATGCCAGCACACCGACTTCCGCGACGTGTGTTATTTGCGCGCCGGGGGTGTGGATGGAAGAAGAGGAGGGGTGGCCAAGCGATGACTTGGTCCAGAGGAATGAAGGCCCTCACTTCTGAGCTGGCCTCGGTTGGAGCGTCTCGGCTCCCTGGTTGGGGTCCGAAAGACGATGAACACGTTTCGTTGGACACACTTGCTGATATGGCTAGGAGCCGACCTCAGTGGCGTTCGTGCTGTGAGTTTCTTTGTCCCACCCCATCCCTCTTAGCCTCCCCCTCCAACCACGATCTTATTACGTAGCCTTATATAATTTTGCATAATAATTTTTTGGGTGCACAGCAGCCGGCTGGTAGCTTACCGGAACGATGCCCATCCGTTACCGGTAGCTCAGCCAGCTTACACCAGTTGTTTTATTTTTCTCTCCTTTTTTCTTTGTATTGCGGCACAGTAGCTGAGGTGTTCCCCACCTCTAGCTAACGTGTATGATGATGATGATGATCCAGTCAGGTGGTAGGCGCCCGTCTGCAAGAGAACGCCGGAAAAATTGAGGCCTCGGATCAGCGATGTATTCTGCTACCATTTTGAGGATTAGTGGGTGAAGTCCATCGGAGCCCGGTGAGGAGTTAGGGTTCGGTTCAAGGAGGAGTCTCTTGACTATCTCGGGATTGACTTCGACCTGTTAGAGAGGAGGATAATGCGTTATCAAATGGTTAGTGGGTAATGGCGGTTCCACGGAGTAGATCGAGGAGTACTGAGAGGCTACTAGTTTAGCCTTTTCGTCAGCTTCGTAGAGCACTGTGTGCTCCTGGCAGGATATAGTAGGGATATCACTGCCAGTCTTGGTGTTTCGCTTGAGGTAAGAGAACAGCTTCTTCGGGCAGATTCGCGATTGAAGGCCTAGGAGTGTTCGTAGTTTGGTCGCTTTTGGCGCCTTATTAGTGTGCGCAGATTTCTGATCACTTTGTCCTTCGATGTTAACTGATGTTAACTGTGTTGAGGAATATGTCCCGCAGTTTACGTCATCTGTTCATCAAGGATCTCATCTCTCCGTCGACTCAGAGAGGGGACCTTAGGGGAAAGGCTTGCCATTGGTGATAGGAACAGCTTTTTTGATGACCGGCATCTTCGAAAGTCAGCACCTAGCTTAGAGGTAAAGAGCTTGTCTCGTAATCATGCGGCGCGAGTTCGAATCCACGTAGGCGTAGGCGTCCTCGCTTTGTCCTCAGTCTGTGAGCGACTGGTGGTAGTCGCACGGCAACGGAGAGCCATCACGGCGTACAGCTGACATATATTATTATTACTTCGAGCGTAGTAAGTTCCATGCCTCATCAAGGTTTAGGGATTGTAGAACGGTCCAGTCTGTGGTGCTTGCCACTACTTGTAATATGGATGGGACACCACAGAATTTACGACGGTGTGTCCCCTGATCATGGATGATAAGGCGGCATGCCCAAAAGAAGGATGCAGATCCAGATTCAGATGGGACTGGAACGATAGGAAAATCCCTTGAGTGTTCCTTTTTGAGCGGATCGTCGGACGAGGAAATGATAAGGTGCTAGGCGGTCTTGATGGGTCTAAAACGAAACACCTAAACCACCCCCTGGTCAACCAATTACCGACCACGTTTCCTGCACTAGCACCACCCGTTGTGTAGGTCAATGAACTAAAAAGACGTAGAACGAAAATGGAAGATAAAGAGGAAGGAACGTCATTTAAATGAAGGACAACATCAAAGAGTGAAGAGAATGACAGAATATGAACTCAAATTTGGAGAAGGGAAAGATTTCGTGTTGTCACCCAAGAGCGCCTAACTGTTGCTCGAAACCCTTAACCGTAGGTTCACTGACTACACTTTCTGGAAGCGAATTCCAGCGCTCGATAACTATACGCGATACCCGAGTTTCCGCCCTGATCCGGTCAGAACGCGGCTTGTGTAGCTTCATGGGATGACCGCGAAAACAAAGCAACCTAGCCGGGCTAAATAGCCAGCTCAAGTCCGGTCCAAGCTTTCCTGTTAAAATGCAGTAGGTAAGGATTAGGTCTCCTCGAAACCGTCGGTAGTGCATTGAATACATACCTAAGCTTAGTAGACGCTCAGGGTACGATTGCCCCCGTAATCCCTCGACCAATTTGGTACCTACTCTCAAAACTCTCTAGAGCTACATTTTGTCGCGAACAAAGCAGTATTCCAGCTAGGGCCAAACAAAAACTGATAACAGCTGCACAAATATGTCGGCAGTTAAGACCCCGAAAAAACGGTGTACTATTCACAACATTTTGAAACCCCTACTTGCGGCCTTCTTTCAGTTGTCACCATAATGCAAAGACGAAGAATGGAAGACGCCTAAGTCTACATGGTTGGAGACAAGAGGAGTTCGATCCCCCGAGCACTAACTCGAAGGTGGGAAAGTTGCTCTTATATGAAGGACGGAACACAGCCTGATTGATGGGTAGGAGCCCCAATGTATACCAGTCCCAGAGTCTGTCCAGGGCTTGCTGAATGGCTTCAGAACCCCCAGGGACATTTACAACAATCCATAGCTTAAGGTAATTAGCAAACAACAGGGATGATACCCCAAGCTCCCTAAGGAGCTCGTTTACGTAGATGAAGAACAGCACTGGTTCAAGGAATGGGTCCTGTGGGACATCGCTAAGGATAAGCTGCGACCCACACGTACACGTAGATACCCAGTGAAGGGCAGGCCAGATACGCCGTAGGAGCTCAGCTTTTGTGATAGCCTCAAGTGGGGTACTTTATCAAATGGTTCATTGGTTATTAG
>OX104064.1:214463372-214487489 GCA_944474145.2 Dicrocoelium dendriticum
TCGAGTTAGAGTGGATCTCTAACTTCTCTGCTCCTCATCATCCGAGTGATGCACTGCGTTCATTGATAAACAAATCGAAAGATTGTGTTCTCCAGTTACGACTTTCAGTGCAAGGTAGGATACCAGCTGCAGAACTGCTGAGTTCGCGATTACTTCATATCGAGAAGTGGAGTTCCATATGCTGTGTGGGTATTAAGCTTCCCGGTTACGCAGGCCGTGGAAGAGGGTTGACTTAAGGGACCCCACACCGAGCCTTTGGTCCTTAATGAACAATGAACGATTATTTATAACGGGTAAAAAGTAGGTGCTTGACATGTCCCGTAGGATGGTTAGAGTGAGAAACGATAGGTCAAGGGATAATGGAATCGTCGGTTCGGGCGATTACTGATTTAACTGCACTACCATATAAAGGGTTTGAAATTAGAATGTGCGCACACAAAGTCATAAGGGGAGTGGTTGTTGATCACGTAATAGGCGAGAAGAATAATAAAAAATAGCATGGGCAACGCTTACTCGTGTGTAGCTATATGGGGTCGACGGGATACAGAAATCCAGTTTATACAGCCAAATGGCTCATTTGCCTTCTTTGTGTTCAGAAGCAGTCTACAGAGAACCCGCTGGCCAGCGAGGTTGTTCATCCGCCCTCCGTTGGACACTCACCCCCAGTTACAGGAGTGTAGTCATTGACCCTATAGCCGGTCGCATTGGCTTTGACGCAGCGCCGTACGAGCACTTATGGTATTTAATAGAGAACCAGGTGACCAGCCCAGAACTCCTCACGCTCTGAGACGCTGCCGCTGATTGCCCGCGACTGCTTATTCATCTCGCCTGCAAGGCAAACGCGGCTTGTTCGCAGTTACTTCCACAAGGAAGGCATTCCCTGATCCGCAACCTGGGGACGCGCCCGATAGCGTACAGCTCTGCCACGAGAACTTTCCATCCATTCAGTTGACTCTCACTTCCTCCTTTTTGTTATTGTTACTCATGTGTTGTGACATTCTACCAAATGGTTATTGGGCAAGTCTTATATATATATATATATATATATATATATATATATATATATATATATCATGTCGAAAAAGTGATCCCTACACCCAGCATTGCACGCACCGACAAACCGCAATCGTTTCGTTCTCTTCATAATTCTTTGCTATGCCATGGATTGGCTATCTTGTGGTTTCTTCCGCCTGGTTTACGGCATACATCACCTGGGCCAATAGCTTGCGGTGCACATCATGTGCAGTCTACCGATTCACTTTACTATCTACTCTCGCTTCACTCATGAAGCAAGCTGCTTTAATGCGAACTGCTCATTTCACTGTCTCCATCGCTCAGCTGCATGAGAGTTGGTCAAAGTCGGCGCGAGCGCACATCAACACTTGACCATCAGTTTTATACATGCTGATACATCCGTACTCATCCTCACCCGTGCCAAATGGGTAGCATTCGCAATGTGCTCGCTTGCGGGCACATGTCCGTGTCATGGAGTAATACCCTAACGCATCTTGCGTGGATTTCTCTCTCCCCATCTACGATTTCACTTTTTTCCATCCTTGGTAGAATTCTGTTACTGAATTTGATGCTCACTGTCGCTCGAACTTCACCGTCACTTGGCCGTCAACTCGTTCAGACCAAAGGATTGCAGTTGTTTGCCACGGCGCTTCAGAGCGCAGCTTGCTCTGCTCACTTGACCACCGCGTTGCTCAATTGCCTGATTGATGTGGCTCGCGAATTGATTTCTGTCGCCGACTTGTCCCACTTGGACACCTATGAATCTGGGGCCCAGATGCATTGCTCTTTTGTGTATCCGCTACTGAGACATGTTTACGGCTATCTCTTCTCCAACCCTGACTTGTGGATTCGAGCTCCGCTCGAGGTGAGTTGCTTCAAGCCTATTTGATACCGTACATTTTATGCACACTGTGCTCTTACTGATCAAGTTTGTGCGCATGTTTTATTGACGGCTTTTCTGAGCATTATATCCACCAGCATCTCACTGTACTCGGATGCGTTTATGGTGCCTTTTGTTCCACACAGATTGGATGTTCAAACACAGTCTCACAGACCCTTTGGCCTTGTTCTTTTACTGATAAGGAGAGATTATTTTGAAGCTTTGTTGTGTGAATGGATTGCCAGACGCAATCTCTATATGGATCGCGATTCGCATTGAAGTGACCCTTGAGGCCGTAATTGACGTTGAAGATGGATGACGGGTGTTGTCTACTCGACCACCGATTTCGTACCAGTTTGATCACTTCTGGTAGGAATAACATGCTTCGAACCCGAGACCAGAATTCTACTCCTTTAGCCATGGGTCTTGATGGTCAACGCTCATCACAACGGTTAGTGACTAATTGGACTGGTCATTTGGAAGCACTTATTGTGTGAACGCATTGCGGTGCGCAGTCTTAATGTGGGCCGCGATTCGCATTGAAGTGAACGTTAGTCGATTCGATTATGGTGACCGTAACTGATTAAACAAATGTATGTTGCGCATTGCGTCCCCCCGTTTGAAAACACTGCTACGGCTTTCGACTTCATTTCATCTCACCAGGTAGAGAAAACTGGACTACATTCCCACTTGGGGCCTTTGAGATGTCCGCCACAGTCTCAGCGGTCGATCCGCGGTGATCAATGCTTGTCCCAATGGTTAATGACAGACTGAAGGGATCATTTTGAAACACTCGTTTTATAAGAATGGACCACGACGCGCAATCTCTGTGTAGAACGCGATGCACTTCGAAGTAGACTTTGGACGATTCGGTCGCTGGTACTTCACCTGTAGCAGATTAATATTGAAGTATAAGCTTCCACTACTACTACTACCCTAGTGTCCCTGCGTTCGAGTGCCTGCTATCTTCGCCGAAACGACGAGGCGTCTGTCTCGCAACTCGGGGACCGCGGTTTCAAGCGTACGTGACTGCTGATGGTTGCGCGACAGCGAAGCCTCAGTATTGCGTGCATGCGTACTGCCGATGTGCTCAGCTAGGTTCGATACCGCTTGTGGAGCACATTGTTTTAGTTTAATTTGTCCTCTGTGCCATGGGACCACTGCACTGTTTCCGTCGGAAAACAGCGTTGCGCAAGTAGATAACTTATGCTCCTGCTCGAGTAGTACTGGCAGTGGTGTTGCAACTACTTTTGACGCTTTGGACAGTGGCAAAATTTTCGCTTTGTCTGAGTGCAGAATAGGCGCGTGAAGGTCACAGAATCGGCTCAGCATAACGTGCACCTTAGTTTTCGATGAAATAGATGATCGTTTGGGACATTGAAGTAAATGTGGTGAAAGTGACCACCATTGTAAAAGTAAGGGATCACTAGGAAAACGTTTGCACAGGTGTGCCAAGTGGCGCAAATGTGTTGTTGGTCACTCCGAATAACACAGTAATATACACCACTCAGCTTATCTGGACCCGCACTTTGCCGACTTGAGATTTCGAGGATAATCACTCCAATAATAGGTAGATTTGCTTGAAGATTATTAGATATAGCTAGACAGAGGCAAATCTCTCTTACTCTACCTCTCTTTCTCTCTAAGCCCCGCTCGCAAACATCTGCGGCTCTCGCCTGGGGCGAACAACCCCACTCCCCCTCCCTGTGCAACGCCACTGGACACTGGCATCTGTCTTGTAGTCTACGGGTCACTCTGTGGTGGACTCTATTCGGCCACTACTGTACCAGTTATCAGTAGTGTGGAAGTGCCGGGTAGGCAAACGGCTATGAACCAACAGCATGCCATATTGACTTCACGAAAAGAATGCAACATTTGGGAGCCGCAGAGGTTTGCGGGCGGGGCTTAGGCACGTGCGTACTGTACGCCACTTGGCCACTAGATACCGAAGCAACGCTCACCATACAACCTCTAACAGCGAACGCGTAGATGAGCTGAAGTTTCTTTGGTCAGGACTGATGGATCTAGTAATGTTCTTTAGTACAATAAACAATTTCGTCCGCATATCGGGTTCTTACAACCCGTTCCGGTCTGGATATGTGCGGACAGTCTCGCAGTGTCATGGACCCACATCCGACTACTTGGCTATTCGCGTGGTAGAAAAGTGTCGGTACGAAGTGTCTGTCTACTACTATTTATGGTCTATTCCCGCTCACTTCCGCCCTCTTTAGACTCATAGTCCGTGGTGGCAGTTAGGTTACTGCCAACGTGTTCCTTCAGATGGTCACTGGACATGTCTCTGAGCCGTGAGCAAGCCGGTTGCTGGCTCGATTGTTACTGCCTATCCATTTCTTCTCCAATTTGTACCTCTTGCCTCAAGGTTTATCACTTCTCGTTAGTGTCCAAACTGACTCGTCCGCAAACCTCCGAAGCCACTTTGTCTCTAAATTGGATTTTACACGATCATACCCAAACCCTGCTGGTATTGCGTGTGCTGCGATAGACTCAGTTCGCCGTGCTGCAAGGGCTTGATCCTCCTCTTAGCACCCAACCTCGCACGCCTCTCTTCACGCCCAAGATTATCATCAATAATTATGCCCACTCACACGCCATTTTCCTTCGCACGGCTCATCACATTCGTGCTACCTTGGAGCGTGTCATCTCATCCTTGTATATTTTACTTCGACGTTCTCATTCGCTGTTTAACGGATAAGGCCTGATGTTGTGCTGGTTATTACAGTTCACTCATTATACTGCTAGGTCGGGTTTGCTGTTCAATTGTCAATTTTCTGACTGAGCTGGGTGGTTGGATTGCAGATGTTTGGTCATCTGCCTAAGTGACACCATTTGGGTACGAGGGCTAGGGGTTTCGCCGCGAATACTGGCAGCAGACAACTGCTTGGATAGATGTCAGCATCTATCACTCCAGCTTCTGATGTTCATTGCTTCATCTTATTCTCATTGATCAACCCTTGTATTAAGCGTTCATACTTCAGCTACAAAGATTATATTGTGACCTGGTTGGGAATCTCGTAGTTCAGTTGATACACAAGATGCATAGTTAACGTTCTGGAGGCAAAATGCTTATACTGTGTGCCGTTAGCATGAAACCTCTGTTTAGCATCCTCTTCACCTGCCACCGCCTTTTACTTACATTCGGCATGGATTCAATGAATACCGAACGCACAGTGCTGTGTCTCACATTGTCTGCACGTAGTGTTTATCTTTCCACTTTTTTCTTGTCTAATAACCGTCTCCGCACTCCTCTTCGCTCATCTAGGTGCAAGATCAGTTGTACCAATTTCTGGCCACAGAGTTCTTCTCAGCCATGATTCGTCACGGGTGTGTCAACCGTACCAGCACTGTGCTTCAGTGTGTCTACAACTTAAAGTATTACTACGCACTCGTTGACCCTGTGGAGCGTAGCGGGTTCCACTTGAAGACCCCCGGTAGGTTACTCTTTGGTCGTATTTGCTCAGTCACACCCGTCTACACGCTTTTTAACTTGACTGTTGGACGATAGATACTACGCGTGTTACTCTCTCTTCGGTGTCTCGAAATGGAAACATTGCTGTACTCCCTACAGGTTTCTTGTTCTATACCCTCTTTTTCTAGGTAGTTCCCGTAAAATAAATATTTCTAAAAGTAATGCCAAAAATATTCAGCCCTAATACATTTTTAGCCAAACAATATGAAATTAGCACATGTGGATCAGTGCTTGATAAAGAATAATACCATCATAGCACAAACCGGTGTGTTAATTCTTGGCCAACTTTGTTTTGGTCTAGAAGAAATCGCGTTAGATATGGGATCATTTACGGGCGGTACACTTGTATACTTGCATCTATGGATTTGTACTTCGGTCTGGTTGACGAGGTGGACACACATTCTGACAATACACAATGGTGGGGGTGACTTGTGTCGGCAAGTACTGGTGATACTACTCTTTTCCGCGAATCAACCTGAGTGCATACAAGCATATCAATGAACCTCAGCTTCTATACACGGTTGCCTCACGCTATGTGCTTGAACGACCTGCATATTAATCTAAAGTCCTTGCCCAGTAGGCCAGGAAAAATTACTGGTGAGCAATACTTCTAGTGTGGAAGAACACAAGTTACGACAAAGCGAAGCGTGTGCTACCGAGGAAGTTCGCAAGTTTTAGGCGTAGAACGATAACCACCGGACCTTTGTGAACGTTTCTTTTATATAATGTAACTGAGAAAAATGATAGCTAAGCATGACAAGTACTTTACCGATGTGGAAGATTGCAACCTCTGCCATCGATGTTGTGTTTCGGGCATTGATGGAGAAGCTTTGCATTGCACTTTCACATATTGAGCGGCAGCTCGCGGGTCTTTGACCAAAACGTAAGATCCTTAAGAATTTTTTGCAGTTTGACTGAAGAAGCAGTCATCGATTGATACATTCCAAGGACAATGTCATCTGCGTATTACAGCAGGGTTGCCTTTCCTGAGACTGGTATTGAGCCAACCTAATTGGAAAACAGAAATGGTGACAGAATTGGTTCCAGAAGAACCCCGTTGTTTTTGATTAGGAGCGAGGAGCTTCTGCCTCCAAATAGGGTAACCTGAGTACCTCGGTTAAAACAATCCCTCAACAGATGGCGGTTTTATATTACTAATTTTAGCAGGTGGTGCGGCTGTTTTGGGACGCGCTGATTCACAAGTTTGCCATTTCCTGCAGCTGACGTTTCGGTCTTCACGTCCTGTCATCTGTCCCTTTGGACATTTTGTTTACTCTTATTCACTTTTGATGTAAGTTTTGTGTGAAACATTACGAGTAGCTAGTTTGTTTATCATCAGGTTCGCATAGGATTTAGAGAATCGAATATTTCTACCTATCTTTTCATGAGATAGGTGACTAGTCTGACGAAGAAGAAGATTCTTCGACTTTCCTAAACTTAGCATTGCACCCAGTTCGCATACTTTTTTCCTACACCTGATCGCCCTTCCTTAGTTGTCTTTAGAACACGTTGACGGTCGAATTTGCAAGTTGCGATAAATGTATATCACAACTCCATGTCACGAAAATGTTTCGCGGAGTGCTTTGGTAGAATCAAACCATTCCTTTACATATACTTGTGCGATTCGCGCTTAATGTTGATATGCGCAGGGCAGTTAGATTTCTTTAGCTTCTTCATAATGTTACAACAAGCGAGCATGTACTGGTCCTCCTTTGCTACTTGCAGTCGCCCCGTTCCACAGTATTACGCCCCTTCATTCCATTCTGATTGCTCGCCTTTGCTTCACAGACTTCCGGCCAAGTACATACAGCGTTGAAGGCAAATATTTGGCGATACGAGGCAATCTCGCTCTTTTATTCAACAGTTGCCACTTTTGTAAGCCCAGGGGATCGGTTTGGGGTTCAGATGGTATAGGCTAAATTCATCTGAACTGAACTTACTCCGACAGTTAGTTGGTATTAAACTCGCAATTATCGGCCGACCGCGTCGTCCTACTTTTATTTTTGTTCCATTAATCACACTGTTCCAGCTTGTTAGCCTGTATGGCTTTGGCTTCGGAATTCGTCGATGTTACTACAAGGTGATTGATAAATCTGAGTTTAGTCCTAGCTAGTTTGCGGAATGAGTGAACGAACAAGTGTCGGTGGATAGCTACAATAACTAAATGTTGCCGCAGGGGGGTCCGTTGTTCACGAATTCAACATTCGACCTGAATCTCCATTGCGGATACCGCAAGATTCCGCCATCAACTGCCACGCTAGATCCGCGTTCTGATAAAATTTGCTGAACAACCTCTCCAGTCTGCAACAAAAAAACTGTTCAGCACATTGCCAAAATCGAACTTTCCGTCCGTGAACACTGCAGCATACTTTATGGAAATCTGCGGATGGGTGACAAAAGCCATGGAAGATCTCCGTAGATCCTTCAGTAGATCGTCCACCTTGGGTTATCAGGAGCGTTGCCAGCAGCTTAACCTTGAGCCTCTTTGATTGCGCTGATCGCGACATTACTTGGCACACATGCACAACCTCATAAACTAAAATACATACTTTACTCTGTGCACAGTAGAATTGCACCATAAATTCACATGGAGGCTTTGCACCAGGGCTTATAAAGTAGTTGTGCGAAGGACCGGGTCACCTATGCGATCCATCATTTTCCTCGTCAGATACGCTGTCGTTTGGAATAGCCGACCAGGCACTTGAACGAATGCAAGAACGTTCCGTATTAAGCCTAGAAATTTCTTGGACCGGGAAACGATGAGGACCATGTTTTCATCCCACAAATAACCAAATAAGTTCTTCCAAGATATGTCAAGGAATATGTAGCCAGTGAATGAAGCTGTTACACAAAATACAGCCCCATGGGAAATCATGCGTCTCAGAATGCCTTAACGACATATTCGATACTGGATGCACTTTACTTTTATTCCTTAGCGTGATCGTAACCGTAATAATCATTTATCCCTATTTCCAATAACAGTCTCTCGCCTCCCCGCGCAATCTACGCATTTGTTACTGTAGCGCACAAGTAATTGCCGTAAATGCACTTCCCTTTTTGAAACGCATTTCTTGAATTGCAATCCAGTTTTGTTTACTCCAACTCGCTAGTTCGGATTTCTTTCGAGTACTCCACGAACTTATTCAGTGTGGACACACCCATTTCTTTAAGTGTTTATCGACACATTATCAGGCTATCTGATAGATGTTCATCTGTTTTTTTAACGCAACTGATCAATGTGTGTTCCATGCATGGATAATTTTGCACTTAACTGATCGTGCCTACCCAGGCGGGCCTCACGCAACTTGGGTTTAAACGTTATTTATTTATCTGTTTGTGCTAGAACGCCTCTCACATTTGGTCTAAGACCCTTGTGTTGTCCATGTACTCTCAAATTTGCTCAAACATTTGTACCACTTAGTTCCTGTTTTTATGAAATAGTTCCCTCGGGGCTGCACTTCACTTGTTTGTCTGCTTTTCTGTTTGTTCAGACAAACGGCCTTTATCAAACTCCATTGAAGTGTTGAAGCTCCGAGCGAATTTTCTCATCTACCTGAAACAGCTCATGATTCGTCATGGACCATTTTTGGACACCGAGATGCAAGCCCTGTTGAACTATTTGTTGAGTGTTCACGAAGCAAGTTCCTTTTCCACTTTTGCCGTATTCTCATTGATTTGCGGATGTCTTTTTCAACTTCACCTTTTTTGCGTAAGCAGTCTCCCTGAGTAGTCTATCTGACTGGACTCATGTACCACAGTTCAACCAACAGCACATACTGCTGACGTGATGGCATCGAACGCATTTTCTGTTTGCCCCAGTTAATAGGACACCGCGCCACTTTCTACTGTGTTCCAATGGAAAGCGAACGTTTGAGTTGCTGCCAATTTGCAAAGGGGGCGCGCTGCGGCTACTTACCGCTTGTGTGCACAACAAACAGTTATGCGCCGCGTCTCGGTCTGTCTGTTGGTTGGCGGGCTACAGCCACTGAACTGAGCCCGTGCACAAGCTGATCGTCATCCCGGTGTCACAGTGGCAATGAAGGAGCCTGAAAGACACCGCGGGTGTTTGAACTTTTGCTACAAACTTGGCGGAATTTTTGCAGACCGATTATCGTTTGTCCAAACATACGTCGAGGAACGTACTAGTCGCACATTGTGCCATCAGGTGTTTTGGTGTTCCAAACACAACAGTATTTCAGTCGGTGACGATCGTAAGCCTGGATGACCTTCGACCCAAATAGACCATGACCATCTCAAAGAATCCGTGCTGTGGTCCGTGAAAATCGGCGTTCGGCTGTCCGAAAAGTTCCTGACGAAACGGGCATCATTGTACGATCATGCGATCAAATTTGTGTTATAAATTTGAAATACGTCGTTTCAGTGCGAAATCCTTTTGCCGTATAGTCAAGTAAACTCAAGTCAGGATAAGCTTTATTCAACCGTGTGGAAGCATTTTCAGCAATTTAATCTAACACTAAAGACACACTACAACATAGAACCGGTGAGAAAATAATGTGAAATGACACGGGTAATAAAACTGGTCATTTGCAAATAAGCAAACATTCTCGTACTTGTTGCACCATCACTTTTGGATCGACTAACAAGCATGACAAAAAAGGCACTGTCGAGTTGCGATACGGGAAAATAAATCTTAATATTTTGCCTGCTTGGAAGAAATAGATGCCGTACTTGCTAAAACTGTGTAGCGGGTGGGAGTCGTTTTGTATGCGCAACACGTAGCCTAGCCGTTGGAGCATGCT
This sequence comes from Dicrocoelium dendriticum, assembly GCA_944474145.2. Classification (NCBI taxonomy): domain Eukaryota; kingdom Metazoa; phylum Platyhelminthes; class Trematoda; order Plagiorchiida; family Dicrocoeliidae; genus Dicrocoelium; species Dicrocoelium dendriticum. Next base: position 214,473,514 of record OX104064.1, read on the forward strand.
GCGTGAAATAACGGTGCTGAGCGCTTCGTTTCCTCTTCCTGTGCCAAAAATGAGGAGTCGAACGCGCTCACTGCTCTCATCGTGTTTCCACCAGATATGAGTCAGATTGCAAATGCACCGGTTGTCGAACGTAACTAGCCTTTTTTGTATCGGCCAGGTTTCACAACCGTACAGCAGGTTCAGACGTACAGCTGCATTGTACACTCAACCCTTCAAAGATGAGTGATGTCGCGCTGGCGCCATAGGTGGCGAACGTTAGCCAAAGTGCCCCGCGCTTTTGTGGTCTCCTCTTCAACCCCAACGGTGCTGTTACAACTGCCGAAGTAGTTGAATCTTTGTACGACTTCTAGCTGATCTCCAGCAATGGTCAGCACAGGAAGCACTCTTTGCCAATCTCAGGAGAAAACTTTGCATTTCGAGGGAGCGAAGCATAACTCGAAACTGTTGACAGCCAGTGCTAACCTCTATAGTGCTGTTTGGCACATTCGTTTGCTGTAACAGATAAGGACAATGTCGTCAGCGTACTCCAAGTCAAGAAGTGGTTCATCTGGGACCGGTTCCACATCTTCTAAGTTGTGTCCTATGAATGCAATCTCCTTGACTTCGTCAATAGCGAAGTTGAAAAGGATAAGTGACAGCGGAAATCCTTTCGTAACTCCGCTGGAGATATTGAAGGAAGGCATCAGCTTGCCATAAGCCCTCACTCTGTTCGAGCTACTCGCACATAACGCTCGGATAATATTTAGGTATTTCTGGGCCACACCATTCTTTAGCAGGGATTGTCAAGGGGCACATCGATCTACCGAATCGAAGGTGCCTTTAATGTCGAGGAAGACGACTGCGGTGGGCTGCCAATATATGTGACGGGGCTCCAACAAATAATGCATGGTGAATGTGTGATCGATGCAACCCCGACCTCGACGATACCGAGCTTGCTGCCTGCAAATCTGGCCTTCACGAGTGCTGGTCAATCCGTGAAGGATCCCAGAGACAATCAATTTGGAGGCGATGGGAAAAAGACTGATTTCTCTAAGGTTTCCGCATTCCAAACGTGAGCGTCCCTTGAACATCGGAACCATAACGGAGCGGTTCCAGTCGGTTGGGACAGTTTCCTTCTCTCATAGTAACACTAGTATCTTGTGTATATTGTCATGAAGAGCAGGAACACCGAATTTGAAGAGGGCTGGATGAAGATCATCTTGTCCCCTGACTTTATTCAACTTTAGTAGTCTGATCTCACGTTCGACTTCTGAGCGAGTGGGCGGATCCAAAGGGACAGCCCAGTGAGCAGGGCGATCCTTTGCCTGTGAGGAATCAGAAAATTCCGGTTGATTAAATTGGCTTTCTAAGTGCTCGGTCCAACAGCCAAGGAGTTTTGACAAGTGGATAGGCTGTCCACTCTCGTCACATATATTTTCACTAACACCAGATCTCCTGCTCGCGGTTTCCCGTATCCGACGGAATAATATCCAATGCTTGCCAAAGGCAGCGGCCACTTCTATCTCTGACGTACGAGGGGACCACCACGCTTTACGGTCTCTCTTTAGGCTAGCAGGGTTTCTTGCCCGGAGGTTTTTGCGAGTCTCATTATGTTTACTTCCATGAGAAATGCGCCATCGGACGTCACTAACTTCCAGCAAATGCGAAGATACCCATTGTTCATGTAAACTTTTGGACTTACTACATGATTTGCCTGCTGTCACTAAGGTCTATTGTACATGCGATCAGTGGCTTTCAACCGTGTTCAGTGAGCGCTTGCTCAATCCAAATGCCAGCGTACTTTGATTGACATTCAGAACATCTGGCTTCGCCACTTGGCTGGTGTCTGTGCGCTCACAGGGTCGTCGAGGTCGCCCGCAGATCAGCACGTACAAGAGTATGGTGAGTGCTTACACGTGCTCCAAATCGAGCGACCGTCTTGTATGCAACCTCTCCAGCGGTAACTGACCGCAATGTGATCGTTTTGCGTCCATGGCTGGTCTGAGGCTGATGGGCGCTATGTCACATTCCGGCGAGTGCTGTGTCGGAAGCTAGTGCTCGCAAGAAATAAGCGAACATCTTCACATAAATGAAGCAATCCATCACCGTTATCATTTGGGGAGCCTACACTGTGTTGGCCGCTCAGACGCAGCTCATCAGTGGACACTTTCCCAACTTTGGCGTTCAGCTTCCTGTCCAGCACTACCGTGTCTATGCTTCTTCTTTGACGAAGTAGCTCGTTCAGTTGATGGTAAAACTCGTCTTTTGTCGGTTCATCGCTAGAGTTTGCGGGGGCGTGGGCAACGATGCTAAACTGACACCTGTTAGCCCCGCGCGATTTTCAAGCTCTGTAGGAGCCAGCCAGTCTGACCGCACACATCCGGCTACTGTTTGAGATCCAATCAGCCGGAGCAGCTTCATCCTCGGGGTCTCAGGGCAATACCAACGCGGCTTGGCTGGTACTCGAAGCTGCATCGTCTCCGGATAGGTGCAATGAGAAAACACTGCTAATGTATTCTGAAAGGGCTTGTAGAGGGAGCACGGAGCTTGAGTCTGCAAGCGGGTTTCCGGTAGGCGGCGGATATCGATCGACTGGGTCTCTCATGTTCGGGCAGGTACTGTCTGTTTACCGATCTGTATTGATGGGCGTACATTGAGACATGCCAATTTGAGGGAGGATGGAGGGCTCCAAATAGAAGTCAATGTACTGGGCCTCATTGCTCGATGTCATGTTGGTTTTTCCATGTGTCTGGAGTGACGCTCTGCGATTTCATGTGAGTCTCAACCATATGCTATACTGAATCACGTGGAGTGCTGATCTTAAGCAATCCGAACATTCCCATTTAGTGATATTAATCAAGGGATGCAGAATCTGAATAAAGATTTCTTTTCGGTAATTCTCATCTGAGAGGCGATAGTGATGAAAAACCCTACCTAGGGAATAAGAGGAGCGGAAACATTGAACGCTAGCATGCAGAATGCTTGCTGACCACAAAATCGACAGGGGCTTCCGGGCGTACTTAATTTGATTGATCGCCCATGAAAGAAGTTCAGGGAAAATAACGGGAACAATACAGCCAGTGGGAGAGAATACATGCATTTACAAACGTTTGGTTTAGAGCACGCAATACAGATCACTTTGATCCTAAGGGAATAAAATGGAAGTCTTCTGACTTTATGAAAATTTTCAATATTTTTGTGGACAATGATATATTGTAGGGTACGAAACCACCGAGATACTTTGCGGAATAAAAATGAGTGATGCTTTGGTCATTCACGACCAAAGGAGAAAAGGCGTTTGGAAATGTACGCTGCCTGTAGGTGCGGAGAAAAACAAATGTAATATCTCACAACTTGGAAGGGTTAAGGCAGAGAGTGCAGGAGCTTGACAAGTCAAGAATTCGTCCAATCCTCGTTGTGGTTTCGATGTTTACTCAAATATTGGGGTTGTACAACCTAAGACGATGTCAACGTATTTACACTTGATGATACTAGTTGGTATTGACAGATACTCAACATAGAGTGAGAACAGAAAGTGGGATATAATTGATCATTGTAAGATCCCACAGTTGTATGGAATTACGCAAGGTATACCACATAACTTTGTGAAGTGTGTGCCATTGGGAAAATTGCCGCGCATTACATTACGTGCGTTTGGGAGCGTCGTTTTCGTACACTACTTTAACAGTGACGATCTGTCAAGGCTTCCTAAGGCATTAGTTTAAACAAGAAACCGCAGCCGCACAGTCCTGTATTTTATATCCAATGCAGATGCTCTGTATGGCACAAGATACGAAACGGCATCCGATGTGGAGCGCTATTTCCTTGTTTGTGAACTGTTTGCTATTAATCTTATGATTGCTTGTAAAGATTGGGGGAATCGGTAGTTTTTCTATCACCTCAGCACCACGAAGGGGCACACTTTGCCCGATACTTCTGTGCTTCATTCTTAAACACAGGTGTTGTTCTGGCTACTTTCCAAATGTCAAGCTAGTGCCAGTCGTTAAACATCGGTTGAAAATCTCGGTTAGACATGACTACAGTGCATTCGCACACTCAAAGCGATTGCAGACAGGGAATCAGGACGACTTGCCTTGTTTCGCTTCAGTCTTGTGAGTACCTTGTAAACACTGATCTAGTCAAGTAGGGTGGTAGGATTGTCGATGGGCAAGGAAGGTAGGGTGAACGTTGTGATGAGCTAAATTCAGCTTTCTCCACATCCACAGAACCGGGTGGGTCAATGGAATATTTGTCGGTGGACTGCCTCAAGAGCCCCCATAGGTCACAACAACTGTGCTTTCCTAAAATGGCTTCGATGCATAGGCTGTTTGACCTTTTATCTCGACTTTTGTATCCACTGACAGACGTTTGATACTGGTTGTTAGCTTGTATTTGTAAACTTTTTCTTTTTTCCTACGAACTTAAATGAGTAAAGGTGATGAAGATCTATCGATCCGAAGACAGAAGACATCAATGGGCAATACGAAATCCATGCATGTACCAACTTTCATCTTCTTACCGTGCTTTTCAACTAAAGATTGAAACAGCAATTGTTGTAATCTGTGAGATGTTCGCATTGAGCTAACAGATCCTCATTTGCGAAAATCAGTTGGATAAAGCTTCGATTTGAGTTTTGTAATCTTTTCCGTTGAACAGTTTCACCGCCTAACAGTTCTCAATAGCCTTTTTCTCATCGCAGCGTAATTGGTCTTACAGTAATTCTTTGGGCATATCCTCACCATGCAACGGTCGAATTACCAATTGTGTGGAAAACATTATGTTCGTCAGTGAAAACTAAATCTATATCTTCGTCGAGTCTTTGGGGGAATTCAACCAACTTGTTTAGACCCAGCATGTTAATGAAGACTGTCTCACCAGCGATGATGCAGAGGTAACATTCTAATATCGGTTGCCATTCCGAGGCAACGTGATCTGCAAACATTTTTATCTAACAGTGCTGCGTTAGGCGTTACATACATTTAACCAGCTACATCAGATTGCAAACCACTAAGAAATTTGGTTTACATTCCAATAGGTGGTAACTTATTGAAGCCATTGAGTAAGTGCGCAGCTGTGAAACTCATGTACACCAGTCTTCGCCAATGTAGGTATTTACACCTTCGCAGTAATGAGGCTTTCCTAGGTGCTCGGATCTGATGTGTCGATATCTATCGAGTTGAAATTCACGGAATGGCTGACCACTACTAATGACTTTAAGAACATCATAACAGGCGATGACACGGGCGTTTATTGCTATGTTATTGAATGAGGGTGCGGTTGTCGCAATGGATGGGGAAAGGGTATTCTCCTCCAAGAAAGCACGCATGAGCCGGCCAACGTGATGTCGGATGTTTTTTGACTACAAAGACATTATCCATCAGAAATTTGTAACACATGGTCAGATGGCAAACAAGGAAATCTACTGGGGAATTTTTGCGCGTTTGCGGGATGTTGTGCGCAGGGAGAGCCTTGGACTGTGGGAATACTAGACTTGTATGACAATGCGCTGGCTCACGCATCGCACCTTGTCCGCAACTATCTAGCAGAACACCAAATTCCCTATTTCCTGAACCTAACCACGGTAGACTTTCCTGTTTTCCATACATAAGAGCACGTTGAAATGACGGCATTTCCAAACCTTTAATAATATTCCTGACGATACGACGAGGGATTTGCATGCTATCTCAGTAAGTGCGTTCCAGGAGGCTTTCCAAATACTGAGGCACCATTGGAAACGGTGTACTGCTTTAAAGGTTGTACAGCGAGCAATAACATGTTATGACAAGAGTTCACTTCCTTTTTAAACGCATCTCGTACTACTGGCATTTCGCTGTTCTGCATGGCAAACTCATTCTGGATGCATTCGTATTTTGCCTCCTCTCATGAGATTCACTCTACACTGCCTTAAATATCGATTAAGTCCACTCACATATAACGTTTGGTTATTTTTTTTCCTCAGTGTGTCATTTGGATAGGTGATATCATGCTCAGTCATCGCGGTGGCCACATTAAGAGTATATGTTTTGCAATACTGTAGTTTTGACGACTAGTTTCCCATTGGTTTCCGCACACCTTTTTGTAGTTCTTATTGTTTTGTATCGCGAGATGCGTCAACGTGACAAGTTCGACACGTGCTTTCACGTCGGGATCATTATGTGCTCCGTGCGCATTTTCTCGAAACTGTTACCCTCTCGGGTTCCTATAAATGCACCTACGTATCACCGCCAACCGTATATACCGGTTCTCTGGGGCTGTAGCATGCCGACTGCCTTGTAAAAATCTCTTCATCACGTTACTTCTCTTCGCATTCTAAACGAGTAGATGAAATCGCAAACACTGCAGAGCAGATTTTGTGTTTGTGCTGGGCTTATTTTGATTCCACATGTGACGCATCATCCTGATCGTGTGTGTGCGCTCCTGGGTCGACTGATTCTCCTCAGCAACTCGCCCGTGTATCTTCCTACAAATGATCGGGGATCACATTTCCTCCCAGATTTCGCTTATCCACCTCACTATGTGTTGAGCTTCGTGGGTCCACATCATTGTCCTTTTCACCACACTAGTTCTTCTCGCAACATTGGACTATGTAGAAGCCTGTGTTATTCAGCTGATATCACGAAGGTACTGACTGGAATCTCAACTGTATTGCTTCTTCTCATTACTGTTTCAGAGTCAGCTATTGGCCGATAGGATTACACGCTTAACTTGTGACTTGACCATCACCTATTCCATTCGGCGTAAGTTCAGAAAAATTATGTGTCAGCTGTACGCCGTAACTTCGCTTCGCTGCCACGCGACCACTACCAGTCGCGCGCGGGCTGAGTATACCGCGAGGACGCCTAACCCTACTCGGATCCGAACCGGGGACCTTATGGTTGCAGACCACTCGGCCACCGACCGACAGGTGCAGACGACTTCGCGGTATATAGAACTTATTGTCGACCAGTGCTGTTTGCGTGGCGACGAGGTATCGGTAAGGTTTGCCGGCGTACTGTTGATGCCTTTCTATGGCGCTTCAAATTGTTGTGCTTCCTGGCTAGCTCGATACATACCACAATTGCAAGTGCAGTAAGGGCAAAGAGCACTGCTGTTAACTGGCAGGAACAACTCTTCCTTACTGGACGTGACATCACCGGATTATCAATATCCCTACTACGTTACAAGAATCGTCACAATTCCAACGCTCATCACTATCGGTTACGAGCTGACACTGCCATATCTCCATTCTGCATTGGACACCACCTGCAGATCACTTTCCCTTATGTGCTCAAGCTCTGAGCTAATGGCTGTTCCACCTCCCTTAACTTCCACCTGCTACAGATCTGCTATTCATCCTAGGTTTGATCTCTGTGGCTGCTAGTCTTTCATGCCCACGGTTTTGCTTACTCTCGGGGCGTAGCAAGTAGCGTCTACTGGCCTCACATCGTTTTCTGTGTGGGCGTTTTGACCTCCTATGCACTGTACATATATTTATTCTAGACGCACTGATTGATCTGGCCTTCGAATACCAAGAGCGACTCCAACTCTGTGGCGTTTTACCCATCCTGTGTCCACGACTTCTCATTCATTTATTGTTTTTTTTCACTGTTAGCATCCTTTATTCTCCCCTTTTCCCGTCGTTTTCCTGGTACAACAGTGCGAAATGATGTCGTCATTGTAATATCTTCCCACTGTAACTGATTTCCTTAGTAACTGCGGCATCAACTTCCGTGTTCCAGCGGATTACGATATAACTACAGGTTTCGGTTTTCCGATTTCGATTTCATAGGGAACACTTCACACCCATACGTAATCCTTTTGTCAGAATAATGGTTTTAACAGAGCAAGAACAACGAATATTGCGGAATATTCTGAATGCAGTATATTTCGTGTATTCTTCTCAGCCGCTTACATACAGTGGATGAAAATTTCAAACAATTGGTTGTGCACTCGGATTTCAGAACACCTCCCGCGGAACCTTGCTCTCCGTAGCGCAACGTTACCTGCCAGCTCCGTTGCCCGGCACTTATTCGGCTGCTCGATGTGCCAGAATCCCCACGTAGCATTCAAGGTGATCAACGGACGAAGCAACCTCACGTTGCTGCGGTTTGCTGAGGCTTCGGCGTTTAAAGTCCAACCTATGTAAACAACTTGAGTTTGTGGCCAATCTTGCTTTGCATTGGTGAGGCAATACAGGCTATACAACGTCACTAACCATCGATTCCTGGTATTGACCTATTACTCCCAATCGTTTGGAATTTTCACCCATTGTATCTAAGCGGCTGAAGAGAATACACAAACTATACTGAATTCAGAATATTCTGCAGAAATATTCGTTTTTCTTGCTCTGTTTAAATTTTGAAGGGAAAAGCTTGTATGAAATAATGGTTTTGTCTGATTTCATTCCAGGATGAGAACCTACACGACGTATTGTACTTCTTGGTTACTTTGGCGCTTGGAAATCCAGCTTCGATCGCACCGACGTTCATACGCAACAACGGATTGTGCGTCCTTCTCCGGTTATTCAACTCCAACGACGAGGCTAATAGGATATATGCCTTGAAACTACTTGGATTCTACATCCATCAAGTTTGCTTACTGTGAGTCTGTTCCACGTATCGTCCATCTTTTATTCCGTTGTGGAGTGTTGCCTCCTACGCTGTTTCTTTGATCGCACTAGCTTGTTTGCCATTGAGGACCTTTACTTACGGTCCTAATTTTAAAGCCCTCAGGCAGAAGAATCGCGTACCTTAAACTCCCTGGCAAGTTCTATTCGGAGTATGAAGCACCACGAATACTGTGTGTCATTTTTTCTCTTTAACTTTTGGTTTCAAATCCTCATACATGACTCTTCTTCTTCTTCTGCCAAACCTGCCTCAGCCTATGTACGAAAGCTTCCGAGTGAACTGATGCGCACCTCTGCAATCTGTCCTTCTGTTATGACTCATCCTAGTTGTTTCGACTCTTTGTCCGAACGAACGAACATCCTTCACAGATAGTACCGAACGCGTGCACAGTAGCCAATCGAGCTCGTAACGTTTCAGGCTATCGAGACCCAGTCGGCATACGTACACGCAAGCTAAGACTGGAGACGAATACGCGCAACCCAACACGACTCCACTGACTCAGCCAAGGCGAATCATGAGTTCTACACCTTCATTTTATTGCTCAATAGAACAGCATAAATTATAGAGAAAGATGGATGTTGGTAAGCACATGAGCTGTCGCCCAACGATGGTGTCCTGAGGGAATCACATTTAGTGTCAATATGGCTTTATGCAGTAACTATCATAGCAAATGTAGAGTTCAGATGGTTCACCGCACCTTGACACCATAGCTACGGTAGTGTCATGCGGAAAGTCCCGTGGATTCACTGCAGCGTACACAGTTGATCCACCAGTGTCCTGAGTAGAGCTCATTCGGTACTTTATGGCTTCTTATCTGTGTCCTAGGGACTGCTCGGTTGTTACTAGCACAGTCTGAATCGCCGCATCGTGATTGTATGTATATGTGAGCCCGGCGAATCTACGCAAGTTTTGTAGAGCTATACTAGCTCCGTAACACCGCACCTTCTATGTAAGAGTCTGATAACTACGTGTATGCTGCACTGAGTATCGGCTATATTTAAAAACCAAACACCTACATATATGGTCATCTCGGTCCTGCAATCGTCTGTGCCTTAGCCTCAGCCGTTTTGATCACGTACTACGTGGTGGATAAGCTGCAGCACCCGATATTTGGTCATCTGCTCGTAGGCGTCCTCGCGGTAATTTAATCCCCGCGTTGTTACGCCGTGCGTGCAATTGTTCGCTCGGTTTGCTCATTGGACACTGGGGTGTTTTTACACGAGCGCTACTTCCTTATAAGTGACACTACGCTCGCAGCTTTATCCCCTGGATGGATCTGACAACTGCGATTTAGCTTGGGCTCAGCACCTGCGCCTCACTGATTTACCAAAGCTCCGTCCTTTTGGGTCATCGTACCCTGACCATTCGTATTGATCGCCACCTGCATTGGTGCGAGGGAAAGTATAATTTAATTTTTTATGTTTCCATTTGGATCATGTTGGGCAGTATTGCCATACTACGTGACAACTCACAAACACCTCGGACAGCTCTGGACAGATTGTCACTAGCCGTCAGCCGTTTCGGGTTATGTTTTGAACTCTAAAGTGCAAATTTTTCTCCAGATTTGGTGGGGGCTAATCCCTGCACTGACCATGGATGGGGATCATTTAGAAGTCGTTCAGAGGTTCCAATACCTAAGCGGCTAGGTCAGCTTCTGTATACTAAGAGATGAGACTACGGACTGCACAACAAATATTCCAAGCGCTTTTGCTTAGCTACGCTACGTTCGACCATCGCTGCCTTCGCAATTTAGCTCATGTCTGGTCGAAACACCGCGTAAGCAATGAGCGTATTCGGCGTCGTGTATTTGTTGCAGGAAGAGCGAGTGAACCACTCAACACCGTAATATCACGCACCAGGTTGCAATGGCTAGCCCACGTGTTGTGCATGCTAGCACCTTGACTCCCGCGATTTGCGTTGTTTGCGCGATCGGATGTAAGAAGAGGTGGAAGGCCAGTCGATTACTTAGTCAATAGGAATGAATGAACTTGCGTCGCTTAGGGCCAAGCTTGGGTGCTACATACGAAGAACACGTCTTGTTGATTACACTAATTGATATGGCAAACAGCCGACCTCATTCGCGTTTGTAGTGCTAGTTTGCTTATGCATTCCGACCCCATCGCCATCCCACTATCACTACATGATAAAGTCAAAGTGTGGTTTTATTCGTCTTGTTTTGCTATTTTCTCTTACGTCTATATTATTCCCTCGTATCGCCTTGTAATTGCAGAGGCGTTTTTCACCTCTGGCTAGCGTGTGCGGTGATGATAATGCCCTTTGCGTGAAAATGCTTTACAACATGCTGCCTCGATTCAGACCGCAGTTCACTTCGAGGCGAATCACAGGGTTGATTCGGTCACGGGACGTTTACCATTCGTTGCTGTGCACGGCACTCCACGACGTGTTTCATGCTCCAACTGGGAATCTAACCCCATTTATGCCCTGCCGGTCCCATTAATGACGTTGCCCAGTCGGTCAACGAAACGTCTTTGGTCGCAATGCTCGGTTCAGTTGAACAACACTACAACCTCAACCACCACACATCCGTGATAGTCAGACGGCTATTTCACCCTATTAGGACTCATCTGTAACGCGCACCCACCTAATCCCACTGGATTCGGACCCATGACCTAACACCTACGGCCATCGACTTATGCTACTGTGCCATGAGTGACGGCGGCGAACCGCCACGTTCATAACCTGCATCACAGTGGGAGATGGGCAGCGTTCTATCGCAGTTAGACATCGGTGATAGCGGTCCGCTGCCGTCACCCATGACCCAGTGGCATAAGTCGCTGGCTCGTAAGTCTTACGTCACGGGCTTTAATCCAGCAGGATTCGGCGGATGCGCGTTGATGACGAGCTTCGATCGGGCGAAACGGCCATCTAACGCTATCCTGGATGTGTGGTGGTTGTCTGCATTAGTCTAGCTGCGGTGAATCTCCTCAAAAATACACAATAAACCCCCTACTACTCATCAATATAACAACATCCTAACTACAGCTTTTCTCAATAATTTCCCTTATGGCATATGCAGAAATTCATTATACCTAGACTCAATTGAAGGGCCATTACTCGCTCGGAAAGACAAAGTACGGCCGTTACATCATTTTGGGAATCGTCAGCCGTACCCATTCTATCTGATGCCTATGGGGTTTTAACCCTGCGACCCGAATGGTATGAAGGCCATTGAGCTACGAGGGACAGTTGCGACTGTCATGACTAAGTTTCAAGATGCGATATAGTGCTGCTCGGTGCTCTCTGATTTGCACTTGGTTGCCATGCGGAGGATAAGGTAGCCGATAGTTACATTCCGGCATTATAATCAGTTTGATCTCCTTATGTTTATCATGTAATAATGTGTGGATATGTATGGTATGAGTTGATATTCATCACATCTAGACTGGCGATTCCTGAATGAATGAAACAGTCATACGGTGCTTCTCCGGGGATATGATGGCTCTCTGACTGAGAGTAGCTGTGATGCATTTCCACACCTACAATTCAAACCCCCCTATTACTGCTCTCTGCTTTCTGCTATATCTGCCTGACGAGTGCAAAGCAGCACTGGATACGAATATCACCTAGCATTTTATCATGACTTTGCACTTTTAAAATTTTGTCATGTGCAATCTTTTGTGTCTTCTTCTCTATAGTAAACGGGAAAATCTGGTGGATCGTTACCATTTATTCTCCCTGGTGACGAACATGATCAGTCAGTCGTCTACCCACCTCTCTATAAGCACGTACAATGCTCTGTTCGAGGTAATTCCTTGTTTGTATTTACAGTCTATGATACATAGCAAAAATATCAGCGCATACATGTGCTCGGCCTCATGTGTTCCATGAGTCTCCTAGAGTCCTGTACTGTCCATGTTGGTCAGCTCATCTGATGGACATTTGTGACCTCACGCAGTCGTTGAATCCACCCACTACCTGGCTTTGTTATTGTTTAATTGGTTGAAACGTTAGTCCTACGCCTCACTTGTGGAACCATTTTGCTAAAACGAATTAGTATCATTGCATGTTTGCCTACGGAGTTTCAGTTTTTTCCTACCATCTGCCCGTCGTTTCGGTGGCCTGGAGCTATCACAGCATAAGCACACATCAGCATTACCTTCTTCTCTGATGAAATCGACCGCATTCAAACGCAACATCATTTCTACGAGTCTTCTGCTAGTCGTTCGTTCTGACCATTTTGAGATCTTCATGCAGCCATTTCCCTTCAGAAATTTTAAAAGAGCAAAAAAGAACAGCGTTTATACGGGACAACCTGAATTCAGATTATTTCGTGTGTTCTCTTTTAGCCGCTTACAGACAATTCGTGGAAAGAGTAACGGAATGCAATTGAAAAAGTGGATCAATAGGAAAGTCAATAAAACTATGAGAAACTCAAGGTCATTGCCTGCGTCTTACCAGGGCAAGGCAAGACTGGCCACAAGGTCTACCTGTTTGCAAAGGCTTGGTTTCATTCGTCGGATGGCAGAGGCTTCTGTGGAACGAAGGAAGCTCGCGTTGTTTTGTCTGCTGATGACCTTGAATGCGTCACGTAGGTTTTCGCACAAGGTACAATCGAGCAGATGCTGAGCGATGGAGCTGGCAGGGAGTTTAGATCCACTATTTGCCAGGTTCCGTGGAACATGTTCCATGATCCTAGTTGATAGCCTTCTCTCGGTTCGGCCAATGTACATGCTACCGCAAGTACAGGTGACCCCGTTTTTCAATTGCATTCCTTTACTCTTTCCACGAATTGTCTGTAAGCAGCTGAATGAGAAGACACGAAATAATCTGAATTCAGGTTATCCCGTATTGATGCTGTTCTTTCTTGCTCTCACTGATAATTTGTGTAACGTAGTAACAAGGAGAAGAAGGTTGACATCTTGAGAGGGTTGTTCTGTTCTCCGAGCTGAGCATTTTTGCTGCAGACATTTTGTTGCCAGTAAACACTGTCCTCAGTCGGACTATCAGGGTCTGATTCACTGAGTCTCGTAAATCACTGCTAGATCCGAGCTACTGTTGATCGTTTTTCTGCTTCTAATCTCCGTCTTCGATTTACTCTCGTGGGTCTGCTAATTGATCACTTCTCCGCCTTGTGGATCTGATGCATAGTGCCAGAAAGTGCATACGATGCTCTGCGGGTTAAATCAGCACTAGACATCAGGGCGGAAATGTGACTACTGGGCGACCCACGTGAGCCAATCAAAGGTTGACATTCAAACAAGGAAACAACCAACAGTCGTTCGGATCTGACAGAGGCTTATGAGACTCGGTAAATCAGACCTTGACAGCCGCACTTCGGATGTGGCCTGACTTGGCAACGAAACGTTTGCAACAAACGTGCTCAGATCCGAGAACAGAACCATATTCTCATTCACATCATAAGTATTCTCA
>OX104064.1:214487986-214530509 GCA_944474145.2 Dicrocoelium dendriticum
CCGGTCCCTACGCAAGCTCGAACTCGCGTCCCCGGTTTACAACGCAGGCTTGTGATCCTTAAGGCTACAGCAGTTTGCACCTACGTGGTCTCAAGCGTCTTCTAACCGCCGTGCTGCCCACTGTGATGCTTTCAACCAGGAATGACACGTTCCTGTTAACAATCATACGGGTTCTTGTTTAACATTTGACGTATATTTGGTTTCATTCGATTTTGGACTCTCTCTCTCTCTGTACCGATTTTGACGACTATCTTGTCCTTATGGCATTACTTTGCTTTATGTTAAAGTGCAGCAATTGCTTGGGTCCTTAATCCATCAATTCCGCTGGTTTTCGCGTGCATCTGTGACTACTTTACCTATTACGAACACAAGTGTTGATGACCCACTGTCGAGCTTATCTTAACTTGTGGATGCGATCTATCATCACCTGTTTGATCTGTCGTTTCCTCCGTCCAAAACTCCCCGAATTTTGCAATTTATTTTGGTTATCCGATGCACTGTTCTATTCCTTCTGCTGCCCCTTTTTAATCCATGCTGTCGCACCTGGTCAAAGTCCTTGCCTTATAATGCAGTCTTCCTTTTCCCTCTACTTTCTAGGTATAGTCCCCGTGATATCGACATTACTGTGCCGCTCGAAACCCACTCCCGAGTCGTTGCTCGTCAAGCAGCTTTTCCTCCGACATTTGTTGTCTTTGTGTCTCGGCAATGGTGGAAATCGAAGGTTAGTTTGGGTCAGAATATTGTACCATCGCTTGTCAACGGCATCCTACTTATCATTGCTCATCTCGTGATGTTCGACCGATAACCGAACTTATTACATGTTGGTGGATTTTGATCTTTTCTCTGCGCTGAGTGATTATCTTACATGTTTTCTTGCCAGAATAAGCAACATCATCAGTGCGGCTTCAGCGGTCTGGTTCGCACAGCTACGTAAACGACGTCTAGATCGAAGTGCTTATTGCTCGAGTTCTGTTTCGAATGCCAGCGTTCATTGAACTCACTGCTTGCCGGCTTTTGGCTGTTCCGTAGATGGCATACTCCAGGTCGAATTGGTCGTTCTCCGCATCCATATATGCGGACCTCCCTGAGTGTTGATCGTGGCCTCGGATGGCTAAACTGTTTCGTCTAGCTTTGTGCGAAGCTTTCTTCCACTCTCTCCTACGTAGTATTTGTCACAGTTGTGGCAGCGGACTTTATAAATCACACCAGTTTCTTCCTCTTTGCTAAGTTTATCTTTCACTTTAAAGAGTTTGCTACGAACTATCTCCGTTGGTTAGTATGCAAATTTGATATAAGGCAACGTGGCTCTCTTTTCAACTGTGGCATTTGTTGTGATGTGTTATAGAGCCAGGCTGTGTAGGATGAAGCCTCTTGGGTACGAGTTCCGCTTGTGCGGACTGAGGAGATCGTCTTCCTCCCCCCGCCTCAGCTGCGGTGTGCTACAGTGTCTTTGTGCTCGTTTGAAAAGGGTTCGCGCGCAGCTGCTTTTGTGAGCAGCTGGATAAGTGCTGCCGTCCTTGAGGATCTGGTCCGTATGCGTTGTTTTTTGATAGACTGCCGTTTCCAGTCGTCCGGCATCAGTCCTTGGTATGAGAACGTCTAAGAAGGGTAACTGCTTGTTGTTCTCCTCCTCCCTGGTTAATTAGATACCATCCAACACACTGTGACGAAGATGTCATCTACATATCGTACCCAATGTTTTGCTCTCGCTTTTGGAAGTGCTGTTTGTTCCAGCTCCTGCATCACTGCCTCGGCTACCAAACCGGAGATTGGCAGTCCCATTGGTGTGCCTCTTATCTATTCGTCATTTTGGTCACTGAAAATGAACTATGTTGTTAGGCAGAATTGCAGCAACTCCACCAGCTGTCTAGCGTTGAGTTTACTGCTTGTATCAGGCGATGTGTGTTCCTCTAGCAGGGGGGGCATTGTTTGATTCGCTAAGTTGATGTTGCTGCATGTGAACAATGCGGTTACATCAAAACAACCATTATTTCCTCCCTTTCTCTAGTTGTGGTTTTAAGTTTCTCTAGGAATGTTTCTGCCAACTTGCTCGAGTATATTGATCTAGGTTTAGTCGTTTTCAGAGCTATTTCCCAAGTCTACTTTGGTGCTCCAGGTAACGACACGATTGGGGGAAGAGACACTCCGTTTTAGTTATTTTAGGTAAACCGTTAAACTGCGGTAGTACCCAGTCTAGTGGTCGCACATGTGTTCATCAAAGCCTGACATTCAAAACAGAACTCGATAAATAAGCACTTGGGTTTCCAAGTCGCATACGAGGCACTGCGAACCAGCTCCCTGAAGTCGTACGTATAATGTTGCGATGTGGTAACGAAACGTTTTCGAAAAAATCACTCAGCTCGGGGAACGACTTAAAATCCACATCAACGGATATTCTCAGTAATTTGAAATGATTACATGCGTGCCTTGTAATCCGGAACTTTGCGCTGGTGCGAGCAACTTCTCGGCTGTTGATGGTCGATTAGCAACCAAGCATCAATACAGGGTGCCGGCCTACTGCTGTTTTCCTCTCCTTGTGATTTTATATTCCAGTAAAATATTTTCAGCCCAACTGGTCGTGACCGCCCGGATCAATCTACTGAGACTTCCACAACTAGACGGCTGTAAACAGAGCAAGTCGTTAACAGGTTTTGCTTTGCTTTGCTGAGACCGATGACCACATTCCTCTAGGCGGTATACCGTGCAGCGCCAGATGAACTCTGATCGCCATTGATTTACGGAAGACCCATTACTACTTGATTGTCTCTATATGCGAACCTTAATGGAAAAGGACAATATACAAGTAGCTCAGGCAACACTACCAGTTGCGGAGACAAACGAGCCATGATCTCGGTGCATGGGTGGAAGAGGTCATTTTCAAAGTCCACATGCCCATTCGTCTGATAACGATGACCTATAAAGAGACACACGAGTGACTACCGGGTTCACACTTGCTTACCCATCACTATGCACCACACTACTCACTAACGCACTGATAATGTCACCACGACTGGTGATGAAACGTTTACAAAGTAATTCCAATGCTCAGAATACAGCTCATCTAACAAACCAGCCCTTTCGCGAACTCTATGTAAACGGCTAACGAGAATGTGCGAAATAGCTGATTTCAGCTTGTCCTGTCTACTTGGTTCCTTGTTTATTCCATACGACTTCGTGCTGAGGTTCCGTGAACCTGGTGGACCTGGGTTACTCAGCTTAGTAGGCTTATTTTTCCATGTGAACTGACTACTCACCATACGTTCAATTTGAGATGCATTGTTGGTCACGTTGATAAGGTTTCCATAGTAGACATTCATCCTGCGGTGACAGCCCTTCTTTGCCGTGCACACTTCATTGATCAATCTCCACCTCGGTCCGAAAAACCATACGAAACATGCGCTGCTGTGCAATACTTGGATTGGTTCAACATTTCGCATGAATCTTCTACATCTGTCATAGGTCTCCGATTCCGTTATCACACCTGCGAGTCACGGATGATAAACACTCCCGTCATTGCGCCGCAATACAGTTCCATTACGTAGTGGTAAAACTAGATGGAAAAGTCTAGGCGGGACAAATATGCTTTGTTTTTCTTTTTATAAGTGGAATGTAGCGAACAAGCTTATTTTTTAGTGGGTCATCATCGACCTAATACAGGAATAACTATATTTGCATCAACATGAACACATGAGCTATAGGCGTCGATAAATCAAATTTTCTCATCAATATGACTAGGTGATCTGCCCGACCTGTATGGAGTCGGGAAAAATGGTGGGATAGATATGATCACTCCTGTTATTCTGTAGTCAGGGTATACAGATGGCCTGTACAATATTCGTCTGTGCACATAAGTTATGGGTTATTTAGCCGAACTGCGATTGTATCTGCTATCAACAGCAGACCGCACCTAACAGCTCGTGTTTGGAGCAGGTGACTAAAAGGTAGAGTGAGAGGCAAACAAACTCACAGCACAAACGCCACTGATGCCATCCATCGGTCAGAAAACTAACAGTGAGGTTTTACGTGATAATGACGACGAACTTATTCACAGTCGTCCCCCTCGTCTGAAGATCAGTTCTACTGTCCACCAGCACAACCGAGTCCACCTTCCGGGATTCACAGTGCTCCCTGGTCTGTTGATGTTCCTCCACCAACTGAGGCTGTTTCCTATGAGCCAAAAATCACCTGGCCCATATGAAATTCCTCACCTCTTCAAATATGGGGGTCCTGCTCTCAGATTTGGACTACTGAAACCATCCCATCGGACTGGAAATTTGCGGGTGTTGTACTTCTCTACAAGGAAGGAGACCGGACGTTTTGCTCCAACCATTGTTGCATGAATCACATTTGTGTCGCATCGAAACTGCTCTCTGCCCTACTTTTGTGCAGGCTCAGTTACGTACGAAACAGCACCTACGTGAACAGCAAGTTGAATTTCACTCGGGTCGCAGTTGCTTCGATCACCTCTGTAAGATCCTCCAAATACTTGAACGTCGCCATACATTCAATCGACCAACCATAGTCATATCCTTGGATATTCTTGCCACATTTGACTCTCTTGATATAGGGCTCTTTAGGACTTCTTACTGAAGAGGGGAGTACCTGAGAACTGCATCAGCATTCTCCGTGCCATTTACCATCAAACTTCTGGTCGCGTGCGAGTATACGAAGACATTTCGCTCCCTTTCGGTATCCCTAGCGGTGTTATACAGGGCTGCCTAGCCTCCATTCATGTTCAACTTCACCATGCACAAGATCCTTGAAACCGTAGTCCTGCGGCGTTGAACTGCTCCATGGGACCATCTTCTGCACAAAGTACGCTCGTGACATCGCTGTGATTTGAGTCCTCCCAGGCCGCCCAGCATGTGCTGCTTAGACTGGAGATGTCCGCCTCCCAATTCGTCTTGGCCTTTGCCTCTTCCAAATGTAAGCTCCTGTTACAGGACTGGACAAGTCCATGTCCTACTCTCATCATTTCGGAGAATCCGCTGGAATTGGTCGACAAATTCATTTAAATTTTAGTTGTTTTAGTATTGGCGCTTTGATAGATGCGATTTTCTTGCATGTCTCCAAACTTGAATAGTTTTCGCTAACCTTTGTTACCTGTGGCTTCATCTTGACCTCAGCCTCGCTCTCAACGGACGAGTCTACAATGCGATTCTGTTGTACGGCTACGAGACGGCCCGTTCACGAAAGCGATGTTCATCGGCTATCTGTCTTTTATCACCTCTACCTGCGAAGCATTGCTGGTGTTCGATTGCCACATCACATCAGTAATGAGGAAGTACGTCGGCGAGTCTTCAAATCTGACAAACGCCACCGACCGATTGACAGCATCATTTCTCTGTCTAGGCTTCGATGCTTTGGGCATGTAATCCGCATGCCTACCCAGCGGCTACCATACCGTGCCCCATTTGCGAGCGAAGACGTGGGATGGAAGCGACGAAAAGAGGGCAATGTAAAACTTGGATCCAATGCATTAAGACGCAAATATCGAAGCTAGCTGTTGTTGGTGGTTCCCGACTTCCGGGTTGGGGGCCAAAGGACTCCAAACGCCTACAGTATATGGCCAAGGACCGTACGCAATGGCGCACTTGTTCTGAGACTCTTCTACCCACACAATCGTTTTCCACTTGAGTCCATTTTCTCTCATGTGCTGTGGCACTCAGCCAAATGTAATGTAATTAGTATAGTGTTGTATATATATATATATATATATATATATATATATATATATATATAAACACGAGTCATGGCAACGGGATTCGTCGCGCTTCTTTAACTGAACAGAAATGATATTCGTCAAGTGTTCTCCTACGACTGCCTAACCGATAATTTCCCACATAACCGGGGTTGCATAAAAAAGGAAATCAGAACCGCACCAGTACGCTCGGTCGACACTTCACTGTCACGTAAACACCACCTGTCGCGCTTGCGCTAAAGATACCGCCAGTCACCCAATTCCCTACCCAGGCCCAAATCAGCGACGTTCGGGGTTGCAAGGTAGACGCCATATCTTTTTGGCCACTGAAAGCCTCATTCTAATTCTCAATGCCAATTTTACTCTAACCAGGCATTCTATCACATTACAGTCACTCAAAGGTTTATTGGAGAAGACCCATCTGCAGCACTTGGTTGTTTGAAATTTAGTCATTTCTGTACTGGTTGCGCTTAGATAATGTTGTGGTGTGGTATTTTGGCTCCATCAGAAATTGTTGTGACGTACCCTGACCATGCTGCTGGATTGTCCAATGACGCAGGCTTGGTAACGGCTCTCGAAGCCCTACTTTTCGTCTACTCTACCTGAGATATTCGAGTTGTGAAAAGATTTATTGAGCCTCGACTAGCTGGATTGAGTCACCCCAGCTGTTCTCATTGAACACAAGATGATTGGGAGTTCCTCCGTGATGACGACCCAGAGATCAAGCAGCACTCGGCTAAGTGGACGGCTGTTGGTAAGGCACCGCCTCAGAAATTCCGGCGTGAACGCAGTGTGGCAAAGCTGTATTTGGGTGTGTTCGTGATTAAGATCGGTCTTGTGGCTACTGTACCGCTCCTACGGTAACGCACAGTCACCGGAGATTGGTATTCCACCCACTATCTCTCATAAGTGCTGGAAGCTGTAGCCAGGCGTCATCCTAAGACTGGAGCTCGAGGGACCTTGCTGCACCATGATAACACGCATGCAACAGGTCCCGTGTCGTCGTTGAGTATCTGGCTAGAGAACCTGTCCAGGAGGTTGGTCACCCATCCTACAGTCCAGACCTGGGTCCATGTGAATTTATTTTGTTCCTTAATGTCAAACACATGATACTAGCCTCCAGAAGTTTTTATGGAGCTACTGAAAGGTTACTCGCTTCGGCATTATCTAGCTGCTTCTCTAAATGGCTCGAGCAAATGGAGCTGTGCGTGGACGCTAGTGAAGAGTACTTCGAGAAATTATAATGCTTATTTTTTATAAACAATAAAACAACTTTTTGTGCATCCGGAAACTTGTTACTCTACTCTCGTACTGTCCTAGCCGGCAGTATATCTACTTCATATTATCGAAACTCCATCCCTCTCTATTTATCGCGTTTACTGATAGACCCATCGGGAATGAAACACCAGTTTCACGACCGTATGCTTGGTTGAAGTTTAAACTTTTCGTTTATTGCTGTCAATTGTTATTTTCCACAATGTTACGCATAAAGTGCTGAAGATGCACTCATATAGGTAGTTAATGCATATTGTGACTTGACTTGACCCTCGCAGCATCTTTAGTCCACCCGCGACTGGTGGCGCTTGCGTTGTAGCACACTGTCGGCGCATCGTTTAGGCTTCTTGATGATGTCTTTCTTCTCCGTCTAGAGAGTGGAGCCCGACACAGAGGGGTTAAATGTTAACGTTTTGTCACCAAACAACTGAGGTCTACGAGCAGCGCTTCATACAATGAATTGCTCTACTTGTTCTTTATGTACCTCTTTCTACCACCCCTTTCGACCGCAGATCTTTGCTGCAGCTCTCTGTGTGGCAAAGTTACATTCTGCGCTTGTCTCCATGCTACCCCACCACTGAGTACGAAGCCAACGTCTTGGCCTCTGTGTTGAGGCTTCTCCGATGCTTGGTTTTCCACGCTATTCGCTACGAACGTGATGGATGGCGTGTGTGGCTCGACACTATGGCTCTGGTATGCTTGTGGTTGGACGGAACATTGCTGTCAGACTTTGACTCTTTGTCGGTGAGTTGGTACGCTTTCACGGCGTCACACTTGTCGTTGGTTTTGATGCAGCGACATTCTGCTTTGGTGCACCGTTTACACACACACACACACACACACACACACAATCAGCCGCTGTTGTCAGCACGCAGGGTTTGTTTTGTTTCGGTCCTGGTTGCTCGCCTGGTAACGATTTTTCAGCCCTACCAAGTATTGCTCCGTGCACTGAGAAGCTGATGATATCGCAAACAAACTGCTGCGTTATACATGTCAGCGTCGGTCACTTATTCCCCCGAAACTGCATGTCATCAGAACACTGTGACAAAGCATCAATGCGCGAGGTTCCTAATGAGCGTCCCTGTTTTTGTTTAGTGATGCGTTTTCATATGTCAACTGGAGTAACTATTCGCACGTTTACCGGCAGATTTTAAGGAATAACGGCTGCAAACTCTATTATTATCATCCCTATCAAAACAATCGGTAGTCATGGATGCAACGGCTGGTGCTGGCATCCATGTGTTCCGTCTGTGTCCATCGTCTATTCTCTCATCCAGAATAGACGAATCGGCACATTGATGCTCATGTCTGATGCACATGCCTGTAGTGGCTGTTCATCATTGTCCATGTGCCTAGAACTATGCCCATACGTCCCTCCCAGCTGAATTCCTTAGGTTCTCAGGTTGTACCTGTTTGCGCATTTGAGTCCTCCATAACTAGGATTCTCTCTGAGCCGAAAGCTATGAGATGCAACGTGCCAGGTTAATGACAAAAGCCGTCTTCAAAAACATTGGGACTGCAGTCATCTAGAGCAGATATTCTCAACCTTTATCCTGCCGTGGCCCCCTTTTGAACCTTTGCATTTTTCATTCCCGCACCCTTGATCACCACAAGTTTAGCAATCCGCAGCGTTAATCTGATTTCTTTTGGTCATTTTGGTAGCATTTTATGGTGGCTAAATTTTTAATGTTGGTATCACTGCTGTTTTCCTTATAAACCTATTTTTTGCTATCAAAGCCTCAAGATATCATTCATTGTGCGGCAACCTCAAGCCACTTGCCTGTAATTGCACATGTCATATTATTTAACGTTGTATTTAATTATTGTTTGCTTTTTACTGTAATGAATCTCACCTTTGTCGAGATATTAATGCGAGCTTTCAGCCTGATGTCCTTGAGCAAGCTTGCTTATGTCCGGCTCCCGACTTGACATCGTGAGTCGGAGATCTCCTCTTGCTGTGTTGTCTAATCTTTTCCTACTTTTGGTTCGAGAAACCACTGCTGAATCCACATTCAATCAAGTATGTAGATAGAAAAGCAATGAAACATCTTTCAGATATTTCCCACAGTCTGGATTATCAGTCGTTATCCAAAAATCCCTTTTATATTGCCTGAAGTTGGATCTTGTTAGTGTGCCACTTTGAAGCTCTGTGAGACTTTTTTGGATTTTAATTACAACATTGCATGACTGTTCATCAAATGGGTCTAAAATCAAAATCGGGATTTCCATGTCATTCAGGTCATGAAACCTGTCTTTCATTACTTTTCGAAGTCGTTGTAAATGACTGGCATTAAAAATCAACTCTTCATTTTTTAGCTCCTCCTTGACACTAACGGGAATTGTGAGTTGTGACAATTCACGACATCCCATGTTTTGAGAATACAATTTCAGCTTTATAAGAAAAGCGACAATGGCTTCTTTGCTTGTGACGCAATTACTCAATTTGCCTTTAAGGGTTTTAGTTAGTTTGTTATTTTTGTAAAACATCAGCCAGATATTGGACGTCTGATTTAGCTGATAACAGGTTTCTTTCATAATCACTTCCAGAAAGGACTGTGATGATTATGTCCCAGAGGGAAACACAACGGCGAAGACATTTGCCCTTGGAGAGCCATCTAACTTCTATGTGCAACAGTAGAACCTGGAAATCTTCACTGTTCTCCTCACAAAACAGCTTGAAACTACTATCTTGAAGATGTTGCAATTTGATATTGTTGATTACTATTATAACAGTTGACAATGAATCGTTTAAGCGCCCTCCCAAGTTTTTAGTCACTAGGTGCTCTTGATGAATCACACAGTGAATTGTATGAAGCGATGGGTGTAAATTTTTAGATGAGCAATAAATCCTTTTTGTTCTCCGACCATTGCGACAACACTATCTGTTGCACATGCAAATGTGTTCTGTATTGAGATGTAGTTTACACTCTGTTATTTATTGACTACCTCAATTATAGTCTGATCCTTCGTATAAATTTATATTCTCCTGGCAAACAGCATCTCTTCCACTAATTCACTATCATCGAAATATCGGGCATATATCTCGAGAGCAGCGTCGTGTTCAGGTAAAGTGTAGATTCATCTAATTTTAACAAAATTTTTCTGGGTTGCATTAAAGTAACAGAAGTGCTTTCTATGTCATGAGCCTTTTCATCTGTCCGCCCAGATGCAATCGAATTGCTGAGCGGAATGGCTTGAACTCCTTCGTGTCAATTCATATTCATCAGGTCAGGCAGTATTACTACTACTGGAGGTGGGATAATCTTATCTCCAACATTAGGTGGACTGCAATTTTTGGCAATCAACTTGATGATTTTACAAGACATCTTACTCCATTCGCCATTTTTTGCCATGTCAGCGTGCATCATCTTTAAAGTTGCTTTTTTCGCAAGTATCACGCAGCTTCCTGAAAAAATCCACAGACTTTCCACTTTCCTCCTTATGAACACTTATTAAATGATTTTTCAGCTTACGTGGTTGCATACTTTCATTTAAAAGATTGTTTTGACCAATGAAACATAGGTGATTGGGCTTTTGAGGTAATGCGATAAATCCAAAAGTCAGTTATTACACAGAGTACTACCGACACTTCTTCTTGGCCGTGGAACTTATTTTTGAAATGTGTCATTGTAAATTGTCGATAAATGATGAACAATAATGTTGCTTCGGTTCTATTTTTTATATCACGTGTATTAAATAACATCATCCACCGAGATGAAGCACACAGGTAGTATGAATCATTGATGACATTAAATTTATTCTTGCTTGACTGTGAGATTATAAGACAAATCATTTGGCTAGCATACTTGTAACATCTGGTGGTGGCTGCAATGTTAACATGTAAACGTGTAGAAACACTTAGAGGCAACCCGAAGGTGGTTTCTGAGGATGCTTGTGAAAATACCGTGGATAGCTAAAATGACTGAAGAAAACTTCTTGACAAAAGCCAGTGAGGAAAACAAATAGAACTGATAAATTACAATGCTCACTGGACACAAATTCATTACAGGAAATTGGAGCACACAGTGCCCACAAGCAAAATGGAAGGCAGAAGAGGCAAACAAGGAAGAAAACACCCGATAGTTCTATAAACTGACATAGGAGAGTCAACAACGAAACTACTAACGTACATTGGCTTTCGCCAATCATTGTGCACAATGTGTGATGTCAAAGCACTCGATATTTATCAGTATCAAGAGAAGTATTCTTACGTAACATTATATTATACTCACCAAAGAAACCGCATCTCCACACGTATGATGTGACCTGACAAAACTGCTCGCTACTTTGAAAATATCAGCTGAACTAAGTGTTAAAAATCGCTATAACACGTCCTAGTTGCTCTACTCAGACGGGGCGAACGAACTTCAGATATAGTACCCCAAGCGCGCATAGTAGCCACTCGAATTCGGAACCTTGCTGGCTAATGGTACCTAGCCGCCAGACGTACACGCGAGCTGAGAGTTGAGATGAAAAACGCGTCACCTAACGCTACCGTTCTGAGACCCGAACGCGAAAACTGACCGACACATGAGTTGTCACACAGTGGTATTATCCTGAGGAAAATTCATTGTCCGTGTCGCTTTGTGTGGTAACTGCTGAAGTATTCTGACAAGAGTTCGCTAGGCTCACTGCAGCTTGCAATTGAGATGCATTAATGTCTTTAGTGAAGCTCTGTTGGTTCATAGTGGATAGGCAACGAAAACCTGAGAACGAATCCGTTGTTAGATGCGCAGCCTGAGTCGCCCTATGTTGATTGTCTGTTTGGTGGTGAGCCCAGCGAAATCTGCGCAAGATTGGCGGAGCTATGCCAACTCCGCAACAGAAAGTCTGCCCGGTCTGGCTTTCACACCTTCCTAAACAGCCAATTACGCACACGTAATTCATTTCACTGACCGGTAGTTTCCAGAGGAGATTAGCGCGCGGGGAGAAGCTATCAGAACATTTTTAAATGAATTTTGATCTTGTGGACCCCCCAATGGCCCCCTTTAGAAAACTTCTCATTCCAGGGCCCCCGAGAATTCTCTGTGGCCATATGACCCCCGTTGAGAATGGCTTCTCTAGAGCACGTGTAACAGCGCCTTGCCACAAAAACGTTCTCTCCTTGAGTGGCATCAAACGCACTCTACACAGACACTTGTTCACAAGAATCCACCTAACCATTGTGAACCCAGTCCATGGATCTTTGATCGTAGTATCAGTCTCCACGGATACGTTCAGGCATTAATGGAAGTGTATTCAATGTGTAGTCAGTTTGCCAACCGCGCGAGTCCTGGATTCCAATTGTTGAGGCGCGTCGCACATCAACGCTTAGAATTATCCAACGAAAATACAGTTGTAGTCTGTTGTTCTATCAGTCTTCTAATACGAACCTCGACGGTCTCCAAGGAAACCTGGTATCGAGATATTTGAGGCATTACTAGGAGCCCAGCCCCTCCTGTGGAAGGAGTACATGGCTACATTTGGTGAGTAACGCAGCTGTCGTCTTTTACACCGGGAACTACAGGAAGACGGTTAGTACTGAGATGTAGATTGGTATAAGAGAGAAGCGCGTAGGGGAACTAATGGAGCGTTTGACAGCAGCGTGTATTCCCTTGTCTGCTATGTCGACCCCACCAGATAAGGCGTTATAAAGCTATATACTTTTGCACCGTGTAACCTTGTTATACTGTGCACAATGCAGAATGGTTACGGTGATCTCGTTTTCCATATTTCTTGTGATTAGTGACTCTGAATTTCATGTGCACTGGAAGAACAGTTTACACTTCCCCACCTATTTGTACCTCTAACCTGAGTGACCACATCTACTTTCTGCACTCCGCAGCCTTCACGAGACCTCGGTGCCCATCCCAAAAATAATCGCACCGCATGGAAACGACAACCTGTTGTAACTCAAACTGTGCATTCATCTTTCTCTGTTATTTTTATCCTATTCATCTTTAACTGCGCGCGTCTGTAGGCTCAAATCAAGTCTACAGTTGACGGCGAATACAGGCTCGCGTGACCTTTTCTCTTCGTTACCCGCATCACTTAGGGTTTTCTAACCACCTTTTACTTTCAATACTGGTACTCGTGTGTTTTGCCCTTGCTGGTGTATTTTTCCTCTGAAAACGCAATTCTACACCTGATCTGTTCATCGCTGCACCGTCGCACACGTTTTCAGGTTGCCTTTTTAATACAATTCTAATCTAGTGTTTTGACGACGTCAGATTACAAAGCTCTGGGTTTTCTCTTTTCTTCCCGTTGCGTTGCGCCAATGGTTCGAATAGCTTTTATGTCACATCTGCAGCCTCTGTGCGGTGCTCCAGGATTTTACCTGGGTGAAAATACACTTTCAGCTCAACAAGAGACTCAAAAGCGTTTCATGCCACCTTTCCAATGCCAAGTAGCGCACGACCGATGCTAGAGTTGAATTTTTTTTACTATATACTCCGTTGCTCAATCTTCGAGCACTGTAGCATACGGTAATTAGCAAGAGCAACCACATTGCTTTGGTACACATGCAGAGGACATTTACTAAACCTATGCTTAGTATGCACTGTACCGTGGATTATCGAGAGCGTTGTAACGAACTGTAACTTGAATCACTTTGGATTCGACGATTGAAGCATAACCTAGTACTGCTTCGCGACTTGTTAGACGAAAACGTACTCTGCTGTCTACGCTAGAACTGCAACATAGCTTAATTCGAGCACTTTGCAACAACGACTGGAACAAGCATGCGCTCCTGGTCAGATATGGCTACATGTGGAATAAACCGCCAATCACACAGCTCACGTGATAATGTGGCAACATTTAGTAGCACACTTTCCAGTTCCCTTTATCTGAATATCATAATGACTACATTCAAGGGGGAAAACTTCTCCAATGAGACCCTAAAACATGTAGACACCGAATGTTTCCAAACCTTAGCTTCTGCCTCAACCATGTCATAAAACGCTATTGCATGAATCACATGCCTTAATATTGCACACATGCATATCCCCATGCAAGAGCATGTTTTCTTTTTTACATATTGCTCTGTGCCGATACAGACAGTTTCTCGGATCGGAAGAAATATACGTGTTATTATTATTCTTATTATTTTTATTCTTATTATTATCATTAATACATGCTCTACGTACTGTGTCTTAGCAGTGTCAAGTAGTGTAGCGCGTTTTTGTATACCAACTTATCCGTAGGCTTTTTAGAAGGTTTCGATGTTGCTTTCTGCCATAACTGCACTCCGCGACTGACTGGTTTCGTCATGATTTGGGTTCGTCAGGTAGAAATAGCCTGATCTGGGTTTTCAACTCTCGACATTTTAGTGGGCGGCTTTCGCCGTGATCACTAAGTCACTGAGGTCCGCGAAACTCGGCGGCCGTGAAGTGCAACGATGTGAGGGAGGCACACCGAAACACTCCACTTCGGTGACAGTCCCAGTGATCGTATTGGCAGTGGCTGATTTCAATGTCAACCGAGACCACAATTAAGATTGCGTGTCGCAATCCAAGACACACGGCAGGTGCTCTAAAACTCCATATTCATTTCTTTTTGCTTTCTGTTATTGATCTGGTTTCGCCCATACAGCTGACCATTGTTCACCCTGTCCTTTGGATCTACTACCGCACTTTGATCAGCATCCGCTTTTCGCTCTGCTAGGGACCAAACGTTGGCGTCTATTTTGAGCTGAAATATTGATCGTTGTGCACTCTAACTCATTCAATTGATCGGAACTATGAGTTCAAACTTACGTCACGCACGCTTTTTTCACCTACTGAATTCATGGTCCATGTTTCATCTCCATCAGGTTGAAACCAAAATGTTAAAGCGGAGCGTTTTATCACCTTGGGTCTTTTTGATACTCCGCATTTCGTTCGTGTCCTATTCGCTCTGTGGTGTTCAGCAACGTACGCCTCAAATCACCCGCCTTTTACACCCACTTCGGCGATTCAATGTTCCGCAGCTTTCTGTAATCATTAGTTTTGTATTTGACTTCTCCACGGTCTTCCGTTCTTACCCTGTGTTTTTCGTCTCTTTCTCCTGTTCAGGTCCACAGTGATAAACCATGTACCTCTGCCGACGTTAAGTCTCACAACAGGCCGAGCGCCAGTCCAACGGATGTCGGCTTTGATCTAACAGAAATTCGCACCGTAGGAATTATTGATGATGTGGCAACCTCTGCGGTGCCTACTTCTGCTCCCTGTTTGTCGACGGAATCTGATGTTATGGGCGCGGCTGTCACGAGTTCCGTTGAACGCGTGTCACTTACAAGCAACGATTCAACAGGTGAGGGTTTTTGACATTCTCCGTCATTTAAGTGGAAACATTTTAAATTGAAACATCTTCGGGACTAAGTGGTTGCATTTTTGATCATCCCTGGGTCTATCGAGGTCAGTTTTATCCCCATGTTTCATTCGCCTTATCCGTTTGCAATATCCTGTTGGAACGAGCCTATTTCTTCGGTTGTCCTTTGGGTCAATCTCTTGATATTTATCCACGAATGGTGACTGAACTCAAACGGATTTCGTCTACTTTCAGACTCTCTTGGGGAACGAACACTATACTCATCTCTGTTATTTTTTATGCTCATGTTTTTTGTCCTTGATCTCACAAATGTAGCCGAAACTTCCATGTACGAAACTGCCCTGTACCTATACCATAGCCTAAATGCTACTATATTCCACCTAAACCGGTTTTTTTGTTTTTCGTGCAATTTACGTCAGCTTGTAGTGGTCTACGTGTTTACGACTTTCTTGGTTACATAATTTCTGCCATTTCTCTACGCCACCGTATATTTCCAGTAGAGACTCATCGCTGCTCCGCCAACGACTTTACGTGATAATAGCGTTTCTGAAACGCGACACAATTTTGTGTCTGCTTTACCGCTTCTTTTGCATCTTCTCTTCTTTTAGAAGATAAGCATTCCCTTGCACCAC
Source organism: Dicrocoelium dendriticum (assembly GCA_944474145.2). Taxonomy (NCBI): domain Eukaryota; kingdom Metazoa; phylum Platyhelminthes; class Trematoda; order Plagiorchiida; family Dicrocoeliidae; genus Dicrocoelium; species Dicrocoelium dendriticum. The sequence continues at coordinate 214,503,881 of OX104064.1, forward strand.
TTTATGACCCACCTTCTTCTGATGGTCTTCCTCCAACGCGTTCGCCGAGAATTTTTCGATGGTCGTACCTGCATCAAATTCTTTTGGACGACTTACTGTGCTCAATTGAAGATGAGTTAGGGTGAGTGTGTATCCTATCAACTACTCACCCTTGATGGCCGAACCTTTTTGTCCCTAAGCTGGCCATGGTGTTGTCAGTGAGCTATTTTTCTTACTTCAACACGAGCGAGTAATTGTATACAAGTGGTTGCTGACAAATCGGGCTCTCCATAGTTCTTTAATCATCCCATCAACAATGGTACTATGTTCCTTTTAACGTTAAGGCGCGTCTAATGAAGAGCTTATAGATGTTCACAGTTAGTATTTATCACTTATTTTCCCCTCTGGGACGGCCCTCCATATTTCCACGCAGACTTATATCTGACGATCTGTTCGATCTTGTTATCTTCGTTGCCTACACACACACATACATACAGCTCCTTACTTTTCTCTCCGACACTTCCATTTCCCCTGCATGTTCCCAAACCAAAATCACGCACCGGCGCGTTGCATTTGCGCTCACATCCTTTTTTATGAAATACTTGATGTTCTTTTTAATGAGCCAACCAAACACTGTTGTTTCTGGCCGTCTTCTAATTGTTCGTTTAACCTACACGTGAACTTCAACACTTGTGTACAGTGAAAAATAACGTGAGAGGCCGTACACCGAATGTTCAACTACTCGCGAAAACCTTCGTGGAAGTCAACTTCGTTTAGACCATCACACAACCTTGATTTTCGAAGTGGACGAAATTTTTGGTACTTGACCACCGAGTTAGAGTAGCGGTTTCTAAGGCAAGGACAATATATGCGTATTGCTTCTCGTTTCCTTGTACCTAGACTCAGGCTTAGGTCACCCTCTCAAATGGAGTTCTGTTTGACCTATCTATCCCACTATTCTGTGTCCTTCCTCACCAACATAAACTGACATTATGGACTGTTAGTTGACTAACAATGGCCGATTCTGTCAGTCATTTGTCATCTTTATTGCTTTGAAGTACACTTTGAGCCAAGTCGAGCAGTTGCTTCAGTTCTCTAGTTTCATCCACTTCTCGACTTGGCTTACTTCAACCGCACCTACACCTTTGGGAACACCTCTGTTTTGGGTTCTACTAAAAGGTCACTCTTCTTGTGTATCTGCCGACTGTACGGATAACCATTAGAGCTACTCTGATCACGATGTAGCCGCTTCCCAAATCAAAAGAGAAGTCTCGATGACACATTGGCTAGGCGTTAAGCCTGCAGCCGGATTGGTCCGAGCTCATGCTGAGGTTTTCGGCGTGGAAACGGGCTGCTGTAACCTGCGTACATGAAATAGGTTACAAATCGGACTTTACAGGGCAGTTTCTCGTGAACGGTGTATTTTAGCTTTGTCGCTTTTGTAAGGAATGAACGCATCCATCTCGCTACCGATGCTCTTTGTGGTTTCCAAGACGCTCCTCCGCAATGCCCACGTTGTTCATTTATAGTGACTAGTCTCTGTTTATAAAAATGCTTTATCTAGGGAGTGGACGACCCAAATTGATTGTATGAGGACCTATATGCTCATTAATTACCTTACCTTAAATACTTTACCTGCTTACTGGCAGCGCTTGCTTGTAGGAAACGCTCTGCCCAGTCTGACCTCACCTGTCTTTTTTTCTCGGAATCCTAAGAGTCCTTCACTTCGGTAATTTGACACACGGATTCGCCACAATTTATGCTTCAATTCATTTGCATTTCCTCCCCATAGCTTTTCTATATCCACCACTCTTTCCTCTCTTTCTCATCACTAACAATCCTTCATGTGATTTATTTTAGCTTCGTTTCGATGCGAAGCGTTCCACATCACTATGGCGACACGATCATCTCCATACGTTCCGAGAAACACGGCTTTGTCCGTGATCAGGGTAATGTGACCCCACTGGTGGGGCAACTGATTGGAGTCTCTTTAGACGCCACGGAACCCCAGGTGGATTCGTCGGAGAACACTGCAGTCAACATGTTGCAAGATCCGGCAAACTGCGTGTTTCTTATTAACTTGGTGAACCTATTGTCCGATTGTACCGACGTGCTTGTATGCGGTAGCGGCGGACTGCTCCCCCTACTGGCTGCCGCCACCTCGCCATCGGTATGTGTGCAATTACCGAAAGGTTTCTTGTCAGTATCCAATGTGTGTGTGTGCACTACTTTCTCCCATAACTGAGTTGCTACTGTGCGTAAATCTTTGCCCTCACACTGCTTTGCAGTCGAGTTCGGTCAAGCATCGCTGCTTGAGTCACTCTAACTTCAATTTTTTCCTCATTTGAAACCGTGGCGTTTCGGGCTAAGCACTCACCACCAAGTAAATTGCGTCATGGGCTAAACAAAACTTGTACTGGTTCCCGGTAATTCCACATTTGGTTTTTGACACCTTTTCCCCGACCGTTTCCGTGCCACACAAAGCGATCTTCACGCTCTTCACCTAATAACCGGAGCTGTACTTATCCTGTAGCGTATCACGTACTGTTAACTATATGCATCGGTAGACATATGATTACCGCATGCTTCCACCGCACAATACGTCACTCTGTAACAGGTTTTCACTCTGTTTCACACATCATCTCAGGACACAGCACTGTGCATGGAACCCGGGACCGATAAGATGTCAATGAGCCCTCGGCCCCGTAAGCCACCAAGCCGCAGCGACTAACGCTTCTCACATCGGTCAGTGACTTATAGTGGGGTTCATATTAAAGCAATCGTTGCGTGATTGGATCGCGGCACGCATTCTCAATGTGGACCGCGATTCCTGGCGAAATGAACCAGTTCGCTCACTGGGATCATATTGAAATTGGTTGTTGCCAACCCGAAAACATCGCACTCCACTGCGCCTTCCGATCAGATAGAAATAGCCTGCCTCGAACCCGGCTCCGCTGGGATATCACCGAGCCGTCTACCCAGTAAGCCACCGAGTCCACGTCGGGTAACACTTGTCACAGCAGTCCATTATTGCCTGTACAGGCATTTCCGTGTACTCGTTGTTTGAATGGATTGCGACGCGGCGCCATCTCGATGGGAAACACGATTCGCTTTTATGCGAGTCTTAGTCGAGTTGACCCATAGAACCTTAATTAAAGTAAACGGAAAGTAGGGCTTACTCGCCCGAAAACACTGCACTGCACTACGCGTTTCAACATTGTTTGATCTCATCAACTATGCATAGAAGGCGCTCGAACCCGAGGCCAACTCGATGTGAGTCAGAACCGAGTTGCAGTGGGCAACGCTTGTCACAACAGCTGATGCCTGGTTGGAAGCGTCGTTTTCAAATATTCACTGTGTAAATGGATTGCGGCACGGAATCTCCGTCTGAAGCATGATTCACCTTGAAGTAGATCTTGGGCAATTTTCTCATTTGGACCGCGCCTAAAACGGATAAATTCTAAGTGATGCCCGTGCACAATAACCCACACTCCCTATTCATTTCTGAACACAGGTGTAATCGCTTGATGTTTGTGTTTATTATACTTACGTACATTGTTCCATTTCGTCGCTGCTTATTCGGTTTTGAGAGTTACGCACTCCATGCATGGATTAACTTTCCCACTTACCCTTGCGACTTGGGTTTTCCAGTGTGAAATCGATTTTGTTGAAAAAGGGCAAATTAGCACGAATCAAGGACACAACGATATCGAAGGCGTTGAGAAAACGAAGGATTATATTCGTTGACCAAAATCTTAACACAGTCTTTCTTAAACACTTAAATGATCTCGGCATACAAACGGCAAATGCATGACCCATACCGTAGCAAAGATCCGAGGGGCGTTCTAGTCGATCTGGGACTTTAAAAAAGTTTAAAATTAAGTAGTGATTATTTCGTTTAAGTCTTGGTGCATTTCCTAGTCGTTATTGTGCAATTTTTCTAGTTTTGAGATACTTCAGCTTGACTTTCTATGCTGTTTGTCACTGCATCTAGGCCAGCCATTCTCAACGGGAGCCATATGCCCCCCTGCGGGTTATAACGAATTCCCGGGGGCCCTGGGACGAGAAAATTTTCTAAGAGGCCATGCCGTAAAAAGTGCGTTGTGATGACACAAAGGACAAAATCCATTTTAAATATTTCTAATAGTTTCTCTCCGCGCGCTAATCTATTCTGCTAACTACCTTTCCGTGAAATGAATTACACGCGCGCAAGTAGCTGCTTACGAACGTCTTAAAATCAGACTGGATAGACTTTATGTTGCGTAGCTTTCACAGTGAACCAACCGAGCTTTACTCAAGACACATGCATCTACTGTGCCAGCTGCAGTGATCCTAGTGAACCCTCGTCAGAACGCTGTGTTAATAACCGCACAAGGCCACACGGACACCAGACGAGTTTTCCACAGGACACTACCACTGTGTGACAACCCCTGTGTCGGTCAGTTTTCTTGTTCGGGTCTCAATGCGGTAGCGCGAGATTACGCGTTTTTCGTCTCCAGTTTCGGTTCGCGTGTACGTCTGGCAGCTACGTCTCGTTAGCCCGCAACGTTCCGAATTCGAGTGGCTACTATACGCGCTTGGGGTACTATCTGAAGCATTTTCGTTCATTCTGACTGAGTCGAAGCAGCTAAGACGCGTTATAACGCTTTCTCAGCATTCAGTTCAGCTGAATGTTTTCAGATTAGCGAGCAGTTTTGTCAACTTACATCATACGTGTGAACATCCGCTTTTTGGTGAGTATATATATATATATATATATTTGCAAAAGTCTGCTAACAGACATAATGCCATCAGAAACCATGGGATTCAAACGAAAGTACAGAAACGGTACAATAAAACACAACACAACAATGTCCATGGTTTCCTCAGAGGGCGAGATACTACCCGGTTGCCCAAGCCGAAGTAGGGTGTTGACTTAGGGGACACCACCCCGAGCCTTTGGCTGAATAGCCTGCCCGCAAGGCAGCGGAGCGAATTCAGGGAATCGCGCCCATTGGGAGCCGGTGACTGATTGCTCAGTTCATACGCCTTTCGTTTGCTCCTTTGTCAAACAGGGGCCCAATGCTCCCCAGAAGTACAGCATAAGGCTGCTGGAATACAATGCTTCGCCAGGTTGAAGCAAGGGGCAGTGACTTTATTTAGTGGCGAGTCACATCCGCCACGTCACAGTGTTGTTAAACGGACATATGTGGCTTTTTATAGGGAGAACGCTTGCCAGGCGAAAACCCACCACGTCCTGGAACACTGCCGCCGAACCATTTGCTGGCATTTGCTGGTGAGTACACATAATGTGTAAAGTTTACTACTCCCACCACTCAGCACGCATTAGGCGCCATGTTTGGCACTACCCGACGTATGTCATTACTTTCGTTGTTGAATCCCTCTTGCCGGTTTCTTGGACCATCCGGCATTTTCTTCCATGTTTCTCTCTTCTGCCCTACATTTTACCTGTTACCACTGTTTGCCACAACTTTCCCGCAACGCATATGTGTCCAGTGATCGTTGTGATTTTCTTAGTTCTACTTCTTTTCTTTATCCGCTTTTCTCAAGAGGTTTTCTACAGTCACGTTAGCTATCCACGGTATCCTCAGAAACGGCTTTAACAGTGTTTCTACACTTTTAGATTTTAACGTTATAGCTATCAACAAATGTTACAAGTATGCTTAGTGGGCTTAGAGATTTGAGCAAACGGACGAGCCTGGTCGGCCCGACAGTCTAACCGCGGATCATGGAACGTAGCAGATCCGCCTGAGCAAGGAAACCTCACGCGATTGGGCTTTGAATCACCACGATGCATCGGTAACCGATCACGTGAAAGGAAGCCAACACTGTTTAATGGGGCTTGGGAAATTGGCCGCGTGTGGTCTGCCCGACAGGTTAACCGCGGATCGTGGAACACAGCAGATTCACCCGAGCGAGGAAACCTCACGCGACTGGATGATGATCAATCACGTAAAATAAAACCACTAATGCAGCGCGGCAAACATGCCTATAGCACGTTACATGTATCCGAAAGCCGGAAGTACAGATTGGTCAGCTAAACGATGGGTAAGAACTGGCGACGCGAAATCACTATTAACGACGGACCGTCCGCGTACCAGCCGAAGAACAATGAACCGAGAAAATACGACCACTGATACCAACCATAGTACACAGGCGACATCGAGACACAATTCAGCGACAGAGCAACAAAGAGCCAGTGAAACAGAAAAAAGGAAACGCAGCCAAAGAGGCTAACCGGTGAAATAATGTGAGGCCTCTGACAATAAATGGTTCTGCTGGCCGCCACTGATACTTCGTTTTTGATTGCTGTCGCGTCCCACAACACTTACCAAGTGTCTTAGCTTATAATCTCATGGTCACGTACGAATAGATTTAGTGCCACCAATCATTCACACTACCCACGTGTTTCGCCTTGTCAAATGATGTTATTTAATCCCCATGATGTAACTGAGTAAGGAAATTAAAATTTAAACAGTATATATAGATTACATATTAACAATTTACAGTGATATATTTCAGTAACGAGCTCCTCGGCAAACAAGTAATGTCGGCAGTACTCTGTGGAATATCTGTCATTTGGATTTCTCGCCTCATCTCAAAATCCCTCTCTACCTATGTGTTTGATTTGCCAATATACTCTTTCAAATGAAAGTTTGAGACCATGTAAACTGAAATATCACTTAAAATGTGCTCATAAGAACGAAGGCGAAAAGTTTGTGGGGTTGTTCGGAAAATTTCGGGCTATTATCTAAAGTAGACCAACTATAAATTCAATAGTTTCTGAGAGGGCAAAAATTGGCGGACGGACGTCTTATTAACTCAGCAAGTTGATTGCCAAAAACCGCAGTCCACATAATGTTGGAGTAATTATTACCTTGCCTTCGGTATCAGTACTACTATCTGACCTGATGTGTATATATCCCCCAAGAAGCACTTCAGCAACCCAACTACTTCGAATCGAATAGCTGAAATGGCTCAGGACGTAGCAAGTACCTTACTTTAGTGCAGTCCAGAAAATGTTCGTTACAGTTAGATGGATCTATTTATCTGACAACAACGCCCTTTTCGCGGCGTATGTCCAATTATTCAATGACAAGGAATCAGTGGAAGAGATTATGTTTGCCAGGGCAATTAAAACTCATACAAAGGCCACCATATATCTGAGACAGTCAATGCCTGTCTGACTGAATACTCCATTCCAATGCAACAGTTGGTGCTGCCGCAATGGTCGAAAGAGATAAAGGACCTAATGCCTATCCGAAAGATTTTCGCTTTTCTGTTCATTCGATTCACTGTGTGATACAGCGAGAGCATCTACTGGCCTAAAATTTGGGAGGGCGCTTAAGCGATTCCCTGTCAACTTATAATAGTAGTCAACTATATCAATTCGCACCCTCTGCAGGATCGTAGTTTCGAGCTGTTTTGTGAGGAGAACAGTGAAGATTTTCAGATTCTACTGTTGCTCAAGTCGAATTAATGATTTGATTTAAGGGACCCCACTCCGAGTCTTTTACCGATTAGCCTACCCGCAATGCCGCAGATCAATGAATCTAACCCATTGGAAGCCTGTGCCCGGTTGTTCACTTCTTACGCCTTCTGTTTGATCGGTTGCCAAATAAGGGTCCAATCCTCTCCACGATTTCAGCAGCAATCTACTGCGATGCAGTGAGACTGAGACTGTATTTAAGAGTAAGTAGAAATGTTTCTGTACAACTCTATCGAATTACGAAAAATCAAAATTAACTTGTGAATTATCAGCAGTTGTGTCTGGTCCGTTAATCGTTTATCCGTGTTCGGTTAGAAATTTGTACTAGCGTCATTATTTCCGGACATACACTGTCTTCTTTTGGCACTGTATGTGCATCGTTTCACAAAAGCACAGTGGTCCACTGCGAGGCGAATCAAAGGGGAGTGACTTTATCTACTGGCGAGTCACATCCGCCACGTCACGGTGTTCAACGAACATCTGTGACTTGTGGCTTGCCAGACGAAAACCGGCCACTTTCTGGAACACTGACGATGAAGCATTCGATAGAACGGAGTAAACCCGAACCACCCTGCTTGCACCACGATGAGGCTGTTCGGCAAGCCAATTAGAACCCGTGTAGCTCCCATCTTTTGGAACGCAGATGATTATTGTGTCTTCTATTTTTAGCGAACAATTAAATACCGAATACTGAGAATAGAGAGCGAGATGAAAATCTGTGTTTCTCGTAGGTGGTTCGGGCAATTGCCCAGAATCACGTCGCTGATTCCTGCGCGGTGGCATCATATCGCAGCTGCACTACATCTTATCCGGGTGCGATACGCTCCCTATATCTGTAGTCTGTAAGGTGGGTGTCAAGGAATTTCTTCAATTCCGACACCGATTTCGTTTTGACTAGCGTCTTCCAATATTTCGACACTCGAAGCATAGGTGAGCGATGTGTTTTAAACCCGGTACAACTAGTTTGTGCGAATGGCCGCATGTGCTGCTTGCTGCGCGAACGTGCAGCAGCGGCTTCAACGTAGGGAAGTTGCCCAGGTGCAGTACCTGCGCGTCATTATGAGATCAACTCGAAGCCGACGATATGACAGGTTATAAAGCTCTAGTCCCCTACATCGGTCCTCTTACATACCCCTAAACTGGGGATGAGCAGGGTAGCTGCATGCTGGACCCCTTCCAGTCTTTGCACCGCACATAGTGTTATTGGACAATAGGCGGTTGAGTCGTACTCGAGCACCGGTCTTATTATTAGAAGGGAACAGACGGGTGACAGTCTATTCAGAAGGAGTGCAGAAGCTGCGTCTAAGTGCCCAAAGCGGGTATAGTCACTTTGCGTACAGTCTGTTCGTGTTGTCGACAGATTTCAGATCACGGTGTGAGAGTACGCCTAGATCCATTATAGAACTAGTGGGATGCCTCTGGCGGCCGGTCTGGGTGTACGCACGCCCACTACTATTCCTCCCCAGGCTCATAAACGAGGACTTGGCCTTGTTGACTGGTAGGTCAACTTTTGCAGACTACCGGGATAGGCGGTCGAGGTCCTGCTGAAGGAGGTCACACTCGCCGCGAGAACCAATACTCATCCGCAGATAATGCGCAGGGCGACCGAAGAAGCTGAAATACTTCGTTGATGTGGATCAGGAATAAAATAGGCCCTTGAGGTACGACGCTATTGGACGGGTACCTTTCCGTTAGGTGTTCATCCACATGAACCTGCCATCTTCTCCCAATAGGGAAGTCACTGATCCACTGGTGCAGTGCGCCACAAACATCACACATCCTCAGCTTGTGAAGCAGGACCTCATGGTTCACTTTATCGAAAGCTTTACTACAATCAATCTCGATGATATCCACAGACTTCCCCCGAGTCAACGCCTGCAACTATTCCTGCGGCGTCAACAGCAGGTTGGTGATGCACGAGCGGCCCTTCATGAAGCCGTGCTGTGCGGGTGTTAGATCTTTCGACTCAAGCAGCTGGAGAAGACTCTTTTTCACAATCTTCCCGAGCACCTTCGCCGAAACATAGGGGAGACAAATCGGCCATTAACTGCCCACATTGCGTGGGTCACCATCTTTTTGAATCGGCTTCACTACCGAGCATCTCCAATCGCTCGGCAATACACCCTCCGACAGCGATCACTTGAACGCATCCATCACGGCATGCGAGATGATGGCCGATAAGCACTTTAAGATAATCGGATGAAGTCCATCAGGCCCGGCAGGTTTTGTGCCATCAAGACTGGTGACTAGACTTCGGACATCTACACTGCACTTCAAGCCCTAGAGTTCAGTAGGGCTGCACACGTCGAGTTCAGCATAGGCGCAAGCTTACTTGTAAATACTAAGGCGAAGTGCTCCGCCAATGAGGACGCACGTTCAGTGCTGGAGATCAGAGGCTGTCCATCAGTGCCCTCTAACACGCCTGTCACTTGCGGGCTTCAGACGCCGCTTCACGTAGGCGAAAAAATTCTTGCAGCCGTCTTCGATGAGGTTTCCAACTCCTCTTCGTACTGCCGACGCTTTTGCGCTGTTGCATAGATTCCACTGCCTTTTGTACGCCTCATAATCTTCGGCAGAGCCAGACATGAGGAATTTATTCCACAATTCGCGTCGCCGTCGAGCCAGTTGACTATATTCTCTGTCGAACCAATGTGGCTTCACTAGTCCAGCTTTTAGAACCTTGAGTGATACGTAACGAGCGCACAACGATCGCACACCCTCTTATAACAGACCAACAGGCTTCAACAGATGAATCCTACAGCAGTGACTAGTCTACTTCACTGGCAGTTTGATTTCGACCCTTGAAGTCGGTCTTCCAATTATTTCAGGTCGGCTCCGGCCGACGCGAGTAGGACAGCAGCAGCTCTAGGTTGGCTAACACCATGCAGTTGTCACTAGCTGCCAGAGGCTCCAGGACCTGAATTGCATCTACACGTTGCTTGAAACTCGCTAGTAGTAGGTCCAGGCACGATGGAGCGTAATGCGGTGTAACGCTCGTCGGTAGTCAGACATGTGCTGCAACGGTTTCAAATACCATCTCTGCAAACTGAACCTCGACTTCACAGTGCCCGGGGAGAAGTTGAACCTCAGGCCACTGTATTCGAGGGAAGTTCAAATCACCCATAAGCAGGTACCGGGGCCAACTCATGTAGTTTCTGGCTTGCGGCAACCAATCCATGCATCGACTTCGCGGGCTGCGATAAGCCGCATCCACAAACAGTTCACCCTGTCTCAGGCGGATCGAGCACCACAACTGTTCGAACAAGCCATCTTAGCTACGTTTGCACTTTCACGATAGATTTTTCAATGATTGTCAGAGATTGGGAATATTTAACAAGCTAAATGTTCACATGGTTAACAGCTGCAGGCTGATGTCCACCTCGATCAAGGTCGTCGGTGACAGACATGCGACCACTACCATCTGCGCTCGGGTCTAAGATACTGCAGGGTCAGACCCACATGCACCTATTTACACCGGTGTCTTTTGGATTACAGCGTGCACGCCATTATACCAAACTTCCACCGGCCGGGGTAAAAAGCGGAAATGAGAGCACTACTGAAAATGCTGTCACACGGATGTACAGAGCCCTACTTTATTTGGATAGCATAGGGGAGGAAACGTCGGAGCGGGAGGTTGAGAACTCATTTGTCCTCTTGCTCCTGTATGTAGTATGTAGCACATAATTGTCCCATTAAGTGGTGTATCCAGAGTGAAAAGCTAGTATGCGTTGCTCAATGCTCAGGCTCTGACGCCATTTCCAACCAATTAGTACACTGATAAATATCGGCTCCCGGCAGACTAGGGCCAACTAACACACGCCGATCTCACACTGAGCAAATATTCACATGATACACACATAATCTCGTGTGACACACATTTCCTCCCACTGTCTCCGTGTTATGCCATGTCTATGGAGCCCTGCGACGCTGGCTGTCATCTAGACGAAGTGTAAAATCCCTCTGAATCATTTCTTTCTCCTACTTTATAGGATGTTTTAGTGTGACCAAATGCGATCCCTGTTGGTGTGTGTACTGCGCGGCGCGGTGTGCCATGGTTGCCATGCTAATATCGCTCAATACAACACCGCTAGTTGGTGCTTTTCAAGTCCCAGCCATTTCACTAGCCTATCCCCATCGTACTCACTCAACACTGCCTGTCTCTCTGCACGCACCGCTTATGCACTGTGTGAGTATTTTACGATTTCAGTTGGCTCGGTCCTTCTTTTGTTTTCTATGCTACATTCTTCGGATTCAACAACGTCGCATCTTGCGCAATTTTGCATGCTGTAAATGCGTATCGCTTCCGTATCTTTACACAGGGCGATATCGGAGCCCTCGACTCGGTCAACGGGCTGAGCTTGAGTGACGCGATGTCATCCGTTTTACGAATCGCATTTCTTGTCGATTGCTGTCTCCTGCATGTCGATCTGCTAGAAATCGAACGACAACGGCAAATGCCTTGTGGAACGCTAGCACGTCGCTTCGCTCGTCTATGTAAGTTCTGTATGTTTGATACCTTTGACTGTGTTCGATAATCATTCAGAGGTTGTGGCAAGTGTTGAAACAATCGGTTTGGGTTTCTTATTGTTGAGTAACGCTTTGTTCAAATGTTTCATCATGCCAAGTAGCGATTCACAGTGAGCCGTGGGGCAATACTCATGGAATTCACGTGCGACTGTGACTATTTGTGGATGATGGAGGGGACCGTGCAGATAGTGCTTTTGTTTACTGTTTTCTGTATTACATCTTCAGTTCGGATGGAGACCATGGAACCTCTTAGGTAGATTCTGGACTAAACTTTCTAAACACACCTTTGTCGGCTCCATATACTGTATTCCATTCATTTTGCGTCACTTTAGGGACAGAAACTTCCTCACTGATGGTCTCTGGATTCGTAGCCACTGTTCCCCTGCATCGATGCTTTTAATTTAAATTTCTTGTTCTCATCCAGGTATCGTTACACTGCATGTAACTGCCTTTTTACGGTTCTGTATTTAACCCTGTGTCTCTTTGGATATCCCGAAATTCTCCTACGCAAATCCATTGTGTTTTTCTCCGTGTGTTCGCGTGCACCGTCTCTACAACTAGTTTTGGCATGCTCTTTTATAGTCTTATCTAAAGAAACATGTTACGTTCTGCTACTGAAAATGTTTTTAATCTTTGACCTGGCTGCTTTGCAGTCTGGATAACGACAGTTCGAACGTGCTCCGCCCTTCACTTAGAGGTAAACAACTGTTGTTTTGGAGTGTATCTGTTGCTCTCCCATCGCTAGCCTCCGCGACGCGTTTCATCCTTGGTTGGACTCTTCAGATTGTCCGTACCTGCTGTGTCCGAACAAGAACTAAACGCGTCGTGGTGTGCAGCGATAAAGAGAGCCACACTGAACGTATCCACATCAGATTCGGTCTCAATGATCGGAGTAGCACCACAGGTTGACTTCATAGTCAACCGTTGTCACAATTCAGATAGTGTGTCGAAATACATGACACACGGCGGCTGCCCCTAAACTAGACTATCTGCTGTCGTTTTGACCACATAGACTGTACATAAAATGAAACCTTTCGGATTTCATGACCTCAGATACTGGATTTTTACGCAGTAATCTTCTGACCAATTTACCACCAGACTACTTAGCTTTCATGGCGATGCGTATCACAACGCTTTGACACACCGTTTTTTGTATTTGCAACTGTCATTCTTGAAAAATATTACATTCTTATTTGTTTACAGAAGAGTAGTAGGGGGAGTTGAATGGTATGGGTTAAAATTCGTCACGTCTAGACTCACTCAGACAGCCGCCACACGCCCGGGAATCATCAGCAATGCGCATTCCATCGGACCCTTGGTAGGGCTCGAACCCACAACTCGACTGTTGCCAGTCCGTGCTTGCAACCACTGAGCTACGAGGGACGGCAACGACCATCATGAATAAGTTACTAGATGTGATATAGCGCCGCTCACTATCCACTGACTTACACGTTACTGCCGTGCAGAGGACAGGGTAGCCCCCTCACCAAGCGACGAGCTTACCAAACTTAAGCCGCCAATTATCTTATGGCATTATAAGCAGTTTGTTCTGTGTACTGATTACAGAAGAGTAGTAGGGGGAGTTGAATGCTATAGGTAGAAATTCGTCACATCTAGACTCTGACAGCCGCCACACGCCCGGAAAAGCACTGTACGCGCGTTTCATCCTTTCGGGAATCATCAGCAGTGCGCATTTCATCGGACCCTTGGTAGGTCTCGAACCGACATCTGTGACGAATTTCTACCTATACCATTCTTATTTGTGTTGTTTTTGGAAACGCCTCACTGAGTTTGTCTCATGCATTCGCCTACTTCTGCTGTTTCGCAAACAAAGCTGAATCTGTTCAGCAATTTGGGTATTAGAAGCCGGTTTAAAATTAAAATAAAACTTTATCCTCAAAAAATTTATGGCATACCACTGTAAGCATACGCATCAGATTATGAAGATCTGCGACTGCTCGAACACAGTATCCGTAAAGCATGTGAAAAACAAATATTCTGCAGTTTTGGTGTTGAGCAAGAATGTTAGTGAAAAATATGACTGGCTCGATAATTATGCCTAATAGCTGTAGCGGCGAAGGTGAACTACTGACCAAGGCGGTGACGGATTGAGTTCTCACTAGGCTGGCTTCGGCTTGCCAAGGGACTGTGGATAGCACTCGCCGGACGGCCTTTCGCTCTGATAGGCCAGTTTGCATTGTTCATTACTTTGTGCGGAGCAGATTTTTTCGACTTTCTTCTTGTCAAATTCAGCTTCTCTTGTGCTTCTGCATTTGTTTATTGTGTGTTTGTGTCGTGTCCTTGTATTTTACTGTGGTATTTATATCCTGTACTTATCGTCCAATTTATCACCTTTCCCGTCACATCTGCTGAGCCATCGGTAATGACAATGGCACTTGTTGCAGAATAGATGGGCATAGAGCCAATGCTGTTACATGCCTTATATGTCTTGCGAATTTCCACATTTCGTGTGTTGATTTATCTTTAGATCATTTTAAACTACTGCGTGAAATTCAGCATGGCTTTGTCCAAATATTGTGGTGTAAGAAATGCCAAGCCACTGTACTGTCACAAACAGCCAGATAAGCCGCGAGAACCTACAAAACGGGCGAAACATTCCGTAGGGAGGAGCTCAGTGGATTCATCCAGTCAAGCGAAAACCCAATCACCTCTATATTCGAACGAGCTGCAGGCTCTCCAGAGTGATGTCCACTCGTTGCTGGAACTTCAACTGGTGTGCCTGTGTTGCTTCCTGCGGACAATAATATCTCGCCTGCGCGATAGCGCAGGCGATGAAGGCTAATGGAGAATGCATCGAGTCAAAAAGGGAGTGTAACTGACAGCAATCAACGGCGTTGAAACTGTATGATATTTCCTGCGCTTGAGTCAACGGATGCTAGTTCTTAGGCTCGTTATGACCACGACGTGCGGTTTCTGCAGAGCGCTGTTGATATGCTTCTCGACGTGAACGAACAGGGGTTGCGTGTGAAGCAAATCCCCCATCTTGGAAAGAGAGAGGAGGAGAAATCCCGGCCTCTGCTAGTCACGTTTGTTGATGCAACTAGTCCGAGGCTGATACTATCCCGCCTCGGTAGGCTAAGAGGTCTAAAGATCCATATTCCTCCAGATTTATATGCGTCAGACAGAGAGAAACTTAAGTCCACTATCATATTGTCGAAACGGCGGACTGATATTGGAGGAACCAATGTCCACATTACAAATTTTCGGGTAGTTCCCCGGGTCCACCGAACCCGGATCAACAGGTCGATGACGCTTCATGCGTCACTGTCGCCTGCGCGTAGCCTCCACAAATGTTCTTAGTTTAATGAACAAATGTGACGATGTATATCAATTCGTTGCGCCGCGTCGTCCCGACGTCCTAGGACTGATCTTAACCTATTTAAATCTTATGGTCACTACCTAGGAGCCCCAGGTCAGTGGCTACTCGTGCTTCCAGTGCGACAGACCCTCAAACAATCGAGGCGCCGTGTTGTTATACTTTCGGTCCTCACTAGGCGGGAGACTGGTACACACCTACCGCAGCTAAGATGGTTTGTGCGAACAGGTATGGTGCCACCTGTCAGAAACTATATGAGTGGGCCCCGCTTCCTGCTTATGAGCGATTTTAACTTCTCTCGAATACCTTTGCTTGAGATTCAACTTCTCCCCGGGCACCTTGAAGTCGAGGCGCAGCTTGCGATGGTATTTGAAACTGGTGCAGCACATGTCTGCCAACCAACGCGCGTTACATCGCATTCGGCTCCATCGTGTCTGGAACTACTCTTAACAAGTTGCTAGCGACTTGCACATGAAATACAGGTCTTGGAGATTCTGGCAGCTAGTGACCACTCTATGGTGTTAGACAGCCTAGAGCTGCCGCTGTCCTACTCGCGTCTGCTGGAGCCGTCCTACAATAATTGGAAGATCGACTTTGATTGTCTCAGTCGAACTGCCGGTGAACTGGACTGGTCACTTTTCGCTGTATTCCTGCCCAACTCGATATTTTATTATCAGATCGTTTAAAGTTGCTCATATCTCATTGACCGTAGAAAGGGAAACAAAAGCCTTCCCTTACTACTTCAGCAGGCTCATACATTGATAAACATAGCTTTCAATCGTTTGTGCAAAACATCTGCAGTGCATATGCCATTGAAGACGAATTCAGGCGAATCAGGGAAACCCTTCTTGAGAACGGATATCCGAAGCGCTCCGTTGACACTCATTATACTCGAATCAGTACATAAGCAAACGCAAACGGTCTGGACGAAACAACTATTTCTGACTCTATCTTTCAAAGGAACCATTACTGATAGTCTGCACACAGACTAGTGTCAACGTGCCAGACGATCTATACTGTGGGCCACCCGAATGTTGTATTTATGAGCGTACTACTAAGTGTTCAAGTACCAGGGGCCCAATCATTTACAATTAGTAGCGATCGACCAATTTATCGGTCGCTGAACGGTCCAGTTACTTTAGACTTACGACCAGGCAGTTGAGTGTGCTAGCCAAGGTACACCTCCTGAGGTGGTTAAACAGCCAGAAATACGGTACAAATGGCAGCGTATTAACTACCTAAACACCGCTCATTGAGTTACCAGGGAATTGATTACCAAATTTTGTACAAACTACCTACAGCGCATAGCTATGGACTAAGCGTGGGTTTGTTTTTACTTCGGGGGCGGTATGCGTACGGTTAACAAGATCAGACTTATGCGTACAAAAGAAAGTGCTACAGTCGTTACGACTACCATGGCCACTATCCAGACGGGAAGTATTCAAGTAAATTCAACAGAATTATATGATTTAGAGCCCACTATTTACCACCTGAACTTGCGATCTCATTTTAACTAATCTAATCAGTTTACTTTTTCTGCTAACGAATGGAAACCAATGTTACCGACCTATCTATTGATGTATAAGCCTATCGCTTTTGTTTACTTTTCTGGGTTTGAGTTTCTATTAGTCTGCTAAGCACCTTGTGAAAGTGATGGCCTAACTCTCGGGTCCCCTTTATGCCTCGATATAATACACCATAGCTTAATAAAGAAGCGCCACATCAGTGGGCAACGAAGATAATTGATTCGCGTTCAAGATTGTTGACGAACTACTCCGATGTGAACTACTTCATAATAAATTGACTACATCCGCGATATGCAGGTAAGAGAGAAGAAAATAAGTACCTGGCAACCTCAGGTGTGAAGCGCGCAGTCACAGGAGCCCGAAAAGAATATGGAACCTCGGCCAACCTCCCATTTTATCCAAATGGGGTCGCTAGTAGTGAAAATAAATGGAAAAAATATGGTAAGAACCATCGCAGCTCTCTGATTGTCAGTAACCTAGCAATATACGTGTTTCATTTGTCTCAGGATGGGTTATTTTCAAACTCGCCTCTCATCGTCCCATGACCATGTGAACACTAACATGGAAACGAACAATAAATGTACTACCATGGCAGGACCTAACCGTAGAACTATTAGGAGTCTAATGTGGAAATAGGTTTTGACAGAATACGAAATTTTTCGTTTTTTTTCATATTTAGCACCATTGTTGCTACGATTGTGCTATCAAGAGTGACAAATATCTCAACTACATTTTGCCAAAGAGTGCCCATGATTTAAACTTTGATGACACAGTTGCCTAGGTCACAGAAATGTTTGTTGACCAGTCTTCGCATTTCAATAATCGGTGTACTTGTTTGAAGCTCCGCTAGAAAGACGTTGAGCGTTTTATTGCTCATGCAACGACACTGAAATGCGAATGTTAGAAATTTAAACGAATGTCGCTTACCTATGGTGCTTGATATTAGTGGGTTGTTTGCAGTCCCACCAAACATGCCGAAATCCGGACCAGAATCCTTGCGTTGGAATGCGATCCGGGTGTCACATTATAAAACGTCGTTGTTGAAACCCAGAGGTTAGGAATTTAAAGCACAACTAAAACTGGCACACTGCATGCATCGTTCCGATAGAAAGCTTGCCGTTGCCGGCGGAGTAAGTCGTTATGTCTCTTTATTCTCAGTTTTTGCTTATTTCCTGGTGCCAATACATCTCCCTCTACCTGACTGATGAGAAGCTGTCGGGTGGTATCTGCGCTTCTCATTCTAACCACCTTCTCCGCATTTTCAAGGAATTTACCGCTTCTTTGTCTACTGATTTTTTGATTTTTCATTTATCCGTCTTTACTTAGCCCTTTTTGTGTGTGCGTGATCGGTGTTTGAGTTTGTATGCCAACTTATCATCCCAGTTGGCTCTTCACAGGTTTCTTTGTTCGGTAATCGCTCAGAGCTGTGACTCATGCTCAGGGATCGCGACAAATATCTAGACAGGGTCATTATTTCATTAGTGCTGAGAGCACTAATTACTGACGCTACATTCATTGTCGGGTATTTACTCCTTACGTATTTACTCCATCTTTGCCGCTTTTTGCACCGCACAACTCGAATTGCATTTAGTGGGCGCACTAGGTTGGTATATTCAGTTTTGTTGTACCTTTGTGGGTGCTACTTAACGGTCCGCTATTTCCTTTCTGCGGTCATCGTCGCAGGTGCATTGCGTAAGTGAACCACAGTTACATGTTGGGTAACTTAATAACTCCTACTTCAGTTTCGAGAACACAGGACCATTGGGTCACCAATTGTCTCCAATGATTCATCTTCGGACTATTACAATCATATTTAGGAGTAAAACAAGTATAATTGTCTTAGTTAGTTCAAGTTACCTAGATCACGTGCGGCTTAATATCACCGACGAAAATGCGAACTACGACTTTAATTGTCTACTTGCGTGCTACAATCTACTGTAAAGTCCTGTCATCCGAGCTGAGTAAGATCGCATTGAACACAGTTAACGATCACTGGTCTCATGTCAGACAGACGTTAGTGGCAGCACACATGTCTTCATGTGGTAACTCTAATCGCCAACCTGGGCGTTCGGTCTCTACACAGTCTCTGGAATTTATAGATGCTTTCCGACGTGTACCGGCTGGAAGCGAATACAATCAGAATACAATCAATGTTATTAAAGCGAAACTGCGTGCTAGCCTGAAGAGAGAGCGCGAAGCGTGGTGGTCTCATTGTGCTTCGGAGATGGAGACAGCCGCTGCTCTTTGTAACCCTCGGAAGTTATTGCCTCCGATAAGGTGAACGGGCAGCAGGAAACCTGGTGTTAGCTAGACGATACGCGACAAGAGTGGACAGCAAATCCACAGTTTATCAAAATGCTTGGAGCGTTGCGCCGGACACTATAAGAAGCGATTTAATCAGTCAGAGTTGCCAGTTTCTCCATCGGTCCATGAGCGCCATACTCCCTGGGCCGTTCCTTTGGATACGCGCTCGCGCGCAGAAATCGAACGCGAGATCAGGCGGTTGCAGTTTAACAAGTTTGCCGGAGCAGATGGACTTCTTCTAGCCTTCTTCAAATTTTGGGTAGTTGCTTTTTTGGGCGATCTACATAACTTACTAGTGAATCTATGGGAGCAGGAGACTGTCCCGACAGACTGGAGGCGCTCTGTAATAGTCCTAATTTTCATGGGAAGCTCCCATTCCGAATACGACAGTCATAGAGGAATCTGCATGATCTGTATTGCCTCTGTTACTTGCCTCTGTCGTCCTGGCACCCCTAATGGCCAAATGTGTGAACAGCAGTCCAGGTTTCACATTACATAAATTGTTGGAGCACCTCCGTGTTTATTGTCGACCCAACATAGTTCTGTTCCTATACATCGACGAGGCTTTCGATTCCGTTGATCGATGTGCACTTTGGGACCGTCTACACAGGAATGGTGTGCCCGAGAAATATTTAAACATTATCCGAGCACTATACTCGCGTAGCTCGGACCGAGTGAGGGTTTACGGCAAGCTGTCGCCGCTCTTAAATATATCCAGTGGTGTGAGACATGGTTGCCCAATGTCACGTTTTATCCTTACCTTCACCGTTGATGAAGTCATGAAAACGGGGTTCGCCCAGCGCGACTTAGAAGGTGTGAAGCTGCTCCTAAGTGAACGACTTCTCGACAGAGTATACCGACAACATTGCTTACATTGAATTACTTTCAAGCGCTCGTGTTCCCTTATGGGACTGTCGTCAAGTTCTCGTTTGCGCTTCTTGCTTGGGTTATCTCAAATACCATACATTTCTTTCTCGTACCACAGACATTTCAAACCTGTTATGTCCTTTTGTAAACCCAACTTTTGCCTCCCTCCTCCCTTCCCATCACTGCTGTCAGATCTAACAGCTGCTACGCGTAATTGCTTGGAGTTTCGTTTCTTCCATCTAACTCCATCTCACGACCTTGTTCTTCAACTGAAATCATTCTCCAACTTTCGGGATGGTGTCCGTTATGTTCCCATCACATCGGATGCATGCACACTCCAAAGCGGTATGGAACCATCTGATCACCCAAGCGGTGCGTCACCAACGCACCAACCAACGAAGACCACTGCGGATGCCAATTCTCCCCGAACACCACCGCACACATCTTCACTCCTTCGCATAGACTCTGTTGGATCAGATGTGGAGTCTGAACTTGATGGTATGTCCCAACGATTGCTGTGTATGACCAAGCTGTTGTGTTCTGCCGCTGGTCCATCCGGGTCTCGACTGGGTTTCTTCCCAAGCCCATGGCGATTTGTGAACTTTTTGTCAATCGACCAGCTCTTTTGGGTGCTCGATCTAAAGCAGCGTTATTCGGCCAAAGTGGCGCACCTTCCGATCCAACTTCAGCGTCTGGTGTATGCTCTCCGATCCACACTTCTCTATCCCGTGGTCCGGGTGAGCTCATTTTTTGACTTCCCTTTTCGATTTCATTGTTTTCGGAGCTTACTCTCGCACACGCCCATCCCCCACACCGACTACGCTGGCCACGTTTCCGGTGTTGTTCCCTCTCGCCACTGTTCCTCCACATTAATGCCCACACAGTTTACGTGCCACTAACGGAGCATTCGATTCGCTTTATATGCATACATTCAACTCTGTTGTCTTTGTAAACCTCGAACTACGACACTTAGCTGCCAGTTAAAAGTAGGTTGTGGGTATGATTCTATTTGGTTCACCGCAATTAGATTCCAAGCTGCAAAGATACACTACCAATCCAGAAAAGCACCGTACGCACGTTTCGCCCTATCGGGATTTGTCAGTGATGCGCATCCTTCGGCCCCCTACTGGGGCTCGCACGGCGGTGCATGACTGGTCAGGCTATATCGCAGTTAGGTTTCAATCGGTGGTAGTCAGCTGTCGTCCCCATGGTTCAGTGGCATAAGCTGCTGGCTAGTTGGCTTTAGACTCTAGCAGTCATGCGTCCGATCCCCAGTAGGGGACTGAAGGATGCGTACCACTGACGAGCCATAATAGGGCAAAACGCGCGTTTGGTGCTTTTCCGGATTGGTAGTTTATCTTTGCTATGATTCATATCGAAAAGTAAGGTGTATGGGTCAGGGAGACCTGGCCAGTTCGCAATTAGGACATTAAACACTTGCCGTGCTTGCGGAATATTGCTTACCACTGACTGGAACACCGAGTGAGTAATGCTAAGGTCTGCCAGTCGGTCTTTGGCACGATGCCTTCTGGTGCTTTATTCGGTTGTTCGCTGAATCTGTACCGCTTACATTGGCTATATCATGTCTTCTGTGTGTCCGTCGACCGACCTCCTCGGTGTACATTATTCACCGGCACTACACCAAGTTTGATGGCTAGCTCTGGGCACAATGTAACCAGACGGAGTGTCAGGCACGAAATAAAGCGGAGCCTTCCCACTGATTTAGAAGCGTGGACGACAAGTCGGGCTCAAGAAATGTAGGGAACGGGGAACAGGAGAAGTAGGCAATTATCACAAGCTCTTCCAACTGATCCGAATCACCTTTCCCAGGAAACCAGACGTCAGTGGGACAATCAGAGACAGCGCTAGTGCATTGCTACGCAATGAAGATCGCGGTATGGCTCGTTGTGTGGAATACTTTCAAGATCTGTTCAGTCGTCCCCCTGCTCCTGGACCTACTACTCAGGTGATGCAGGACGAACCATGCACGGTTTGTTTTGGGGCTCCATTGTAGGCTAAGGTCCGAAACGTGATCACAGCCCTCGATCGTTTTCCTGCTGCTGACCCGGATTCCCTCCCACCCACTATTTTCGGATGATGGTAGGTCCTCTGCAAAGCACTGACCTCTCTATTCGAACATATCTGGAAGAGTGTCCCGGCTAACTGGAGTGAATCGATCATAGTGGCAATATACATGAAGGGCGTTTGTACAGACTGTGCTAACTACAGGGGTATTAGCCTACTACCAGTTGTGACAAAACTACTGGCCTCGATTCTGGTTCGTCGCCTCACTGTGGAACGAGAATCTCGGATTAGGGAAGAGCAGGAAGATTTTCACCCTGGATGTGGCTGTATAGACCATAGATTCCCTCTGCGGCAGGTCATGCATACCGCAGATCGACAGTAGCTGTATTCATCGACTTCAGGAGTGCATTTGATTTAGCAGTTCGATGCATTCTGTTCGAAACACTTGCGCGGAAAGGTGTTCCCACGAAAGATGTGAACTTCTTACGTGCTCTATAATGGAACACTACAGGTTGCGTCAGGGTTGACGGTGATCTGTGAGCTAGCTTTCTGGCAACAAGTGGCGTTCCTTAGGGTTGTTCGATTTCCCTGCTTTTGTTTAATTTCTTCGTTGACTCCCTTATGGAATCTCACGATGTAGGCGTTGAGGTCCTTTCTGGTGAAAGGCTAGTTGCTCTTGATTATGCGGACGATATTGTCTTGCTTTTTGACGATGTTGCGGCGACACAATCAACCCTGAATAGCCTCTTCAGAGTGGTCCAATTATTTGGTTTGCGCTTGGCACCTTCGAAGTGCAAAGTGCTGTTGCAGGACCACCAGCCACTTGAGGACCTCTTCACCCTTGATGACAAGGAACTCGAGGCAATTGCTCGATTTATTTACCTTTACAACTGCAGCGGCAATGATGGTCACATAACGACTGAATTCACTTCACGTATTGCGGGAGGGGGAACTGCTTTTTTGAGCCTGCGACATCTGTGGCGTCAGAACAGGATTTCCTTCCGTTTGCAAGTGCGTGTTTAGAAGGCCACAATGAGGACCGCCCTACTTTATCGGAGCCGGTCTTGGCCCCTCCGACCTGCGGCGCGTTCAAGTCATTGATCGTCGTTATCTGCGAAGCATTGTTAGTGTTAGTTGGCAACGTTGATGTACCAGACTGTCCTCTGACTTCTGATCATTCCTACTCGCGTTTTTATCGAACTGAGTTTGATCTGATGAACGATCTTACTGTCCCCACAGCTAGTCCACGCTTATGCAGCCGCTTTCGTTTTGGACTTGTTGACTGTGCTGCCTGCTACATGTGTGAACCGGCTGCCTTCCGCTTCGCAACGAGTCGCATTCTTTTGACTTGCCAATTTGGTAGTACTTAGCCATCAAGAAAACGTTGAGCTCCGCGTTACCTCTGATATCATGTATCTCGTTCACTGGCGCCTTGGTGTACGCGTCGCTCTACAATAATGAGTATTGTTGGGTCACTGCTAGTATTAGAAGCATAGCACTTGTGAAGAGAACTCTTTTCGTCAATTCAGTCAAGCATATGTATTACAAGACTACAATAAACGTGACAGGTAAGCGAACGCTCGCAATGCCATTGATTGACTTAGCGAAATCGATACTATCAGACGTCGTGAATCGCGCGAAGACGCACACACGCACAAACCACAGACGCGCTGGTCGGTAGGTCTACAATGGTCTTTTTCAGTCGTAACCACGGTCCGACATTACGGTTACGGCAACATGATAGATTGTATCTATGTTGTCTGCTTGCACACTTTCGGCTGATCTCCATGGCTTCAGCGTTGGCCAACAAGCGCTTTCTGATTCCTTTGAGGTTGCGCCTCGGTGTCGTGTAGATTATTCGATGGTGTCCTCAGTCCGAATCTGCTAGCCGGTACTAAGCAGATTTTCTAGGATCGAGCTGCGAACTACCTTAACCTTACCGTGTTGCACAAGGGCAAGGTAGTGCCCTGCTATCCACCTAGATAGATGCCTGGTCGTGTGTCCGAGGTACTTTGCACCACAGGAGCAGGCGGACTGATATAGGACAAAAATTCGGAACGAGCCGTGATTCTATCACTGAGGCATTGGGTGATGAGCGGATGAGTTTCAGCAACAATATGAACTTTAGCGCTCGGATATGTTTGGCTCACTGCCAGCGGTAGTCTCCTATTCAGTAAGTAAAAGGTGATATAACTCCTGAAAGAAACGGAGAGAAAAATATCCATCTTTCTTGCAGCCGATGTCGCTTTAATTTGATCAGAAACAGCGAAATGCCTTTTTATAAAGGCAGCGGGATAGCCGTAGTGCCGTTAAACTCCCTTTCAGCTTCTAACGTCTCTGGACTGCAAATTCTTGCGGCCTGATAGTACAGGCAACCCACAAGGTTTCTCTTGTACTTACTGGGCAAAAAACGTAGAAAGTGTGTGTACTAATCCATCCAGGTTGTCTTACGGAAGATTCTTCTCTTAAGTGAGTCCTCGGTTCGACGTCGCACCAAAGCGTCCAAAAACGGAAATCCACCGTCCTTTTCCAGCTCGGAAGTGAATTTTACTGATGGATGTGCGTGTTTCGACTGGTCCAGTAAGTGATCTGAATCGACGTGGGTCATAAACGGTGAACGACGATGATCATCCATATACCGTAGATAGAGATTAAGAGAATTAATAGGGTCATGCACCACTGTTGCGAGTAAAAAATCGGCGAAAAGCGGCCTTAACGGCGACCCCATTGCAACTCCATCTACTTGCCGATAGTGTTTTCCGTCGGATAAGAACTGCTTGTTAAAGCTACAGCGTAGGATTAGCACTTTAGTCTTTTACACAGCGATTCCAATGTTATCAGCAATGTTCTGGCGCGACTCACGCGGTTTGACTGTACCGAATGGATTATTGATCGGCTTCGTTATGCCTACCAATCGCATCCCCAGCGTTCGCTTCCCTGTCACGTTTATCTTCATCTTGTAATTACCTTTGCCTAAAGTGAACTTCCGAAAAGAGTTTTCTTCGCAGGTGTTATACTTATAATATATGAAGGGCCATAAGTAATGAACGATGGTATTGCAAAAATGATAACAATCAGATTCGTCACATGCACTGATTACTGTTCAGGAGTTGGGGATGTATGAAAGGCTACCATCGGTTTCCTGACCACCTGACTGATTTGAAAATACCCTGTGATGCCGTTCAGAAAGCGGACAAGAAACGCAATCTTCATGGTCTTTTGTTAGGTTCCTTTCTTCCTTTATTCATTCTCTCGAGTATTGTTTTACCACATACAGGATGGCACAAAAGTAAAAAGGGGCAGTTGCTGATTAAGCATACTTACCATCGACCAGAGCAGCATCGTTATATCATGCACCACGCTCCGATGGCTTGGCCACGTGTTGCGTATTCCAGCCCCCGACTTTCTGGATTTGCGTTGTTTGCTTACCTGGGGTGTGGATGGAGGGAGAGGAAGTGTGGCCAAGCAATGACTTGGTCAAATGGAATGAAGGCTCTTACTTCAGAATTGATGTATCAGTTGTACACCGTAACGGCGCTTCGCTGCCACGCGTGGTTTGAGTATACCACGAGAACGCCCGCCCTTACACGGACTCGAACCGGTGACCTTCTGACTGCTAGCTGCGCGTGCAGACCACTCGGCCACCTGCTTCAGTTGAAGTCTCTCGGCTCCTGGGGTGGGATTCGAAACACGTTTGGCAGGATGCACTTATTGACATGGCAAGAAGCCGACCTCAGTGGCGTTTATGTTTTGAGTTTCTTTGTCCCTCCCTCCTGCTTATTCTTCCCCTTCAACCACAATCTCATTTCCCACGCACAACATACTTTTCTTTTGTGACACAGTAGCCGGTTGTTAAGCCTTTGGAACGTCGTCCCTCCGACACTGGTGACTCAGCCGGCGTGCCTCGTTTGTGTGTTCCTGCACAATAGCTGAGGTGTTTTCCAATTCTAGCTAACGTGTCTAATAATCAGGATGATGATCGATCAGAAGGATTTTATCCTTCGACGTATTGAATGTTCAGTAGCTCTACGAAAATTATTCCTGCGGATTCTCCACCTGCGGCTTTGTTTTCCTATTTTACCTAGTTTCTCTTTCGACTCACACAAAGCAATGTAGCTGCAGACCATTTTGTCTGTCTCGATGGATTCTCCATTGATACGCATTCCACCCATGCACGTCACACACTTATAATTAGTCATTACAAATGTCGATCGATGACCATCGCAGTGACAATGGCTAGCGCAATCTGCTCCGTGATCAACGCATGCCACGCAGCTGTTCTGTGCTGTTCCATCAACATCGCGCACATGCACGCTGGTCGTCCTCTTGCTCATCCATACTCATCAGCCGATGTCACCACGTGTCGATTGAACATTACTTGTGATGGGGTGTTGTCTCAAGCTGCCACCGTTGGTATATTGCTTGGATCTTGCCTCTTCTGTCCTAATTGCTGGATTCCGCTTGAGTTCTTCGCGTCTGGTTAATGGTCTCCTGTGCGCGTGTGAAAAAAGCCACAGTGTTTTCGTTTATCTTCCCTATGGTTTATTTTCTTTGATTCTAAACCGCACCTTACTA
>OX104064.1:214530550-214588659 GCA_944474145.2 Dicrocoelium dendriticum
CACAGACAAACACAAGCACGCTGTATTTGGGAAATAAAGTGCATATATATATATATATATATATATATATATATATATATAAATCATCATCAACAACAACAGCAGTACATCAGCCATTTGAACTGATACTTCGCTGCCATACAACCATGAGGATCTATGAAATGAAGAATAACAAGAGGGAGAGAAGGGGCACTTACCTGAAAACCTTAATGCCAAAAGCAAACATTCAGGGTCAAGACGCCTACACCTTGTGTAGTCAACATACCATCACAAACAGCTGGCTATCGTGCAAAGATAAGGCGGCATCAGCGCGACGGGCTCCTTCTGGCTTTCACTGCCACGCGTCATAATCAGTCATTACCCCGCAGATAACTCAGCACCAAACACCCTTTAAACAGGCAATCCCATTAGGAGACGGCAGCAGACGCGCCACTGGTGTCTACTGCGAGCCATGTCCTGTTAAGTCTCGAGCCAAGCACAAGGCGAGCCACGTGGACTCCAGCCCGGAAGCCAAGACGGACCAACGGCACCCAGTTTGGTCGTCAGTGACTTCATTTCCCGCTGCCAAGTCAACTTCTGTCCACCTCGAGCCTTGCGTCACCCTACACCTGGCAGACCAAACAAGGCCCTCCTAGGTAAGCGGTGACCAGGCATACGTAGCACGTGCCTGAGCCAACGCAACTTATTCAGTGCTATCCGTTGTTCTAGGGTACTAGCATGATTATCACTACCTAGTGCTCGCCTACGCACATCATCGTTGCGGACACGCTGGTGCCGTCCGACTACAGTGATGCTACGCAAACAACGATGATCAAAGACTTGAAGGCGCCTCAGATCTTCAGACCGAAGGGGCCAAGTTTCACTTCCATAAAGCAGAACGGCCCTCACTGTGGCCTTGTATACACGGCCTTTCAGACGGAGGGAAACTCCTGTCGCCAAAGATGACGCAGGTTCAAGAAGGCAGCTCTGGCCTTTGCAATGCGTGAGCTCACGTCAGTTTCTATGCGCCCATCATTGCTGATGCAGCTGCCAAGATAAGTGAATTGATCAACCACATCGAGTTCCTCGTTAGCAAGCGTCAAGGGGTCATCAAGTGGCTGGTGGTCCTGCAGCAACACTTTGCACTTTGAAGGTGCGAAGTGCATACCAAATAATGGGACCACTCTGGATAGGCTATTAAGGGTTGATTGTGCCGCCGCAACATCGTCGAAAAGCAATACGATATCGTCCGCATAATATATATATATATATATATATATATATATATATATATATATATATATATATATATATATATATAGTGGCAGCTGCATCAGCAACGATTGGCGCATAAAAACTAACGTCAGCTCACGAATTGCAAAGGCCAGAGCTGCCTTCTTGAATCTGCGGCATCTTTGACGACAGAAGGGAGTTTCCCTCCGTCTGTAAGGCCGTGTATACGAGGACACAGTGAGAGCCATTCTGCTTTATGGAAGTGAAACTTGGCCCCTTCGGTCTGAAGATCTGAGGCGCCTTCAAGTCTTTGATCATCGTTGTTTGCGTAGCATTGCTGGAGTCGGATGGCACCAGCGTGTCCGCAACGATGATGTGCGTAGGCGAGCACTAGGTAGTGATAATCATGCTAGTACCCTAGAACAACAGAAAGCACTGAATAAGTTGCGTTGGCTCAGGCACGTGCTACGTATGCCTGGTCACCGCTTACCTAGGAGGGTCTTGTTCAGTCTGCCAGGTGTAGGGTGGCGCAAGGCTCGAGGTGGACAGAAGTGGACTTGGCAGCGGGAAATGAAGTCACTGACGACCAAACTGGGTGCCGTTGGTCCGTCTCGCCTTCCAGGTTGGAGTTCACGTGACTCGCCTTGTGCTTGGCTCGAGACTTAACAGGACATGGCTCGCAGTAGACACCAGTGGCGCGTCTGCTGCCGTCTCCTAATGGGGTTGCCTGCTTAAAGTCTGTTTGGTGCTGAGTTACCTGCGGGGTAATGACTGATTATGACGCGTGGCAGTGAAAGCCGCAAGGAAGCTGTCTCGCCGATACCGCCTTATCTTTACACGATAGCCAGCTGTTTGTGACGGTATGTTGTCTACACAAGGTGTAGGCGCCTTGACGCTGAATGCTTGCCTAGCGCATTAAGGATTTCAGGTGCCTATTCCCTCCCTCATCTTATTCTTTATTTCATAGGTCACCATGGTTGTATGGCAGCGAAGCATCAGATCAAATGGCTGATGCACTGCTGGTGATGATGACAACAGGATACACAACGGTATGTACAAACGGATGGGTACTTGGATGACAACCATGCGATGTCTGGGACATTTGCAAAACGATGCGAACATGGTTTGGAAAACCGCAAGTTGGACAGTGGCCAGCGGGACTTAGCTGATGTAGTACGGTAGTAGATGTCGTGCCAAATAGGCAGTAAGAGGCAAACACCAAGAGTTCGTATTGGGTACATATTTGCATGCCTGTGCAAATAACTGTTAGCCTGACCTCCAAAAGAAACCCATACACGTTTGTCGTACCATTGATCATGAGGTCTAATGTGTCTCTATCCAGTTTGTGATAGCTCACACTTCAGTTTGGATAAACGCATGTGTATATGTTGTATCCGAATTGCTATTGGACATGGATGACCCCAATTCATGTGTATATGCATATCCGATGAATTCGACAAGGATACCCATACCGCTTTTGTACGACCAACTTAGTGCAGGGAAACGGCATTCGAGCAAACCGAAAATAACATTACCAGAACATGAAGAAGATGAGTTTATGACAAACTCATGTTGATTTCTGGTGTTGCGAATCCAAGGCAAATTTTGATCAATGCGAATTCCGTGGACTACGATAAAGGGTGGTTGCTCAGGTGCAGGAGAAGGCACAATCGCACGCGAAATAGAAGCACCATGAGAACGCTCCCATTCAATTTACTAATTCAGGCCAATAAGGCGGCGTATGTGGTACGTTTGCCTGCGTGACGAGTAATCTTACCTTTCAGAAGCAGATGTTGCTTGAGTTCCCCGGTGTGGATGCGTCTGATGTGGATGTTGACAAGGTGCCTACCTGTCTATTGCCCACTATCTCTTCCATACTGGCTCCAGGAGATAGTTGGTCGTTACTGGTGAGGACGGGGCGCACCGTCCTCGTGACGGTGCTAGGCTTAAAGAGTGGTTCAATCCTGTGTGGAATGTGTTACGGTCCAGCCACCGTCATGTGTACGTCTGGTGTGCATGATTTCCCAATTAGGCCGCAATGCTTCTGCTCTGCTTGTTGAAGGAGTGTGGGCCGGCTCCGCTGATGAAGCGTGCCTCCCATTCCCATGCCTCCCAGTCTTATTCCTTCGGGTTTACACCGGATATCGGGTGTGTGGGTGGAACTATGGGTGGTGCAGCGCAAGCTGCCCATGGCCCTCTGTAGGCACAGGCGTCCTATGACTGTCCCTCATGGACGTCACAGTGACAGGCAAATCCGGATACGGATATATATATATATATATATATATATATATATATATATATATATATATATATATATGTATATATATATATATATATATATATATATATATCTGGGTCGCGTTAACTCCTGGCTAACGAGCGGTTGCTACCCACAATATTCCACTTTCGTTCGTGCATTCGACTGAACAATTGGGTGTAGTGATCAACAATTATCCCTGGAGCCCAAGTAGTCTACAACCCTTCCTCGCCTGGGAATGCTGTTTGGAAATTCGGTGTTCAAGACCCAAAGAAACTTCGTTGCAAGTGTCCTAACGTTGGCTCGTCGTTGCGTAAACTGAATAATCCCGGCAAGTCACTAACTAGCGATTAACATGCTGATATTGATGCTACATGTTGTTTTTCATATATTAGTCACAAGAATGAGTGTAGTTATATTTCCCGCTGTACATCGCTTATACTGAAGTAGGGTAAGTTAGCTACTATCGAGACAAGGTGCGGAAGAGCAAACGTTCCTGCTACAATTTAAGTTAGAAATGGCCAATCATCTAGATGAACTTAAAAGTAGATTAGTCCAACTGTGGTGATACGGTAGTGTTTAAATAAATATTTAATTGGAAATTAAATCCACGCACAGGAACAATTGATTTGTTGTGAAGAATAGCTGCAAGCGAGATGTATGACGACAGATTGTTAGTAAATTGTAAGCGGTAAAACTACGATGAGAAATTCAAGTTGCATGGGAATATCATACGTTCAGCTAACCACCTTATCTGCGCCATCTGCCGAGACTCTTGATATCCATTATTTGTCTACCCTCATATGATTAACTATGCAATGCTCAATGTTTTCATTGCAAATCACACCATGGGTATGGAGATTTACTCATTCATTGTTTTCCCATCCATGTCTAAGTGGTTCCATTCCTAACCCCACTGTGAAGATATCATGGTGCCCACATACTCATTTGAGATATTAGATAATTAGACGTTGTGCAAGGTATTTCTTGTAAAGTTGCTAAAACAATTTGCACACTATTTCGAAAGCCGATGGTAGAACAGGGAGCAGCGGAATTTACTACATGTGTTGATGTGATAGCGTTAAGCGGGCTATCAGGAGATGTATGATATTATCGTCTACTAACGCTTATAGCAAGACAGCATCTACAATACACAGGAACCATAAGTCATCTGTGTTTTACGGTACATGTAATTGTGCATCATTCTACCTGGTAACCATACTCACAGCATTTGCTTCTGTATTTCCATATCTGTCTCAATCTATTATTGATATGCACACTTCTGACTAAATTTAAGGCTGCCGTCTAGGTTCACATCCAAACGCTAACTAACCACTAACAGTCGTATTGGTTACTTATAACTATACATGCGATTTTCTAAAACTAGAGGAATATGGTTGTTATTCTTTCATTCAATCCAAACTCATGCAGGTACGTAGGGTTATGATTCATGAGGGTTATTGTTTCTCCATCCAGTTTGTGGTAGTCCATACACAAGTGGGAACAAATGCCAGTTCGCAACACTGCAGTACTGTAACTCGAGCCAGTGACCTTTGGTATGTCAACTAATATCTCACGTTGAATGACTAAGTGGAAGCCAGTTAGAAACACTTATAAGCACCACACTTCAGCCTAAAAGACTGATGGCATTTTCACTCGCGTAACACCATTAACTACCGGATCGATATCTAAATGGGACTCGCCTAAAGTACAAATCCCGCTAATATCTGTTCGTGTCTTGATACATTCCAACTTATTACATTTCTTCTCGTGTAACACCGTGACTTATTGAGGGTTGCAAAATGTATCCCATCTCAAGTGTCTCTATCCGCCCAATGTACTGCTGCAGCCTTCAGGTAAACGCACTGAGATTCAGATAAGTCATCAAGGTTGATTCCGGAAAAGCGGCAACACGTTGTGACATACAAATCGAAGTGCTTGGGCATAGGTAGTACTCTAGACATTGATGAATTGGTCGGGATATGCTAGCGGTCAGAACGAATGGCCAAGGAGGAATAAATAGTAACACACGACGGACTGCCTGGTGGTTCTACATCCTTGTTGATTCTCACTCACCTCGGACAAGAGACGATCATAACCGGCTCTGGTTTTACCTTCCGACACGAATAGCCTCCAGTGGACATAATCGCACTATCTCCCCGCTAAGTTGAAAAGTTGCTTACGACATCTCCGTCATTTTTTGTGTCATCATTATTCTATATCCTGCATGTAAGTCGCACTTGGGTACAGTTTCATTCTAGAATGTTTAACTACTGAGTTGGTGCAATGTGGTATCTTTACTGCACCTGCCTAGAACGAATGAGTCACACCTAACCTACCTTTATTGAGCTCATTTAACTCGGCTGTACTTCGCGATGAGTGCACTTGTTGCCCAGTACAAGGTTGTACTCATCATGACCTATGCTATGCTTTTCTTGCTACCTTCTCTAGTGGAGTCTAGTACGGTGACATACCGAGAAGGTGAGCTACGACATCCTCTTCGTATTATTATTATTCAGCCGCGATTCACATCACCATGTAAACTCCATGGTATTACTCACCAGCCTATGCTATCTAGATTCTGCTCCTTGAAATCGATTTGTAGATTACAAAACCCCAGCTTGACCAGCTGCCCAACGCAAAGTAGCATGACGCTTAGAGAGCAGGTGCATCGCAGAATAATGGTTCAGTCTATCCATGAGCTCATTCGTAATTGACGTGCGCGCGGTGTTTCCGAGCGAATTGTGGGCTTGGTTCGGATCAATGGCAGGGTGGCAAATTAGTGTTTATGTTTCCAGTTCGATAGATAAGTTTCAATCAAAAGGTTATCATCGCTTGCCTGCTTACAGTACGCATAAAGTGTAAAGTTTGACACTTGGAACACAATGCTTAATGATTGTCCCTCGTTTGATCACATCGGGCGATACATTCGAAGAGAAATTTCCCTAGAAATGCTGTGGCAAGTGAACAATCCACACAAGTAACCGACTAACGATTATCACGATGTCGACAGTACATGTTCCGCTCCGCAGGTTAGTAATGAGAGGGAGCATAGTTCTAATTGTTCCTCAGCCATACTGAATTTACCGGGGCTTATGAAAAAGCACGTACTAAGCGGATGGAATGCGGAAGTGCAGAGATTCAGAGTGCAGAGATTCACCTTAGGAAACATGTGTTCGGAGCAAATTCTTTCAGCTTGGTTCAACAGGCTCCGTATCAAGTTCTGTTTAGACGACAGGATCATAAAGCTATAGAAATTTGTGTACTGTCCAGTTCACGTGCATTTCTTATACACGACGATGCTGCAGCGCACCCCATCAAGTCTTTTCACTGCGACGTCTAGCAAATGATAGTGATTGTTTTCTCCCACTCCTTAGGTAAACTTTGTTGCTGAGTGGCCTTGGTTTGTTCGCTAGCTTCTCGATACTTCGGGGGTTTGAAATAAGAGTGATGTCGTCCACGTACCCGTAATATAGACTGAGGTCTGCGACCTTAGAGTTTAACTTGCCCAGAAAATTCGAATACAAAGATGACGGAGAACGCTACAAAGCTTCCATGGATCAGACGCGGTGAAGAGAATGTGAGCAGGAGTTAGACAGCTTGAAGCACGTCGTCCCTAACCCAGTCGACCTAAGTGGTGTAGAATGTGGCGCAAACAGATTGTCTGGGGGGGAGAAGACATGTACATTGGCTCCACAGAATGGAGTAAAGTCATAAATGCTTAATTGAAGGAACAGCAAGTTTGCACGAAAGGCCCATGGTTCGCCAACTTAATAGTGGAATAGTTTCAACATTCAACCAGAAGATAATAACGTTAGTCCAACTGACATACACTCGCTTCAATTAGCAAAGGAAGCGCCAACAAATGGCGAGGGTACTCAAAGCATAACATCACGCTGAGGTACAGCCATATACCAGCGACTTTCCAATAAACATGAAGTGTGGAACAATAGAAACCAACGCAGATGGGTCTGAAAGAATACTACATTCAAACAAAGAGCTGTACTGGAAGCTGGTATTCCGCACAACACGAGGGTATGAAGGTCCAGACTGATATCAAATTACTTACGCCATTGGACCGCAGGTACCAAGATAATTCTGTGGTGGATTTCTGGATGCCGTCCAGGTAGCACGAGACTTCGCCATGTCCCCAGCGATTGTACACGTACACAACAGAGAACATGTACCACTAAAAGTGGACAATGAATTTCACGGAGCATACTTTATTGTTACGTAGATCTAGCAGAATCCGATGTTGCAGGCCTTTCCCTTTGTTTCGAATGATCGTCAGAACCAGAGCACCACCTTCCAGATGGGCAGTAAGGCCAATGTTGTCCGAATCTTGAAAGCTAATGAGGCTATCCAGGAAAGGAAGGAAACTAACCAGTAGATGTATCGAGGACCTTCAAGTGCACCTTCAACACATAGCCAACAGTTGAAGCTCCAGCCGTTCTTTTGAGGCCAGTGTTTTACAGGTGATAAACATAAAAACTATGCGCCAAAAAACATATCACCAAAAAGCTTACTGATCCATCGGTTCCAGGAAAATAAAAGAATGAGCGAGGGGAGCAGCGCTCAAACTCGCTTATCAAAGTTCTGAGAGAGGAGAGTGAATTCGATGACTAGGTAGAGCAATTTAGTAAAATGATTCATGTACCCATGATTGCGACACATGATACAACTTGCTGAGCAACTCGGTAATAAATCGCCGGCGATCCTCAGACTTTTGCACATTGCAAGGTGTGGGGCTGTTCAGTACATGCCCCGCGACTTCTAGAATAAGCTCTGGCATTCTGTTGAGCGTTCTTTATTGAGATCCATGGAGAACCAAACGATATTCAAAAGGCTGGACTACAAATTGATGGATGCGATAATTGAAGTACAAAGGACGCTGAGTAGACGTGGTCAGTGCATGGAGAGTATCAGCGGAGTGATGTGCAATATTCTACAAAGAAAGGAAGAGGGCTTGAATGCATGGCCCGGTTTCGTCCACTAAGTGTGAAATGTAGACATACAACAATAATATCCGCGCTAAAACCATAGATTAGTCGGACACTGATGTGAAAAAGCTACTGAAGAGTGGAGCGCACGAAATCATAATCATTATAACATATTAGCTGTTAGTGAGGAACACATTTCAAATATTGTGTCGCAATACAAAAAGATATGCAAAAAAGGAGATAATGATTATAGGATACAAAAAAGTAACAAACTACAAAGAAAAGGTAGTTGGAGGGGAAGATAAGGAGGATGGGGACGGAAGAAGAAACTCACAACCGAAAAGCTATTAAGGCCGACACATTGCTCCGTTAACAAATGTATCCAAGCAGACGTTCATCGGCTATCGGTTCCGAGCCCGGTAGTCGACAGACACCAACCGAAGCCAATTTCGAAATAAGAGCCTGCATTTCGCCTGACCAGGTCATCGCTTGGCTTCCCACCTCTTCTTCTATTCACACTCCGGTCGCGCTAGCAACACTCGTCGTGAGACATCATCATCGTCATCAATACACTTATCAGAGGGTGAGAAAGACACCTCAGCTAATGTGCCGCAATACAAAAAGGTAAGACATCAAGCGTGGATATATTTGGGTGTTGCTCTTCCCAACCCTGGGAACAGCAACACCCAAATATATCCATTCAGGATATGGTCCTCGAGATCGGAATGACCGAGGTTTACCTCAAAGTGAGCCGAGGTCTCAACAGAGGTTGCGAGTCGCAACCCAACCACACAGCGTGCTCCCTAAATTCAGCTTTGAAGACATCAAGCAATATAGACACAAAAGCTACAAAGAAGTAACACTTGTGATCGCTGTTGGAGAGGGAAGATATAGGGAAGTCAACTCTTCACCATGCCGGCTAGTGTATCCAACTAAATGTGCTCATTACTATGGCATTGTCGTGTGCTTGTCCTGCATTTGCTATATCTGAAGTATTTTCTATACATACTGCCTTTGCTTTATAGCTCACATGCTCTGATTCGCAGATGAGTAAAGTCTTATGAATCGGGTCTTCGTCTTCTTCCCTGCCTGAACCGACGCGTTTGTTTGCCACTCACTCGTATCCATTTACTCATTTGAAAAGCTATCGTGGAACGCGTCTTTCGATTTGATCGCTGTGATATTGATCCTGTCTCCATATGGAAATACTGAACTTATAATTTCGAGAATTTTCTTTCCCCATATGAAGCACTACAAAGCCAGACAAACTTAAAACGCTTTTGCATTATATTTCTGCTGCCAACTTTGAACGAATCACTGATTGCACGATTCAGCCATATTGACTTTATCTTCCCTTTACAGATGCAAGAAAATGAGATATATGCACATCCCTTGTGTACCGCGAAACAAGATTCCGGGCAATCACTCGATCAGTTCTTGAAGAGGCTAAAAACCCTACAATTTTCAGGCCGTTACTGCCAAAGCTCATCGGGACAAGGACATTCGGGATACCTTTATCGGTGGGATGACATAAAGTAAAACTCGACATAGGCTGTTGGAATACAAACCACTTGGTTGTGAGACCGCGTTTTACAAAGCAAGATCTTTGGAACTGGCACATGCGTAGTTATCAGTATACTCAAAGCCGGATCCACTTTCGTGCAGTGTAGGTCCTAGAGCGCGCATCACAGACTCCAACTGATTCATAAACCCAGTCTCTGATGAGACGGCAACTGCTGCTGCCAACACAACTTGCTACTTTCGTGGTTAAAAGAGACCCCCACATACAAAATATTCTACCAAGGACGCAATATGCAAATCTTGTGGTAAAGTTGGCCACTTTCGAAAGGTATGCCCATCCTGCAACCAGGGCAAGCGCATCGTGTTTTCCGTAGATGACCCACTCCTATCTTTAACTATCACTGCGGTATCACGTTGTCTTACTGATGCATCGATGAATATCACCGCCAATGGGGTTACCTTATCAGCACTCGTCGATAAAGATAGCTCTGAGAGCTACAGTAGCATACCAGCAGCAATGGAAAATTCATTGCTCCTGCAATCAAATTACTATGGCTTCTACGTCGCACGCTACATCTACGAAAGGTCACTGTTTGATTAACATTGTGCACAAGGATAACGTTTACCTGCAATCCAAGCTGTCTGTGTTACCCAACCTCTGAGCCGATGTTTTGCTCGGCCATGACATTCTAAGGCTGCAAGTACGGTTTAAAATTCCATTTGGTGGTCTGATACGACCCCTTTCTATCTGCGGGCTGACAGCAGTGTGCATCGTAGCGCCTCTTCTATGCCAACATATGGCCTCTGATATTCGACACAGCGACACTCCGCGAATGACGAGGAATCTACTCACGCTGAGGTCCAAAGCGAAGGTAAGAAAGTAGTGGAAATCAGTCAAAAAAGAATAATACCAATGGCGAGGAAAAGTAAAGAAAAATAGAATCGAATTATGAAGATGGGAATTAGTCAGGAAAAAGGAAAAGTTTCGTGTTGCTACCCAAGAGCGTCTAGTTGACGCTCAAGCCCCTTAACCATATATTCCTTGACAACAGTTTTTGGAAGCAGGTTCCAGTGCTCGATGACTCGACATGATAACCCTGTCTCCGCTCTAACTCGATCGGACCGCGGTTTGTCCAGCTTCATACAATGCCCGCGAAGACCAGATAATGTAGCAGGACTAAATAGCATGGACAAAGCAGGGCCAACCTTCCCAGTCAAAATACGGTAGGTTAGGATTAGGTCCCCTCTACTCCTTCGATAGTGCATTGACCGCATCCTCAAACTAAGTAGGCCTTCGGGGAACGATTGCCCTCGTAATCCCTTGACCAACCTAGTACCGACACGCAACACCCTTTCTAGTGCCATTTTGTCCCGGACAAGACATGGTGGACAGGCCTGGACGCAATATTCTAGGTGGGGTCAGACAAACGCTGAAAAAAGCTTCACATACACATCAGCGGTTAGGGTCCCAAAAGAACGACGGATAAACCACAACATCCGGAACCCTTTACTAGCCGCCTTCTTCCAGTTGTCGCCAGTGTAGTGTGGAACAGTGGACGATACCTAGATCAACCTGATGAGTCACAGGAGGAAGTTCACTCCCATCGAGCACATAACTTGTGGAGGAAGCAGACGCTCCGATACGCAGCACTGAACACTTTGCCCGGTTTATGGGCAGCAACCACAAGACAGACAATTCCCAGAGTCTATCTAGAGCCCTTTGAAGGGCCACAGGACCAGGGATATCAACAATATTCCAGAGGTTTAGGTCATAAGCAAATATGAATGAAGGTACCGCAAGCCCCTTTTGCAAGTCATTCACGTAGACAGAAAAAAGCAGCGGACCTAAGACAGAGCCTTGCGGAACGCCGCTAAGTATAGCTTGTCGAAACGAAAGACAGCTTCCTACACGAATACACTGTTCCCGTCCATCCAGGAAAGCTGACACTGACTGGAGAGCGCGACCAGATATTCCATACGACCTCAACAGTGAGAGTCGCGAATGGGGGACAGTGTCAAAGGCCTTGGCGAAGTCAATGAACACCACCGCATGTCCACTGAGTTCATGGTTCCGAAAAAAATAAACAGTGGAAGTGGACGAAGAGAGTTAACAAGAAAAATTGGAGGGGACTCATCAAAAAGCGAAGATAATTCCAATCGGATTCTCCAAACTAGGAGAGTGGCTAAGTTTTGACATGAAAAATTGGCCTGGAGGGACTTTGTGTTCCGGTACACCAGGCTAAATGGTGATGCTTTCATTGAGTTCATTGAGTGGTAGAGAGCAGAAGGGGGGTCCCGTGTCAGCTCCTTCGCTTCCCGATCTTCCAAGGATTGCAGGCGAGTTGGCTGTCATGGCTCAGGATGTAATATCAGCCCTGCAGGATCCTTGAGTACTCAGTAGGAAGATGTCTAGCAAACGTTTGAAACTCGCTTCTGATTGCGCATTGACAATCGGGTCCGGCAGTCGGTTCCAATCATTAATCACTCGAGTAGAGAGAGCAACATCTGAGCGGACTTTGAGCCTCCTCGGTTTAAAAAGCTTCCAGCTGTGACCTCGAGTCGAGCTGCCAAGTCTTAGCTGAAAGAACTGCCTTAGCTCGTTTCCCAGTTCTCCTCGTAGGATGCGCCTGGTATAGATGA
The DNA here is from genome assembly GCA_944474145.2 of Dicrocoelium dendriticum. Taxonomy (NCBI): domain Eukaryota; kingdom Metazoa; phylum Platyhelminthes; class Trematoda; order Plagiorchiida; family Dicrocoeliidae; genus Dicrocoelium; species Dicrocoelium dendriticum. The sequence continues at coordinate 214,543,124 of OX104064.1, forward strand.
GGTCTCCGCGACGTCGGCGATAGTCTAAGGGAAAAAGGTTCATCCTCTGTAGGCGGGTTGGGTACGGGAGGTTGCGTAGCCCAAGGACAAATTTCGAGGCTCGTCGCTGAATTTTTTCTATCTTGTCACTTTCATGTTTAGATAAAGGGGCTATGGCCGGATGTCCGAATTCAAGAATGGGACGGATATGGGAGGTGAAGAGAAGTCTAAATATCTGCGGCGTCATTTTAGAGAATGATCTCCTTATGGCGCCCCACATCCTGTTCGCCGCAGCAGTTTTCTTTAACGTGTCAAGGGTCGTTTTGAGATCAGAGGAGATTATTGTCCCCAGGTCCTTTTCCTGTGTGGCAATCTTGAGTAGGTGCCCGCCAATGTGATAGATGCCCAGTGGTTCAGCAGCACCTATAGAAAGGACTGAGCATTTATCTTTGTTGACCGGCAAACCCCACTTGATAGACCAAGAGTGTAGTAGATCAAGCGTTTCCTGTAATTGGTCGGCGTCTTCGAGGCGGTACACTTCCGACCATAGCTTGAGATCGTCTGCATAGATCAGACAGTCCGTTTGTAGCATACTTGGTAGATCATTGATATATATCTTGAACAATTCCGGTCCGAGAACGGAGCCTTGTGGTACGCCACTATACATAGGCACGGGGAATGAGAGGGTGTCGTTTACTTTGACTTGCATGTTCCGGCCTTGCAAGAAGTCACTGATCCATAGTAGGAGGTTCCCTGTCACGCCAATTCCGCCGAGCTTAGAGAGTAGTTCCTGATGTGGGACTCTGTCAAAAGCTTTGCTGAAGTCGATGAAGACCACATCTAAACGTTTTCCAGCGTCCACTGATTTAGCCCACTTCTCTCTAGCGACCAACAGGTTAGTGATGCAGGAGTGCCCCTTTCGGAAGCCATGCTGAGTGACTGAGGTGAAGTTCAGATCTTCGCAGTGTCGGTGGAGAGCAGATTTAATGAGCTTTTCCATGATCTTGCAGGCGACCGACGTCAGGCAAATTGGCCGATAGTTCGCAGGGTCCTGGCGGTTTCCACCTTTGTATTTCGGCATAACTACACCCGTCTTCCAATCGACAGGTAGTCGACCAGCTTTAAGAGAGAGCTGAAAGATTTGACAAAGTGGGACGGCAATGAATTCTGCAGCCATCTTGAGAAAATGTGGATGTAACCCGTCTGGGCCTGGTGAGGAAGAGGAGTTCAGTTCTAGTAGTAGCTTCAAGGTAGCACCTGCATCGATATCGATATGTTCCAGAGGTACTGTATGTGCAACTACATGAGGGTTTGCGAGTTTGTCTCCCTTCGTATATACTGAGGAGAACTGTAGAGCCAAGAGGTCAGCTTTGGCGTCATCATCATAGTGTATCATATCTGGCTCATTAGTAGACAATGCAGGAATTCCACAGCCCGTCTTGGAGGATCTATTAAGGTATGAAAATAGTATCTTTGGCCTAGAGAGAGATTGTTCGGCCAGGCTATGTTCGTATTGTTGTCTCTTTTCACGTTTCTGCAGGGAGCAGAAGTTCCTGATGGCTTTGTATTTAGAGTAGTCTGAGTCCAAGCGGGAAAGCTTGAATCTGTCCCATAGTTTTCGTCGTTGTTTCATGTTGGCCCTGAGTTCTCGGTCGATCCAGGGGGGACCCTTAGAAAGAGGCCTGTTCCTCTTGAGTGGGACGGCCTCCTCGATGAGGAGCTTCAATTTGCGGAATAAATCGTTCCAAGCAGCATCGAGATCTAAGTGTTGTGGAACATTCCAGTCCAATGTACCTGCTGCCACCCTTAGCTTGAATGCGTCGGTTCGCCAGAAGTTGCGACGGTGTGCGCTCCGGGTTCGGATAGCTAGACGTTTAGTCCATAGGAAGGAGATTGTACAATGGTCGCTTTTGCCTATGGGTGGTAGAAGGGTCAGTTCTGAGACATCTGCCAGGGACGGAGTGAGCACAAGATCAAGAATGTGCGGAGTCTGGCCGGGAAGAAGCCTGGTGGGCGATGTTATATGCTGGGTGAGATTCGTTTTGAGGACAGTTTCAAGGAGGTTGGTGTCAAATGACTCGGGTGAAAGGTGGCAGTGTAGTAGATCCCAATTGACATGCGGGGCATTGAAGTCGCCCACAATAAGACAATCTCTGCGGTTTCCATGCGAGTTGATAGAGTCTAGTACAGAAGTACCATGTCCCCACGGGGCTTTGTAGATGACGCCAACCATAAGGGATTTGAAGCCATCGTTGATCCTACACCAGAGTAGCTCTGCGCCACCAACAGCGTCGCTGACGGCTTCTACGAGATGAACTTTAAGATCCTCTTTCCAGTAGAGAAGTACACCACCACCAACTCTAGCTCCAGATCGGTCAGTACGGAAAAGTTGGTATCCTGAGATGTGGATCTCAGAGTCGGAGATGTCTGAAGTGAGCCAGGTCTCAGTGAAGGCCAACAGGTCAGGAAGTAGCTTTGCGGTAAGAGCGTGTACCTCGTCAAATTTGTTTCTGAGACTACGGACATTTGCAACCAACACCTGTAGTCCATTCTTTCTCATTGTTTTTAAGTCCCGGGGAGGACGAACAGTGGTTTCCAGCGGGTCCTTATAGTTTATTGTCCGGGGGTGAGGAGAATGGGCCTCCAACGGGTTTTCGGAGTCCTTCGAACTACTCGAAAATCCACAATATGGAGGTCTGTTTCACCAAATCCCCGTCTTGTACGTAGTTCTTCTACGGCCTTTTTCATTTTGACTCGATCTTCTGGTGAGAGGTCACGAAGTACATAGAATGGCTCGCCTTTGAGACGCGAGGTCCTTCGCAGGATGCGTCGGCATTCCTCCTCATCCCGGCAAACGATTTTAAGGGGGCGATTTCTCGAGATATCCTCTTGTTTTTTACCAAGACGGAAGGCAGATACAATATTGATTCCCTGTTCGCCTTTATCAAATAGCAATGAGACCAATCGCTCAAGCAGTGTTTGGTCATCTAGTATTCTTTCTGCAGGGGTTGGTTTTTCCGATTCCGCTGCGTTCATGATGATAAGACAACGGTCGCGAGATGGCTGGGTACGTTCAGGAACATGTGGCTTGCTACGGGGCGGATTTTCCTTGACAGCTTTCTCAAGCTCAGATAGTCTGCCGAGAACAAGCTTCATTTGAGACTGAGATGATAGCTTAGGTTTGGGTTTCTCGACGGGCTTAGGCCTGGACTTGGCGCCACTTGTAGTCGGGCTTTTGCAAATAGGAACAGAGACCGCGCTTTCCCTTACAACTGCCGCATAAGATCTTGTGGTGGGATCAGTGGGCAGGATCTGTGTAGATGGATCCGTATGCGTAGTGGACGTGGTTCGACTTCGCTTGCCTATGGGGGTGATCCAACCGGAGGTAGATGTTGATGGTGAGCACGGTGGAGCAGATGAATCGTGAATCGTATCAGGCTTCGTCGGAGAAGAAGAATCAATGCTCAACGCAGATAGTCCGGCGAGAAGACGCCTGCAATTCAGTGAGGCACGGCAGTTGTCGCAAAAGAAATTAATGGCAGGCGAGGTGAATCGCTGCAAGTGCACATATTGATCAGGACAGATGCCGCAGCAGGCGATGTGCATCCACCCATCACATTCAGAGCACTGCACTGCTTTGGAACGAGTGGTGACACCTTTACTACAGGACAAGCATTTGGACGCCATGGAAGATGAAGTCCAAATATTCACTAAATGATTCTCCAGAAACGATCTTTATTCGCTTTTCTTCGCCCAGAAGATCACAGTGGAACGTAACACCCAAGATGCTTTCATAACTGAATTTGAGATGTGTATAGGTCGCTTAGTGCTTAAGTATGTACAAAAATGGTAGTTGGTAAGATTTATTAGTTGCAAATTTCGCCTTCATTCATCGCGAGATCAAAAATACAATGATCAGACTCGAGATATGTATACCCCTTATCCAAGCAAGTAAGTTACTGGAAGCAGAAACCTTACATACATGAAACAATTTCATTAACACTTATTTGTTTCATAAAACGGTCGTTTACACTTCACTTGTATTTACCATTTCTATGCTTCGATTATGCCGTGAACTTCAACTACGCCTGCAGTCATCACTTTAATTTCCATAACCGTTTTCATTGGTTCATTGGTTCATTTTTTAGAAGAGAGCAGAAGGAAGTTCCTTTGTCAGCTCCGTCACTTCCCGGACATTGCGAGGGTTGCTGGGATCATTGCGGAACAAGGTTCAGCAGAAGATCGCTATGGTTGTATTGTGGGCAGCAGAATCCCTGCGCACTCAGAGAGTGGGTATCCAACCGTCGTTTAAAACGTTCCTCCGTCTCCGCATCGATGACAGCTTCTGGCAAGCTGTCCAAGTCATTCACTACCCGAGTGGATAGGGCCAGATCGGACTGTACACGTAGTCGCCGCGGTTTGAAAAGTTTCCACCGGTGGCCTCGAGTTACACAACCTTTGTTTAGACATAAGAACGATTGCAGCTCACTCCCCAGCTCACCTCGTAGAATACGCCGAGTGAATATCATATCTCCGCCGCGACGACGATAATCCAAAGGGAACAGGTTCAACCGTTGAAGCCGTAGGAGGTAAGATAAGTCCCGAGCCTCTGGAACGCATTTGGATCCACTCCGTTGAAGCTTCTCGATCATGTCACGTTCGGACTTAGTGAGCGGGTACGCAGCAGGCAATCCGTACTCGAGAATTGGGCGTACATGAGAAGCAAACAGTTAAGTGAAGAGTGCTTGGGTCAGGCGTGAAAAGGCTGTCCGTATAGTGTGAAATATTCTGTATGCGGATGCGACCCTCTTCCGGGGGTCCTCGATTGATTTGAGATCAGGAGACACAATCACCCGTAGGTCCCTATTTTGGTTGACATTTCTGGGCAAGAAACCCCCGATATGGTAAGCCCCAAAAGGCTCAGGAACACCGATTGGAAGCATAGCGCATTTGTCATGGTTAATGGGCAACTGCCACTTTAGTGACCAATCGTGGAGCTGATCGAGTGTCGCTTGAAGTATGTCTGCGTCTTCTAGACTGGATACCTCAAACCACAGCTTCAGATCATCCGCGTAGATTAAGCAGTCGTTCGGCAGTTCCGAAGGCATGTCGTTGATGAAAATATTGAAGAGTTCGGGGCCGAGTACGGAACCCTGGGGGACCCCACTGGTCTTGAGAATTTGCTCAGAAGGCGCTTCGGTAACTTTGACCTGCATGAAGCGACCTTGCAGGAAATCGGAGACCCATGAAAGCAAATTGCCAGTGACGCCGATTCCTCGGATTTTGAGGAGGAGCCGCTCATGTGGGACCTTTTCGAAGCCTAACTGAAATCAACAAACACAGCATCAAGACACTTACCTGCATCTAAGGACCTTGCCCATTTTTCCCTAACTACCAGCAAATTTGTACCACATGAACGCGCCCTTCGGAAACCATGCTGGGCATGAGATTGGAACTCCAACTCATCGAGATGTAGGCGAAGCGCCCGTTTCAGAATCCGTTCAATTACTTTGCACAAAATCGAGGACAAACATATGGGACGATAGCTGGCTGGATTCTGTCGGTTCCCTCCTTGGTAAATGGGATTAACCGTTCCCGTCTTCCAAGCAGTAGGAAGCCAACCGACCTCAAGGGAACGACGGAAACTTTGACATACAGGAGCGGCAATGTGCCCGGCCACGGTCTTAAGGAACAATGGGTGTAGACCATCGGGACCAGGCGAGGAATACGGGCCTAGGTCAAGTAGAAGTTTCATTACATCGTCAGTGGAAACATTCACGTGCTTCAGCAGGAAAGGAGCAGTGGGTGCAACGCTATCTTGGAGTGGCGTTTCGGTAGATTAGACTGAGGAATATTGCTAGGCCAAAAGGCTAGCTTACTCAGCGTCTTCGTAGACTAGGTCCAAATGCTCACATGGAGACAAGGCAGGGACAGCACTTCCAGCTTTAGTGCTTCGTTTGAGGTATGAGAAGAGTGCCTTGGAGTTTGTGCTAGAAAGTGCAGATAATGACAGTTAGTATTTTGGCGTTTCTCGCTTTTTTTAGGTTACAAGCATTCCTGACCGTTTTGTAGTGACAGTAGTCAAGCGCAACTCGCGTAATTCTGAAAGGATCCCACAGTTTACGCCTTCTTTTCATCCTTGATCTCAATGCGCGGTCGATCCATGGAGGGCCTTTGGAGAAGGGTCTTCTTTTGGAGAAAAGGATGACCTGTTCAATGAGTAACATCAGCTTGGAGTACAAGTGATGCCACGTTTCGTCAACATTGAGGTGTTCAGGGATACTCCAATCGACAATGCTTGCCGCCGTTTGCAAACGAGTTGTATCGGCACGCCAGTACTTCCGATGGTCGGCACGTTGACTGTGATCAGCTAAGCGACGTGACCACTGGAATGAGACGGTACAGCGATCACTGCTGCCAATGGGCTGTAGAACTGAAAGGTTCGTGATGTCTGATTGTGTTGGGGAGAGCACGAGATCCAGGATATGCGGCGTCTCATCTGGAGGAATACGTGTAGGTGTAGTGACGTGTCGGAGCAAATTACAATGAAGAATGGTCTCCAGTAAGTTAGCCACGAAGGACCCTGTGGGCCGGTCACAAATAAACAGGTTCCAGTCAACCGAAGGAGCGTTGAAATCCCCAACGATAAGACAATCCTTTCGTGCACCATGCTTCCTGATCGAGTCCATCAATCGGGCTCCGGATTCTGAAGTCTCTGCAGAAAACACCAAATGAGAGAGAACTACGTCCATCATGAACACGACACCAGAGTGCATCAACCTCATCGTCTTTGTCACTGATCGCTTCAATTACGTGCACTTTAATATCAGTCTTCCAGTAGACTATTACGCCACCGCCGGGCCTCCCTCCTTGTCGAGCGGATCGGCAGAGGTGATGACCAGGGATAGACACCTCTGAATCCGTGACGTCGGTGAATAGCCAGGTTTCAGTGAAGGCCATTAAGTCCGGGCAGGTCTCTGAGGTAATCAACTGAATCTCATCCAATTTATTCCTCAGACTGCGTACATTGGCGGTTAACACGCATAGTCCACTTGTGTGTTTTATTGTCCCGGGATGAGAAGAATGGGTCTCCAACGGGCTCTCAGGGTCTTCCGAACCACGCAAAAATCCACAATATGAAGGCCAGTTTCACCATTTTCTCGGCGTGTTCGTAGCTCCTCAACAGCCTATTTCATTTTTATCCGCTCCTCTGGAGAAAGATCAAGTAGTACGTAATATGGCTCACCTTTGAGACGCGAGGTCATCGCAGAATACGTCGGCATTCCTCTTCCGCCTGACACACGACTTTGAGGGGACGAAATTTGGTTGGGTCCTCTTGCTTCCTATCGAGCCGGAATGCAGAGACGATGCTAATCCCCTGTTCCACTTCATCAAATAACAAAGAGATCAAGCGCTCGAGAAGAATTTGGTCATCCAGGATTCTTTTCGCTGGGGTGGCTTTGTTCGATTCGGCTGCGTTCATAATGATGAGGCAACGATCCCGAGAAGGTGGAGTGCGCTCAGACATCCGCGGTCTGCGAGAGGACGGATTTTCTTTGATCACTTTCTCTAGCTCAGAAAGTCTATTGAGAACTAGCTTCATTCGCTACTGAGATGTTGAGAGCTTAGAATTGGGTTTATCCCCGGATTTGGGATTAAACTTAACAGCATTGGTGGCTAGGATTTGGCTGATAAAAGTCGGGGCACATTTCTCTTCACTATGGAAGAGTTATCCCCGGGGTTGGATTTCGCCTTGTGCTTAGATACTAGCTTTCGTGGGGGCGTGCTTTCAGCTGGGCATAAACTTGTTTTTGTTGGAGCGGTGGCGCTCGCCACGGCACCATATGTAGCGGGCTTTTTCCTCGGTCGACAACTCATCTTACTGGACGGTAATGACTCGGCCGACGTAGCAGAGAGGGTGCGGGTACGATTTGGTTTGGGTGTAGCAGATCCAGATGCAGGTAGGGAAATGGATGATGGGCGTGACTCACTTTCCGTATTGTACACGGCCAAGATGACAGGGCTGCATATACACAAAGGACGCTGGTTATCCAGAAGGCGTTGGTCATTCAATATTACTCGACATGGGTCACAATGTGAGCTCAAGACCTCAGAGGCAGAGCGTAGAAGACATTCATATGAGGCGTCATCGTTGTTGCAGCACGAAATGTGCAGCCACCCTTCACACAGCGCGCACTGAACGGCTTTTGAGCGCGAAGTGACGCGTTTGCTACAACTTACGCACTTGGATGAGTAAGAGTTATTACGTCGAAATTCTTACTCTTCGCGGACGACCTCAAGGTTTGGCGGGCGATAAAACGATCGCACGACCATGAAGTCCTACAGCGTGACTTGAATGAGGCCTGGAATTGGTCGGTGAGAAACGCCCTGCCGTTTAATGTGAACAAATGTCGCGTTGTTCATATCCGCCATCGACAAGTCCACGTCTACAAGCTTGGGGCACACGATTTGAAGACCACCACTCATGAACGCGACTTGGGTGTGCTGGTACAGGAAGACCTCGGGTGTTCCAAACAGTCAGATTCCGCTTCTAAAAGGGGCAACCGGCACGTTGGACTCCTGCGAAGAGCATTCGGAATTTTGGATCCATCCATCTTCTCTTTGCTGCTGAATGCCTACGTGCGTCCTCACGTCGAATACGCAATCCAGGCCTGGCAACCCTGGCTAAAACGTGACCTTGCAGCACTTGAGACCCCACAGCGTCGAGCAACGAAAATCGTCAAGGGCTTGCGCCACACTCCTTACCAGGAACGACTGGAGATATTCGGAGTGTTCAGCGGACGGTACCGGCGACTTCGTGGAGACCTCATACTAGTGTACCAGATATTACGCGATCCCAGTCACGTATGCCGCCACTTCTTGAAGCTCAGCCCGAACACTAACCTTCGCGGTAACAGTTTAAAGCTGAGCCAACAGTACAGTCGTCTAGACTGTCGGAGAACCTATTTCTCCCTCCGGGTCTGCGGGCCCTGGAACGCCCTTCCAAACTCAGTTGTTTGTGCCCCATTAGATACGTTTAAAAAACGATTGGACGTCGCACTGAGCCCCTTGCGCTTTGTTTTATGAACGAAAACGCTTGTATATATTTAGGCTGACTAGCCTCTTTGGATTTATACCCCAAATTCACGGTCGTAAATCTGTGCGAAACGGTGAGTACTCCATTTTTATTTGCTACCATCACCAACGATAACAATTTCTTAGCCAGTTTTGCGTCGTACCACTTTATCCCCCTAAAACTGTTATACTTCTACCTTTTATCTCACTGACGCTCCTTACTTCAACCACTTATGTGGTTTGCCAATCTGTTAGTATTTCTATTGCCAACCTGCGGGCCTCGTTAAGTTTATGATTTTTTACCCGTCATATACCATTGTTCCGTTGTTCCATTGACGTAGTGGTTCGCTGTATTGATACAGAAATCTGAAAAGTGGGAGCGAAAAGTTCGACGGGGGTCGTTATCCGCAGTCCGCTAGGTGTTATCTTTTTCCCACACCTTAATACCACTCAAATTAAGTACATACTCTGCAGCCACTCAAACTATCTTGGATGTTACCGCCGACAATGGAAGCGAAAACCTTTCCCGCCAAAACAGAAAGTATCCCTTCCCCCAATGTAGCGGGGAGTAATCCGGTACCGCGCCAACAATGCAGTGACAAAATTGATTATTGCCAGGCGACTCACGCCCTGCTGCTGTCACAGATTACGAAAAATCTTGTTTTCTCGGAGGACAATATGCTGGGGTTTGTGATGATTGTGGTTACACTGTATATTATTTTGTTTTATCATATTCGTTACCGATAATTTTGTACCATTTTTAAGTTCAAGTTCAAGTGGGACTGGAACGATAGGATTAATCCCGTAAATGTTCCTTTTTGATCGGGTCGTCGATCCAGGAGTTGATAGGGGTGCTCCGACTTATTGATGGGTCTAAAAGGAAATCACCCGAAAAACATCCTTGTCCACCGAGTTAATGCCCACCTTCCTTACATTAGCTGTCCCAGCTGTCAGTTAAGTAAAGAAACTAAGAGAGGAAGAAAAAGCGAAGATAAAAGAGAAATCAGTCAAAAAAGAATAATACCAATAGCGAGGAAAGGTAAAGAAAAATAGAATCGAATTGTGAAAATGGGAATTAGTCAGGAAAAAGGAAAAGTTTCGTGTTGCTACCCAAGAGCGTCTAGTTGACGCTCAAGCCCCTTAACCATATATTCCTTGACAACACGTTTTGGAAGCAGGTTCCAGCGCTCGATGACTCGACATGATAACCATGTCTCTGCTCTAACTCGAGCGGACCGCGGTTTGTCCAGCTTCATACAATGCCCGCGAAGACCAGATAATGTAGCAGGACTAAATAGCATGGACAAAGCAGGGCCAACCTTCCCAGTCAAAATACGGTAGGTTAGGATTAGGTCCCCTCTACTCCTTCGATAGTGCATTGACCGCATCCTCAAACTAAGTAGGCCTTCGGGGAACGCTTGCCCTCGTAATCCCTTGACCAACCTAGTACCGACACGCAACACCCTTTCTGGTGCCATTTTGTCCCGGACAAGACATGGTGGACAGACCTGGACGCAATATTCTAGGTGGGGTCAGACAAACGCTGAAAAAAGCTTCACATACACATCAGCGGTTAGGGTCCCAAAAGAACGACGGATAAACCACAACATCCGGAACCCTTTACTAGCCGCCTTCTTCCAGTTGTCGCCAGTGTAGTGTGGAACAGTGGACGATACCTAGATCAACCTGATGAGTCACATGAGGAAGTTCACTCCCATCGAGCACATAACTTGTGGAGGAAGCAGACGCTCCGGTACGCAGCACTGAACACTTTGCCCGGTTTATGGGCAGCAACCACAAGACAGACAATTCCCAGAGTCTATCTAGAGCCCTTTGAAGGGCCACAGGACCAGGGATATCAACAATATTCCAGAGGTTTAGGTCATAAGCAAATATGAATGAAGGTACCGCAAGCCCCTTTTGCAAGTCATTCACGTAGACAGAAAAAAGCAGCGGACCTAAGACAGAGCCTTGCGGAACGCCGCTAAGTATAGCTTGTCGAAACGAACGACTGCTTCCTGCACGAATACACTATTCCTGTCCATCCAGGAAAGCTGACACCGACTGGAGAGCGCGACCAGATATTCCATACGATCTCAACTTCAGTGAGAGTCGCGAATAAATAAATGAATGAATAAATAGTATATTCTCGAATTTGTCGAGACACACCAAGCAAGGCATGATCCATATTTACGCACAATATTGCTTCGCAACATACACGTTGCTATGAGTGTAGTCGGCAGTAAGCCAAACGTTGTACAGTCTGCGGAAATTGTGTAAGTGTTCCTGGTGGATAATCTTCCATGACTGACGATACGTTAAATTCTGTAGTGCGTAGTGTAAACAGTCAGGGCATTACATGTGTGATGAAAACGATACATATAGGCATGGTGTAAATTATTATTGAAAGGGACAGGGCAATAATGAATAAGGATTCTGGTCGACTTGCCAGTAGGTAGTTCTGGGCAGTGACATTATTCGGTGGCGAGTCACATCCGCCACGTCGCAGTGTTGTTACGCAGACATTTGTGGCTTGTTATAGGGAGGACGCTTGCCAGGCGAAAACCCACCACTTCCTGGAGCGCTGTCAGAAATTTGTTGGTGCACTAATATACAAATGGCAGACCAGGTTGTCGACTGATTTCACACTCAGATATCTGCAGTCAAATGACCTTCAATTTTCTCTGTTATTTGAGCAGGTATCTTGGGCATGGCCGCCATAATGACTGAGGCGAATCGAGGATGTGGGGTTAACGAAGCATCCTCTTTGTGGGTATCCAGGTAGGCGGAACGTCAGTTTCTTGCATCTGGATTTTTCAGGAGTATGTATTCTTATCAGGAGTGTAAATTTCTCGAGTCCACTTGTTGTACTGCCATGTGCTTCATAGGTCCTTATTGGTTTCCTTGTCCCGGATAAAAGCAGTTTCTCTGTCCAATGCCAGATCCCCAAGAAGTTCCGAACCTCGGAGAAAAGGGAAGGTGAGAGACAACCAAGGCCGCAAGGAAAAGGCGTAAAAACAAACATTGTTAAACTCCTATGTTATAACCTCTAGAGTGAAGACAAATGATGTACAATGTGCAGCAATGATTGTGCTGAAAGTGTCTTTTGGATGTTTTTCGGAAGCAGTGGCCCTATAAGTTGTTTGCTGCTATCTACATGGAATACACAGCGTTGCGCCATTAGGCACAGTCGCAGTATCAGTTTACTGTGATTTGACTATTGCGTGGAAAGACAGAAAGCAGAGTTCAGGGACCAGCGGCGTTTGAACGGTGGATCGACGGCTGGTGGCCAGCCTACATCGAAAGAGATAGCAAGTCAGCGAATAGGCAGGACTCAAGCGCTGAGTAAAAATTAACGGGTGAACAATAAAGAAAGACGACACGTGGGTACTAGGAGTATAGTGCTATGGACTAATGAAATAGGAAAGGTCTATGAGAGCCAACCTACTACAAAGTTAAGTGTCGAAACCTCTGCTGCAAAAACGGACCCAGATTACTAGGTGAAAAGGGATTGATCGATAGAAATAAGTTTAAAGGTCAGTTAAAGGAAAGCGAACGTCCGGAACAAATGTATATGTAGCGTCGCGCAGAGAGCCAAGTCATACTAGGGTACTAAGGAAATGGTGAGAAATGAACACCTGGAAATGTGAAGCTAACGGGCGTCTGTGTGCTGACCAAGTGAGAGGAGGGAAGAACTAAGAGCCTAAGAAACATTAATTGACGGAATGGTATGGAATAGCCGAAATGCAAGCGTTGAGTAAGGTTGATTAGAGTATCAGAGCAGTGAGGCCTAACCGCAGCAGCTAGGGTGCTAAGATAATAGTACCAAGCTAGGTAGTGCCAGCGAATGTTAGTCCGAGAGTTGTATGATTGTAGGTAATAAGTTCTAAGACAATACATCAAGTAAGGGAGAAATGAACAGTAAGATGGGTGATGCAAAACAGCGGCTTGCGCTGAATACATGGATACGCCTGTATGACAGAAGACAGCAAAGAAAGTATTTATAAAGGAAGGACAACGAACGGAATGGGTGACATTGTCAAATGCCTTGGCCAAGTCAATGAACACCACATCCACCGCATGTCCATCGTCTACGGCTTCAGCCCAGCTCTCACGAGCTACCAGCCAGTTCGTCTGACACGAAAATCCTTTGCAAAATCCAGGTTGCTCAACGCAAAACAGGTTAAACCTATTTAAATGTTTCTCCATTGTATCTCGTACTAATTTTTCAAGTAACTTAACGACCACGCTAATCAAGCTGACAGGCCTGTAATTATCCGGTATTTCTTTGTTACCGCATTTGAAAATTGGGCAGACAACAGCCTCCCTTCATGCGGTAGGCAAGATACAGCTGTTGAGTGACTTCTGAAACACACAAGTCAGAGGTATACTGAGTTCCACAGCCAATTCATGAAACAATTTTGGATGAACGGAATCTGGTCCGGAAGCCTCAGTTGGGTTTACCTCTCTTAGAAACCGGAAAACGTGAGACTGATTTACAGGAATTTCACCCAGACAACAGTCCTCAGAAGCTCTTGAAGCTAACTCTTTGCATGACGTATTAGTTTCGCGGACAAAGATGCTTGAGTACTGCTTACCAAGCACGCATGCCTTGTCATGGTTTCTATAGGCATGTGTCCCATCTCTACGAAGCAATGGTGGTATGGGCGAGTTTGCACCACAGCGCCATTTAACTTAAGCAAAGAATTCCTTGTGATTTTTCGAGGAAGTATTAGGTGAGCACTTTTCATACTGAAGCCGGGCCAACCTAAGATGTAGCTTGCACTTATTTCGAACCAACCGATACTTGTCAAACGTGCAGTTCGACGGAGATATTCTGTATGCTCGCCGGCATCTAGACCCCTTCTTTAGCAGGCCCTTCCCCGCGGAACCTATTCACAGAGGATGCGCTCTCGATTCCCCTCTTTATACCAGTGGGATGTGAGGTGCAGAAATGTCAACGAGGTGAGCCTTAATTTTCCCTAGGCTACGTGAACAGTGTCGGTCTCAGATAGCACACAAGGCGATGACCTAGCTTTATCCCGCATCGCTTGGAAGCCCGCGGCCCAAATGTTCGGATACCAACTGGTAGTAGCTTGGTAAGACCTGATGAGAGCACACTGGAAAGGCAAACGAACGTGATCGCTGGCGCCAAGAGGCGAGTCGTATTTAATGTCATTTATAAAGTCAAGTGACTTAGCAAAAACAAGATCTAAAATGGACGACTGCTGATTGCTCATGTACCTAGTGGGAAGGTCCACGAACTGGTGTAAGGGTACCTGCAGCGTTAAGTCCAGCAGTTCTGTACCGAACGATTCCAAAGCCGAACTGCAAGATAGATCATCCCAACAAACCTCTGGGAGGTTGAAGTCTCTCAGCACCAAACCCTTGTTCGCAGATGGAGTGCGTATAAACTCAATGCTTCCCTTGGAAGTGCTCATAGGACTTCTGTACACTAACACGACCGTAACCTGAACCGAGGAAGCGCAAATGAAGGCCGCGAGAGCCTCAACAGATTTGTCGAGAGATTGAAAAACGTTGGTCCTTAATACGTAGATGTGATAACTCACATAAAGCGCTACACCACCCCTTGACGGCCAGTGGAGCGGTCAGCGCGGAACAGTGCGTAGCCAAGCAGATATACTTCGCCATCTGTGCTTTCCTCAGACAGCCATGTTTCAGTGAAAATAAGTATATCTGGACGAGATTTGTCTACGAGCAGACCTACCTCGCACAACTTGTTCCTAGGCTACGCAAGTTACTAAATACTACTTTGAGGGCTTCGGCAAGACCAGCCCTGTGTCGTGCGCAAGTAAAATGGGTTTTGGAGGGGCGAAAAAGGACCGCCGGCTGACCACTTGAAAACCCATCAATCGGAGACCTTGCTCACCAGCTGCAACCGGACTTTTAGGTCCCTGATGGCTTCCCTCAAGTTTAACCTCTCCGCTAACGGAAGGTCTGGTTGCACACAAATGTTGGTACCTTTGAGCTTGAAGGTAACTCTCAGTAAGACCCACGCTCTTCTGGGGTCGAGATAACCACACTAAACAGACGGGGTCGAGGATTTGGTTGACCAACCGAAACGTTCCCCAATCTGATTAGTTTCCTGACAGTAACGCCAGGGAAACCTGGTGGTAAGAGCCTGGTCACGCAAACTTTAAGCCAACCAAGTTCATCAAGCATGCGCTTGGTGCAAAGAGCGGCAGTGGATTCAGTGGCGTTTCGGAAAATCACACTGATATCTGTGTAAGGATCGCCTCCACGAGGTGTACTTACACCACATGCTCTACCATCTACACCACACGGTTGTTTTACAAGAATCGGTGGGACCGAAGACGATGGCACCTCTTGTCTCACTGAGAGAAGTGCAACACCAGGTGGTGTTTCCAACTCAGGAACTTGTTTCTTGAGCATTTTATCACCTTCCTGTTTGGGTTCGGACGGTTTGCGCGCTTTACTTGCCCTTTTACGCTTACTCTTCAATTGTCCAGGAGCCCGTGACTCGCTTTTCATTTGGAGCGGGTCAACAATGCCGTCCGTGGCATCTGTGTCAGTTATATCCACGTGAACTGGGGCGTCCGGTATGATGAACGCCTCGTCAACGGTTGGACTTTAAGCAGAAGGACAGTTCGTTACAGAGTCCACATTCGCAATATACAGGGATTTCATAATCAAATCCACTTTACAGCTAAGCGAGGCAAGAGAGGCAAGCTCGGCTAATGCTTTCCCAACAACTATGAAGCTGGACGCTTTTGCTTTGAATTCAGCACAGGTGAATGCTGGGAGCTTCGCTTTCTGAGCGCAACCATCAGCACATCTAAACAGAAGGTTTTCACTGGATGATAGCATCTTGTTCTGATTTGCTCGGAGGCCGGTACAACTTTTGTGATACCAACGAGAGCAGACGTCACACTGCATACCACCAGATGAATCCGTGACTGGCCTTGAACAGGTAGAATTGCCACAAGCTACATTTGACTCATCAAACGAAGACGCAAGGGGTTCATCCGCCTCGGATTTTCGCGAGACGACCAGGTTGAAGTGGAAAACATAGCAGAATTTAAAACATGTATGCAACCGTAAAACGACAACAATTAAAATGCAAAACGGGGTGTAAAACGGGATTAAAAAAGGGAACAACAGCAAAATTACCGGTAGGCATCAGGAAGACGCTTTGGCCAGTACCACATTAGTCGAACCTAAATATCTTGGATTAGCAGAAATTCGGCAATAGTCAAATTTCGTTTCAAGTGTTTATTCCAGCACTGTTTTGCACGTTATTTCAGCTAAAAGCTCGATCATTATGGCACGCCAAAAAGTCGAGTTACAATAATTTCTACGCGCTCGCGTCGTGCTACTTTCGGTTTTATGCTGCTGCCCCTGCGTGTGCTGCTGTGACGTCTACCCACTACTCAGATTTATATCTTCCGATCTCTAGTTGGCATCGGGCTAACATCGACTGAAGAAGGAACTATAACGCGTGTATTGATTTTCCTTCTCTGTTGTCTTTTTGCCTAAGATTGCACTTTGCCCCCGCACTCTAACTCATTGGGTAACGGTCCTATTATGTATGATCAACCTTCTTGTGAACAGTTATCTGAATATTTTGCTACATTTTTTGCCATCTTTCGATGTATCGAACCCACGAGTTTGGTTTATTCAAGTGGAACCTGCCTTTCGTTTCCTTAAGGTTACCTCACAGTTCATGATGATTTCATATGTTACCGCCCATTTACCTACACACGTGGCTTCAGAAGTCATTGATTTCCTCGACCCCATGCCGCCTGACTCACCTTATGATAAGCTTAAGGCAGCCATCTTAAAACGCACTAAATCATCCGACGGGTCACGAGTCCAACAGCTACTCTCTGGCGTCAAGCTTGTTGCTCACACACCGTCTCAGCTCCCGCGACGTTTGCGATCCCTTGTCGGTTCAGCTACCTTGCATGATTCCATACTCCACCAAATCTGGCTTAAGTGCTTTCCAACAAACACGACGGCGATCCTAGCTGGATTGGCTGAGGACATTCAACTGAATAAGCTGGCGGACGCAGCCGACAAGGTAACGAAACTTTCTCTTAAAACGCTCTGAATCATGTGGTTGAGGAGTCTGCGACAAGCACTTCAGGGACTGCCACGCTAGACTCCATTAGCGAAAGGCTCTCAAAGCTGGAACTGAGCATTTTTCATTTTAGCCGCGGTCGAATACCTTACCAAAGATCCTCTTCCACAAGCCGGCCTCGCAACAAATCTCGCAGACGGGCATCGCGCTCTTATTGCTACTTCCATAACCGGTTTGGTAATGCTGCAGGAAGCTGCCGCTTTGGGTGCACCCACCCAAAGGCTTTCGGTACTTCCAAATCGGGAAACGTCGAAACCAGCCAGTAATGGATACGGCTGCCGCTGGCCGACTTAGAAGTCGCCTCCTGTACGTATTTGATTCCACGATCAAACTTCATTTTTTAGTCGATAGGGGCGCAGAAATCAGCGTTATACCACGAGCTTTGGAAAGACGTCCTCTGCAAAAGCCGGACATCCGTTACAGGAGGCTAACCGGACTAAGATCGCGACCCACAGCCAGAAACTGTTGCACTCATACCTCGGTTTACGACGCGTTTTCTTTTAACTTTACCGTCGCAGACGTCCAGAAACCCATAATTGGCATCGACTTCGGTAGAAAATTCGGCCTACTTGTCGATCTACGTTGCAGGAACTTACGGGACGACAGCACTTGGCTCACTGTCCCCTGCGTTCTCGCCTCAGTCACTTTCGATGGACTTCGCTGGTTCATGCCAGGCACCATGCTGTATTCAGCATTGCTTCAGCACTTCCCGGCCTTGGTCCATCCTACTACCGACGCTGCCGAGCCTAAACACGAGGTGTAGCGCCCAAAAAATAACTCTTTTCTTTCACGTACAATTTAATTGTTGACCGATTGTACATTATTTTTTCTCATTTTAATCGTCCTTACAACCAGCTCGACACTTTACCGTCTTGTAAGTTCCCGCGCGCGCGTGTTCGCCCTCGCCTCGCTTCCGCGTCTTATTGTAGCCCATCGAATACATTCCGCTGTGTTTCGTACTCCGATTGCCTTCTGATATCAGCGCTTAATTTCGCGCACCGTCTCGGATTAGTATCAACTAGTCCTGCAAATTGGTGACACCGGATCGCACGCGCGAACTCAGCCTTTTTCTCGTTTGTATTTTTTGGTGAGTTCGTCCCTTTTTCTCAATTATATACCTGTTTTCCTTTGTATTTGGGTAACTTTAGTATTTTATTTGTGTTTTGTTCATCCTTTATCTTTTCGACTCACATTTTGAAAGTGGCATGTGAGTCGTTCCGCAGCGTAAACATGCTTATTTTGGCTGTTCCAATTTTCATGAAACACAGCCCCGAGGTTTGGTTTACGATATTACATTTTTAAATAAATGGTATATTCTCGGTAAAACGAGACACAACTGTTAAAGGCGTGATCAAATATGCATCCTAGCATAGCATCTTTGGAATGTTAAAACATTTCATTTCAATGAATGGAATGTTTAGCTGTGACTATTTTGTGACGAGTTACATCCGCCACGTTGCAGTGTTGTTAAACGAACATTTGTGGCTTCTTATAGGGAGAACGCTTGCCAGGCGAAAACCCCCCACGTCCGGGAGCACTGCCGTAGCTTGCGTTGAACAATAGTGTTAGTCGGTTATGCATCGTATAGACCGCCGTCTGTCTTACTCGCGTTTACATGACATGTGGTCAAAAGTCTTATTGATATGGTTGAATCAGCCACTGATACATCCTTTCCTTTAGCCACTATCTCTGCTCTGCGGCAGCTGTTCGCTGTAGGCTCTATGCAACTTTGGGAATACTCCTTAGCTCGCTAGGCGTCAGTCCTTCTGTAGATTGTTTATTCTCCTGGTATAGTTTTTCACAGCTCAGCTGGTTTGCTGTCAGATCCTTTGACACGGTAGTTATTCATTAGTAACTAGAATGATTAACCCAACAGGCACCCTTGGCCACTGATACCCGGCCCAGTATCGATATCTTCTGATCCTCTTACCTTCAACACTTAGTCTTCCTTTGATATCCATTTAATCTTAGCCTGCTTATAATATGCTCAGCTTCCTATCTTCATATACCTATGTACATTGTAGTTATGGTGTCTTAGCTAATCCTTATCCCGTGGAGCATATATAAATACGGCCACGTCGTCACTGTCTTTTGGTTTCCGATAACAACCAATCGTGACTACACACCCACGTTCTAGTCTCAGGTAGCATTCGAACATTGTCAGCTTACACCTCATGAATATCTTACCGGAATCCTGCTCTTCATCCCTATGCACATGAAAGTATTCTACCCATCAGGCCATGCCTTCCGCATAAGTAAAAACATCTTTAGCGTAATATCTGTTACACCTTGTACACTAGTTGTCTCAAATAAATGTCTTAATGCAGGATTTTGAGCAAACGCTAGGTACATTGACTGTTCCTTTTCGGTCTTCTCTCGGCTCGTTCCTCTTTCCATTTTCTCTGAGGTCATGGACATCGGAGAGCTTCGGGATTGAACTGAGAAACTGCCTTCGTCTGGGATGGGACGAAATAACTAACAAGTGCTTACCTGGACCATGGCCTCACTTCCACTCTAACTATTTGCACCCAACCACCGATGTCCGGTGAGGGTAGCTGGACACGAATTCTTCTCTTCCCGGCAAATATACATAAGCAGAGAAGGCTTTACTTGGTTCTGCGAAGGATCAACACATCATATTCAATAAGAATATTTAGTACCTGACCTACCAATGGACAGGACCCAGGAACGCAATAGGACACCAGTTATTGCATCAACCAGCAGAAAAAATGGGACGCAACCTGACTGCGAATAACCGAGCAAACAGACTTTTAACAGGAAACATAGCCAGTTACAATTTGCCATTCAATGGATTGGTGGCAGCGTTTCAGGTCGTGGTGGGTTTTCGCGTGGCAAGCGTTCTCCCTACAAAAAGCCACAAATGTCCGTTTAACAACACTGCAACGTGGCGTATGTGACTCGCCACCGAATAAAGTCGCAGCCCATAACTTTACACTGGCCGGTCAACTAGCGTCCCAATTCTACATAGGATCGTTACACTGGGACTTCTACATCTGCATATAAATAAATTAATAAATAAATAAATAGTATATTCTCTGTAAAACGAGACAAACCTCTAAAAGGCATGATCAAATATGCATACATGCACAGCTTCTTTGGAATATTAAAAGATTTCGTTACAGTGAAAGGAATAAACGAAAAGATGTAGTCAATAAGAGCGAGCATATTGTCAGGTAATAGTCAGACCAAGGATCATAATGGCGCCGTGGCGCGCAAAAACTGATGCGTCAAGATACAAGTGGGGGGTAAATTTGACATGTAGTGATCCATGAGCACAGGAGCCCGAACAAGGTTTAGTGCAATCAATAACCATTACGAAGCCGGGATGATCGGTGCTCCACTAAAGCATTCTTCATAGTAAAATCAGTTGCACAGGTTCGATGTTGGAGGCTGAGGACTGCGTCAGTGTGAAATGTATAGCAGTGACTTTATTTTGTGGCGAGTCACATCCGCCACGTTGCAGTGTTGTTAAGCGGACATTTGTGGCTTTTTATAGGGAGAACGCTTGCCAGGCGAAAACCCACCACGTCCTGGAACACTGTCGTAGCTTCCGTTGAACTGTAGTGCTAGTCGGCTATACATCGTATAGACCGATTTTGCACTCTATTATTCGCAGTCGGTTGACAGCCAAAATTTTTCGTTGGTTGGCCAAATGGCATAGTACTGAACCGGCAATAGTCGTTGAAGCCAGTCAATGATGTAAAAGAGTCGCAGAGTCGAATGATAATGATGCGGGTGAGTAAACATATTGTTAATAGAGGCCGGCTTTTTCTATTATATTGTCCGGCTCGCAACCCGTGTCCAGCTATCCATGCTGGACTTGTCATAGGGACGGTGAGTGCAGTTGTTTCTTGTGTCTGAATATGTCCAAAACAGGAATAAATGCTATTCCCCGCGAAGTGGACAAGTATTTCCGTCAAATGTAAGTGTAATTGTCTCCATAACAAAGTGAGAGCTCCAGGAAAAGTCATCGGAAAAGCTGCTTATGCGCGCGCAGTGCTGTCCGTGAAATGACATCAGAAAAGCTCCAGGTGACTGGAGAATCGGAATGTTTGAGGCAGTGAATGTAATCACGCCAGAATTGTCAGTCTCAGGTTGTGGAACAGTGGATCCATGTAACTACTTTATTCCAGGTGAGTAACTTGTTCTACTGTGAGTACGATGCGAGCTAAACCCATTTGTTTAGACCCCGTGGTGGTAGCTTCTCCAGAATGGCGGAAAGAGCTCCATTTGGAACGATGTGTGGGTTCTTCATCTCCCGGAGTAAAGAACAAGCACGTAAACCAGCTGGCTATTGAAAGTGGGTCGACTATTCCCAGTGGATAAACCTTCTTGTTTTGGCGGATGTATCTGTGGAAATCATGCACCACTATACTGTTGTCGTTTTACATCCTACGATACGTTGACCTTTTCCTTCCTTGTGTGCGGGCTCTTCCATTACCTTTCAATGGATCATTCAGGATTCTCAATCTCTTATTAGCTGAGGTCCCGTATCTCATGACAGCCAACTTCTTGTTTCGCATTTTCAACATTGTACAGTTCCGATCATGGATATATGAACAATTATCTGCGTTACTGTTACAATTGCATTAAAATGTTTGTACCGTTGTACATATCTGATCATGCCTCCACGAGCGTGCCTCGCATAGTCGAGAATAAAATATTTATTTATTTATTTATAAGTGAGGGAGACCGATCAAACGACAGGTGCTTGGTCAGTGCATTGAGGTTGAATCGGACAGGTAATAAGGAAAGAAAAACGAGAGGATCAGCAGTAGGGGATAGGAACGAGATGGAAGAGGCTGTTTCGACATTGGTTGAGCAAGTGCAGCAGATTCTTGAGGAAATATAAGCTGCTTTTGGTCTGCAGAGTTTTAACCTTTAACCGCCCGGTGGTCTGGAAGAGGTCACAGCGAAGCAGACTAGTCAGATGAGGCTACGTTAAGGAAGAGCACCGAGCTTTGGCTGCCCGATTGAAGACAAAATCGCAGAGAGCAAATGATGGTCAGGATGAAAAAGGTTTACTGCTAAAGTGTGGAGAAGCTGATGACGCTCACTTGTGAAGGAATATGAATCGTTCAGTTCTGAACAAACACCGGTAATACCACGGTAGTCAGAGAGAACTCAGAGAGCCGGAGACCGAACAGATGAGGCTGGATTAGTCGACACATCCGAAGGCCTGGTAGTAGTCCCAGAGAATTTGACTGATCAGATGATGATAAATTTAGGGCAGGGCACTGAGCGTTGGCCATCCGCTTGAAGAAGGATTGAGTGTACAGGTAACCGATGGATGTGCCTATATTAATAAAGGGTGAAGAAATTTGGCTGGCTGTCAACGTAAGCGAGACGTAGCTTTGAGTCTACAAAGCCTAGACCGCTTAAATGTTGCTGGTCTGGAAAAGCTCAAAGAAGTAGAGCGGTCAGACGAGACTAGTTAATTGCAGGGCACTGAGATTTGGCAGTCCGATTAGAGAAACAATGAAAGCAGAGAGCGCCATAAGGAGAGAAGACGGTCCGGATAGAAAGTTTTACTTATAAGGTATGGAAAACTCCAGAGTCCAAGAGGTAATGGGGACAGAGCACTCGGTCTTCCCAACAAATGCCGGTGACGTCACAGCAGTCTGAGTGAACTCGGAGAGCAGGGGACCGATCAGGCGAGACTGGATTAGTCGGAACATTAAGGTGGGAAGACAACTAAAGAGTCAGCAGAGATGGAAAGCTTAGGGATGGAAGCGGTTATATGAATATAAGGTATGCAAGTCAGGCAGGCTCGCATGTGAGGTTGTGGGTTAGTAGTGCAGAGCCTAAAGCTACATTTCGATAGCCTGGAAGCAGGTAAAGAGGATAATAAGGCAGGGCACTGATAGCTCGCTCTCCGGATGAAGAAGAAATAAAGACAGAGTGGGACAAGGGGAGACAGTGTCGAGAGAAAACGTTTACGGATAAGAAACGCGACAGTTAACGTTGCTCTCAAGGTAATAGTGACAGAGCGTTCAGTCTTCCGAGCAATGGCTTACAACGTCAAAGAAGTCGGAGAGAAGGAGACCGCTCAGACGAGACTGGATTAGTCGGCGCATTGCGATTAAGTAGTATAGTTCATTTGGGAAGATAAATGGAGTCAGTAGGATTGGACTGGTCAGAGATTGATGTGGTTATGTTAACATAGGGTGAACAAGTCCAGCAAGCAGTCGAGGTGAGGGAGACACTGCTTTGAATCGACCGAGCCTAGACCGATATCATCCCTGTAGCCTGTTAGTTGTCCGAGAGTATTTGGCTGATGAGATTAGGCTAAATTAGGGCAGGGCGCTGAGAGTTGGCCGTCCGATTGAAGAATGATTGAATACAGACGGCGCTCAGTCATCTGAACGATGGCCAGTAATGTCACAGCAGTCTGAGAGAGGTCGAACAGCAGGAGACCGATCAGACGAGACTGGATTAGTTGGCGCATTGTGATTGAGGATATTGTTCATTTGTGGAGACCGTTGGAGTGAGTCGAGAGCTTGACAGGTTAAAGATGGATGTGGCTACAGTAATAAAAGTTGATCAAGTCCAGCAGGCTGTCGTAATGAGGAAGGCATTACGTTAAACCTACCTTGCCTGGAACGTTAACATCCCGGTAGCCTGGAAGAAGTCAAAGAGAAGCAGACTGGTCAGATGAGACTAGGAAAATAAGGGCGTTACGGCGGATCGTCCGAGGTACAAGCAGCACGTCCCACGCCTTCTTTCGTCGGTTGTGACGCTGCTTGAGGACAATCTACTCTTCCCATCCAGTGAGGCAAACTATGAAACGATGAAGCAAGAAATTTTAGAGAGATCCGTCACAGCGCAGAGCTTCATTTGAACAGCTCAATGGCCTCAAGTTTGGTAATCGCGAGCCGTCGGCATTGCTCCGCGAATTTCAGCACATCGCTGGTCCCTTATTCTTGTACGAAGTAGGGATAAAGTAACTATTGTTTGCACGTCTCCTAGAGCGCTTGCCAATAATGCTGTCCTTGTTTATAGATACACCACTGAAAGAATTAGATTCCAAGGCAGACGCTGCGTACGATAGTTTTCCGCAGCAGACGACAACTATAACCGGTGACGTATTCTCACCGATAAAAACCGAATCGCCTATTTTCTCACACTCCTCAGGCCCATCTGACCCTAAAGACATGGAAATTGCGCTACTTCGCAGCGGGATAGCGGCAATGAAGGCTTCGAAGCAGCGTGTGCCACTGTCAAATGCTGACCACGTTTTGGCTGCTGTTCATTGCGGTTCGCCTCTGCCTGCACCGAGTACGTCTCGTTCGGCACTAAAGCGCCACATTTCCCCTGCACGTTCTCAGTCAGATAATACTGAACCCGTCGAAGGAGTATGTTGGTACCACAGCCAATAGGTTGGAAGAGCTAGACGTCGTCGGGCTCCCTGCATTAGGCACGACCCTGCTGCTTCCGGGAAAGCGAATAGCCCGCATACTAGCACGACCAACTTATCCGTCAATAACCAAGCAACTCGCCTGTTTTACGTTAAGGGTCGACGTTCTTCCAAAACGTTCCTCATCGACACAGGAGCGGAAGTCAACGTCATCCCAGCGAACGCTGACGACAAACACTCAGCGCCTACGTACCATTTGCGTGCGGCCAATGCTTCCCCGATAGCTTCATTCGGTCAGTGCATGATGCACCTGGACCTCAATCTTCGCCGAGCATTTCAGTGGGTCTTCATGATTGCGTCTGTACCCTTCGCAATTATCAGATTCGACTTCCTCCGACATTTTAATTGCTTTTTGCTGCTGGTCACCACCAACTTTTAGACGACCGTACTAAACTACGGGTCGAATGCGTTCTTACGGATGCCCCGATAATCAGTCCCGTCGATGTACCATCAGATTATGCGAACCTACTGCCTGAGTATCCACGACTGGTACGACAAGCTGCAGAGCTTCCGCCGTCACGACAGAGGTCGCTCATCACATAGTCACGCGTAGTCAGCCAGTTAGCGCACGACGAAGACGGCTTGCTCCTGACAAAAAACGTGCAGCACAGGCTGAATCCGACCACATGCTTCAGCTCGGTATCGTCAGACCGTCCAACAGCCCATGGGCGTCGCCTCCGCTCATGGTCCCGAAGAAGGCCATGTGGGCTGACATCATTGCGGCGACTATCGAATCTTGATTACAATTACGTCGCCTGATCGCTACCTGATCCCACACATAGTGGTGTTCAGCGCCAGTCTGGCGGGTAAAAATATCTTCAGCAAAAGCGACTTGGTACGCGCAAACAACCAAATTCCGGTAGCCCAAGCGGACAGCGCTAAAACTGTCGTGACGACTCCATTTGGTTTGCTCGAGTTGCTGCACATGTCATTTAGTCTAAAGAGTGCCGCCCAAACATTTCAGCGCTTCATCGACGATGTTTGTCGCCTCTTAGACTTCGCTTATGCGCATCTGGATGACATTTTAATCGCAAGCTCTTCACGAGATGAGCACATGCGCGACGTACGAACACATTTGATCGTTTATCTCAACACGGGGTGACGATCAACGCAGAAAAGTGTTCGGTTGATGTCGATTCAGTCAACTTCCTAGGCCATCGTATCTCCGCTGCAGGCGTTGCGCCACTGCAGGATAAAATTCAAGCCAACATCGACTACCCCGAGCCTCATTCTTTCAAACAGCTTAGGCGTTTTGATGGTCTCCTCAACTTTTACCGACGATTTATACCCAACTGCACCTCGCTGATGCAAACCCTTACGGACCTTTGCCGAGTAAGACTCAAGAAATTTGCGTTTCCGGCCGCAGCACGGGCTGCTTTTAAGTCGCTGAAAGAGACTATCGCCAACATAGCTTCTATCGCGCATCACGATCCGGCCGCCCCACTGCCCTCGCTACTGACGCCACGGACGTGGCAGTCGGCGCTGTTTTGCAGCAAAGAGTAGCCGACCCGTGGCAGCCCTTAGCGATTTTCTCCAAACGCTTGCAGCCTACTGAATCTCGCTACAGCAAGTTCGGTAGAGAACTTCTAGCCGTGTACCTAGCGATACGTCACTTTCGACACGTCCTAGATGGCCGCTCCTTTGCGGTGTTCACCGTCCACAAACCCCTGACTTACGTGCTCTGCTCGACAACCGACCGATGCTCTCCTAGATTTGCGCCACCTTGACTATATCGCTCAGTTTACGACCGATATACGGCATGTCTGATGGGTGCACGACGCCGTCACCGATGAACTTCCTCGTATCCAAGCTATCTCCGCTGACGCCGGCACTGCTATCGACTTGGCAGCCATGGCCACAGCGCAACTCAACGACACTAAGGTTGATCTACTACGCAGCTCTCCCCCTTTGGACATACGACCCGTTGCGCTGACATCATCAAACGACACTCTAATTTGCGATTTATCTCTGGGCACGCCGCGCCCAGTCGTCTCACGCGAGTTTCGGCAGACCGTGTTCGACGTGTTGCACGGCTTGTCTCATCCAGGCGTTCGTGCATCGGTTAAACTCGTAACCGCACGATTCTTTTGGCGTAATATCAATCGTGACCTCCTTACTAGGGCAGCTGCTTGCCTTCCGTGTCAACGCGTGAAGGTGCACAAGCACAAGAGAAGCCCATTAGGCAAGTTTCCGAAACCAGACGCACGTTTTCATCACGTGCACGTGGACCTCGTAGGTCCACTGTCGTCTTCGATAGGCTCTGTTTATTTACTGACTTGTGTCGATCGGTTCACTAGGTGGCCGGAAGCTATTCCCATACATAACTGCTCTTCGGAAACAGTAGCGAAAACTATTCTGGTGCGCTGGGTAGCTCAACACGGCTGTCCCGCCATCGTGACCACCGATCAAAAGTCACATTTCTCGTCAACGTTTGCCACGGCGCTTAAGGATTTAGGCTGTCGCCTCATTCAGACAACGGCGTATCATTTGGCCGCTAACGGCATGACGGCGCTTTTCACCGCCAGTTTGAGGCAGCGCTACGTGCGCATGCAGATCCTTCGTGGTCTGAAACACTTCCCCTCGTTCTCCTAAATAAATAAATAGTTTATTATCGAATTTGTCGAGGCACACCAAGCAAGGCATGATCAACATTTACATGCAATATTGCTTCGCAACAAACACGTTGCTATGAGTGTAATCGGCAGTAAGCCGAAGGTTGTACAGGCTGCGGAAATTGTGTAAGTAATCATGAGGGAGAGTCATCATTGAATGATGAGACGTTGGGTTCTAGCGTTCGTAGTGTAATGAAAACGATACATATACGCACAGTGTAACTTATTATTGAAAGTGTCAGGGCAATATTGAATTATGATTCTGGTCGACTTGCCAGTAGGTAGTTCTGGGCAGTGACTTTATTCGGTGGCGAGTCACATCCGCCACGTCGCAGTGTTGTTACACGGACATTTGTGGCTTTTATAGGGAGAACGCTTGCCAGGCGAAAACCCACCACGTCCTGGAACACTGTCAGAAATTTGTTTGTGCACTAATATACAACTGGCAGACCAGGTTGTCGACTGATTTCACACTCAGATATCCGCAGTCAAATGACCTTCAATTTCCTCTGTTAGTTGATCAGGTTTCTTGGGCAGCGCCGCCATAATGGCTGAGGCGAATCGAGGATGGGGGCTTCAGGAAGAATCGTCTTTGTGGGTATCCAGGTGGGCAAAACGTCAGTTTCTTGCGTCTGGATTTTTCAGGAGTATGTATTCTTTTCAGGAGTGTGAAGTTCTCGAGTCCAGCTATCATCACTGGACAACGGTCATGGTAGTGAGTGCTGTTGTATCCGTTTGTTGTACAGCCATGTGCTTCATAGGTCCTTATGGGTTGTCCTGTCCCGGACAAAAGCGGTTTCTCGGTCCAATCCCAGATCCCCAAGAAGTTCCGGACCTCGGAGAAAAGGGAAGGTGAGAGACAACCAAGGCCGCAACGAACAGGCGTGGAAACAAACATTGTTAAAATCCTATGTTATAACATTTAGAGTGGAGACAAATGATGTACAATGTGCAGCAATGATTGTGCTGAAAGTGTCTTTTGAATGTTTTTCGAAAGCAATGGCCCTATAAGTTGGTTGCTACTATCTACATGGAATACAGAGCGTTGCGCCATTAAGCAGAAACGCAGTATCAGTTTACTATGATGCGACTATTGCGTGGGAAGACAGAAAGCAGAGTTCAGGGACCAGCGGCGTTTGAATGGTGGATGGACGGCTGGTGGCCAGCCTACATCGAAAGAGATACAAAGGTCAATTGGTGGTAAGTCAGCGGATAGATAGGACTCAAGCGCTGAGTAAAAATTATCGGGGGATCAAGACAGAAAGACGACACGAGGGTACTAGGAGTATAGTGCTATGGCCTACTGAAATAGGAAAAGCCTATGAGAGCTAACCTCCTACAAAGGTAAGTGTCGAAACCTTTGCTGCAATAACGGACCCAGATTACTAGGTGAGAAAGAATTGATCGATAGAAGTGAAGTATTAAAGATCAGTTAAAAGAAAGGGAACGTGCGGAACAAATGTATACGTAGTGTCGCGCAGAGAAACAAGTCATTCTAGGGTGCTAAGAAAATGGTGAGAAATGAACACCTAGAAATGTGAAGCTAACGGGCGTCTGTGTGCTGACCAGGTGAGAGGAGTGAAGAACTAAGAGGCTAAGAAACATTAATTGACGGAAGGGTAGGGAATAGCCGGAATGCAAGCGTAGAGTAAGGTTGCTTAGAGTATCAGAGCAGTGAGGCCTAACCGCAGCAGCTAGGGTGCTAAGATAATAGTACCAAGCTGGATAGTGCCAGAGAATGCTAGCCCGAGAGCTGGAGG
Source organism: Dicrocoelium dendriticum (assembly GCA_944474145.2). Taxonomy (NCBI): domain Eukaryota; kingdom Metazoa; phylum Platyhelminthes; class Trematoda; order Plagiorchiida; family Dicrocoeliidae; genus Dicrocoelium; species Dicrocoelium dendriticum. The sequence continues at coordinate 214,572,110 of OX104064.1, forward strand.
ATTGCAGGTAATAAGGACTAAGACAATACATCGAGTAAGGGATAAATGAACATTAAGAAGGGTGAGGCAAAACAGCGGCTTGTGCTGAATACATGGATATGCCTGCACGACAGAAGAGAGCTAAGAAAGGTTTCATGAAGGAAGGACAACGAACGGATGAATCACAGGCATACGTTAAGGCTCTTAAATAGTTTAGAGCAAAAATAGGCGAAGACGCGGCGACGCGCACATAATAAGATCATGCTGTGGTGCTAAAGGAATAAAACTAGGGAAGGCTGAGCCGGGAGAAGCCAGTGAGAGAGCTGAACTACTATTAATTAGGTGTCACAGACGAGTGACAGCTGGGCATCTAGCAAGGAGCAGCTGTGCACTGACCGGATGAGGTAAAGAAGGTCGCCAGACGAGAGCTAAGAAGGTCGAATAAAGAAAGGACAATAGACAGGAAGAATGCAAGCGTACAGTGAGTTGATTGAGGGAGTCATATCATATAATGCTGAACCACGGCGGTGTATAAGTTCACAATTCATGCTATGGTGCTGGGATACTACTACCTTGGAAAGAGCCTGGGAAAGCTAGTCCAATAGCTGGACGCTTGCAGGTGAAAAAGTCGAAGACGTTGCAACAATTAAGAGATATGAGAACGTCTAGGATAGAGAGGCTAAGGAGCGGCTGAGCGCTGACTTGAAGAGTTAGGAAGGCTTTCTAGGAGAAAGCTGAAAAGTTTATATGGAAGGACATCAAATAGTCGGAGTGCATGCATACATTAAGTCTGCTGAGGACATCGCAGCATACGAGTCAGAGGCGCGCAGATACTGAGTTGTGTTATGGTACTAAGATTTTATTCCTAAGGTAGACTGGGCTGGAAAATGCCAGTGAAAGGTCTGGAATCCTGCATGAGCACGCGTCAGAGACGTTGCAGCAAGCAACGGATAAGTGGACGTTAAGAAGGGAGAGGAAATGGAGCGACTGTGCGAAGGCCACACGAGTTATGTTTGCTCCAGTGAAGAGAGTTAAGGAAGGATTTATGAAGTGAGGACAGTGCACGGCTAAAGCGCAAGCATACGATATAAATAAATAAAAAATAAATATTTTATTCTCGACTATGCGAGGCACGCTCATGGAGGCATGATCAGATATGTACAACGGTTCAAACATTATAATGCAATTGTAACAGTAACGCAGAAAATTGTTCATATATCCATGATTGGAACTGTACAATGTTGAAAATGCGAAACAATAAGTTGGCTGTCATAAGATACGGGACCTCAGCTAATAAGAGATTGAGAATCCTGAATGATCCATTGAAAGGTAATGGAAGAGCCCGCACACAAGGAAGGAAAAGTGCAACGTATCGTAGGATGTAAAACGACAACAGTATATACAGATGTAGAAGTCCCAGTGTAACGATCCTATGTAGAATTGGGACGCTAGTTGACCTGCCAGTGTAAAGTTATGGGCTGTGACTTTATTCGGTGGCGAGTCACATACGCCACGTTGCAGTGTTGTTAAACGGACATTTGTGGCTTTTTGTAGGGAGAACGCTTGCCACGCGAAAACCCACCACGTCCTGGAACGCTGCCACCAATCCATTGAATGGCAAATTGTAACTGGCTATGTTTCCTGTTAAAAGTCTGTTTGCTCGGTTATTCGCAGTCAGGTTGCGTCCCATTTTTTCCGCTGGTTGATGCAATAACTGGATACCTATTGCGCACCTGGGTCCTGTCCATTGGTAGGTCGGGTACTAAACATTCTTATTGAATATGATGTGTTGATCCTTCGCAGAACCACATGAAGTCATCTCTGATTATGTATATTTGCCGGGGAGCGAAGAATTCGTGTCCAGCTACCCTCACTGGACATCGGTGGTTGGGTGCAAATAGTTAGAGTGGAAGTGAGGCCATGGTCCAGGTAAGTACTTGTTGGTTATTTCGTCCCATCCCAGACGGAGGCGGTTCCTCAGTTCAATCCCGAAGCTCTCCGATGTTCATGACCTCAGAGAAAATTTAAAGAGGAACAAGCCGAGAGAAGACCGAAAAGGAACAGTCAATGTACCTAGAGTTTGCTCAAAATCCTACATTAAGACATTTATTTGAGACAACTAGTGTACAAGGTGTAACAGATATTACGCTAAAGATGTTTTTACTTATGCGGAAGGCATGGCCTGATGGGTAGAATACTTTCATGTGCATAGGGATGAAGAGCAGGATTCCGGTAAGATATTCATGAGGTGTAAGCTGACAATGTTCGAATGCTACCTGAGACTAGAACGTGGGTGTGTAGTCACGATTGGTTGTTATCGGAAACCCAAAGACAGTGAAGATGTGGCCGTATTTATATATGCTCCACGGGTTAAGGATTACCTAAGACACCATAACTACAATGTACATAGGTATATGAATATAGGACGCTGAGCATATTACAAGCAGGCTAAGATTAAATGGATATCAAAGGAAGACTAGGTGTTGAAGGTAAGACGATTAGAAGATATCGATACTGGGCCGGGTATCAGTGGCCAAGGGTGCCTGTTGGGTTAATCATTCTAGTTACTAATGAATAACAACCGTGTCAAAGGATCGGACAGCAAACCAGCTGAGCTGTGAATAAACTATACCAGGAGAATAAGCAATCTACAGAAGGACTGACGCCTAGCGAGCTAAGGAGTATTCCCAAAGTTGCATAGAGCCTACAGCGAACAGCTGCCGCAGAGCAGAGATAGTGGCTAAAGGAAAGGATGTATCAGTGGCTGATTCAACCATAACATTAAGACTTTTGACCACATGTCAAGTAAACGCGAGTAAGACAGACGACGGATAACGGCGCGCTAGGAGAGATGAATGGCCAGCAATGGAGTTCGAAATAAGGCTTCAGCTACTAGCGGATCCTACGGTGGCACAGAATAGGTCAACAAACAGCTGAGCTTTGACGCAAACAATCAAAGAGATGAACATGGTAAGAACGGAGCGAGCTCCGGGTATCCGCAAAGTTAAATGGAACCTATGGCTACTAGCTGCTGCTAAGCAGAGATAGTGGCTCAAGAAAAGTATGTATCAGAGGCTGGCGTAGCCATATGATTAAGAAGTTTGACCACTACTGGATACCTACAGTTTCAGTGAATAAATCAACAGACGAGCGCCGAATAAGGAGACAGACTTCAAAAGAGAATGAACGCTGGAGCGTCAAGAATTTGCTCCTTCCAGGCTACATGAGGCCAACAACAACTAGCTACTGCCAGTAAGAAAATTGCACGAGAGTAAGACGAAAAACGGATAACTGCGCGCTAGGAGAGAGATGAATGGCCAGCCACAGAATTCGGATTAAGGTGTCAGTTACTAGTGGATCCTACGGTGGCACAGAATAGGTCAACATACAACTGAGCTGTGACGCAAACAATCAAAGAGAATGAACATTGTAAGAAATGAGCAGCTCCTAGAGAGCTCCGGGTATCAGCAAAGTTGAAGTGAGGCTATGGCGACTAGCTGTTGCTAAGCAGAGATAGTGGCTCTAGAAAAGGATTTATCAGTGGCTGGTGAAGCCATATGATTAAGAATTGTGACCACTACTGGATACCTACAGTTTGAATGAATAGGTCAACAGACGAGCGCCGAATAAGGAGACAGACGTCAGAGGAAATGAAAGCTGGAGTGTCAAGTAGTTGCTCTTTGTAGGTTTCATGGGTCCAACAATGACTAGCTACTGCCAAGAAGATTGACGCGGTTGTTAAATAGTTCCGAGCATAAAAGACGAAGATGCGGCGACGCGCAGATGATGAAATCATGCCGTGGTGCTAAGGTAGTAACAGTAGGGAAGCCTGAGCAGGGAGAAGCCGGTAAAAAGGCTGAACAACAAGTAATTAGCTGTCAGAGTCGAGTAAGTGACGGCTGAGCATCAAGCAAGGAGCGAGTAATGAATAAATGAGCGTCTAGAATAGAGAGGCTAAGGAGCAGCTTTGGGCCGACCACGTGAGATATGTTTGATCTGCAGAAGAGAGCTAAGAAAGGTTTCATGATGGATAGAGAGTGAATTGGTGGAGCGCAGGCATACAATAAGGTTGTTAAATAGTTCAGAGCATAAAAGGCGTAAATGGAAGCCTGTGCCGGGATAAGCCGGTAAGAGAGCTAAACTGCATTATACGTAGGTGTCATAGACGTAGTGAGGAATAGATAAATAAACATCTGGTTAAGGAGCGGCTGCGCGCGGACTACATGAGATTTTGCTGGACAGAAGAGAGCTAAGGTTACATGATGCAGGGACAGCGAACGGGAGAAGCGCAGGCATGCAATATGGTTGCTAAATAGTTCAGATCCTAGAGGCTAAGACACAGCGACGCGCAGATAGTCAAATTATGCTAGGGTGCAAATGAGATATTACAAAGGTAGCTGGAGCAGGGGAAAAGCCGGTAGGGAAGCTGAACTACAATTACTTAGGTGTTACAGACAGGTAAGTGACAGCTAGGCATCTATCAAGCAGCGGCTGTGCGCTGACCTGATGACATAAAGAAGGTCGACAGAAGAGAGCTAAAAAGGTTGAGTGAAGAAAGTACAGCAGACCTGAAGAATGTAAGCATACAGTAAGTTGTCTGAGTGAGTCACATCACCTGAGTCACATCACCTAGGTTTAAGAAACACGGTTAGAACCGAGTTCGCCGCCACACCAGCGCGGTAGTGTACGGTTGTACGCGGAGGTGACCTGGACAGCTGGTAGCACCAGCCCCATTTACTTCCACTTTTGACTACGGAAGTTACAGTGATCGATTGGCTCACCAGGTGCGTGAGCTACGTCCACCCTCTCCTCGAGCGCAGAAGACCCCAGTGTGCGGGCCCGAGAAGCTGTCTACGTGTTCACACGTCCTACTTCGTGTAGACGGTTTTCCACAGCCTCTTCAGTCGCCGTACATATGACCTTTCAAAGTACTACACCATGCTAGTAAGACGTACACTTTTGATCGCGGTGGTCGACGCGAAGTGGTCACCATCGACCGTCTAACAACCGCCTTTATGGAAGTAATCACAGCACCTACTTCGTCTAGTAGTGCTTCGTGAGGCATCACGTCTCACCGCACCAGCTTTCAGCATCATAATGCAGTTCAACCAGATCACGATCTCGGTCTACGAGTCGTCCCGACGTCTCCCGAATCTAGCCCGCGTCCTTTCACGACCAACCGCCGTGGTCGGTATGTGGATAAGACCGTTCGTTGTTCCGACTACGTAAAGTGTAAATACTTTTAGCTTTGTAGATACTGTATATATTTGCCCCATTTTCGGTCGATTAACGTTTTGAAAACAAACAAAAATATCAAAAACCTCCGAAAAACATTTCTCGAAAAAATATTCAGAAACAAAAATTAAAACACGCGGATCATTTGTTTGTTCCTTTTGGCGTCTTCTGCGCGTATTTTTCTAGTTCATCGTCTCTACATGCCCCTAACCCTCCTTTTCGATCGACTGACCCACAAGAGGAATGTTTCCGAGGATCATGACGCGAACACAGGTCTTTTCTTCGCATAAAGGAAGTCGCTTCTTCGCGGGTAGAGGGTCGCTTCTCCTTAAGAAGATGGTCGTTTCTCCGCGGGAAGAGGATCGTTTTGGCGCGGGGTTGGGTGCGGCGGGGGACAGACCACTCCCAAGCGCACCGTTTGGCAAAGGCGGAGGTTGAGGTCCCGTTGGCTTTTCCTGGACTAGCCAGTATTTTTGTAAATAAATAAATAAATAGGTATATTTCTAGACCTGCTAGAGGCTGCACCCTAAAGGGTTCAGATCAATGCTTACATAAATCCGATGCTCTTGCATGGAAGTAGGTCCGACAAGCCCGCGCCAACGGCTCTCCGAAATGCACCCTGCCCTGCAATCAACAAATAACAATCATTAATGACACAGCGGACTCCGACTTCCGGCGAACCCCCATTTACACGAACGCTCGCTCCATTTTACTTGGCGCGATTTTGTCATCTGAACCTTGATTCAGTGGTTTTTTCGAGATCAAAGTCTTTCCATGTTCAGCCTCTTAGGGGGAGCTTTGTAGCGCCCAAAAAATAACTTTATCTTTCATGTGCAATTTAATTGTGGACCGATTGTACATTATTCTTTTTGGTTTTAATCGTCCTTGCAACCTGCTCGACACTCGACCGCCTTGTAAGTTCCCGCGCGCGTGATCGCTCTCGCCTCGCTTCATCCGTCCGCTTCTTATTGTAGCCAATCGAATACAGTCCGCTGTGTCCGACTCCGATTGCCTTCTGATATCCGCGCCTTATTTCTCGCGCCTTCTCGGACTAGTGTTAACTAGTCCTACAGAGTTCCGTCATCTTATCGTCACCACAGGTCCATCGGGGTCAGCCAAACCGAGACGTCTTCCACCTGACAAGCTTCAAGCGGCTAAACGCGAATTCGAGCACATGCTCAATCTATAAATAAATAAATAAATATTTTATTCTCGGCAAAGCGAGGCACGCCTTTTGGGCATGATCGGCATATTGCATTATTTTACATGAAAGCGGAATAAGCAGCACCAACAGTGGGAGTAGTACAGTTGGAGACGGCAGTGTGGGCCCATAGAGCCCAAATGTGGTATGTAGTCTATGTACACAGAGTGCGAGATGTAAAGACAGTAATCAGATCACTTATATGGTATGTTGATGAGGAACTAGTCCGATGAGGTCCCGTAAGCAATGTAGGTCAGTGGGTAAAGTATGAGGAAACGGGTGAAAAATACTTAAGCATAATGGTATGTCACTAATCAGATATATAGGCGTGTTCGTGCGAGAGCCGATATATACACAGAACTTGTAAATGTAGTGTCGGTCAACATGCCAATACGTTGGGGGCGGTGACTTTATTGAGTGGCGAGTCACATCCGCCACGTCGCAGTGTTGTTAAACAGACATTTGTGGCTTTTTGTAGGGAAAACGCTTGCCAGACGAAGACCCACCACGTCCTGGAACACTGCCAGCTGTTGATATAACATTGGCAAGATTGTATCTGACCGATTACCCTCGCGGATATTCGCAGTCACGTAACGCTAATTTGTTTCCTATGACTGTGTAGTCGCCTTCAGCGTCCAGTACAACTGGTTGAAGCTGTTGAAGTCGGACGACTCAGGTGACTTGTATTGAATTGATCAGTTTCCTAGGTTCTTTAGTGTGTCATGATTATGAAGTGCAGGTTTTTTCTTTGTTCTTTATTGAATCCGTGCCCATGGGTGCGTCGCAGGTACGTCTTCAGCGGTGTTCGGTGCAGGTAATGTTATCCTGTAGAACAAGGGTGAGAAGAAAAACGGACCGAGCAAACTGCCAACAAAATTAAACAGGACTATGTTATTGTATAAAAATAAAATTTATGGTAAAGTTGTGCTGGCTGAAACCAATGGAGTGACCGATGAGCTGAGGCTAGTGGAACCTATACCGCCAATGAATAGTTGTGATATGAACGAAGAGAGACGCCAAACAAGAGAGGAAGACGTTAATGTGAGCTGAGATGCAGGGTAGTGGAGCCGAGAGCCAAACTCAATCAGCGACCGGAAATTTGGATTTCGGTAGGCGTTACCAAGCAAAGAGATAATGATTCAGACAAAGAAGAGTATCATAAGGTTGTAAATTATACCAATGAGAACTTGAGTCGATGGCAGCCAGTGCTCAAAATAAGAGAGGCGTTGGCTTAAGACCGATAGGCATTTGGAGCCTCAGAGGACTGACTTGGCCAAAATGTTTTGGAATGAGACGCACAGAAGGAAAGGCAACCAAAAGAGACCTGGGATGTTGCGCTGACGCTAGTGATAACTATACCGCCATTGAACTGTTGCGATATAGACCAAAAGAGAGGCAAAACAAGAGAGGGGGACGTAATTGTGTGCTGAGAAGCATGAGAATGGAGCCGAGAGGCAAACCTCAACCAGGGACCTGAGATTGCAATTTCCGGAGAACGACCAAGCATGAAGATAATGTATCAAACGGAGGCGAGCACACAAGGCAGTTAATTATACCAATGAGAACCATAATCGGTGGCAACCGATCCTCAAAAGAAGAGAGGCCTTGGTTTGATGCCTATGGGCATTTGGGGACTGAGAGGCCGGACTAGTCGAAGAAGTTTAAAACTGAGTACCACAGTAGCAAAGGGAATTAAAGGAAGCCTAGGATGTTGCGCTGACTCTAGTGATAACTATACCGCCACTGAACCGATGCGATATGGACCAAGTGAGTGGCCAAACAAGAGAGGGAGACGATACTTGTGAGCTGAGCTTCATGATGGTGGAGCCGAGAGGCAAAAGTCAATCCGAGACCTGAAATTACATTTTGCAGGGAACCAAGCATACAGGTAATGAGCCAGACGGAGGCCAGTATCATGAGGCTGTTTCTTATACCAATGAAAGCTGTAACCGACGTTCAAAAGAAGGGAAGCCTTTGTTTAGGACTTATGGGCATTTGGAGCCCGAGGCCGGTGTGGTCCTGGAGGTTTAAGACTGCGTGGCGCAGTAGGAAAGCAAATCAAATGTGGCCTAGTATGTTGTGCTGATGCTATAAGAATCTAAACCACCATTGAACCGATGCGATATGGATCAGAGAAGAGGCCATACAGGAGAGTGGGACGTAATTGTGGGCTGAGAAGCATGAGAGTGGAGCCAGAGGCAAAACTCAGCCAGGGACCTGAAATTTCAACTTCGGTAGAAGGACAAAGCATGCAGGTAATGTACCAGATGGAGAAGAGTACATGTGGCAGTTAATTATACAAATGAGAACGTTTGCCGACGGCAGCCGATGCTCGAATGAGAGATGCCTTGTTTTGGGACCGATGGGTATTAGGAGCCTAAAAGGCCGGACAAGTTCAGTAGGTTTATTAATGAGTGTCACATTAGCGAAGAGAATCAAACGGGGGCTAGTAAGTTGCGCTGGCGTTAGAGGTACCTGTACCGTCACTGAACCGATGCGATATGGACCAAAAGAGAGGCCAAACAAGAGAGGGAGGCGATACTTGTGAGCTGAGAAGAATGGTAGTGGAGCCGAGTGGCAAGATTAATCTAGGACATGAGCTTTCGATTTTGGTAGGGGACCAAGCGTGCAGATAATGAATCGGACGGAGACGAGAGTCATGAGACCGTTACTTATACCATTGAGAACCTTCATCGATGGCAGGCGATCCTCAGAGGAAAAGAGGCCTTGGCTTGAGACCTATAAGCATTTGGAGCCTGAGAGGCCGGAGTAGTCCAATAGGTTTAACGATGAGTGCCATAGTAGCAAAGAGAATCAAACGGGTGCTAATAAGTTGCGCTGACGTTAGAGGCACCTATACCGCCATTGAACCAATGCGATATAAAACAAAAGAGAGGCCAAACAAGAGAGGGGAATGTAATTGTAAGCTAAGATGCATGATAGTGGCGCCGAGAGGCAAAAGTCAATCGGAGACATGAAATTGCAATTTGCAGGGGTCCAAGCATATTATAATGTGTCAGACGGAGGCGAGTACATGAGGCTGTTTCTTATGCCAATGAGAACTTTAATCGATGTTGAAAGGAAGAGAAGCCTTGGTTTGAGACCCATAGGCATTTGGAGCCTGAGAGGCCGGACTAGTCCAAAATGTTTAGGAGTGGAATCTTTCGCCCATCCCACGGTTGTTGGGCTTCCCCGCTTTATCTGATCTTCAAAAGGTCCGGTGATTGGCGTCCATGTGGTGATTACCAGGCACTTAACGCCGTTACCATCCCCGACAGAAAACTTATCCCTCATATTCATGATTTTTCCTTGGGATAGTCCTTGGGATTGTCTTTGTCAGTGCGTAGCACCAAATTCCCATGGCCCCAGAAGCTATTGCAAAAACGGCATTGCCCATCCTTTTGGCTTGTATGAGTTTCTCCGTATGCCATTCGGTCTCCGAAATGCCGCGCAATCTTCCCAACGCTTCATGGACCAAGTTCTCCTTGGACATGTCTTTGTTTATATTGATGACGTTTTGGTTGAAAGTGATTCTGCCGACGAACACTTAACTCATCTACGAAAACTTTTCGAACGTTTCGCACATCGTGGTGTCACCATTAACCCTAACGAATGCGTATTTGACCAAACTTCCATCGACTTCCTAGGTCACAAAATTGACGCCAACGGGATTAGCCCCCTAAGGGATAAAACGCAAGCCATACTGGATTATCCATTGCTACAATTTGTTAAAAACTTGCGCAGTTTTCTCGGCATGGTTAACTACTATGGACGGTTTGTACACGGCTGTGCTGCAATCCTTCAATTTTTAACAGAGTTCCTCAAAGGTAAGCTCAATTGTTCACTTTCACTTCAGATGCCGAGGCAGCGTTTAACACCGTCAAGCAAAAGCTGAGCCAAGCTACATCACTCGCTTACTTGAGAACGGATGACAACGTCAATCTCATTCACCAGACAGACGCTACACAATCCGCTGTTGGTGCCGTATTGCAGCAGCTCGTGGATAACCAAATTCAACCCTTGTCTTTCTTCGCACGAAAGCTTCAACCTGCCCAGACCAGGTACAGTACGCTCGGTCGAGAGCTACTTGCCATGTACCTGGCTGTAAAGCATTTTCGTCACATGTTGACGGTCGATGTTTTGTCATCTTGACAGATCACAAACCACTCGTGTATGCTTTTCCTGCAACTTCTGACCGTTACTTCCCTAGAGAGACTCGACATCTTGATTATCTTTCCTAATTTTGTGTTGATATTCGCTATATTGACGGTCCTAACTACCCTGTTGCCGACGCATTATCTCTTGCTCACATCCATCAGTTTTCACGCTCGCCCATTTATCTAGAGCAAATGTCTGTTGCCCAAGCCGGTGACCCAGAATTAACACAGTTTCCATCGAACACCTCGTTAATACCCTTGCAATTGCCTGCTTTTAATTCTGAGGAAAGGATCGACTGCGATGTTTCCACCGGTAAACCTATACCGTTTGTTCCACAGTCCTACCGGCGAGCGGTTTCTGACAATCTTCATGGATTATCGCATCCCAGTATTCCATCTACTCTGAAGCTAATTACCGACCGTTACATCTGGTCAAATATGCGCACAGACATCAGATAATGGTCCAAAACTTGTCTTAGTTGTCAAACCAGCAAAATTCACAGACACACTGTTACAACTCCTGGTACATTTTCATTCCCGGAAGCCCGTTTCAAACACCTACACCTTGATGTAGTAAGACCGTTGCCAGCTTCTAACGGTTTCACTTATCTGTTGACTTGTGTTGATAGATTTGCTCGTTCCCCACGCAATTACTTTACGGGATATATCCTCTGAAACCGTTGCACGTGCTTTCGTTGAACCGTCGTTTTCATTCTTTGGTGTGCCAGCCACTGTCACTACTGACAGAGGATCTCAATTCGGTTCGACGCTTATCCGTGATTTGAGTCGATTGCTTGGTTGCACTCATTTACGGACGACTGAATATCATCCAGCGGCCAACGACCTTGCCGAACGACTTCAGCGACAACTGAAAGCTGGCATTACATCTTGTTCGCCTGACGCCAGTTGGTCTGAAGGCCTTCCAGCTATTCTTCTTGGCATTCACAATACCGTCAAAGAAGGTATGGGATACTGTCCAGCCGAACTTGCCTTCGGCACAACTCTCAGACTCCCAGGCGAGATGGTACTTGACTCACGAATCGCCGGCGAACTGGATCCTACGTCCCATGCTGAACGCCTAAAGCATCATTTTCGATCAATAAAACCGACTCCACCTCGACTAAGCACGCGCGAGCAGCGTATACATGCTAACTTAGACACTTGTCCGTTCGTCTTTATCCGAATCGATGCGACACCGCCTTACGAAGGCCCATTCAAGATCTTATCGCGGAAAACGAAATACTTCGTCCTGGATAATAATGGATCCAAGGAGTCTGTACGTATTGATGGTCTTAAACCTGCATACGTAGATTAAGAGTTGCATGGTACGGAATCAACCACTACCACGCACAACCCTCCTGAGCCTGGGCCGTTGCCTTATGACAAACGCATAACCAATTCCAAAACCCCGGAATCCCTGTGCCCCAATAAGCGATCCTATCCACACAAGTTCAGTTTGTGTTGTTTCATTCCCCTCTAAACTAGCACAATACGTTCCATGAACGACATATCGAGCACTGCTTATCAGCACAAGCTCTATGGGGGTTCTGTAGTGGTTGTGATTACACTGGATTTTATCTTTGTGTTATCATTTCCGTTACTGACCGTTTTGTACCATTTGTTTAAATTCACAAATTTTGAATACAAGAATTTCTACGCGCTCGCGTCGTGCGGCTTTCGGTTTTTGCTGCTGCCTCTGCTTGTGCAGCTGCGACGTCTATCCACCACTCAGATTTATATCTTCGGATCTCTAGTCGGCCTCGGGCTAACATCTATTGAAGAAGGAACTATAACGCAAGTGTATTGATTATGCTTCTATTTTGTGTTTTTGCCTAAGATGGCACTTTGCCCCCGCAAGGTAACTCATTAAATAACGGCCCTCTACAGGTTTGTGTTCGAAAGTCGCAGCTGCCGCGTATGAGCCTGCAGGCAAAAGTTTATAAGGGTTCCTTCTTGGAGGAAGTTTCCATAACGGATATTCAAATGTTTCGGCTTCTGAGGGAACTTGATCCCAATAACGCTGCTGCTGTCGATGCTGTTCAACCCAAACTGTTAAAGTTCAACTTGGATCTTTCAACGATCTGCGGATAACGATCCCCCGTCGAGGATTTGCTCTGCATTTTTCAGTTTTCTCTATCAATACGGCAAACCACTATGACATCCAAGTGCCTTGGTTGTAGCAAGCGCGTCATCTCCCGCTCAAACGCTGTTCAGTGCGCTCTGTGCGAAGGGTGGCTGCACACTTCGTGCTGTAACATCGATGACACCCTAGATGAATGCCTTCAACGCACTGCCTGAGGTCGCGAGCTTCCACTGTGACTCATGTCAAGCACTAGTGAATGACAAACGCTTTCTGGCTAACCATCGCCCTCTTAATTTATGCAGTCCAGCCGCCCTGGCTATGTGCAATACGGAAGATGAGTCACCCGCACCATCGATTTCCCCACCTGCATCTGGGTCTGCTACCCCCAAAGCAAACCAAAGCCGCACTCCCGGCTGCGTCGGCTGAGTCATTACCTTCCAGTAAGATGATGTGTCGACCGGAAACTAAGCCCAAGACTTATGCTGTCGTTGTTCGAACGCCACCGCTCTAACAACTACCAGCCTATGCCCTGCTGAAAGCATGCCCCACTGAAGCTGGTCTCTAATCCCAAGGCGAAATCCAACACCTGGGCTAACTATTCCATAGTGAAGGGAAATGTGATCTTAACCTCAATCAGTCAAAGCCCAGCCATCAATGCTGCTAGGTTTAGTCCCAAATCCGGGGCTAAACCCAATTCTAAGCTCTCACCATCTCAGTCGCAAATGAAGCCAGCACTCAGTAGACGTGCTGCGCTAGAGAACGTGATCAACCAAAAGCGGTCCTCTCGCAGACCGCAAAGCCCTGAGGGCACGCCACCTTCTCGGGACCGTTGCCTCATCGTTAAGAACGCAGTCTAATCGAACAAAGCCACCCAAGCGGAAAGAATTTTATATGACCAAATTCTTCTCGAGCGCTTGGTCTTGTTTATTTGAGGAAGGGGAACAGGGAATTAACCTCATAGCTGCATTCCGGCTCGGCAGGAAACAACGGGATCCACCCAAATTTCGCCCCCCTTAATATCCTGTGTCAAACGCGAGCGGATTGCTGACGTATTCAAAGACGTACCTCGCGTCGCAAAAGTGAGCCCTATTACGCACTATGTGACCTTTCTCCAGAGGATCGGATAAAAATGAAAAAGGCTGTGGAGGAGCTACGCACACGTCGAGGAAGTGGTAAAACAGACTTCCATACTGCTGATTTTTGCTTGCTTCGGAAGACCCTGAAAGCTAGTTGGAGACCCATTCTCCTCATCCAGGGACACAAATGGACTACACGTTTTAACCGCCAATGGGCGCAGTCTAAGGAATAAATTAAGTGAGATTAAGTTGGTTGCTTTAGAGACCCGTCCAGACCTGATGGTCTTCACTAGAACCTAGATATTTACCGACATCACGGATACAGGGGTGTCTATCCCCGATTACCCCTCTCCCAATCCGATCGACAAGGAGGGAGGTCCGGAGGTGGCGTAATAATCTATTGAAAGACTGCTATCAAAGTGCACGTAGTTGAAGCGATCGGTGGCAAAACGTTGTTTAATGCCAACTGATGTTATGTTCATGATGGACGGAGTTCTCACACATCTGGTGTCGTCAACAGAGCGCCTTCAGGATCCGGAGCCCGATTGATGGACTCATGCAAGGGGCATGGTGCACGAAAGGATTGTCTTATCGTTGATGATTTCAATGCCAGAAGGAGCATTGAAATCCCCAACTGGAACCTGATTTTTGTAACCGACCTACAGTCTTTCGAGACCAACTTATTGAAGACCATTCTTCATTGTAATTTGCTCCGACACGTCACAACACCAAATCTTATTCCTCCAGATCAGACGCCGATCTGGATCTCGTGCTCTTCCTAGCACAAGCAGACACCACGAACCTTTCAGTTGTACAGCCCATTGACAGCGGTGAGCACTATACTGTCTCATTCCAGTGGACCGGTATCTTCGCTATTCACAGCCAACGTGCAGACCGTCGTAATTTCTGGCGTGCCGATAAACTTCGACTGAAAACGGCCGCAAGTCTTGTCGATTTGAGTATCCCTGAGCACCTCAACATTGACGAAGCATGGAATCACTTTTACTCCAAACGGGCGTTACTCACTGAACAAGTAATCCCTTTCTCCAAAGGAAGAACTTTCTCCAAAGGCCCTCCATTGATCGATCACGATTTGAGATCAATGAGGAAAAGAAGGCGTGAACTATGGGCTCTCTTCAGAATTACGCTACCTGAGCTTGAATATTGCTACCACAAAAGGGTCAGAAATGCTTGCAACATGAAGAGAAGCGATAAACGGCAAAATACCAGCTGTTATTAGCTGCAATTTCTAGTACAAACTTAAGTCACTCTTCTCGTACCTCAACCGATTCACCAAGCTGGCAGTGGCGTCCCTGTCTTGTCTCTCTGTGAGCATTTGGACCTAGTTTACGGAGACGTTTAGAAAGCTAGCCTTTTGGCCCAGCAATATTCCCTTGTCTACTCGATCGAAAAGCCACTTCCAGATAGCGTTGCACCCACTCCTCCCTCCCTGTTGGAACACGTGGATGTTAACACTGATGTAATGTAGCTTCTTCTTGACCTAGACCCGTGTTCCTCGCCTGGTCCTGATGGTTTTCACCCATTGTTCCTTGAGATCGTGGTTCGGCACATTGTCACTCCCGTCTGTCAAATCTTCCGTCTTACCCTTGAGGTCGGGCGGCTTCCAACTGCTTGGAAGGTGGGAATGGTTAAACCTATTTACAAAGGAGGGAACTGACAGAATTCAGCCAGATATTGTCCCATCTGACTGACTTCGATTTTGTGCAAAGTTATGGAACGGATTCTGGGACGGGCCCTTCGCTTTCAGCTCGGGGAGTTGGAGTTCCAATCTAGTGCCCAACCTGGTTCTCTAAGGGCGCGTTCATGCGCCACAACTTTGCTGGTGAAAAGAGAAAAATGCGCAAGATCCTTAAAGGCCGGTAAGCGTCTAGATACTGTGTTTGCCGATTTCAATAAGCCTTTTGACAAGGTCCCCCATGTGCGGCTCCTCTTCAAACTCCGGGGAATCGGCGTCACTGTCAATGTTCTTTCTTGGGTTGCCGAATTCCCGGATGGTCGCTTCTTGCAAGTTAAAGTTAATGAAGCGCTTTCTGATCAAGTTCTAAGGATCAGTGGAGTCCCTTAGGGTTCCGCACTCGGCCAAGCAATATTCAACATCGTTATAAGCGACCTGCCATCCGAACTGCAGACCGGCTACTTAATCTACGCGGACGCTCTGAAGCTGGAGTTTGAGGTATCCGGTCTGGAAGATACAGACAGTCTTCACTTGACACTCGATCTGCTCCATGATGTGGCACTTAAGTGGCATTTGCCCAATAACCGTGGCAAATGCGCTGTGCTTCCAGTCAGTGCTCCTGATCGTTTTGGGGCTTACCAAATCGGGGTTTCTTGCTCACAAATGTTAACCACGTGAGGGATCTCAGGATGATTGCGTCTCCTGATCTCAAATAAAGCTAGGACACCCGGAATACTTTGCGCTATCCGGAGAGCCTTTTTACGCCTGACCCCAACACTCTTCAGACTACTGTTTGCTTCGCATACACGCCCAGCTCTCGAGTACGGATTGTCTGCTGCGTATCCTGTCACAAACGCCGAAGGTGACATGATCAAAAGTTTCAACGGCGTGGATCCAAATGCACTCCAGAGTTGCTGAACTTTCGCACCTCCTACGGCTTCAACGGTTGAACCTTTTCCCTTTCGATTATCGTCGTCGCCGCGGAGATATGATATTCACTCGGCGTATTCTACGAGGTGAGCTGGGGAGTGAGCTGCAATCGTACATTTGGCTCAACACAAGGTATGCAAATGAAGGCCACCGGTGGGAACTTTTCAAACCGCGGATATCGCAGGCCTGTTTT
>OX104064.1:214589140-214606140 GCA_944474145.2 Dicrocoelium dendriticum
AAGGCGAAGCCCTTTCCCTGCACGTTCTCAGTCAAATGATACCAAACCCGTCAAAGAAGTATGTTACTAGCACCGCCAATATGGTGGAAGAGCTAGACGTTGTCGGGTTCCCTGAATTAGGCACGACCCAGTTGACTCAGGAAAAGCGAGTAGCCAGCATACCACACGACAAATATATCAGTCAATAACCAAGCAAATCGCCTGTTTTAGGTTAAGGGTCCAAGTTCTTCCATCACGTTCCTTATCGACACGGGAGCGGAAGCCAGCGTCATCCCAGCGACCACTAACGACAAGTACTCAGAGTCAATCTACAAAAGGCATGCGGCCAACGGTTCTCCGATAGCTACATTCGGTCAGCCCATGATGAATCTTGACCTCATTGTTCGCGGCGATGTTCAGTTGGTCTTCAGGTTTGCATCTGTATCACTCGCAAATGGACTTGGTCGCTGGGTCACACATCGCGCGGACGCAAACTTTGTTGTCCTGCGTTATTCGCCCTTAAACCTTTGGATATATTCTCACAGAGACCTACGTACTATCAAGCGATCTGGCACCGCGTGCTCCTCCTACCAATGTTAATCGTTTGGATCTGCCATTCGCGGATCACCTGCAAACTGTGCTTTTGCCCTTTAGAAGTCAACTGTACCTGAATTCTATCGGAGAATTTGTTTTTCCTCTCGTTGCACAATAACTCTGGTGGTCTTATTTTAAACATCTTTTTGAGCGTCACCCGAACTTCTTACTACCGCTCCTACTAGTCGCTGCAAAAAAGCGATAGTCGTCAATTTGTTCAGCCTTTGGCGCAGCCACTGTCGTCAGTAGACAGTTTTTTCCAAGTCATCCTGCTTTGCCTCAATCCTACGCTGCATCGCTGCCTATTCACTTACCGGCTCTATCAATAGCACGCACGTCGCCTCTCTGCCCTAAGGAACGTATGACTCATCTGGACGCGACACGTTTGAAACCCTGACCTCAAGTCTGAACCGATCGCTACTCAACGGAAGTTGGACCGAAGTCATACACGGCGCGTCAGTATCTCTATCCCCTTGCAACCCCTGTTCTAGTGTGCACTTTCAGTTACTCCATTCCATCTTACTAGTGGGGAATCGTTACACCAACTCACCACCATCTGCCGTCATTCCTACTTCGCTACCCCATTACTCACCGTGACCATATACGGCAGTAACATTATGCCATTCTAACCTAGTGTAAAGGCTAGATTTACAACATCGATCCTGAACTCTCTTTTTCTACCTAATCCCTGTTAGAATTTGTGCAAGTCACAATAACAAAGTACACGCCTCAAGTGGATATGGTCCATACGAAATTCAATTGTGACCTATGTGTAAAAGCCGTTAAGCCTAACCCAGTTTGCTTTAACTGTCAAAAAGCGCTCCATTTGAAATGTTTAGGGATAAGTGTCACCTAAACCGTATCATTTTGTTTCTGCCGGGTGTGCAAATCCATCCTTGTTGTCATTTGTGTACTTTTCCTAATGCAAACGTGTGAAAAATTAGCGGAAAGCGTTGAGCAACTGGTGAACACTAGCAAGGCATCTGTGAAAGTAAACCATGCTATACTTGAAACTGAACGGACACCTACAAACTTCTCATTTAGGCAAAAATAGAGGGCCAGATGTATCAACCTCACCATTGCGCCCGATTCCTACGGCCCCTAGCCACATGCCTCTAACAATGAAAAGGTTGTTTACAACCCACTTGATTCTACGTTCCCCAAGGGTTCAATAACTAGTAATACAGTTGACATACTCCGAACACAAAACTCCAGTAAGCCCACGGTAAATAAAATAACTGAACATCCTACCCAGCGGTTGCTTCTAGGAAAACGCCGTCAAAGACACCTGTGACTCCACTTACCGGAGAGATCAAAACTGTGCCTCAAAATGGATCGACTTCGCCAGTGCGGATCACAAATCCACAAAAGCAGAAGAACCTAGCGCACTTAAGTCGCGAACCGCAAAGCGGAATCATGGTGCCTTAAGGCTTAGGTACACGAACGTTCCTGAATCCCAACCCAATAAAATAACTGGTAACTTGACAGACCATCGTAGTCAGTGGTAATCCTTCTGTCGTGCCATCAGCATACGCGCTGCATCCACTACGCCGAGCCGCATCGCACGACACACCAACCCCTTACACTATGGTGAGCCTTGATTAGTTTGAGTAACACTACGTTCCGTGGAAGAAACGGCATTCATTCTGCTCGCAGAAAGCAACACCACGGAGCATCGAACGGAGTACGTACCTTACCGGATATTCCGTGGAAAGAATGTTCAAAGGATATGAACAATCAACGGAGAAGTAGAAAACAAAAGCTAAAAACCGTCATAACCCATGGTGTCCACTATTCTCAAGCTTCATCCCCTGAAGAAGTGCAGGCACATGAGCTGGAGCAATGGCAATACATTCGTGAGACGGTCTTTAGAAAATGTCATTGCTACCTCCCTGACCAGGATTCCTGTGTCACCAACTTACACGTGGTGTGGTCCTAGGTCGCTAAAGTTGCTCTTACCGTCTGAGCTAACTTTACAGACAGTTCTAGAGAACTGGGGTAAATTCCGGAACATGCTACCAACAGAAATTCGAATTAAAGCAACAGGTTTACGACCAGAGGCTACTGGTTACTTCATGGAGAGAATCAACTCAGTGGGAACAACCGATGTTGCAGAGTTTAACAAAGAGACTGATCCGACTGCCGTCCTAGCATCCGGCAATTCACTGCAGGAGGTGTGTGACCATCAGGATCATCATGAACCTGATCACATGGTGCAGAAAGCTTTTCCAAGTCATTCTCGTGAGCCTAAGACAATTCAAAAATCTTGTAGCAGCCGACCTCAAGAGGGTTGGCAAAGTCTCAGTCCTGCTGTCTACCTCCACAAACAACCTTCTAACATATAAACCACTCCTGCTTTTATTCCAACGCACAAGGTTATTTAAACAAGCTAACGGAGCCTCGTCTGCGTCACGCCTCCATGTCAAGGGAACTCGTTTTGATAACCAAGCCCTAGTTGAATGAAGCAACCACTGATGCAGAAATCGCACTACCTGAAACGTTTATTCTACGTAACCACCGACAAAGTAGAAGAGGTGGAGTACTACTTTATTATCGCATCATACTGCACATTGATCTCATCGATGACCCAGTGGTTCTGATTGTCGCTACGCTTTGGTGTCGTCTTCACCCAAACCGTGAGGACGCATGTTTGTTGGGTGTGGCGTATCGCCCTCCGTCAGCTAATTTGGAAATCGACAACAGCCTAGCCCCCACGATGAAGCCCATTCTCTCGTAGTCGTACGGCCACGTTCGATTGGCTGATGACTTCAGTACTCATACCATAAAAACCCCAGCCTGTATCAACGAATACTGCAAAATGGAAGTGTAGGGGATAAATGGTGGACTACCACGCTAAAATCACCTCACATCTCCCACAATGACGGAAAACAAACCAGGCGTCCTTGATCTCGTCTACACCAATGAAATGCTGATGATCGAAACGGTATCGACAGAGAGTCCGTTGAGCCGTAGCGACCATGCAACCTGATCATGCCTCCATGGGCGAGCCTCGCATAGTCGAGAATAAAATATTTATTTATTTACAAGTACAGATGTTATGCAGTGTGTTCCTCAGGAAACGCCGAAGTGTGCCAGCAAATTACAGGTTAAGTCGCTTTACTCACACTTATAAATGCTATAAACTAGGCATTTCTGGCAGAAGGATCCCCGATGTCTCCTGGTCTGAATTTGCCCACCAATTAAACACATTACTAACTAGGGCTTCTGTAAAAGACCTTCACGAGCGAAGACAGTAAACTCATTCATACGCAGCAGGACCAGCACGTACAGCGTTACGATGAATTTACTCTGGCGAAGATACTAGGAGTCATCGAATACGGAAATGTGGGAAGCATAAAATATCCACAGGAATTATAGCTTAAACCTGGTACGCGAAGACAAAATACAGCACCAACAGAATCTAGCTGAGTAATTCCTTTCTAACCCTAAGCTGTTATACAGACATGTAAAAAATCTCCACAAAATACAGCGAAGAATTCCTGCCTTACACATGTTAGTTGGACTCGCGCATACCGCAACCGAGACAGCCAACCCTCTAGGTCAACCGTTCGCCCCGATCTTCCAGAAAACGACATCGCAGCATTTAGTTACCGATCGTTGTATCACCACCAGGACTTAGTCAAATTGTGTTTACGATTGCGGATGTTATGAAAACGCTAATTGTCCTGCGCGAGCATACCTATCCCGACGTTGATAATATTCCTCCAAAAGCATTGCAATTGGCTGCGGTAAACCTGGGGAACCCACTCTGCTACTACTTCCAACGATGCCTTGATGTGATGCGTGCCAACAATGTGAAAGCAGGGCATCGTCACTCCCATCCAGAAGAGAGGACGTCGTACAGCTCCGGCCAACTATCGCCTGATAACACTACTTCCGGTGTTGCCCGCCTGAAACCACTGCACTCCATGACGCGTTTCGAGATTATTTCCTCTCATCAGATATGGATAGCAGGCATTGAACCCGGGATCATTGGGATGTTAGTTGTGACCGCCACCCCTAAGCCACCGGGTCAAGACGGGCAAAGCTTGGCACAACGGCAAATAGCAGATTGGAAAGTCAATTTGAAGTACACCTTGTGTGGATGGATTGCGACGCGCAATCTCAAAGTGGACCGCGATTCCCATTGAAGTGAACCTTGGCCATTCGATTACTAGGACCGTAGCTGATGAAGCAGCAGATGCCTGCTATCTCTATCTGATGAGAGGAAATAACCTCGAAACGCGCCATGTAGTGCAGTGGTTTCAGGCGGGCAACACCCAATTTGCTGCTGCTTCATCAGCTACGGTCCTAGTGATCGAATGGCCAAGGTTCACTTCAATGGGAATCGCGGTCCACTTTGAGATTGCGCGTCGCAATCCATCCACACAAGGTGTACTTCAAATTGACTTTCCAATCTGCTATTTGCCGTTGTGCCAAGCATTGCCCGTCGTGACCCGGTGGCTTAGGGGTGGCGGTCACAACTAACAGCCCAATGATCCCGGGTTCGATGCCTGCTATCTCTATCTGATGAGAGGAAATAACCTCGAAACGCGTCATGGAGTGCAGTGGTTTCAGGCGGGCAACACCCAATTTGCTGCTGCTTCATCAGCTACGGTCCTAGTGATCGAATGGCCAAGGTTCACTTCAATGGGAATCGTGGTCCACTTTGAGATTGCGCGTCGCAATCCATCCACACAACGTGTACTTCAAATGGACTTTCCAATCAGCTACTTCCGGTGCTCACCAAAAGCACGGAAGCGATTGTTGCCGAAGCGTTGATGAACGTCTTGGAGGAACGTCATATCATAGCACACGAACAACATGGATTTCACAAGAACCGCTCTTGCACCATAAAGGTTCTACCTGCGAGATTTAGCTGGACTGAGACCGTTGACAGCGGCGTAGGTGTTGACGCAGTATACCTGGAATTCTCAAAGGCTTTGGACCGTCTGAAACACTGTATCCTCCTTCACAAGCTGCAGTGTTGTAGAATTGGTGACCAAATCCTCGGTTGGATGGGTGACTTCTTGCTTCAACAACCTCTGAATGTAAGCTTTCACGGCGTCATATCTGCGGAGTGCCTCAGGGCTCAGTACTTGGTCCACCACTATTCCTGATTTACCAAAACGATTTCGCGACAGTAATCCCATCCAACTCCTTACCCTTTGTGGATGATCTCAATATATGGCGAGCCATTAGAACAACCAGCGACAATGCAGCACGTCAGGATGATCTTGACAGGGCTTACGAATGTTCGTCTCAGAACCTGCTTCAGTTCAACGCTACAAAGTGCAAGCTGTTGAGCATACGCCATAAAGCCAATTGGGAATACAGACTGTGGGATCAAATATTGCAGCGCACTACAACGGAATGCGATCTAAGAGTGGTAGTGCAGGAAGATCTGGGCTGTTCCCGTCAGGCTGAGAAAGCCTCCAAAAAAGCCAACCAACACATTGGTCTTTGCGGAGAGCATTCGGGCGCTTCGATCCTTCCATCTTTTCTCAAATGCCCAACGCCTTCATTCTGACTCATTCTGACTATGCTATCTACGCTTGTGGCCATGGCAAAAGTAAGACCTTACCGCGCATGAACTGCCACGCCGAAGGGCGACCAAGAATGTAAATTGTCTGTGTCATCTCACTTAACGATTGAGGCTAAAAACCCTCTGGGCCTACAGTGGAATGCAGCCGGAATTGCTTTTCACTTCGTGTGTGTCAACACTGGAACTCTCCTCCCACATACGTTGATTCTTCCTCCACTCTAACGGTATTCAAAAGACGTCTGGAAGATTTGCTTATCAACTTACATTACACTATATAATCAGAGATGTCTACGTAAACCAAACCCGAACAAACGGTGCTAATTCCCAGCTTTTGTGCTTCACTACTTACGCACTGCTGTTGTAGAATATAGTTTCGGATATATAACAACTGCACTCAGCAAATACCTCAATCCAAGAAATCAGCCCACGAGTAAGCTTTGTCGTTCTTTTCTTCTTAAGACATACCTTCCCCATATTACTTCCCCATATTACTCTACAGCAACAATGCAATACGCATTCTAAAATGTTTATATGAATAAGAGGCACCTGAATCGCTTGACGCTTAAATTGCCGATTTACACTTACATTTACTTTCACTTCCACCATCCTACGGGACTTGCAAAGCAATCGCACTTTTACCCGTAATATATCATTGTTCATTGTCCACGTCGACATCTTCTTGCTGAAATGGCAAGGAGCCGACCTCATTGGCGTTCGCGTTGCGAGTTTCTTTGTCCCTCCGCATCCCATTTTGCCTCCCATCCGCCTACGATCTCATTGCTTAGCTTAAAACGCAATAAGATTTTGCCCATTAGAAGGCTGGTAGCTTACCGGAACAATGCCTATCCGTCGCTGATAGCTCAGCCGACATGCAACATTTGTGTTCATTTTTATTTTTTATTTATATATTGCGGCACCGTATCTGAGGTCTGCTCACCTTTAGCAGACGTAAATACAAATAATAATATAATACTAATCGAATTCCTCCGACATTTTAGGTTGCTTGTTGATGCTGGTAGCCACAACCTTTTAGACGACCGTACTAAACTAAGCTTCGAAGGCGTCATTACGGATGCCCCGGTTAGTTGTCCGGTTTTTCGAGCCGCCCACGTACCATCAGGTTGTGCGAACCTAGTGTCTGGATACCCGCGGCTGGTAGGACCAGTTGCAGAGCTTCCGCCCGTCACGACAGAAGTCGCTCATCCCATAGTCACGCGTTTTCCGCCGGTTAGCCCCCCGATCAAGACGGCTTGCTGCTGACAAATTGCGTGCAGCACGAGCTGAATTCGACCACATGCTTCGGCTCGGTACCTTCAGACCGTCCAACAGCCCATGGGCGTCGCCTCTGCACATGGTCCCGAAGCAGATCATGGGAGACTGGCCTCCTGGCGGCGACTATCGAACCTTAAATACGGATACCACGCCGCATGGCTACATAATACCGCACATAGCTTATCTTACTGCCAATCTGGCGGGTAAAAACATCTTTGGCAAAATCGACTTGATACGTGCATACAACCAAATTCCGGTAGCCGAAGCGGACATCGCTAAAACTGCCTTACGACTCCCTTTGGTTTGTTCGATTTGCTGCAAATGCCTTTTGGTCTAAAGAGTGCCGCGCAAACTTTTCAGCGCTTCATCGACCAGGTTGGTCCCAGCTTAGACTTCGCCTACGTTTATCTCGACGACATTTTAATCGCGAGCTCTTCACAAGGAGAGCACATGGGGCACTTACGAACATATTTATCTTTTATCTCAACAACGCAGAAAATACTCGTTTGGTGTCGACGCAGTAAACTTCTCGGCCATCTATCTCCTCCGCAGGCGACATGCCGCTGTAAGATAAAATTCGAGTCACCATCAACTACTCCAAACCACATTTTTTCAAACAAGTCAGGTGTTCTATTCTTCTTTTCAAATTTTATCGACGCTCCATACCCAAATACGTTTCGATGATGCAAACTCTCACGGACCTTTTCTGAGGCGAACTCAAGAAATTCGAATTTCCTGCAGCAACATGCGCGGCTTTTAAGTAGCTGAAAGAGGCTATCACCAACATAGCTGCTACAGCGCATCACGATCCGGCCGCCCCACTGTCCCTCAGTACTGACGCCTCTGACGTGGCAGTTGGCGCGGATTTGCAGCAACGGGTAGCCGACACGTGGCAGCCCGTAGCGTTTTTCTTTAAACGTCTACAGCCTACCGAATCTCGCTACAGCACGTTCGGTAGAGAACTACTTGCCGTATATGTAGCGATAGTTACTTTCGGCATGTCTTGGAATGCCGCTGCTATGAGCTGTTCACCTACCACAAACCCTGTCTTACGTGCTCGGTTCGACTAACGACCGATGCTCTCCTAGAGTCGCGCCACCTTGCCTATATCAGGCAGTTTACGACCGATATACGGCATGTCTCAGGTGTGCACAACGCCGCCGATGATGCACTTTTCCTTATCTAAACTACCTCCGCTGAAGCTGGGACTGCTATAGACTTGGCAGCCATGGCCACAGCGCAACTCAAATTTACGGAGGTTTATGTACTACGCAGGTCTCGCCCATTGGACCTACGACCCGTTCCGTGGACACCATCAGACGGCACCGTAATTTGCGATTTACCGCTGGGCACGTCGCGCGCAGTGGTCCTACGCGAATTTAAATAAATAAATATTTTATTCCCGAATTCATCGAGCCATACCAACTCCGGAATGATCAAAAGTTACAAGCCAGTATGTGCCGCAACAGATACGTTACAACCTAGTAATTGGCTTTGGCCAAAGTTGTACAATTTGCAAAAAATTTCGAAGCGCTCATGAGGAGCAAAGTTACCCTTGGAGTACCAGCAAAATGGTTAAAAGTGCGCATAGAGTAAATAAAAATAGCAACGTAGTTACAGTGGAGCAGTATGTGAAGAAAGAGAACCTCTGTGGTACGTGTCAGTAGAATATCGATAAATGACTAGTCGATCTTCCAGTGTGTAACGGTGGGCAGTGACTTTCTTCAGTAGCAAATCACATATGCCACTTCACAGTGCTAATAAACGGACTTTGTGGCTTTTTACAGGGAGAAGACTTGCCAGGCGAAGACCCACCACGTCCTGGAACACTGTCGGCGATTGCTACTATCGGTCACGTGCAACTGGCAAAGCTGGTTAGAAAGCAGTAATTCCTTCAGTTATCCGCAGTCGAGTGACCCCGCTGTTGGCCAGACAAATAGCACAGACAGATTCCAACATGGATGTTGGGGTCAGTCGAGGAGAATGTAGGATTTTGCAGGTAAGTATAATTTCCAGAGTACAGGATCTCACCTTTTCAGATTATGTATATTTGCCAGGCAGCAAAGAATTCGTGTCCAGCTACCCTCACTGGACATCGGTGGTTGCGTTTTTGTGTGCATTTGGTTATTATAGGAGTGGAGCAATGGTCCAGATAAGTACTTGTTAGTTAATTCGTCCCATCTAAGAAGGAGGCAGTTCCTCAATCCAATCCCGGTTCTCCCAGACCTTTACGACCTCAGGGAAAAGGGAGAGAGGAATAGGCCGGGAGAAAACCAAAAAGACAGGCATTGTATCAAGCATTGGGGAAATCCTCCTTTAAGACATTTAATTGAGTCAGCTGGTGTACGATGTGTAACTGATATTACCCTGGAAATGTTTTTCAATTATGCAGAAGGCGTGGCCTAAAGGGTAAAATACTTCCATGTACATGATGATGAAGCGCATGGTTCCGGTTAGAACTTCATGAACTATTAGCAAACGGCGTTAGAATCCAACCTGAGAAGAGAAGGTGGGGATGTAGTCACGATTGGTGGTTATAGGAAAAAATACATTGACGATGAGACCATACTTATATATCCTCCACGGGATGGGGATTATCTAAGTCACATAATAATTATTATGTACATGGGTATATGAAAATAGAAAGCTGAGCATACTAGAAGCAAGCTGGGATTAAATGGATATGAACGGAAGACCAAGGGTTGAAGGTAGGACAATCGAGAAATGACGATAATGGACCGGGTTTCAGTGGCCAAAAGTGATTGCTAGGTTAATCATTCTAGTTACTAAGGAATAACTACGCTGTCAATGTACAGGCCAACAAACCAGCTGAGCTGTACTCAAAATATACCAAGAGAATAAAGGTTCTAGGGAAGTAGTGCCCCATAGCGAGCTCCGGGTATCCGCAGAGTTGCATAGCGCCTACAGCGACCAGCGGCTGCTAAGCAGAGATAGTGGCGCTAGGATAAGATGTATCAGTGGCTGGTGTAGCAATAACATTAAGACTTTTGACCGTTGCTGACCATCTACAGTCTCAATGAGTAAACCAACAAGCAAGCGAAGTTTAGAGAGACAGACGTTCGAGGAAAAATGAAAGCTGGAAAGTAAAGTTGCTTCTTCCCAGCAACATGGGGCCAACAATGACTAGCTGCTGCCAAGAAGAGTTGACGCGGGTAAGACGAACGAAGGAGAACGGCGCGCTACGAGAGAGGGGAGTAGCCAGCCATAGAATTCGAATTAAGCTTTCAGTTACTAGTGGATCCTTCGGTGGCACAGAATAGGTCAACTAACCAGCCTAGCCGTCATGCAAACAACCCACGAGATTAAACGTTGTAGAGGAGTGACTCCTATCGAGCTCCGGGTAACTTCAGAGTTGAATGGGGCCTAGGGCGACTAACTGCAGCTAAGCAGAGATAAGCGATCTAGGAAAGGTATGGCAGAGGCCGGTGTATTCATATCATAAAGCAGTTTGGTCACTAGTAGAAACCTACAGTTTCAATGAATAAATCAACAGGCGAGCAAAGATTAGAGAGACAGATGTTTGAGGAAAATGCAGGCTGGACAGTAATGGTGTGGCTTCCTCCAGGCTACAGATAAGCACAGGGATGCAGAAAGTTAACGGCGACTAGCTGATGCCAAGTAGAGTTAACGAGAGTAAGCGGAAAAGCGGATAAGCGCGCTAGGAGAGAGTTCAGTGGCCGGCAGTGGTATTCGGATTCGGATTTCAGTTAATATTGGAACCTTCAGTGGCACAGAATAGGTCAACCAACCAGCTGAAGTGTGATGCAAACCATCCAAGATAATAAACGTTGTAAGGAAGGAGCGAAGGAGTTTCGTTAGACCTTGTTCTACACGTTGCTCGGCTTGTCCCAACCAGGCGTCCGTGTATCGGTTAAACTTGTAACCACACGATTCCTATGGCGCAACGTTAGTCGGGATGCCCGTACTTGGGCAGCTGCTTGCCTTCCGGGTCAACACGCGTAGGTTCACAAGCACATGAGAAGCCCACTTGGCACCTCTCCCACGCCAGACGCAGGTTTTCATCCAGTGCACGTCGACTCGTAAGTCCTCTGCCGCCTTCGAAAGGCTCTGCGAATCCACGGACCTGTGCCGCTCGGTTCATTAGGTGGCCGGAAGCTATTCCCATACCCAACTGCTCGTCGGAAACGGTAGCGAAAGCGTTTTTGGGGCGCCGGGTAGATCAATACGGCTGTCTCACCGCCATGACCACCGATCAATGGTCACTTTTCTCGTTGACATTTGCCTCGTTGCTTAAGGGTTTAGGCTGTCGCCATGTTCAGCTGACGGCGTAACATCCGGCCGCTAACGGCATGGTGGAGAGCTTTTCCCGCCAGTCGAAGACAGCGCTACGTGCGCACGCAGCTCCTTCATGGTCTGAAACACTTCCCCTTGCTTTCCCAGGCTTAAGAAACACGGTTGAAAACAATTTCAACGCCACGTTAGCTCAGATAGTCTATGGTTGCACGCTGCGGTTGCCCAGACAGCTGACAGCACCAGCCCCGTCTGAATCCACTTGTAACTACGGAAGTTGCAATGATTAATTTTCTCCCCAGACGTGTGGGGTACCTCCACCCGCACCTCGAGCGCAGAAAAGACCAGTGTACGTGCCCGCGGAGCTGTCTACTTGTTCACACCTCCTTTTTCGCTCAGATGGTGTGCGCCAGCCCCTTCCGGCGCCGTACGTAGGACCATCTACCGTGCTACACCGTGCGAGTTAGACTTACACAATTGACCACGGTAGTCGACTCGAAGTTGTCACCATCGACGGTCTAAAACCCGCCTTTATGGAAGAAACCACCTCGCCTACTTCGACTGATAGTGCTCTGTGCGTGGTCACAACCCACCGCACCAGCTTTCAGCGTCCTAGTGCAATTCAACCAGACCACGACCTCAGTCTACAAGCTTCAGCCGTACCGACATTTGCGGAATCTAGCTCGCTGCCCCTAAGAGAGTTCGCCGTGATCGGGAGGTGCTTAAGCCCGATCATTTTTCCGACTATATAAAGTGTGAATATGTGTATCTTTGTAGATATTGTATACCCTTACCTCGCTTTTGGTAGAGTAAGGTATTGAGAACGAACAAAAATATCAAAAACCTCAGAACATCCTTTAAACATAAACGCAGAAACCAAATAGCTAAACACGCAGATCAATCGTTTGTTCCTTTGGCGCTTTCTGCGATTGGTTTTCTATTTTCTCGTCTCTATACGCCCCAACCCCCTATTAAACCGGATGACCCTCACGTGGAATGTTTTGGCTGGCTCTGAAGCGAACGCTGGTCGTTTCTTCGCGGGACGGGTTTCGCTTATCCGCGAGACGAGGGTCGCTTCTTCGTGGAACGATGCTTGATTCTCCGTGGGCCGCGGGACATTTTGGAGCGGGCCGGGGTCCCGCGGGGGGCAGACCACTATTTAACCCACCGTTTTGCAGCAGCGGAGGTTGAAGTCCTGTCGGCCTTTTTCTTGGGTAGCTAGTTTTCGTAGTCCGGCAATCCCTCTCCAATGGCTCGTCGAAATGCCCTTGCCGTGCATTCAATAAATAACAAATCACAAACGGCACAGCGGACCCCGACTTCTGGCGAATCCTCATTCGACACGAACGCCCAATTTAGTTGGCACGATTTTGTCTTGCGAACCTCGCTACAACAGTCTTTTTCGAAATCGAAAGCTTCCTATTTCCGCATTCCAGGGCTGTTTAGCACCCAATAGGATAACTGCTGGATAACTGATTTAGCTTCAGAAAATCCGAAGAAGTTCTTCGCTTATGTTAAGAGACGCTGTGGTTTAACTTCGGTAATCCCAACTTTGATGAGGGCCGATGGAACTCGTGCGTATGCGGACTCAGATAAGGCTCGTGTACTTGAGGAACAGTATGCAGGGGCTTTTGTACGTGAGGCCGCGTTGACTAGCGTTGAATTTGTCCCCAGAGTACCTGATGGTTCTTATTTAGCTGAGTTTACTGTGGTGGAAACGCAAGTCCTTAAACTGCTGCAAGAACTAAACCCTTCCAAAGCAGCTGGACCTGATTCAATTCACCCGAAGCTTCTGCATGAGTTGGCGGGGGAACTAAGTGGACCGCTGACGATGGTGTTTCAGAAATCACTTGACACCTGTACATTACCTTCCGAATGGAAGGAGGCTGTCATCTGTCCTATCTTCAAAAATGGCTACAGGAGTCTGTCAGCCAATTATAGGCCAGTTAGTCTGACTAGCGTCGTGGTTAAACTGCTTGAAAAGCTGGTGAGAGATTCGTTGGAATGTCACCTGAATAGATTTAATCTGCTCAGTAGTGCACAACATGGATTCCGGAAGGGATTTTCGTGTTTGACGAATTTGTTGGTTGCTCGTGAAGTTTGGGCCGAGGCAGTGGACAATGGCTACGTGGTGGATGTGTTTTTCGTAGACTTCTCGAAAGCATTTGATAAATAAATAAATAAATAAATAAATAAGTTATTTTCAGTTTCATAGAGACACACCAACGCAGGCATGATCAAGGTTTAAAAACCGACGTGTATCACGACGATACATTGGGTTCAAGCGTGTGTAGTTGAAACAGAGTCGGGAAGAGTTGATATGTGAGTCTAGTCGACTTGCCAGTTTGTAGTTGTGGGCTGTGACTTTATTCAGTGGCGAGTCACATCCGCCACGTCGCAGTGTCGTTAAACAGACATTTATGGCTTTTTATAAGGAGAACGCTTGCCAGGCGAAAACCCACCACGTCCTGCAACACTGCCGTAAAGTATTTTGAACATTAATGTTGAACTGGCAAAGCCGCTTGACGACTGGTTTTACCTTCGGATTTTCGCAGAGTAATGGCTTCCAATTTCCTCTGCTAGTTGGACAGGTAATTTGATCGGGGTCGCCATTATTTTTGAGATCGGTGGAGGAGAGGGACCTCGTGATTATTCATCTTATTGTATGTCCAGGTGAGCAAAAGTTCAACTTCTCCGCTGTCCAGGTTTTACAGATGTATAATTTTTGGGAGTATGAGGATATGTCCATTTCTCCATACTGGACAAGGGTTATGGTGATTGCAGTTCGGTCCTTTCGGAGTTCTACCATGCTCCAGGTAAGTCCATGTGGGTTGTTGCGTCCGTCTTGGGCCAAAACTGTTCCTCAGTCCAATCCCAGATCTCCAAGAATTCCCGGACCTCAGAGAAAAAGGAAAGTGAGGGACAGCCGAGCGAAGACCGCAAGAACAGGCATGGAGTTGAACATTGTTAATATCTTAAGTTACAACACTTGTGCTTGAGGCAAAAGCATGTACACTGTGCAACAATAATTATGCTGAAAATGTCCTTTGAATATCCTACAGAATCATTAGCCGTATAGGTGGATTGCTAACTCCTGCCTAGAGACAAGATGGTTGTACAAGTAAGTAAAGTACGAAGTATCCGTTTAGTAGGAGCCAATAATTGCGTAGGGATAGAGCAAAGAGAGTTAGAATGATGGTAGTGATTGTCAGGTTTATGAACAGCAAGTAGTTGGCGTAATCCGAGAGGGAGCGCGTAATAAGCGAAAATAAATAGGTTGCCGCGAGAGTCCTAAAGATTAATTGGTGGCAGGGCAGAGGAAGGCTTGGATGCAGAAATTCTAGAGGAATAAAGGATGTTGAGATACGGAGTGGCTCCTAACAAGCATTAAATTATCGCATATGCATGGAGCCAATATCCACTGTCCATTTCTGAACAGAAATTCCGAATATACGACTTCCGACAGGTGGCGATAGAAGAGACTAAGTGGCCGGATGTAGCCATTCCAGTCAGACGCTTGCTCACTAGCGTATGCCTATAGGGTCGCTGAGTGTATCAACAGGCCAATGAAGGTAAGTGACAGTTCAGGTGATAGGTCAACAGACCAGCAGAGCTGTGACGCAAGCAATCCAAAAGAATGAACATTGCAAGAAGGGAGCTAGCTCCGGATATCCGCAAAGTTAAGTGGAAGCTACGGTTACAAGCTGTTGCTAGGTAGAGATATTAGCTCTAGAAAAGAATATGTCAGTGGCTGTTGAAGCCATATCATTTAGACGATTGATCACCAGTGGATACCTACAGTTTCAATGAAGAAATCAACATGCGAGCGAAGATTCGAGAGACAAACGTCAGAGAAAAATGAAGGATGAAAATCAACGAGAGGATCCTAGCAAGCTACATGGAGACAACAATGCCTAGCTGCTATGAAGAAGAGTTGATGCGAGTAGGACGAGCGTCACAACGGCGCGCTAGGAGAGAGAAGAGTGGCCAGCAATAGAGTTCGGATTACGCCTTCAGTTACTAGTGTATCCTGCGGTGGCATATAGTAGGTCAACAAACCATCTGAGCTGTGACGCAAACAATCCAAAAGAATGAACATTGTAAGAAGGGAGCTAGCTCCGGATATCCGCAAAGTTAAGTGGAAGCTATGGTGACTAGTTGTGCTAATCAGAGATATTGGCTCTAGAAAAGAATGTATCAGTGGCTGTTGAAGCCATATCATTTAGACGATTGATCACTACTGGATACCTACAGTTTCAATGAAGGAATCAACATGCGAGCGAAGCTAGGCGAGACAGACGGCAGAAGAAAACAAGGGCTGTAGTGTCAGGGATTGGCTTCCTTGTAAGCTACATGGAGACAACAATGACTAGCTGCTATCAGGAAGAGTTGATGCGAGTAGGACGAGCGTCACAACGGCGCGCTAGGAGAGAGAAGAGTGACCAGCAGTAGAGTTCGGATTACGCCTTCAGTTACTAGTGTATCCTACGGTGGCATATAATAGGTCAACAAACCATCTGAGCTGTGACGCAAGCAATCCAAAAGAATGAACATTGTAAGAAGGGAGCTAGCTCCGGATATCCGCAAAGTTAAGTGGAAGCTATGGTGACTAGCTGCTGCTAATCAGAGATATTGGCTCTAGAAAAGAATGTATCAGTAACTGTTGAAGCCGTATCATTAAGACGATTGATCAATACTGGATACCTACGGTTTCAATGAAGAAATCAACATGCGAGCGAAGCCAGGCGAGACAGACGGCAGAAGAAAATGAGGGCTGAAGTGTCAGGGAGTGGCTCCTTGCAAGCTACATGGAGGCAACAATGACTAGCTGCTATCAGGAAGAGTTGATGCGAGTAGGACGAGCGACACAACGGCGCGCTCTGGGAGGGAACAGAGACCAGCTGAGCTGTGACGCAAACAGCCTAAGACAATGAACATGGTAAGAAGGGAGCTAGCTCCGGATATCTGCAAATATAAGTGGAAGCCATGGTGACTAGCTGCTGCTAAGCAGAGATAGTGGCTCTTAATAATAATGTATCAGTGTCTGTTTTAGCCATGTCATTGAGGCGTTTGAACACTACTGGATACCTACAGTTTCGGTGAAGAAATCAAGCAGAGCTGTGACGCAAACAATCCAAGAATAAACATTGTAAGATAGGAGCAACTCCTAGAAACCTCCGGATATCCGCGAAGTTGAATGGAGCCTATGACGACTAGCTGCTTCTATTCAAAGATAGTGGCACTAGAAAAGGAGGTAGCAGTGGCTGGTGTAGCCAAGTCATTAGGACGTTTGAGCACTACTGGATACCTACAGTTTCGATGAAGAAATCAACAGGCG
>OX104064.1:214606638-214690389 GCA_944474145.2 Dicrocoelium dendriticum
GGAGATGGAACCTGTGCCCATAGCGGCTGTGACAAGGCATGTGTGCTTGATGAGCAGTACTCAAGCGTCTTTTCCACGAAACAAATACGCCTAGCAGAGAACCAGCTGCAACAGACTCTGAGGACTCTTGGCAGGATGAAATTCCCGTAACTGGGCCACAAGTTCTCCGGTTGCTAAGAGAGGTAAACCCAACTAAGTCTTCCGGGCCATATTCTGTTTATCCAAAAGGGTTGCACGAATTGACAGTAGATCTCAGTCGACCACTGACCTGTGTGTTTTAGAAGTAACTCAACAGCCGTGTCTTACCTACCGAATGGGAAGAGGCGGTTGTCTGCCCGATTTTCAAGTGCAGTGTCGAAGACCCACCGGCTAATTACCGGCCTGTCAGCTTGACTGGCGTGGTTGTTAAGTTACTTGAAAAATTAGTACGCGATATAGTGACGAACAACTTAAATATGTTTAACCTGCTTAGCGTCAGGCAACATGGTTTTCGCAAAGTATTTTCGTGTCAAACGTACTTGCTGGGAGCTCGTGAGAGCTGGGCTGGTACCATAATCACTGTACGTGCGGTGGATGTGGCGTTCCTTGCCTAAAACAAGGTTTTTGACACTGTCCCCCATTCGCGACTCGCACTAAAGTTGAGGTCGTGCGGATTATCTGGTGGCGCTCTCCAGTGGGTGGCAGCTTTTCTGGATGGAAAGGAACAGCGTATTCCTGTAAGAAGCAGTCTTTCTTTCGACCAGCTGACTTTAGCTGCATTCCGCATGCCTCTGTCGTACGTCCGCTGCTGCTCTCGTTCCGCTTGAACGACTTTTGGTTAGCTTGAGGTAACATTGCTCTTATTGTTGATGACCTTAAGCGCTAGACTATTGTTGATATATCTGGAGGACCGGAGCCTTTACAGCGGGCTCCGGATGGACTCCAGGTGTGCTCTGGCTTGTGGTTGCGGCCCATAAACCTGACAAAGTGTTCAGTGCTACGTATCGGAGCGTCTGATTCCTCCACAAGTTGGAGTGAAATTTCTCACTTTACTCAGCAGGTTGATCTAGGTGTCGTCCACTGTTCCTCACTTCACTGGAGACAACTGGAAGAACGGGGCTAGTAAAGAGTTCCGGATGTTATGGTTTATGCGTCTTACTTTGGGGACCTGAACCGTTAATGTGTTTGTGGAGTGCTTCTAAAGGTTTGTGCGACCCCACCCAGAACATTGCGTCCAGGCCTGTCCACCAGACCCTGTCCGGGACAAAATGGCACTAGAAAGGCTGTTGCTTGTAGGTACTAGGTTGGTCGAGGGGTTACGAGGAAAAACGTACCCGGAAAGCCTACTTAGTTTGGGGATGCATACAATGCACTGCCGAAGGAGCAGATGGGAGCTAATCCTAATCTTTCATATTTTGATTAGGAAGGCTGGCCCTAATTTGTCTTGGCTATTTATTCCTGCCAGATCATCTGGTCTCCGCTGACATTGTATAAAGCTGGACAAAACGCGGTACTTTTGCTTTAGAGCAGAGACACTGTTGAGTCATCGAGCGCTGGAACATGCTTCCAGCAAACGTTATCAAAGAAGCTGGAGTTAAGGGGTTGGAGCGTCAACTGGCTGCCCTTTTGTGGCACCACGAAGCTTTTCCTTTTGCCTGACTAATTCCTATCTTCATACTTCGGTAGTATTTTCGTTACTTACCCTCACCATTGGTAATATTCTCTTCTTTTAACCCATTTCCCTTGCACGCTTACCTTCGACTTTTCTTCCTCTCTTACTGACTTCACGTAACTGACAAAGCAGGGATAGCTAATGTAAGAAAGACGGGCATTAAATTAGTTGACACGAAGATTTTCCGGGGTTTTTTTCCATATCCATCACCAAGTCCAGGCACCCCCTATCAAATCCTGGATTGGCGACACGCTATTGAAGGTACGCTTACGGGATTCATCTTATCGTTCGTCCCACCTGACTTTGAACTTGAACTTCGGCTGTATACCTCCCCGGTTATCAGCTTTCAGTGTGCCACGTGCCGAACTCCAAAGAGCAATGACCACCCATCCCCTTATCGCCCGGCTCTCCCATTGCGTTTCTGTTTAGCTGAGGCTGGTGTCTACATAACTGACGAGATTAGGCTATTTTATCCAACTCACTTAGGTGTAGATACGGCGGAGTGGACACCTTTCGGATACTCCTGCGACGGCATCAAAGGCTGCAGATCGGGTCAGTGTTCCTCAGCCGAAAACTTACGCGATTGTGGCGAGAAATGGAGTACCAAAATTTTCAGTCTCCCCTAACACAGCTGTGTGCAAAACGACCGGTAAAAAGACGACGAATTCTAAAACAGCACCGTAGCCTAATGTATCTCAGCTACGATTGGTTTTGGACAGAATGACACAGCTAGAAGATCTGATCAAGGGTATCCCCAACTCACCGAAATCACCTATAACTTTTGGAAACAAGCGTCTCTCCCATGAGCAGCGTCTAATCATCGTAAATGCTCCCTAGTCTAATAGGGAGACACCAACGGAAAGAATACGGTGAGCAAGCACACTTAAAGCACGTTGTCTCTCTCCTATTCGATAATGGAGAAAAAGGGATTAACTTTGTCACTGCACTTCGCAGTGGGAGCAAGCGAGAAAACCACGCCAACTCCCTTCCTCTCAAAGTTGTCTGTCAGGTGGAAGAAGAGCGCCGCCGTACACTCTGACGGACCTCAAATCACAAGGGAGAAAATTCCATGTTCCTAGAATTTTCTCCCCAGAAGATCGAACTAAACTTAGGAACACACTTAAGGAACTGCAAACGCGCAGAGCAACCGGCGTGGCTAAATTTCACATAGTGGGCTTTCAGCTAGTGCAACAAGTACAGTCTTGCTGGAAGCCACTGTTCATCCTCTACGCGACTTAAAATAAAAACGAAGAATGGACTACAGGCGATTGTTTGCATAACTTTGCAGCCTCCCGAACTATTTGAACGAGGTACACGTTCTTACCTCAGAACTGTTTCCTGAAAGGTTGATCTTAACTGAGTCTGCGCACTACAGATGTCTCCGACTTCGAGGTCTACATCTCTGGATACCAACATTTCCGTGCTGACCGACCTGGCACACAAGTTAGTGGCGGCCCAGTTCTCTTCCTGGGAGAGGGATTTAACCTTCATCTCGTAGAGGCTGTCAGCGACGCTGTTGGCGGCGCAAAGCTGCTCTGGTGCAGAATCAATCGCGGCTTCAAATCTCTATGCTTGGCCTTGTCTACAAAGTCCTATGGGAACATGGCGCCTCTATGCTAGACTTTATCAAATCAGATAGAAACGACAGAGATTGTCTTATCGTAGGTGACTTCAATACACCGGATGTCAATTGGGACCTACTACATTACCGCCTTCCTCCGAATTCTTCGACACTAGCCTCCTTGAAACTGTCCTCAAAAGGAATCTCTCCTACCGTATAGCACCGCCCACTCGGCTTCTTCCCGACCAGATTCTGCACACACTTGAACTTGTGCTCACTCTGGCTATGCCTGATGTCTCAGAATTAACCCCTCTATAGTCCATTAGTAAACGCGACCTTTGTACCATCTCCTTCTTATGAGCTAAACGTCTCGCTATTCGAGCCCGTAGCGCACACCGTGGAGAATTCTGGTGGTCTGACGCAACCTAGCTATGGGTGACAGCGCGTACACTGGACTGGAATGTTCCACAACAATTTGAACTCGATGCTGGTTAGAGCGACCTATTTTATAAGTTGAAACTACTCATTGATGCCGTCGACCCATTCCACGGGAACAGGCCTCCCTCGAAGTGCCCAATTAAATCAAACGAGAACGTAGGGCCAATCTGAAACAACGAAGAAAACTATGGGACAAATTCAAATTTGCCCGCTTAGGATCAGGCTATTCTTATTGCATAGTCGTCAGGAACTTCTGGTCCCTACCGCAACGTGAAGAGACAAGGATAGGAATATAGCCTGACTGAACAATCTCTTTCTAGGTCAAAGAAACTGTTTTCATCCCTTAACATATCTTCTAAGCCCGGCTGTGGTATTCCTGCATTTTCTGCGAATGAGCCAGGTATAATACACTACGGTGAGGACGCCAAGGCTGACCACTTGGATCTACAGTTCTCCACAGTATGGACAAAGGTAGACACACTGGAAAACAGCCATGTACTTGCGCGTACAGTACCTCTGGGACATATCAATATTGATACAGCTGCTACGTTGAGGTTGCTACTAGACCTTAACTCCGCTTCGTCACCAGTCCCACACAGGCTTTACTCCCATTTTCTCAAGATGGTAGCAGCATTCATTACGGTCCCGCTGTCAAAGCTTTCAGCACACTTAAAGCTGATCGATTACCTGTCAATTGGAAGACGGGTGTAGTTATGCCGAAATACTAGGGTGGAAACCGACAGAACGCTGCAAACTATCGACCAATTTGCTTGACGTCGATCGCCTGCAAGATCATGGAATGCTCGCTAAATGCGCCATCCACCGACACTGCGACGATCTGAACATCACTTCACCTACTCAGCGCACCCTCCGGAAAATTCGGTGCAACTTGCGAGGATGGCAAAATGATTAGCGAATTCCCAGCCCCAACCAAACTGAGAACAGACGATACTAGTATCTCGCGCATTATAATATTGTATTGTGAACCACTGCGCAGTGATACCAAGTTAAGGCAACGTTAGCTGGGCTCACGAAAAGGGACTCTATGGAATCATACCCCAGATAATTGTGAGACGGCATCGCGTACCACCACCGCAACCAATTCACCTACGGCGAGCACTATATTTGTTAATATACATAGCTCCGCTCAACTTCATGCGCAGCCTGGTTATTTTGCTCCTACTACATTCATCAGACTTATGTCGCCGGTCCAGATAGGCCAAATAGTCCACTGCTTCCTACCCCGCAACATGCCCACATTTAGACCAGGTGAGGATGAGCCGCGGCAGTTTCATCCCTGCACCAAACACCGCATCGCCCAACTACCAAAAGAAATGTCTTCTCCCTAACTGCCTACAACCACTGCAGATAGCGAAGTACTTAGCATCGACTTAATCTCGTCATACGTAGTGGACCCCAAGTGTTCTTTTTCACCTCTACTTACAAATTCCAGGTCCCTAAACAATAAACTGCATATCTTACGTCCCCTGTCTGTCCTCACCGACCCTGGTGCAATATTAGTCACGGAAACATGGTTTTCTTCTTATGCTTCAGAGGAGGATTACGCACTTCCTAACTATCAGCCCTTTATGCCAGAGTGTGCATAAACGAGGGGGCGGGTGCACCATTAATGTTAAAAACACTTACCGAAGAACGGTTTGAGTGTGTTGTCTGCTAATGTGCGCAGTTTGCGGAACAAATTGGACGAGATTCAACTTCTTGCCATCGATAATCACCCTGATTTGATGGCTTTCTCTGAGATATGGCTGTTCCCGAACATCCGTGACTCGGAAGTATATATCCCTGGATATCACTTCTCCCGGGCTGATCGCCACGGAGTGAGATTAGGCGGTGGCGTTTTCTCTATTGGAGGGCAAACCTCAAGGCACATTTGCTTGACGCTACTTGTGATCTAGATGGTGGCTTCGAAGCTCTGTGGTGTCGTATTCATGACGGGTGTACATCTCTCCTGGTATGTTTCGCCTATAGATCTCCCTTGGGTTCAGGAGCTCTTTTGTTAAATTCAGTTAAATCGCACGCCAAAAGTAATGACTGCTTAATTGTTGGAGACTTCAATGCGCCTGGCATTGAGTGGAACCTGCTTTATTGCGGTCTTCCTTCTGACTCTTTTGATGCCCTTCTGCTTCAGACCGTTCTCGATTGTAACTTGTTTCAGCATGTATTTTCACCCACTCGCTTGTTCTCAGGCCACACGCCGCACATTCTTAATCTAATGCTATCCCCGATGCCGTCAGATCTCACTGACCTGGTTGTTATGCAACCTATTGGTAAGAGTGATTACTGCTATTTTTTCCAATGTGCATGTCTATTTTTTTATTCATGACCCAGGTGGTTTATGGCGTAATTTCTGGCGAGCCGATCCGCAGCGTCCGCAGGAGGCTACTTCTAACATGGACTGGACCATTCCTCATTTTTTGAGTGTTGACGATGCTTGGACTCACTTTTACTCCAAAATGATGTCGCTAATCAACCAGGTTGTTCCTACTTCTAAAAATAGAGGTCTCACAAGTTGTCCTCCTTGGATTGACAAACAGTTGAGGTTTCTGATGAACAAAAGATGCAAATTAAGTGACCGATTCACGTGTACACAATCGACGGCCGACTACTTGGAATACAAAACGCTTAGGAATCTTTGTATCCTGAAGGAGCGGGAGAATCCTCAAAACTACGAGTTTCAATTGGCTATGCAGTCCAGGTACTCCTACAAAATGTTCTTTTTATATGTAAAAAAGGGCACCAAAGGTGGTAATGGCATTCCATCTCTGTATTCCAGTAAACACGTTGCCTTACTTCATGAGGATGCTGCGAAAGCGGATCTCTTAGCTCAACAGTATTCATCCGTTTTTAAAAATGAAAATCCGTTTTCAGTAACTGGCAGTTTTTGACGTAGTACTCCTGTGCACCTCTTTGCTGGATCATCTTGAGACCAGTAAAGAAACTGTTACTCGGTTCTTTCTCCAGTTAGATCCGAACACCTCGCCTGGTCCTGATGGCCTGCACCCTCTTTTTCAAGACCGTGGCTAAGTACATTGCAGCCCCAGCTTGTCAGGTGTTTCGTTGCTCTATTGAATCCGGACGCCTTCCATCAGCCTGGAAGTTGGGCATTGTCAAGCTCATATTTAAAGGAGGGAATCGCCAAGACCCAGCAAACTATCGTCCCGTTTGCCTAACATCTGTAATGTGTAAAATTATGGAACTGATTCTCAAGGGAGCTCTCGACCGGAGGTTGGAATGAGGGTGGCTCCTTATTCCTTAAAACGGACTCCTTGTAGCCCAGTGCCAAACCTGCTGCCTTGCGGTAAGGTTTTTGAACCAAAGGCTTGGGTTGAGAACTCTAATCGTTCTCCTGTTTAGGCGTGAGCAACCTGACAGTATTCTGCCCACGCAATACAATAAATTTCACTTCAAAAATTTCTGATGCTCTGGCCACCGCAGAGGATAATCAACGGTGCCCTATCTGCTGCATTGGGCAGGGTAGATAGGGGTTTGGATGCTACTGCTCAAGCCTTCCCGTCTTCTTATTCCCCCTCTTGCGCTTTTTCACTCTTATCGTCCCCTTCCAGCTTCACTTTTATCCCCCTGTTTTCAACCCCCCGATTCTCGGCCCTCTCCCACCTTGCTTCAGTAGTCGCTTTTCTTTTAGTTTCAACTCATGCGAACGCGGAGCGTCATTCCTGCCTTGTCAACAGGCACATGTCCAACCAAGCCGCCCATTCCAGTTCATCGGCTTCCATTTGGAGCCCTCGATCCTCTTTCAGATTGGCATGCCTCAGTGTACGCACATTGTTTCAGATCGGTCAACAGGCAGCCCTTGCCCGAACATTAGAGACCCTCTCGATCGATATTTGCTGCTTATCGGAGACTCGCCTGCAAGACTCGACCTCTCTGCTCACTCTGCGATCTTCTTCAAGTGACACTTGTAGCACTTTCTCATTGCGCCTATCCGGTGGCCATGCAGCTTCCAGCACTGGCCAAGCCGGTGTTGGTGTTGCCCTGAGTCCCCGGGCTGAAGCTACTCTGGTTGATTGGATTCCAATCAGTAGCCGGATGTGTGCGGTCCGATTGGTTGGCTCATTCAAAACTTCGAAGTTTCGTGGGACTAACAGGTGTCTATTCGTTATCGTTGCCTATGCACCGACAAACTGTAGCGATGACCCGGTAAAAGATGACTTCTATCGTCAACTGAACGAGGTCCTTCGCCACAGAAGAGGCTCAGACACTTGCGCTGGCTGGGGATCTGAACGCTCAAGTTGGAAAATTATCCACAGATGAGGTGTATCTGGGCGGCCAACATGGTGTAGGCCCCCGTAATGATAACGGTGAGCGGTTACTTCATTTGTATGAGGATGCTCGCTTATTTCTTGCGAGCACTGATTTGCGACACATCACCCGCCGGAGGGTGACTTGGCGCCCACCAGCCTCGAACCAGCCTTGGACGCAAATCGATCACATTGCAATCAGTTACCGCTGGAGAGGCTGCGTCCAGAACTGTCGCTCGATTTGGAGCACACGTGTGGACACTGACCATGCACTTGTATGCGCTGACTTGCTGATGTGCTTTGGCGGACGCCCACGACGACGCTGTGAGCGCATTGACACCAGCCAATTGGCGAAGCCAGCTGTTCTGAATGCGTATCGAAGTACGCTAACATGCGAGTTGAATAAGCGTTCACTGGATGCAATTTAAGGTCACTGGTCTCATATTCACCAAACCTTGCTAGCAGCAGGAAAATCCTCATGTGGTATGTCTAATCACCAACATGGACATTGGGTCTCTTCACAGTCTTTGGAACTTATAGATGCTCGCCGGAATAATCTGGCTGGAAGCGAACACAATTAAACTCGCAAAGAGCTCCGGGCAAGAATTCGTGCTAGCCTGAAGAGAGACCGCGAATCCCGGTGGTCTCATCGTGCATCAGAGATGGAAATGGCCGCTGCCCTTGGTAACCATCGTAAGTTATTCCGTCTGATACGGGAAACGGGCAGCAGGAGACCTGGTGTTAGTGAAACTATACGTGAAGAGAGTGGACAGCCTATCCACAATTTGTCAAAACGTTTGGAGCGTTGGGCTGAGCACTTTGAAAATCAATTTAATCGGTCGGAATTGTTAGATTTCTCGCCGGCCACTGATCGCCCCGCTCCGTGGGCCGTCCCTTTGGATCCACCCTCTCGCTCAGAAGTCGAACGTAAGATCGAACTGTTGAACTTAAATAAAGCCGCGGGACCTGATGATCTTCCTCCAGCCCTCTTCAAATTCGGGGACCTGCTTTTGTGGATGAGTTACACGAGTTACTAGTCGAACTGTGGGAGCAGGAAACTGTCCCAACCGTTTGGAGCCGCTCCATCATAGTCCCAATTTTCAAGGGAGACTCACAATCGGAATGCGGCAGCCATAGAAGAATTAGTCTGATTTCGATTTCCTCTAATTTGCTTGCCTCTGTCATCCTTCACAGACTGACTGGCACTCGTGGAAGCCAGATTCGCGAAGAGCAAGCTGGATTTCGTCGAGGTCGTGGCTGCATTGACCACATCTTCATCTTGCGTCAGTTGTTGGAGCACCGTCACATATATTGGCGGCCCACCGTTGTCGTGTTCCTCGATATCAAAGGTGCATTCGATTCGATAGATAGACATGCACTTTGGGACTGTCTACTCAGGAAGGATGTACCTGAGAAATATGTAAATATTTTCCGAGCATTATATGCGCGTAGCTCGGGCAGAGTGATCGCTTACGGCAAGTTGTCGTCGCCCTTTAGTATCTCCAGTGGCGTGAGACAAGGATGCCCGCTGTCATCTTTCCTCTTTTACTTCGCTATTGACGAAGTCATGGAAATCGCGTTTACGGAACACGACT
This sequence comes from Dicrocoelium dendriticum, assembly GCA_944474145.2. Taxonomy (NCBI): domain Eukaryota; kingdom Metazoa; phylum Platyhelminthes; class Trematoda; order Plagiorchiida; family Dicrocoeliidae; genus Dicrocoelium; species Dicrocoelium dendriticum. The sequence goes on from OX104064.1 coordinate 214,616,164, forward strand.
TAGAGGGTGTGGATCTGCTCCCAGGAGGACTTCTTGACTTAGAGTATGCTGACGATATTGCCCTAATCTGTGACAGCTCACGAACGTGTCAGGCGGCAATGGACAGATTAGCACTAGCTGTCCGTCACTTCGGGCTTTGCTTCGCACCCTCGAAGTGCAAAGCGTTCCTCCAAGATTGGTCTGGACCGCCTCCTACGCTGACCGTTTTTGGGGATCAGCTAGAAGGCGTTCAAAAATTCAACTACCTGGGAAGTTGTATCAGCGCCCGTGGGATTGAGGATGAGATCACGAACCGTATAGCAAAAGCTCCGGGCGCTTTTGCTAACTTTCGCCACTTATGGCGGCGGCGCGACATCACTCTTGTCCTGAAGGGTAGAGTGTACAATGTAGCAGTACGTTCGACCCTACTGTACGGTTGTGAAACCTGGCCGCTTACAGCAGCGGACCTGAAGAGGTTAGTTACGTTCGACCACCGATGCCTTCGTAATTTAGCTCACATTTAGTGGGAACACAGCGTGAGCAATGAGCGTGTTCGACGCCTTGTTTACGGCACAGGAAAAGGAACTGAACCGCTCAGCATCGTCATTTCCCGCACCAGTCTCCGATGGATCGGCCGCGTCTTACGCATGCCAGCCCACCGACTCCCGCGACGTGCGTTGTTTGCGCGCCGGGGGTGTGGATGGAAGAAGAGGAGGGTTGCCCAAGCGATGACTTGGTCGAGAGGAATGAAGGCCCTCACTTCTGAGCTGGCCTCGGTTGGAGCGTCTTGGCTCCCTGGTTGGGGTCCGAAAGACGATGAACACGTTTGGTTGGATACACTTGCTGATATGGCTAGAAGCCGACCTCAGTGGCGTTCATGCTGTGAGTTTCTTTGTCCCACCGCATCCCTGTTAGCCTCCCCCCTCCAACCACGATCTCATTATTTAGCTTGTGTAATTTCGCATAGTATTTTTTTTATGCACAGTAGCCGGCTGGTGGCTTGCCGGAACGATGCCTATGTGTTACCGGTAGCTCAGCCGGCTTGCATTAGTTGCATTTCCCCCTTTTTTCTTTGTATTGCGGCACAGTAGCTGAGGTGTTCCTCACCTTTAGCTAACGTGTATGGTGATGATGATGATTTCGACTGCTCACCATGGCTTTCGTAAGTCACTCTCGTGTACCACCAATTTGTTAGTTGCCAGAGAGAGATGGGCGAACTCACTGGATGCGGGTAAACGTATGGACGTTATCTACGTGGATTTCAGCAAAGCGTTTGACAAAGTTCCTCATGAGCGGCTTTTGTTCAAACTTCAAGCAATTGGTGTCTCTGGGAGGGCTCTGTCGTGGATCGCTGATTTCCTTTCAGACCGAGTTATGCGAGTTAAGGTCAATGATACGTATTCACCCTCCGTCCTTATGAGCATTGGCGTTCCTCAGGGATCTGTTCTCGGACCAGAGTTGTTCAAATTCTTTCTTAACGACCTACCTTCAACTCTCCGGACCGAATGTTTGATCTATGCTGACCATTTGAAGTTATGGATGGAGGTGGCCAGCGCTTAGGATGCTGACCGCCTCAAAAATAGACTGGATCGGCTGCATAGTTGGTCACTTAAATGGCAGTTGCCTATAAATCGCGATAAATGTTCTGTACTCCCCAACGGTGCTACTGAACCATTCGGTGTTTACCACCTTGGTGGTTATTTGCTTAATAATGTGAAACAGGAAAGAGACCTTTGTGTTATTGTATGATCTGATCTAAAAACCACCTGAGATACTTTGAGGAAGATTGCTGCGGCTAACAAACTACTGTGCTCTATCCGAAGAGCTTTCTCACGATTGGCACCGGGGATCTTCAAACTTTTTCTTCCATGTGCGTCCACTCCTGAAATATGGATTACCCGCAGTTCATCCGCTTACAAAGTTTGAACATGGCTCGATTTAGAACGTTCAGCGACGCGGTTCTAAGTACATCTTTGAGTTCCGACACCTGCCATATCACATTTGTTTCCAGCACTTGAATATGCTCTCTCTCATACCGGCGTCGCCGAGGCGATCTGATCTACGCTCGGCGCATTCTTCGAGGCGAGATGGGAATCGAGCTCCAGGGTTTCTTCCAGATTAACACTGAGTGTTCGACTCGGGGCCACTGCTGGAAACTGTTTAAACCTAGGAGACTCAGGCTTCGCTCTGGTTTTACCATATCGACTCGTGTGGTGAACGACTCTAACTGCTTGCCTGATTCCGTCATTGACGCGCATACAGTGTAATGTTTTAAACGATTGTTGGATTTCTACTTCTTGTATTTGCAGGTATCTTGTTGCTTTTTATGCAACTGTGACAATCTAACTTGTTGATTGCTGTTGTGCAAACACCTGCTATGATTGGGAGGTGATGGAGCCGACAAAGGTCTTTCCTTCTGCTCTCAACATTCCAATGATTCCAATGAAATTAAGCTAGGGAAAAAGTTTATTCGACTTCTGTCACTGTGAGTGCTACGCGGTAACTCGATTTTTTGGTGTGCCGTACTGATCGGGATTTTTAGCTGCATATTGTGGAAAACAGTGTTTGAATAAACACTTGTAAAAGAATTTGACTATTGTCAAGTTTCCTCTGATCCAAGATATCTTGGATCGATTAAAGCGGTTCTGGTCAAAGCGTCTTTGGCGTTTACTGGTAATTTTTCCGGTTTTCCCCAGTTTTAATCTCGTTTTGCACCCAGGTTTCGCTTTTTTATTGAGGTCGTTTGACTGTCGTATACTTGTTATAATTCCACTCTGTTTTCCACTATGTCGGTCTTGCAATGTACCGAGCCTTTTGTTCCTAGTGGCTTGGATTCTGAGGTTATCGCACTTTGGCAGTCCATGCTGCAGTATACCAATAACTGACGATTCCAGCGGTATGCATTGCGATGTCTGCAACCGATGATACCACAAGCTTTTTACGGACCTAAGTACCGAGCAGTACGCGGCGCTGGCCTTCAGCGAAATGTTGGTTTTCGGTTGTGCCACTTGCTGCAGCCGCCGGCAAGGCCGCGCGGCCTTTCGTACGAGAGACGAACCTCTTGATACCCGGATGCGGAATGTAGAGCGTTCGTTCTCGATACTCTTAGATCTTCGCCTTAAGATTGATCTGCTCATGAAGACGCTTTCGGTCTCTAGCAACGCATATTTGATCGCTTACACTGGAGATCAACGTGTGGCACCAACCATTATATCACCGGTCCAGATAACTACCGACCACAAAATGAAGCTGCCTCGGACGTCCTATCTAAAGCTACCCTGATCGACGCCGAATTGCTGGTTCAAGTGTCCCTTCGAGTACAGCGAAAGAGAGCCAGGAAACCCCGTACGCTCTCTGCTGAACAAGCAGCTGTAGTTGTTTCGACTCCGGAAACAAGCCAAGTGTCATTACTTGTCAGACCGTCTGACGGTTGGGCGAAGGTGGAGATTCTAACACGCACTACTTGTCAGCCGAAGTTGCCGGCAATCTCGGTTTTCACCGAGAAGGCATGTTCTGGAGGTTTGCTTGACTCTGCTCAAAGCGAAAAATGGTCAGGGGACCCTGCTTCCGTTATCTGTATTTTGGAGCAAGTAGAAAAAAGCAGACCAAATCAACCATGAAGCCTTTCGATGAAATAGATAACCCGAAAAAAGTTAGGCATCGGCGATGGAACGAAAAACAGGATGCCGTTGCTACATCATCACGGGGGCTAAAGACAGTCCCATCACCAGTGTTGAGGCCACCACCTCCAAGTGTGGATTCAAAGACTCATGGGGTTAATACACCTCGTCGTGGCGCTTCTTTCACGGATAGTAGCGTTGTATTCGGTAACGCAGCTGAATCTACTGCTGTCTTTCTTGCTGATCGCATGCTGGACGACCTTCAGTGGTTTAAAATGTGCATAACTAACCTTCGCCAGGTTTTTCAAGCGTTACTGTCAGGAACCTGATTAGACTGAGGAACGTCCCAATTAATGTACCAAACCTTCGACCGCGGCTACTTCGTGTGGTACTCTCTACCCCGGAGGAACACAGCGCTCTCATGCGGTTTGCGTTTAAGCTTAAAGGTACATATATTAGCGTTCAGCCGAACCTTCCGCTGGCCGATGGGCTGAAGCTAAGGAAGGCCCCCAAGGACCTCAAAAGCAGCCGAACAGCCGGTGAGCAAGGTCTCCGGTTATTGCGTTTTCGGGTGGTCAGCCGGTGGTCCTTTTCCCCCCTGCCACTGCCAATTTTGGTAGCACACGACCCAGGTCTGGATCTAACGGATGCTTTCAGATAGTGCTAAGTAATGTGCGCAGTCTAAGGAATAAGGTGTACGAGTTAGGTCTGCTTTTAGCAGGGTCTCCTCCCGATATACTCGCGTTCACTGAAACGTGGCTATCTCAGGACATTACCGATAAGGAGGTACATCTATCTGACACGCACTATTTAAATGCGATGGCTCCGCTGGCCGGCAGAGAGAGGGCGTCGCTCTTTATGTAATCTGTAAACTTGACATTTTGAAGACTTGCTTATTTCAGTCAGTAGACAAAACTGCTGAAGCTCTGTCGGCTGTGATTAGCACACGCTCTGTTATGGTTACAATTGCATTGTGTATAGAAGCCTTGGGAGCCTATCCAAAGAGGTACTTGACTTCATTCGCTCCCAGTCCGCAAACAAGTGTTTGGTGATGGACTACTCCAACCTTTCAGAGATTTGCTGGGCAGCTCTTTCTTGCCACTCAGCGTCAGGCGCTGCTCTGCTTGAGCTTACACTCCAAGTCCCGTTGCATCAGTTCATTGACCTCCCCACTAGGTACGTGGACGCCCAAGTACTGTCTATCTTAGACCTTGTATTTGCTAAATCACTCGATTTTGTTGGTGACATTATTTACGGACCTCCACTGGGTTTCAATGATCATGTTTGTTTGCTCTTCAGTTGTACTCTGTCTAGACGCTAGCAGAGTGCTGTTGAGTCTCGCCGGAACATATGGCACGCAAAATATCCATCAGTATGAGCCAAGGCTTCGGGTTTCCATTGTGCGATCTCAGACGACGATACTGTCCAGGTTGCCCGGGATAAATTTAAGTCCTACTTCACAGAGGTCTCTGCTCCCTTCATCCCATTCACAATGAAAAAGGAGGCACGAGCACAACCGCCCTGGATCGATCCCACTGGCAGGCATCTGTTCACAAACTGGTCTAGATGTTGGCGGACATACCGAGATGCTCCCTCCGCCTATACTTATGACAGGTACTGTAAGGCTAGAAATAGGTGTAAGCAACACCTAAGGGCTGCTTGGCTCAATTTCGAGAAAGGGTTAGCGGACGAAGCTTCAGAGAATTCAAAAATATTCTTCGCTTATGTCAGAAGGCGCTGCGGTTCGAACATGTCAATTCCAGTATTGATGCGTGACGATGGTACTCATGCGTATACGGACTATGACAAGGCCTGCGTACTTAGTGGGCAATATACGGCAGCGTTTGTAAGGGAAACCTATTTGACAGGCGTTGAGTTGGTTTGCAGGCTCGCAGAGGGTTCAGGACTATCTGAATTTATTGTAGCGGAGACGGAAGTTCGTGGGCTGTTAGAAGGGCTGAACCTTTCGAATATCTCTGGGCCTGATTTAATTCACCCGAAACTGTTGCATGAGTTGGCTGCGGAACTAAGTGGACCGCCAGCTATGGTGTTTCAAAAATCGCTTGACACATGTGCATTACCTTCCGAATGGAAGGAAGCTGTCATCTGTCCGATCTTCAATAATGGGGACAGGAGTCTGCCTGAAAATTACAGGCCAGTTAGCCTCACGAGTGTGATAGTCAAACTCCTTGAGAAACTGGTGAGAGATTCATTGGAGAGTCATCTGAGTAGATTTAATCTACTTAGCAATGAACAACACGGATTGCTGAAGGGATTTTCGTGTCTGACGAATCTGCTGGTGGCTCGCGAAGGTTGGGCGAATGCAGTGGATAACGGCCACGCACTGGACGTACTTTTCGTCGACTTTTCGAAGGCATTTGACAAGGTACCCCATATAAGGCTCGCGCAAAAGCTGACCTCCTACAGGGTATCTGGCCGCGCCCTTCATTGGGTGACTGCCTTCTTGGAGGGTAGAGAACAGTCTGTACGGGTAGGCCGGGGCCTATCGTTTAGACAGTCTGTCCCCATTGGCGTGCCGCAGGGCTCTGTCTGCGGACCGCTGCTGTTCTCTATCTATGTGAATGACCTACCTGCGGAGCTTGAGGTACCATCGCTGCTATTTGCTAATGACCTGAAGCTATGAAACATTGTCGATGTTCCTGGGGGCTCCGAAGCTATTCAGCGAGCATTGCATAAGCTTTGGGACCGGTCTACTTTATGCGTACTGCCTATAAATCAGGCAAAGTGCTCTGTTCTTCGATTTGGAGGAGGTTGTCCTAATAATACTTGATCGGTGGGGTCGAATTCCCCCGTGTATCTAGCCAGGTTGACCTAGGCGTCGTACACTCTTCGGTTTTACACTCCGGCGACAACTGGAAGAAGGCCGCAAGCAGAGGTTTCCGCATGTTGTGGTTAATCCGACGTTCTTTCGGATTCTTGACTGGCAGCATATTTACGAGACTGTTCTCGACTTTCGTTCGGCATTATCTGGAATACTGCGTCCAAGCTTGTCCGCCCAGCCTTGTCCTGGACAAAATGGAGCTAGAGAGGGTTTTACGAGTGGTTACTAGGTTAGTCGAGGGATTACGGGGACGGAGGTACCCCGAGTGTCTGCTTAGTTTGGGAATGCATTCAATGCACTACCGAACGCTTAGAGGAGACCTAATCCTAACCTACCGTATCTTAATTGAGAAGGTTGGTCCAGATTTATTTGAGCTATTCAGTCCCGCTAGATTGTCTGTTCTACGCGGTCACTACTTGAAGCTAGACAAACCGCAGTCCGATCGGATTAGGGCGGAAATCCGGGCTGTCACGCAGAGTCATCGAACGCAGGAACATGTTTCCGGAAAGTGTTATCAGGGAATCTACTGTTAAGGGGTTTGAGCGGCAACTTGACGCTTCTGGGTGACAATACGAAACCTTTCCATTTTCCTGAGTAACTCGCATCTTCGTACTTCGATTTTCTTTTCTCTACTTTTCTTCACGCACTGGTATTATTTTCTTATTTAAGTGCACTTCCTTATTCTGTACCTTCGATTTCTCTTCCTATCCTTTGCCTAATTCACATGAGTGCCACAGCAGGGACTACTAGGGCAGGAAACGTGGGCGTTACCTGGTTGGCCAGGTTGGGATACGGGTGTTCCGTTTTAGATCCATCAATATCTGAGCGTTTCATCAATTCCTGGCTCAACGATCCACTCAAGGTGGAACACTTACTGGATTCTCCGATCTTTCCAGTCCCATCTGAACTTGAACTTTGGAGTGTTAGCTACTGCTAAAAATAGGGCTCCAGAAGAGAGATAGCTAGGGAGGATGTAGTTGACGTCGAGTGCGTGGACGGAGCGTCCTTTGCAGTCGAGTCGCGCGCCAAAGGCGAAGATCTTGTTCGTGTTTCCAACAAACGGGAACAACGTTCCAACAGGCAAACCACCTAATTCCCTAATACATAAGAAAGCTACAATCTGAATATATTTTTTGAATAGTTTACACAGTCATACGGGGGAAGCTCAAGATAACTACAAGTCAAAATATTCTGTGCTCCGCAATAGAACTACTAGTCCGTCCACTCGCCATCTTGTTGGTGGAAGTGAAATCCTTTTTGTCACTCAGCAGACTGATCTAGACGTCGTCCACACCTCGGTCCTTCACTCTTGGGACAATTGGAAGAAAGCTACTAGTAGAGGGTTCCGTATGATGTGATTTACTCGCCGCACCTTCGGTGTTTTAACGGCCAATATTTTGTGAAGCTTTTCCAAGTTTTTGTGCGACCCCACTTTGAATACGATATCCAGACTTTTCCATCATGTCTTGCAAGGGACAAAATAAAACTGGAGAGGGTTTTACAATTAGGTATAAGGTTAGTGCATGGCTTACGGGGGCAAACGTATCCCAAACGTTTGCTTACCTTATTTATGTACTCAATGCACTAGCGGAGGGTTAGAGGAGACTTGATCCTCACTTACCGTATCCTAAGGGGTAAAATCGGTCCAGACTTTTCCTGGCTATTTAGTCCCGCCAAGCTGCTTAGTCTCCGAGGTCACCCGTTGAAGCTGCACGAACTGCGTTCTGACTGGGTTAGGACAAAAACTCGTTTATCGCGCCACGTTGTTGGACGTTGGAACTTGCTTCCGGAGCATGTAAGGGGATTTACGGTTGAAGGTTTTAAGCGTGTTAGATGCTCTGGAATGGCAGTACCAAACCTACCCCTTCTAACCGACTTGTATCTTCAGCTTTCTGTTCGCTATTTTTTCTATTTCTTATACCTTGGTATTATCATTATTTAGCTGACATTCCTCTTGTTTTCTTAACTTACCACGCACTCCGTTCGCCGGATCTCGGTCTCCGACATCGGTTGTCTGCGGGGAATAGCTTGTGTGTGGTGGGAACACCACGTTTACATTGATGGTGTTAGACGTTGCCTTCTGAGGTGGCTAGGTCACGGCGTACGCATACCGTGCGAGCTTTTATCACGGTGCATTCTTTTCGATCGCGCAGGGCCTCACGGGAAAAAATCGCGCGGCAAAACGCCATAATGTTGCCCTCCCGTCTAGCTGTTGCCGACTCTGGGCTGGGCATTCGGATATGAAGAACATCGGTGGTTGGCGACTCTTGGGGATATGGCGCGTAATCGCGGACGATGGAAGGTTTACATCAGTTTATGCATTGATTCAACTAATCAAATCCTTCATCGCAAAACTGACAAATGGCAATACGGCGTGTGAAAAATAGAAATGTACTTTATACATTTTCTCTTTTTTATCTTTGCATTCATTATGTTATTTATTCCATGGTTTTCGCTGGCTCGATGTCAATCGCATTTACATTTGCAATATATATATATTTATATATATATATATTCACATAAACCGGATTAGCAAGGTCGGTGTTGTCTCGTGCTTGCAACCGGATTCGATTGAAAAACTTGAAAATATCTTTCAAATGCCTGTCCTGCAGCAAGGGCGTCATATCTCGTTCCACATCTGTCCAGTGCTCATTTTGTAACGGATGGCTGTGCATCGTTTGTTGTAGCATCAGCGCGGGACTGTACCATGAGCTTCAGCTGTTATCAGCTTTCAGTGTGACACGTGCTGAACTCCAGGGAGCAATAACTACCCATCCCTTGATCGCCCGATTCTCTACGTTCCTGCTCAGCTGAGGCTGGGGTTTCCACAGATCACGGGCTTGCGCCTTCCTATCCAACTCTCAGATGCGTACACTTCGCGACTGCGGAGTGGACACATTTCGGATACTCGTGCGACAGCACCAAAAACTGCAGGACGGGTCAGTGTTCCTCAGCCAAAAACTTATGCGATTGTGGCGAGAAATGGCGTACCCAAAAATTTCGGTCAACCCTAACACAGCAGTATACAAAACGACCGCTAAAAAGACGCAGAAGTCTAAAACAGCACCGTGGCCTACTTCATCTCAGCTATGATTGGTTTTGGACAGAATGACGCAGCTGGAAGATCTGATCAAGAGTAACCCCAGCATACCGAAATCACCTATACCTTATAGAAACAAGCGTCCCTCCCATGAGCGGTGTCTAATCATCGCAAATGCTCCCTAGTCTAATAGGGAGACACCAACGAAAAGAATACGGTGAGCAAGCATACTTAAAGCACATAGTCTCTCTCCTGTTCGATAGTGGGGAAAAAGGGATTAACTTTGTCTCTGCATTTCGCATTGGGAGAAAGCGAGAAAACCACGCCAACTCCCGTCCTCTCAAAATTGTCTGTCAGGATGAAGAAGAGTGCCGCCGTATCCTCTGACGGACATCATGTCACAAGGGTGAAAATTCCATGTTCTTAGAGATCTCTCCCCAGAAGATCGAACCAAAATGAGGAACAGTTAACGAACTACGAACCCGTAGAGCAAATGGCGAGACCAACTTACACATAGTGGATTTTCAGGTGGTGCGAAACGTACAGAGATCCCGCTGCAAGTCACTGTTTGTCCTCCCTGAGACTTAAAAATAAGGACGAAGAATGGACTACAGGTAATGGTTGCAAAAGTCCGCAGCCTCCGGAACAAGTTGGATAAGCTACACGCCCTTACTTCAAAGCTGCTTCCTGACCTGTTGACCTTCACTGAGTCCTGGTTCACTTCAAATATCTCCGAATTTGAGGTCTACATCTCAGGATACCTACTTTTCCGTGTTAACCGATCTGGAACAAGGGCTGGTGGCGGCCTAGTTCTCTCCTGGAGAGCGGATCTTAAACTTCATCTCGTATAAGCTGTCAGCGGCGCTGTTGGTGGCGCACAGCTGCTCTGGTGCAGAATCAATCACGACTTCAAATCTCTTATGCTTGGCGTTGTCTACACAGCCCCGTGGGAACATGGCGCCTCTATGCTAGACTTTATCAAATTGCATGGAAACCGCAGAGATTGTCTTATCGTAGGTGACTTCACTGCCCCAGAGGTTAATTGGGACCTACTACACTACCGCCTTCCACCAGAGCCCTTTGACACTAGCCTCCTTCACACTGTCCTCAAAAGGAATCTCTCCCAGCATATCGCTCACTCGGCTTCTTCCCGACCAGACTCCGCACACCATTGAACTTGTGCTCACTCCGGCTCTGTTTGGTGCCTCAGAATTGACCCCTCTACAGCCCATTAGTAAACGCGACCCTTGCACGATCTCCTTCTTATGGACTAAACGTCTGGCTTTCCGAGCCCGGAGCGCACACCGTCAAGAATTCTGACGGACTGACGCATCCATGTTAAGGGTGGCAGCGAGTTCGTTGGACTTGAATGTTTCACAACACTTGGAACTCGATGCTGCTTGGAACGATCTAATAGAGGTAAGTGGAGCCGATGACCAAAAACGAGGTCGTGCACAGGCTTATCGCGGAGCACGTGAGCTGTCTGCTACATGCGTAGGTCACCAGCACGAGCGTGGAACGACCGAACTAACTTTGGGCATGAGGTGCAAACTGCTTGGCCAGCAAATACAGGCCCGAGTCAATGGAGGCGAACCATTCTGCCAGATATGGAATATCCGTCGGACGGTATTAACTCACATTTACTGAGAGCCAAACACTTCCAAAATTAGTATGCTTCGTTCACCATTAAACAGAACTGACCTATCGTGTAGAATTGACCCTGTTTATCCAGCCTTGGCCTTCTTTATCCCGTCGGTTGGTTGGGCGCGTGACTGAGCAATCAGGCGGTCGTATTCTCGCAGGCGTAGAATAGCTGCAGTGCAGCAGTACGAAGACAGCTTTACAACAGTGGCGACCCTAATCAGAAGAATCCAAGGATGTCCGTCAGTTTTGAACTATTTCAGACTCTGTTGCAGCAACAGCAGGCGCAGTTTGAGAAAGCACAGGTCAAGTTGGTCGAAACTCTGACCAAGACTTTGTCACTAAAAACAGGCTCGGTAACAGGAACAAGTGAACGTTGCTCCTCAGCTGAAACCTTGACCCAGCAAGTTTGTGCGTTCCGTTACGATGCCGATGCCGGTATTACCTTTTGAATCGTGGTTCTATAAATACGAAGAGCTGTTTTGCCTTGATTTAGCCGGTACTTCAGAGGACAAGGGAGTTTGCCTCATAGTGCGAAAATTGGGTGCGGCCGAGCATGCAAAGTTTATGAATTTTATCTTGCCGGTTGCTACTTTGTCCCAGATATTTGGATAGCAGTCGTCATTATTCAATATCCGATACAAGTGCCTGACAATGACCAAGCGAGACGACGAAGACTGGGTTATTTACTCGAGTCGCGTAAATCGTAGGTGTGATTTACAACACGATCTATTCTACAAGTTGAAGCCATTCATTGAACACGTCGTCTCATTCCACAGTAACATGCCTCTCGAAGGCTACCCCCTGGATCGAACGAGAACTCACGGCCAACCTGAAACACCGAAGAAAACTAAGGGATAAATTCAAACTTTCCCGCTTAGGCTCAGACTACTCTAACTACATGGTCGTCAGGAACTTTTGGTCCCTACCGAAACGTGAAGAGACAAGGATACGAGCATAGCCTGGCTGAACCATCTCTTTCTAGGCCAAAGAAACTGTTTACATGCCTTAACAGATCTTCTAAGCCCGACTGTGGAATTCCTACATTGTCTACGAATGAGCCAGGTATAACACACCATGATGAGGACGCCAAGGCTGACCTCTTGGCTCTACGGTTCTCCTCAGTATAGACGAAGGGAGACACACTGGCAAACAGCCATGTACTTGCGCATACAGTACGTCTGGGACATATCGATATTGATACAGCTGCTACCTTGGAGTTACTACTAGAACTGAACTCAGATTCGTCACCAGGCCCAGACGGGCTACACCCCCATTTTCTCAAGATGGTAGCAGCATTCATTCCCGTCCCACTGTCAAATTTTTCAGCTCTCTCTTAAAGCTGATCGATTACCTGTCAATTGGAAGACGGGTGTAGTTATGCCGAAATACAAGGGTGGAAACCGCCAGGACCCTGCGAACTATCGGCCAATTTGCTTGACGTCGGTCGCCTGCAAGATCATGGAAAGCTCACTAAATGTGCCATCCACCGACACTGCGAAGATCTGAACATCACTTCATCTACTCAGCATGGCTTCCGAAAGGGACGTTCCTGCAACCTTAACTTGCTGGTTGCAAAAGAGAAGTGAGCTAAGGGAATGGACGCTGGAAAACGTTTATATGTTGTCTTCATCGACTTCAATAAAGCTTTTGACAGAGTCTCTCATCAGGAACTACTCTCTAAGCTCTGCGGAATTGGCATAACAGGGAACCTCCTACTATTTATCAGTGACTTCTTGCAAGACCGGAACATGCAGGTCAAGGTAAATGATACCCTTTCATTTCCAGTGCCTATGTCCTGTGGCGTACCACAAGGCTCCGTTCTCGGACTTGTATTTTTCAAGATATATATCAATGACCCACCAAGTATGCTACAAACGGATTGCCTGATTTATGCAGAGGACCTCAAGCTATGGTCGGAAGTGTTCAGCCTCAATGACGCCGACCGATTACAGGAAACACTTGATCTACTACACGCTTGGTCTATCAAGTAGAGTTTGCCAGTCAACAAAGATAAGTGCTCTGTCCTTTCCGTCGGTGCTGCTGAACCACTGGGCATCTATCACATTGGCGGGCACCTACTCAAGATTGCCACCCAGGAAAAGGACCTGGGGACAATAGTATCCTCTGATCTCAAAACTACCCGTGACACATTAAGAAAACTGCTACGCTAAACTGGATGTGAGGCGTCATAAGGAGATCATTCTCTAAAATGACGCCGTAGATATTTAGACTTCTATTCACCTCGCACATCCGTCACATCTTTAAATTCGGACTTCCGGCCATAGCGCATTTATCGAAGCATGGAAGTGACAAGATAGAAAAATTTTGCGACCAGCCTCTAAATTTGTCCTTGGACTACGCGAACTTCCGTATCCCACCCGACTACAGAGGATGAACCTTTTCCCCTAATCTATGCCTCATTTATGCTAGGCGTATCCTACGAGAAGGATTGGGAAACGAGCTGCGTTAGTTTTTTCAGCTAAGACTTGGCAGTTCGCCCCGAGGTCACAGCTGGAAGCTGTTTAAACCGAGGAGGTTCAAAGTCCGCTCAGATGTTGCTCTCTCTCACTCGAGTAATTAATGACTGGAATCGACTGCCGGACCCGATTGTCAGTGCGCAGTCAGAAACGAGTTTCAAATGTTTGCTAGACATCTCCCTGCTGAGTACTCCAAGATCCTGCAGGGCTGATACTATATCCTGAGCTATGCCACAGCTATTCCGCCTGCAATCCTTGTAAGAAGTGAAGGAGCTGACACGGGACCTCCCTTCTGCTCTCTGCCACTCAATGAATGACTGCTGGACAGGAAATGTGGGTAGTAATTACTTGGCCAGAGTGTGATGTGGTTATTTTTATGCTTATTAAAACCTGAAACCGACCTATCAGATTCTGGTTCAACGGTACGCCGAAGGAGGAACATTCGCGAGATTTTCCTGTCGTTCCAATCCCACCTGAACTTGACTGCAGACCGCGCATCCTTCGCTTGGTTACCTCTGGGTTATCCAGCCACTTTCTGATGTCCACTTGTCAGCAGGCAATCAATATATTATTCGTCCATATTATTACTAGGCGGTTAGGATTTGACTTCTGGACACCTACTTTCTCTTTGTTTTCTGTTGCAGGTCTACGGCGGTCTACTCTACTTGTCGGCTACAGAAGAACCTGGAATCCCGAATTGGACCATTTTAGTTTCTGTGAATTGGGCGCTTTGTCCGTATGAGTCTACCATTCCTTGTTTTCATATACTTCCTTGCACTTTTGCCTCACAGCACCATCAGGTTCGCGCGATTCCTCATTAATAATCGTTTAGCGCGGACCTGAGCAATGTCACCTACTTCAACCTGACTGACTGTTTGGCTTTCTTTGCCCAGCGGATTTATCTTGTGAATACGAAAAGCTCGCAAAGGATTGCACTTCCCCCTTTGCAGAATTTCGACCCAAACAAAAGCAGGTGTGAATCTGGTACCGCTGTTCTGGCGTTCTCTTTCAGTAACGTACAGGAAGTGAGTAGTATGGATATAAGGTACTTTGTCTTCTTTTAACTGAGGTTTTAGCTTTCACTTCTCTATGGTTCGCCAACATTGGAAGGTTTCTGAGTCTAACTTTAACCTCACTTGCAAAGACCAATCTTCTACCTGTGCCAGCATCTCCAACGGCCGTTTGAGTCTCGATTGGCTAGGCGCGCCCAATGGATTCAGCTATAAATGCACCAAACCGTCACTGGTCCGGGCTTTTGATGCAGCAGGTTCCCCGACAACTCAAGCGCTGCGGTTTCAGTGGATTCAGGTAGGAGTTTGAATCAAACCTGCAAATTTGCTTTTTCTTTTCGTTCATTGAGTTGTAATGCATAGGGAATAAACATTAGTAACTTCGTCGATTCAGACAGTGGATTTGATGCATTTCGTTGCGTGACGACTCATTTCGTGGTCTCGTTGCATTTGCAACGGCGGCAGCAGGATCCTAAGGTTCTTAACTAGCGGTAGGCTAAAATCCGCTTGAAACGTTCCTCCTCCGACGCCTTACCATCTGAGTGACGTCTTTGCAAATGCGGTGTCTTCTTGGTTTGGATAGTTTCCATTTGTTACCTTGTGTCCAACAATCGGCCTTCAGCTGGGGAAATCTTTGTGGCTCATTTCACAATTTCCCGGTCCAGATGAGGCTACTCCGATGACCGCGGAACTGTGGAGAACATGTTCAGCCGCTGA
This sequence comes from Dicrocoelium dendriticum, assembly GCA_944474145.2. Classification (NCBI taxonomy): domain Eukaryota; kingdom Metazoa; phylum Platyhelminthes; class Trematoda; order Plagiorchiida; family Dicrocoeliidae; genus Dicrocoelium; species Dicrocoelium dendriticum. The sequence goes on from OX104064.1 coordinate 214,631,493, forward strand.
AGTCGAATAGAATGGGAGTGGCCACGAAATCCCAAGACAGCTTTTGTGGAACGTGTGTAAACCTTTTCCAGCAGGACTCATTTTGACTTTGAAGAGTTGAATGGCTGGTAACCCAAGTCCCAGATCGGATGAGCATATGGTGTGAAGGGAAATCGAAGCATCCCAGGAGTCATTGCGGCGATTGTTCTTCCTAAATCACTTAGCAGCCCCATTGCAGCAACGACCTTTTTCTGTGTGTCCTTACATGTTCTGAGTTCATAAGACACGATAATCAAGTTCGGTGGACCTGCTCTAATAGGTGATCTACACGAGTTGCTAGTAAAACTTTGGGAGCAGGAGACAGTCCCGACAGACTGGAACCGCTCCGTCATTGTCCCAATTTTCAAGGGAGGCTCCCGTTTGGTATGTGGTAATCATAGAGGGATCAGTCTGATTTCGATTGCCTCTAAATTGCTTGCCTCTCTCATTCTCCACAGACTGACTGGCACTCGTGAAAGCCAAATTCGTGAAGAGCAAGCCGGATTTCGTCGAGGTCGGGGCTGCATCGACCACATCTTCACATTGCGTCAAGTGTTGGAGCACCGCCATGTTTATTGGCGACCCACCGTTGTCGTGTTTCTTGACATAAAAGGTGCCTTCGACTCAGTCGATCGATGTGCCCTTTGGGACTGTCTGTTGAGGAAAGGTGTGCCTGATAAATATGTAAACATTATCAAAGCGCTGTACGCACATAGTTCGGGCAGGGTGAGGGTTTATGGCAAACTCTCGCCACCCTTCAGTATCACCAGCGGTGTGAGACAAGGATGCCCGCTGTCACCTTTCCTCTTCAACTTCGCTATTGATGAAGTCATGGAAACAGCGTTCGCTGGACACGACCTAGAAGGTGTGGAGCTACTCCCTGGTGAGCGACTTCTTGACTTGGAGTATGCAGACGATATTGCCCTAATCTGTGACAGCTCCCAAACATGCCAAACAGCACTGAACCGATTAGCACTGGCTGTCAGTCGTTTTGGGCTATGCTTTGCTCCATCAAAATGCAAAGTACTTCTCCAAGATTGGCAGGGACCCAATCCTGCGCTAACGCTTGGTGGTGATCTGCTAGAAGTCGTTCAGGAATTCAAGTACCTGGGCAGCTATATTAGCACCCGTGGGACTGAAGATGAGGTTACGAACCGTATAGCAAAAGCTCGAGGTGCCTTTGCCAATCTCCGCCACCTGTGGCGCAGACGCGACATTACTCTCGCCCTCAAGGGCAGAGTTTACAACGCAGCCGTCCGTTCAACTCTCCTATATGGCTGTGAAACCTGGCCCATCAGGTCGACAGACATGAAGAGACTCGTCACGTTCGATCATCGCTGCCTTCGCAGCTTAGCTCATGTCTGGTGGGAACACCGCGTGAGCAATGAGCGTGTTCGACGTCGCGTATTTGGTGCAGGAAGAGCGAGTGAACCGCTCAGCACGATTATATCACGCACCAGGCTCCGATGGCTGGGCCACGTCTTGCGCATGCCAGCACACCGACTCCCACGACGTGCATTGTTTGCGCGTTGTGGGTGCGGTTGGAAGAGGAGGAGGGGAGGCCAAGTGATGACTTGGTCGCGAGAAATGAAAACCCTCACTTCGAAGTTGGCGTCGGTTGGTGCATCCCGACTGCCTGGCTGGGGTCCTAAGGACGGTGAACACGTTTGGCTGGACACACTTGCTGATATGGCTAGGAGCCGGTCCCAATGGCGTTTGTGTTGTGAGTTCCTTTGTCCATCCCCCTCCTGTTTAGCATCCCCCTCCAATCACGATCTCAATTGTTAGGCATAATATGACTTTCTTTTACGGCAGCCAGCTGTTAGCTCTCCGGAACGATGTCCATCCGTTACTGGGGACTCAGCGGGCGTGCCACTGTTTGTTTGTTTTTTCTTTTCTTGCCTTTTGTATTGCGGCACAATAGCTGAGGTGTTTTCCACCTCCAGCTAACGTGTAATGATGATGATGATGATGATAATCCCGAGCTCTTTCTCTCGTGTGGTATTCCTGTTGAGAAATTCACCAAGGTGGTATCACTGAGTAAATTCACAGCGCATTTATCGCAACTTGCTGAAAACCACCACTTGGAAGTGCAGTCTTGTAGATGATCTAGAGCCCCTTTGTAGTTTGTCAGCATCGCGACGCACTGAACGTTTGGGTGGTGCGGTGGTTTGCTTGCCTTAGCGATTCATCGGGCTATGCTGGGTGGTGCTTTTGCACTTTCAAAACCACTCCTACCAGATTCGTTAATGGTTAGAGCCTTGACGAATTTAGTTTACTAGCCCTCCAGGTTGAGGCTTGAAGTGTGGGTGGCTCCTAACTTCATACTACGGACTTTGTGTAGACCAGTGCCAAAAGGTTGCTTCCTTGCGGCCAGGTTTTTTAACCAAAGGTTTTGGTTGAGAACCCTAATCGTTCTCCTGTCTAGGCTTGGACAATCTGACAGTATCCTGCCCACGCAATACCACTCAATGACTTTCCCTTCAAACCATCTCTTGATGCCCTAGCCGTCGCGGAGGATTATAATCGGCGCAATATCTGCTGCACCCAACTGGGTGGATATGGGTGAGGATGCTACTGCACAAGCCTTCCCCACTTCTTACCCCCCTTGCATTTTTTATCGTTACCGTCTTGTTCCTACTTCACTATTATCCCTGCTGTTTTCAACTCCCGAGTTCTCGGCACTCCCCATTCTGGTTTGTTAATCGCTTATCTTCTAGTTTCGACTCACGCGCATTCGTATGGCGTCGCTGTGATCTAGTCGACAATTCCATGTCCAGCCAAACGAGCAACGTCAGTTTACCCGTTTCCCTTTAGAGTCCTCGATTCTCGCTAAGACTGGCATGCCTCAATATGCTCACTGCTACAGATTGGCCAAAAGGCAGCGTTTGCCCGAACACGCTAGGTTCTATCGATCAACATTAACTGTTTATCGGAAACGCGCCTGCAAGATTCGAGGTCCTGCTTACCCTGCGACCTTCAACATGCGACACGCAGTGTTTTCTCTGCGATTGTCCTTAGAGTACGCAGCTTCAAGTGCCCGCCAAGCCGGTCTTGGCATTGGTCTTAGTCCGTGGGATGATGCTGGCCTGATCGACGACCCGATTTAACAGCCGGACATGCGCTGTCAAATTGACTGGCTCGTTCAAAGCATCGAAGTCACGTGGGGACAAATGGTGCTTGCTTGTCACTGCGGTCTACGCGCCCACAAATTGTGACCATTACTCTGTGAAAGACAACTTCTATCACTAACGTGCTTCTCCATCACGGCAAAATTACAGGTACTGTGGTTCTAACTGGTGATCTGACCGCCATGTTGTAAAATTTTTCACAGACGAGCCTCTACTAGGCCGCAAGCACTCTGTCCTCCCTCGTACTGATAACGGTGAGCGCTAACTTCCGACGCAGCACCCGCAGACATGTGACATGATGCCTACCAGCCTCGGATCAGCCATGGACGCAACTCGATCATATCGCGATCAGTTACCTTCGAAGAGGCTCTGTCCAAAACTGTCGCTCGATCTGGGGCACTTGCGTGAACTCCGACCACGCACTCATTTAGGCCGATCTTATAGTTCGCTTCGGTAGACACAAGTGATGATGTGAGCACATAGATACTTGCCAACTAACGAACTCCGTCGTTTTGAATGCATATCAAATACGCTGGCATCCGAGCTGAGTAAGCACCCACTGAACACCATTGACCATTGTTCACATATGTACCAGATGTTATTAGCAGCAGGTATGTCTTCATGTGACAAGACAAATCGTCAACTTAAGCATTGAGTCACAATACAGCAGCTAGAACTTCTGAATGCCCGCCGACGTATTCCGCCTGAAAGCGAATACAATGAGACTCACAAAAATCTCCGGGCGAAACTGCGTGCTAGCCTGAACAGAGACCGCGAAGTCTGGTGGTCTCATCATGCACCGGAGATGGGGAAAGCCGCTGTCTTTGTAAACCATCGGACGTTATTCCGTCTGATTAGAGAAACGGACAGCAGGAGACCTGGTGTTAACGAGACCGTATGCGACGGCTTGGCTCTAGACTTTACACGACATGGCTCGCAGTAGACACCAGTGACGCGTCTGCTGTCGTCTCCTAATCGGATTACCTGTTTAAAGTGTGTTTGGTACTGAGTTATCTGCGGGGTAATGGCTGATTATGGCACGTTGCAGTGAAGGCCGTATGGAAGCTGTCTCGCCGATGCCGCCTTATCTTTGCACGATAGCCGGCTGTTTGTGACGTTGTCTACACAAATTGTAGGCGCCTTGTTTAGGGCACTAAAGTTTTCAGTTAACTCTCCCTTCTCTCCCTCTTATTCTTTATTTCATAGGTCCTCATGGTTGTGTGGCAGCGAAGCATCAGTTCAAATGGCTGATGTACTGCTGTTGTTGTTGTTGATGGTGGTGGTGATCCGCTAAAAGTCGTTCATTAGCTTTGGTACCTTATGTTAGCACCTGTGGACTTGAAGATGAGGTTACAAACCGTATAGCAAAACCTCGAGGTGGTTTTGCCAATCTCTGCCACCTGTTGTACCGGCTTGACATCACCGTCACCCTGAAAGACAGTGTATAATGCTGCCTATTGTTCAACTCACTATAGTTCCGAAACCTGGCCCATGATGTCGACGCACATAAGGGGGCTAGTTACGTTCGATCACCCGTGCCTTCGAAGCTTAGCTCATGTCTATCGGGAGCACTACGTTAGCAATGAGCGTGTTTGGTGTCGGGTATTTGACGCAGGAACAGCGCGTGAACCGCTCAGCACCATAATATCACGCATGAGACCCCGATGGTTAGGACACGTGTTGCTCATGCCAACCCACCGACTCATGCGGTTTGCGATGTTTGTCAGCCCCGAGTGTGGATAAAAGAGAAGGAGGGGAAGCCAAGCGATGACTTGCTCAGGAGAAATGAAGGCCCTTAGTTCTTAGTTGGCCTTGGTTGGAGCCTCTCAGCTGCGAAGGACAACGCACATGTTTGGTTGGATACACCTGTTGACATGGCAAGGAGCCGACTTCAGTGCGTTTATGTTGTGAGTTTCTGTATCCCTTTCTCTCCCGCTTAGCCTTCCACTCCACTCACGACCTCATTTTTCAGCATAGTATCAATTTTGTTTCTTGTACTTTTTTGCGGCACAATGCCGGTTGCTAGCTTTCCGGAACGATGCCCATCCGTTACTCGTAGCTCATCTAAACTGTGTCTAATGCATGTCTTTTTCTTCTTTTCGAATGTATAGCGGCCCACTAGCTGAGGTGTTTTCCATCTCTTGCTGCCGTATCTAATGAATGATATAATAACTAGGTGGAGGTAATCTGCGCTCAGAGGGAAGCTGGGCACATGATGCGGTGGATCCAGTTGCCATGACCCATGTGGTCAGATAAAATCAAAAAACCATAACAGTTAACAATTAGATGCAAGAAACCGAACACAGAAATGCCACTGGATGCGTGACTGAGCCATGTTTGGTACTGTTTTCGATTACTAAGGTGGACCTTTCCTAGGCCCCCCCCCCATCCACGGAGACAATACGCACCGGCATGACCAGTCTCTCATTCGATTTCATCTGACCTTTGTGCCACATCAATGATTGGGCACCTCATGATTTCGCCCATCTAAGGTTTGTGACGGCGCATATTGCACGCCGACGAAAGCGGACAAATTGGCCATCATAAGCGGTTTAACAAACACTGGTGTGGGGCACCAGGAGGCTTATTGCTTAAAACCGACTGCGGGATCTCAACATTGCTCACCTGGTGTTCCCACCAGAGGTGAGTAAAACCCCTCAAGCACCGGTGATCAAATTCAGCCAAGCGTTTAATATCTTCAATACAAACTCGCCAAGTCTCTGATCCATAAAGTGACACCGGCCTTATTGCAGCGTTATACACCATACCTTTCACTGACAGTTTGATATCCCGTCGTCCCATAGATGGTTGTGTCTCTAAATAGTTGCGCTTTATTTGTTATTACATGACGTTAACTTAGTAATGTGACCACTCGAGGTGACAATTTTCAGGATAAGTCTACCTGTGGCCGTTCGTTATTATCAAAAGCCGTTGGAGTGTTGACCCAACCCTGCAACTTCTGAAGTACTGAAGTCCGACAAATCAACACACCATCTCAAGGTCCAGTTTCGTGGCTATATGCGCGCAGTGATTGATTAGGGTGGTTCCTATCATCTTCCAGGATGGTTTCCTCGGGATAGGCCACATCAGAAGAGGAATCTGTAGATGCTCCTTGGTCTAGGCTAAAATCGTCAGTTCAGCACCTCCTAATCTACCCTGGGCTCTACCTCTAAGCTTGTGGAGGATTGGATAATAATGTGTCAGCTGTACACCGTAACGACGCTATCCGGTTTTGTGCTAAAGCGAGAGAAGCACGTCTCACGAATTCCCTAGACTACCGTCGCTTGATGCGTGAGACGACGCGCTCAGCACGGAATGATCGCAACCGCTACTTGTCTGATATCACAGACAAGATGGAAACTGCATCCATATCTGACAATTTGGGTCATCTCTTTCCTCTTGTACGTTTAGATTCCGGCAAGCGCCATTCACCACAGCCGATATTGCCTAATTCGGAAGGTCATATTATCCGCGATACAGAAGGAAAACTTTCCAGATGGGTAGAGTATTTTAGCAACCTCCTAAACCACCCAATACACACCACCGCACTCATTTTAGCATTAACTCAGTCAGGATATAACGCAGAATGCTCACCGCCATCTCTCACAGAAATTGCTGACATCGTTCGTCACCTGAAGCCGAAGAAAGGTCTAGGAGCGAACGGGATTCCAGCGGAGATCTACAAATTTTGTCTATATGCTCTTCTTAACCATTTGCACGAACTCTTCTCGATATGGGAGATCGAAATCCGTCCTTCCTCGTTTAGTACCTCAGTACTACTGCCATTTCGCAAGATAGCTGACAGAACTGTATGCAGTAATTATCACGGGATTGTACTAATCGATGTGGCTGCCAAAACCTTCGCACGAATCTTGCCTTCCCGGTTTGCCAATTAGAGGAACCTACGAACTCACCATAACCAAGGTGGCTTTCTCCAGGCAGAAGCTGCACTGGCCAAATCCTCACTCTCTGTCAAGTACTGGAACACCGCTACCAGTTCCAACAGCCCATGTTTGTGTGCTTCGTTGATTTTCGAGCTGCCTTTGACTCAGTTGACCGCGAAACACTCTGGAGGATCCTACTTGCCGATGGCATGTCGGTTAAACTGAAATCTTACTACCGTTGCACGAAGGCCAGGATTCACGTCTATGGAGAAGAAACAGAGGAATTCAACATCAATACTGAAGTCCGGCAAGGTAGCTCACTTTCTTCAGTGCTGTTCGACTTCGCAATCGACTGGGTTATACATCATGCCCTTGAGGACTTTCGTGGTGTTCAAGTTAGCGCTGACTTCTGGTTGTCAGATCTACAATTTTCTGACGATATCGCTATCCTTGCGGAAGGTGCTATATCACTGCAGTCATTGCTAAATCGGGTTGACCAATCAGTCTTAATGATCTTCCTCGAAATTAACATCAGCAAGAAGAAATACTTCTCATCGTTAGCACCCACTCCTCCCCTTCGCTCTCCTTACATGGACAACACATCGAATCTGTTCCTGAGTTCAGGTATCTTGGATTCACTACACTCCCCAATGGTCGGGCTACATCCGAAATCCGGAATCATATTGACAGCGCTAGAACAGCTTTCTTACAACTGAGAAACACATTTTGGCGAAAGACGGAAATTAGTCTGAGAACATAGATCCGAGTGTTCTCAGCAACCATTCGTGCCATTTTACTTTATGGTTGCGAAACGTGGTCGCTGCGATTCGTAGACACCTGGAAGCTGGAAGTTTTCGACCACTGGTGTCTAAGACTTATCTTGCAAACGCAATGGCATGAGCGTATCACCAATGACGTAATCCGTAAGCGCTGTTACGGTCTTGTTAAGCTCACAACGCTCATCCAACGTCGCAGACTTCATTGGTTCGGTCACGTCCTCCGCAGACCAGACACTGACTTCACTAGGGCCATGGTTTCACCTTCGCGTTTCTGTGGTTGGTGTCGTCGCCTTGGTGGACAATTGAAAACGTGGCTCACTGCAGTGAAATCGGATTTCGGTCTTTTGGGACTCCATGTTGTGCATGGTGCTCGTCACTGGAGGAATCATTGGAACAGTATCTGCTTGGCTCTTGCCGCCGACCGCCGCGCTTGGTCAGCTGCGATTCGCGACATTCATGAAGACGGCTCATCCTGTCGCAGGAGCTAGCCGCAGTAAAGTCAAGTAAGTACATCATTATTTGGTGATTTTGTCAGATATAACGGAACTATAGTTGATTGTTTTCTCACATTGTTTTCTTCATTTCTGGCATCTCTGTCACCCCTTTTTGTTCCTCGCCTATTTACAATGAACTCTCCCTGGCACTGCATCCCCACCGGAATGATCAAAAGTCAGTAAAGGGCTGATAAGAGTTTCCTTGGCAAAAGAATGACATTAGGGGTACTGACGCTTCGCTGCTGCGTAACCACCGTCAGTCACACTTAAGCTACAGATACTGCGAGAGTCGCCCGATTCCTATGCAGACTCGAAGCCGTGCCCTCAGATTACAAGTCAGGCTTGTGATTCTTTGGGCTACGGGCTGGTATCACACAATCGACACGAATAGACGTACACGCTGCACACACATCAATGACGTAATCAACTACTCGAGTACACAGACAAGCAACAGTGTGGAAAACAGATTACACCAGCGTTCAGCGGCAAAACGCAAGCATCAAATAAGGTTGGAACGGACACTCACCTTGCCAGTGTTACACGCCAGAAGGCGCAACATACCAAACAGCGTAAAGCCGCCGGTTGACCGAAGAAAGGGGTACATTAATTAGTCCGATCCATTCACTTCTCTCTCTTAACGTATGTTGCCTTCCAATATCGTACTCCTTGTTTGATCAGTCTTAGCATACTCATCGTGTCGACTCACTAGCGTTCCGTGAGGCGGTGCATATGAGTTCTTCCCATTCGGCTGTCGAATCGAGTCCATCATCTGCAGCCGTCGTCACCTAGATTTTTCTCTAAACGTTTTATCATGGAGTTGCCTTGCATCTACGTGATTGTTCCCATTTTCAGCGTGACCTGCATGATAGATCTTGTGACGTTTGTAAACCGTGCAATGATCCATGTAGCTGATCGTTTCCAGCACCCATTCCAAATGCGTCTGGCAGTGTGCCACTTCAACCTTTCTAATTCCTAGGATCTTCTGAGTATTTCATTGTCTGATCGTAGCCGATTGACTTACTTTATCCATTTGTCACTTCTAACCATTATCTCTTAGAATACTTTGTTATTCCTACCAACAGCGACTCCACGTGACCAACTTCCTGAATTTCGGAAGTTTTATGCGTAGATCCTACAATATTAAAACTACTTATCTATCTTTTCTTCTCTTACTTTTCGCGTGCTATATTCTTCACTTCTGCGACTACGACTGTCAAGTACGAGCCAGATTTTCCGTCGCATCACACATTTCTCAGATGATCTTACACCCTGTCGCGATGAGACCTTGACTTGGTGCGACGGTTTGCGTACTTCGTCGACCCATTAAGGTGTACTGGATCGTCAGTGGTTAGTCCTGGAGTTAAAGATAGCTTCTACCAGCAGCTACATGAACTTCTGCATTCCTCCAAAAGTACTGATATAGTCATTCTTGCCGGGAACTTTAACACACGGGTTGGCCGCCTTCCACCAAGCCAGCACCACCTTGGGGGTAGTTTTGGTCTCGGTGGCAGTCGATCAGACAATGGAGACAGACTGCTTACTCTTTGCTCTGATCATCGCTTGTATCTTTCGATCACTAGTTTTCGGCACTCGAAGAGACACTGCTACCTGGCGCCCGCCCTCACAAACGCAAGAGTGCTCCCAGCTTGGCCACATAGCAATCAGCTACAGATGGCGCGGAAACGTAACGGACTGCCGATCGTACTGGTCAACTTATCTAGACTCCGATCACGCATTGGTTCCTGCTAAGGTTTGCACGCGTTTCGGAGGATCACATAAGCGCGCTCACTACCGACCGGACGTCGCAAATCTACAAAACCCTTCGATTTTAACCAAGTATCAATCCTCAATGATAATCCTGCTTGGCTCAACTATTGACGGTGATCTCGATTCGCAGTGGGCGCATATCAAAGATGCCTTCGTTTCCGCCAGTATCGACACTTGTGGACTTGCCCGTCACCCACGGAAGCATTAGATTTTTGCCGTCTCCTCGTCGCTGATGGACAAACGCCGCTTGATCCCATCGGATTCCAGACATAGTGAAGAACGCCAATCCATGGGTCGAGAGTTGCGCAGGAGTCTGCAAATGGACCGTGAAGCTTGCTAGTCTCTCTGGTAATACCAGAAAACTTTTCCATCTCATTCGAGTCACCGAAGATGTTCGATGTGGTATAAGTGAAACAATATGCAAAGAGGATGGCACCTTAATCACCAATGTTCAACGATGGTTGGAGCGATGGGCCGAACATTTTGGCTCACAGTTTTGTTGGCCCCCAGCTTCATCTGCTACCTCTGGCGCTCGCGCTGTATCCGAGTGGTCTACTCCCACAGATCCTCCCTCTTACCAGGAACTCGAGCAGGAGCTCCGGCACATGAAGCGTTATAAACTCCCCGGCCGTGATGGTCATCCTCCAGCTCTATTTAAAGATGGTGGCGCTTCGCTGGTTCGAGAACTCACCGCTTTGTTCTCGAACATTTGGTCGAAAGAGGAAGTTCCATCATCTTGGAGTGACTCGATAGTCGTCCCCGTCTTCAAAAAGGCCTGCGCACAAACTGCTCCAACTACGGAGGCATAAGCTTAGTCCCCGTCATTTGTAAGCTGCTGGTGTCCATCATACTTCGGAGGCTATCCCCAACGCGCGAATCGTTACAACGAGGAGAACAAGCTGGGTTTCGCCCTCGTAAGAGCTGCATCGATCAAATCTTCCCACTTCGCCAGATCCTCTAGCTCCGCCATGTGTATCAGAGACCAACGATTGCTGTGTTCTTGGATATCCGTGCAGCCTTCGATTCTGTCGATCGGACGGTATTGTGGCACCGCCTACTGAGGAATGGTGTCCCCGAGAAGTTCGTCTCCATACTGCGCGCTCTCCATAGTCTGACCTTCGGCAGGGTTAAGGCTTATGGCAAGCTTTCGCCTACCTTTGTGGTCTCTAGCGGAGTTCGACAAGGATGCAATCGCTCCGTTTCTATTCAACTTTGCCATTGAGGATGTCTTGAAGCGATTTGTTGAAGGCTCGCATTGACCTCCTCCCAGGTAGTCGAGTTGTTGTTTTGGATTATGATGATGATATCGTCTTGCTGGGTGACCATCCACACGTCTTCCAGCTTCCATAAAAACGTTTGGCGATTGAAGCATCAAAGTATGGTATGTATTTTTCGCCATCCGAGTGCAAGACCCTCTTCCAAGACTGGCAGACGCCGCTGCCTGCACTCACTTTTGGTGATGAGACACCAAGGGTTGTGGAAAGCTTTGTCTACTTAGGAAGTTGCATCACTGCTGGCGGGGCTGTTAGAGATGTGATTGAGATGCGCATCTCGAGAGCACGCCTCGCTTTTTGTAGGCCAAGGCACTTGTGGCGTCGCCACGACATTCGTCTCTCCGTCAAAGGGCGGGTCTATTGTGCAACTGTTCGTGCTGTACTGTTGTACGGATGCGAGACCTGGGCCATTCGTAGATGACTTGCGCAGGCTATCCGTCTTCGAGCACCGCTATCTGCGGTCCATTGCCCGTGTGTGGTGGCAGCACTACGTAAACAATGTGGAAGTTAGACAGCTTGTCTTGGTACGAGGAAGCCACTCGCTCGAGGAGCTGGTCTCACTACATCAACTGCGGTGGTTGGGACATGTATTGCGCATGTCTGTCCAGCGTTACCCCCGTCGTGCGTTGTTTGCGGTTGCTGGACAGGGCTGGAAGAGACGGTCTGGTGGACAGCCTACAACATGGAGAAGCCGCATGAAACAGCTGACGAAACAGTTGGCCTCGGCCGGTTGTTGTTGACTACCTGATTGGGGGCGGAGAGATGCGGATACTTGCCAGTTGAAGTCCTTGAAAGCCATGGCTCAAGATGGATGTCAGTGGCAGACGTGTGTTGCGGTGTCCCTTTTTCCTCCCCCTAAAAAAGAACAAACTGAAAAATATTTCAAAAACTGTGAGCGGTAAGGTAGACAAAAAAGCTTTTATTGTTGCTTTTTTCTTATTATTCATACCGTTTTCTTATTCTGCCATGATTTTGATGGCACAATATCTGTACCACAGATTATATATATATATATATATATATATATATATATATATATATATATATATATATATATATATATGGAAATATGATGCTCATTTCTGTGAAACTAAATCGTTGCGAACTCTTGCTGCCTTGTAGACAGTCTTTCGAGACAAAGGCTTCGGTTGTGGGCTTTAGGCATCCTCCTGTCTAAATCTGGATGCATGACAATATCTCAGGGCACACACAACCGTGACTACTTCTTCAAACTTCATTCAAGTACTGCATCGGCCGTCGCGCCGATTATCAAGGATTGTCTTATCTGCTGCACACATCAGGAGGCATAAGCGACAACATGCTGCTGCTGGCGCCTCCTTTCTTTCGTTTCCACCTGTTTTCCTTACTTCTCTCGCAGTACCCATTATTAGTTGCCCTTCTGTAGTTCTCAGCTTAATTGCCAGCCGCCGTAATGTCAATACCATTGAGCAATCTGCAGCTACCTTCCGGCACCACCCACTGGACGCCTATCCTCAACAGCCCCTTATAAGGCCACGTTGTCCTGTCTTCCTGGTGGCGTTCATCGTTCGCACTCCAAGGCAAATCGGTCAACACACTGCGCTCGCACACACATTGGACACACTGGGTATTTGCATATGTTACGTATCCGAAACTTGGTTCAGTAATCCTAATGGGGTTGTTGAACTAACTGCGCCCGGTTTGTCCGCTTGCTATTGGTTGCACGCATCCAGTGAAGCTGATGCGACACTCACTGTGAACAGCCGTTTGTGTGCAGCCCGTTCGACGACAGCGACCAAGGTTGATTCACGAACTAATACAAGACACTGTTTGTTTGTGCTTTCAGATATCATAGTTTTTGCGGGAAATATGAATGCTTAAGCTGGTTGTCTGACCTCTACACTAGCTTAGCTAGGTGGAAATTGTTGGCGAGCGTCTGTTTCAACTGTGTGCGGTGCACCAGATGTTTCTTAGTAGCACTGTTTTTAGACAAAGTGGGCGCCCAAGTGCCAACTGACATCATTTTGTAGCTGACCAGCGATGGATCCAAATAGACCAGGCTACCATAAGTCACAGGTGGCGTGTTTCTATCCTGGATTACTGCTCGTACTTGAGTACTTGCGTTGACTCTGGTCATGCCTTGGTACGCTGTCGTTTTTCCGTGAACTTTACAGGGAGGCGCATCAACCGTCTCCATCGATTGGCAACTGCGAAATTATCTCAGACACTGCGTACCTAATTTGTGTTCTCTTGTTCTAATGACGCTGAGCTTCACTGGAATAGGATCTCGGTAGCCATACACGACGCCGGAACATCTGCTTGTAATACTATCAATCATCACCGCACCGATATCCGATATGTCGGTGAGCCTGTTAGAATCCAGAGGAGACGGCCCGCCTGGCTCTGAGCACAATGTGACCAGACGGACTATTAGGTGCGGAGTGTGCGTACTGTCAAGGAAGCCTAGTGTACCAGTCAAGCTCAATAAATGGAAGAGGCGGAAGCAGTAGGCAGTTATCACAAGCACTTCCAGCTGACCAGTATGACTGGTTCCAAGAAGTTAGGCGTCAGTGAGACAATCAAAGACAGCGCGAGTGCTATAATTCACAATAAGGAGCGCCTTATGGTTCGTTGGGTGAAAAACTTTCGAGGTTAGTTCGCTTGATACTCTGCTTCCGGACCTCTTCCTACTCACGTTATGCAGTATGAGCCTTGGAAGCCTTTACAACCTCTATTGGGGAGTGAGGTCCGGAACGGGATCCCAACCTCCAATCTTTTTCATGCTTTTGGCCCGAATTTCCTCCCACTCGCACTACTTAAGCATGGTGTTGTGGTCTTCTGTAAAGCATTAACCTCCCTGTTCGAACACATCTGGAGGAAAGAAACTGTCCCGGCTAACTGACGCCGGTCGCTTATAGTGGCCGTAGCACCGACTGCCAACCACAGAGGTGTTAGCCTAACGCCGATTGTGCCAAAATTACTGGCTTCAGTTCTCTCTCGTCCCCTTATTGTGGAACGGGAATCACGGATTATGGAAGAACAAGCAGGTTTGCGCCCAGGACCGGTGGCTGTATAGTCTATATATTCGCTATGCAGCCGGCGCTAGGGCAGAGTCATGCATACCGCAGGCCGAGAATAGCTATGTTCCTCGATTTAAAGAGTGCGTTCGATCCAATCGACCGACGCTTCGCGCTTCGCACTTTCAGAGTGCCGTATTATTGCAGGACCACCATCCACTTGACGACCCCTTGACCCTTGATAACGAAGAACTCGATGTAGTTGCTCGATTCACTTACCTTGGCACTTGCATCAGCAGTGATTGGTGCATAGCAGTTAAAGTCAGTTCACGTATTGGAAAAGCCAGAACTTCCTTCTTGAATCTGTGACGTCTTTGGTGGCAGGAAGGAATTTCTATCCGCCTGAAAGGTCGTGTTTCAAAGGTCACAGTGAGGGCCGTCCTACTCTATGGGGTGAGACTTTGCCTCTTCGGTCTGAACATCTGTTGCACCTTCATATCTTTGATCATTGTTATTTGCGGAGCATTGCTGGTGTCAGGTGGCAGCAGCGCGTCCGCAATGCTAATGTGCATAGGCGAGTGCTAGGCAGTGACACCCCAGTTAGTTTCTTAGAACAACAGATACCACTGAATAAGTTGCGCTGGCTTTGACATATACTACGTATGCCTGGTCACCGCTTACCGAATAGGACCTTTTTCTGTCTGCCAGTCAATCTATGGGGCACCGATAAAGGTAAAGAAGATAAAGAAGGCATTTGTGATCAGATTAACCTTTCTGTGATTGCTGTAATCCGAATGTGTGCCTCTCTTAACAGTATGGACCATAATGGTGGGGCCTCAGCCTACTGGGACAGTCTCCTGCTCACTCGGATTCACCAACAAGTTGCACAGTTTGTCTGAAGGCTGAATGAAGTCTGTCTGCTCCCGGGGCCTTGTACAGTTTTATTGGTCTAACTTCACGTTCGACTTTCGGGCGTGAGGGCGGATCCAAGGGGACGGCCTAGGGAGTAGTGCGCTCAATCGCCAACAGAAAAATTGGTAACTTAAGTTGAATAAGCTGCTTTTCAAATTGTTCGGTTCGGCACTCAAAGCGATTTGAAAAGATGTGGATTGGCTGCCTATTCCGTCGCATATAGCTTCACTAATACCCGGTCTCTTGCTGTTCCTTTCTCTTGTCAGACGGAATAGCTCGATTTTACCAAGGACAGCAGCTGTCTCCTCCGTCGATGCACATAGTGCCCCCCAGGCTTCTCGATCTCACTTCAGGCTAGCACGCAGTTTCGCCTTGAGATCATTGCAACTAGCTTTGTGTCCTCATCCAACCGGAACATGTTGACGTGCGTCTGCAAGATCTAGGAACTACGTAAAGATTTAGTATCCAGGTTTGCGATTTGATTTGATATATGGAAACTTGCCTCCTGCTACTAACGCATGACAAATATGCGATCAGTGGCCCTCTACCGTGTTCAGCTTGCGCTTACACTCTTCGGATGCCAGCATATTTTGATACGTAATCAGAACATCTGGCTTCGCCAGTTTGCTGGTGTCTATGCGCTCACAACGTCTTTGTATGTGTCCACCGAAGCGAACTGTAAGATCGGCACAAATGAGTGCGTGGTCGGAGTCTACGCTGATGTTTCAAATCGAGCGACAGTTTTGGACGTAGCCTATCCAGCAGTAGCTGATCGGGATGTGGTCGGTTTACGTCCATGGCTGGTCCGAGACTAGTGGGTACAATGTCACCCCTCTGCGAGTGCTGTGTCGGAAGTTAGTGCCCTCGAAAAAATGCCGAACATCTTTCCACGACTGCAACTGCTCACCCTTATCATTACAAGAGTCCACACCATGTTATCCGCCCAGATGCAGCTTATCAGTCGACAACTTTGGCCTCAAGCAGCACCGTATCCGTACTCTTTCTGAGACGAAGAAGCTCGTTCAATTGATGATAGAAATCATCTTTCGCCGAGTCAGCGCTACGGTTTGTGACGGCATAGTCCGCAATGACAAATAGGCACCATTTATCCTTGCTCGACTTTGTAACCTGGAACGAGCCAGCCATATGACGGCGCACATCCGGCTGTTGACACGGATCCAGTCGATCAGGACAGCTTCAACTCGGGGACACAGAACAATGCCCACACCTCTGAAGTTGCGTCACTTCCGGATAAGCTTAATGAGAAAGTCCCACCCGTGTCGCATGTGGTGGATCGTAGGCTAATCACAGAACTTGAATCTTGCAGGCCGCTTTCCGTAGTAAGCAGATTTCGATGCATCAGCCCGTAGCCTAATTTTAACGTGGTTGTGTTGTAATCTGACGGCGCCGGTTCGAGCCTGTGTTGCCGGAGGGCGACCCCCGCAGTATCCCTAGTCCACGTGCTACCGATGGTGGTTGCATGGCAGCGAAGCATCTGTACTGCGTACTAGCGTACTCCTGATGCCTTTCTGGTGTTCGAGAAATTGCTGCCTGTTGGCCAATCTGCAACGTAGTGCGCACCTTGAGGCATACTGGTCTTAACGAGGATCGATAACTCCAAAGAGAAATGGCTGAACTAACGTTGTCCGCTGAGTTGAAAATGGACTTGTTAATTCCACTAGAGCGACGCAATGCCATTGCATGTGAGTTCCAATTAGAAGTCAATCGATAATTGAAACAAGACGAGGAAGGGCCAAGAATTGGGGGTAGAAAACCGGGGAGATTAAAATGTTTCGAGCTGGCCGATAACGATGAAAAAGCGCAACATGGGTCATAAGTGAACAGGAAGGACTCAGCAGTGGCATCCTCACCCCTATCCACCCTGCTCGATGCAGTAAATTGGGCACCGTAGATTATTCTGTATGACTACCAGAGCATCAGAGAATAGTTTGAAGTGCAATTCATTGTATTGCGTGATTAAGGTACTATCATGTTGCCCAGGCTTATACAGGAGGACGATTAGCGTTCTCAACCAAAGCCTTTGGTCCAATGACTTGACCGTAAATCAACGGGTTTTTCACGGCTACAGAGTATCCGTTTTACGAAGAAAAGAGCCGCCCTTGTTGCAACCCTCAACCTGGTGGGCCAGGAGACTGAGTTTGACTTGTCTCTAACTATTAACGAATCTGATATGTGTGGCTGTGTAGGTGCAGAAGACACCACAGCATAGCTCAATGGATCACCGAGGCACACAAACCGTTACACCACTTTAACTTCCGGTCTTGTCGCGATTGAACAATTTGTATAGTAATTTGTTCAATGATATTACCACGAGTTATGACGCAGATGCCAATATGAGTAAACCGATCGGTCATGTAATGATGGTGAGAACCGGTGGTGTGTGTTTCCTTACTGCAAGTCTACATACCGCATGCCAGTGAGCACAGCGCTTGCATGGGAGTTGCGTCCGACTCAGAGAGAACCATATGTTATGCATCCTCTAGATATGACAATTGACTGTCCAGCATGACCTCTACCAAAGAAGAACTGAAAGTAAACAACGGAATCATGATCATTGTGATCACAGGGTTGAAGAGAAATGGGTCAATCGAGCAGTCCTAACGCACACCACACTTGCCACAATGAATTAAGGGTATAGTTTCCCACAGACTCACACGATCACGGGCGTCGTGACTGATAGATCTTGGAATATAGATAAACTTCTTTGATACACGATTCAAAGCTTTACACTGTTAAGCTTGCCATGATAGTATGCTTTTCAGAATGATAACATTCGAACAGCTATCGACGAATGTAAGTGTGGTCAGTGCACATTCGGCCAATGATCATTCATCTCCCCTGACATGTTGTACGTTCATAGCTTGTAGGCTATTGAGAACAGACTAATTTTCGCCGGACTAATTTCGACCCTTTTAAAGTTGAGATTGATGGCCGACAACCTCCAGTCAGAGGACACTTTCTCCTTGCGCCTAATTGTGTCGAACAGGGGAGCCCAAGCCTCCGTTGAGCTAACACCGTTCTTCAGCAACGATGACTGAAGGTCATTTGGAACAGGTGCCTTACTTCGGTTTCTTGAGAACAGTCCATGTCTGATCCCGTCTGTGATAGGACTTGTTAACTCAGCTTCCCGTGAACCCTCAGGGGGGCCCAGCTAGCCATTCTTATATGTATGGTCGGTTGGATTGCTCTTCAAGATGTTCGGCCCAGCATAATGAACGACGTAGCTGGGAGCGAATCAATTATCCACTTTCCAGCATTTGTTTCACTTAGTATCGTTGAGTCGCGCATCGAATATGCTGGAGCAGTACGCCTTTGGTCTTCTCTATCTCATGGGCTTCTACTATCCACCAACGCCTGAGATTGATTTTCGAACTATTCTTGGACCGGTGACCAAAAGGATTGCACGCCTGGTTTGCAACCATTATGTCACCGCTTCGGATCCACGTAGGGGCGGCCGTCCTCGCGGTGTGCTGAACCCACGCGCGAACGGTGGTGGCCGCGTGGTAACGAGGCGTACTGCTGATGACTTCTTCTGACTTCGTCAGGAAACACTTCTGGGTTGCAGACACTGAAACTGATTTCCCGGTAAGATCACCCCGTTGCTGTTGGGATGTAGAAAACAGCACCTTACGTCACACTTGGAAGGGTTGAGAGAGAGGTACCAGAAGCTGGACCAATTCACTAGTTCGTCTAACCCCCGTTGGAGTTTCGATGATTGGGGCTATGCATCCGAGGACGACGTCATCAACATATTTACAGCGGATGCAGTTTCATGAAATAGGGAAGCTTTCAACGTAGGCGGTGAATAGAAATTGGGCAAGATGGCTCCCCGCAAAACATCACAATTGACCCGGAGCACAGAATAATTTTTACCACTCAGCTGCGTGGATTGGGTGTGATTAGTAAGTAATCACGTATCACACCACTCACATATGGAGGGACGCCGTTCTCGAACAAACTGTTGAGCAGTAGTGATCTATTGATGCTGCCAAACTCGTTGGTGTACTCAAGAAATAGGAGCCATACGCTCTTGCATTTAGTATCCAACGCTGACGCAATGGCATACACCAGCTAAGACACCGCATCTAGTGTAGGGCGCCGTGGTCTATAAGCAAACTGAAAATGCGGGGGATGTGTAGTTTTTCAAGCATCTTTAGCATCACGGACGTACACGCAATTTGCCGACATTTTCGAGGTCTTTTTTTATGCACTAGCGTTATTCTGACTGATTTTCCAATGTCGGAAATGGTACCAGTCGTTAGGCACGTGTTGTAATGCCGCTGCCCATACGGATAACCTGCCTAAATCTGCTGTGCCGCCCCCAACCAGTTCAACCCGCTACGAATTGAGAACGCCAAGAAAACAGCCAGACCGAGGGATTTGCATTCTAATTTTATTGTATGAGAGCATAGCGCAATAAATAGGTTGTAGGAAACCTCTAACGCAACGAAATTGGAGATGCTAATTAATATTAACACAAATCAAACGGTTCAAGTTCATGGTCCAATTTGCCGTTGATTCCACATAGATTCGCATTTTGGTCTGTACTTGAGTTCGTTCTCTAATTCTAGATCGACCCTTTCTTGCGCCACGCTTCTCGGCTTGTGCGCTGACTCTCCGTAACACACTGATTCAAGACTTCTGACACAGGTGCTGTTAAAACATTTGTGCTCTATCTTTCAGAGCGACTGTTGATAGAGCATCCGGTGTACTAGCCTTGCTTGGCTTCAGCCTTTTGAGCTCCTTATAAACGCTTCCGGAAGCAAATGAAGTATGATTCTGAGTAGTGAAAGAAGGCAGAGGGTGTGTGTAAGGAGCTGAACTCAGCGTTGAGTTCATCTACATCTTCTTTGGTGAGGATACCAAAGGAATTCTTTCCGTAGAGTTGTTTTAGAAGTCTCCATAGGTCACGGCAACTGTGGTTGCCTAAAACGGTCTAAATGTAAACAGCGTTTAATCTTTTTATTTCTGCTTTTCTCGCTATGGACTGACGTTTAACACGAGTAGTTAGCCCATGTTTGTAAGCCTGTTCTTTCCTCCTTAGTTGCTCGAGCAATGGAGATGAAAATCCGTCATTTCGCAAATTGTCTCATTGGGACAACATAAATCAAGACAGAAGTTTAGGTAGTCTGTGAGGTGTTCGCATTGCTCTGACAAGTCATCATTTACAAAACTTGAAATATCAGTTAAAGACAGCGTTGATTTGAGTTGTTCTGCTGAGCAGTTCCGTCGTTTATCTGTGCAACTTAACTGGCTTTGCTATACAGCTTGTGCAATGTCGAAATTGCCAAGAGGTTCCGAGGTCCGGAACTTCTTTTAGGTTTGGGATTGGACTGAGGAATGGCGTTTTCCTCTGAGACAGGACGCAATAAACGACAAAAATCTACCTGGACCATGGTTGTACACCAAATGGATTCAACTGCACTCACCACCACAACCGTTGTCCAGTGTGAATAACTGGACACTCCTGAAAAGTATACATGATCTGAAAAATTCAGAAACTTTAAAATTTACTCACCTGGACACTCAACAGTACGACTATTCGTGACTCTTCCATCCTCGACCGGACTCAGCGATTATGGCGGCCCTGGCCAAGCCATCTGATCAGCCAACAGTCAAAGTTGGAAGTCATTCGACTGCGAATGATCGAGGATGAAATCAGTCGGCAAGCTGCTTTGCCAGTTATACATTAGTGTTCAAAACTTCTTACGGCAGTGTTCCAGGACGTAGTGGGTTCTCGTCTGACAAGCGTTCTCCCTATAAAAGCCACAAATATCCGTTTAACAATACTGCGACTTGGCGGATGTGACTCGCCACTGAATCAAGTCACTGCCCACAACTGCATACTGGCAAGTCGACTAGAGTCATATCAAAATATTTCCTTGACACTACAATAAAATGATACCCTCTGTCTACATCTACCGTTTTCACTTCATTTATAGAGCCTTGACTGTGTACACTACGCACACTTAATCCCAAAGTGCCCTCATCCACTGACAACTATTTTTCCTCATGATTACTTCCTCCCTTTGTGCAGCCTGTACAACTTTCGGCCACTGCCGATTACATACGTAACATCGTGTCTGTTGCGAAACATAACTGCTTGTAAATTCTGTTCATGGCTGCTTTGGTGTGCCTCGATAAATTCGCGAATAAACTATGTATTCATTTATAAATCTTAATGCGCCTCTAGTCTGGTGGGGCATTTCACCAAATTGGCTAAACCCATGGTGTTAATAAAAGTTGTCACTTCTATTGAAGTCTTCGGCAAGAACACAGACGGAACATTTTAATTTTTGTTGCAACTTTAAGGTAAGGTGGTGTACAAACCTTTGCAGCTCGGGCAGCACTGTGTGCGGAGCTACATACAGGTTCCTAACTAGGAGAATTAGAAAAGCGCTTAGAAACTAATTTACACTCCAATAATTACCACCTTACTGAAGCCGTTATGTACTCTGAGAGTTTTGAAACGGTTTTACACCAATCTTTGTCATTCTGAATGATGATGTCTCTTTTTCGATGTTTGGCATTTGCTGGGCGATCGAATCTAATGTGGTGGTAATTATTGTGATTGAGGACTTCATCATCAATGTCATAAGGCAACCAAGTTTCATACAACATCACTACACCTGCATTTATGAATTCCCTTCACTGTATCATGTTTGCTATATCATCAGTTTTCCCGAGAAGTGTTCGTATATTGCTGGATATCATCAGCGAGCTTTGCGCCTTTTTAACGGGGCAGTGCGAGCCAGCATGATGTTTTTTCTTTTTTTTCAAGACCTTGATAATTCTTCTGAAAGTGTTTCTTATCTGGTATCCCGATTCAACAAGAGGCGATTTTCATACATTATCTCGAAGGTAAATCAACTTCTCAACCGTGTATGATAATCTTGGTAACGATATAATTGATTCAGTTAAACAAAAGGTAAACTAATTCCTATAAACACAAAGAATCCGTATTGAGTAGTGTAAAATAATATTCCGATGATAACAACAACAGCCGAATTTGATGGCTTATCCATGGGTGGTCAGGCACATCGACTAACCCGTTGGGTAGAACAGTTCAGCAAGCTCGCTGCGACACTGCTGCTTACTGACGTCACACTCCCCATTTTGAACGTGATTCGATCTGAGCTTTCTATGTTAAAACGTAACAAAGCTCCTTAGCCTGGCGATTTTTCTTCATCTTTGCTGACAGATGGGGGTGGATTTTTTCACTGGACTGGCTGCTGTGTTGAATACGATTGGGGACATTAGCGACCTGTCTCGCTCATCTTCAAGAATGGCCAGCGTATTTTGCGTGAAAATCATTGAGATACTAGCCTTATCTCCATTCTTTCCAAACTTTTCACGGGTAGCATTTCTTCGCCGATTTAATAGTCCCCTTGCGAGTCGAATCACCGAGGGCCAGGATGACTTTCGCCTCTGTCTTGTTCTCACCAACCATATATTGTTCAAGTGTTGGAGCATAGATATCTTCAGACGACTGCTTTTGATGATTTGTCTTGATCTGAAAGTCGCCTTCGACTCTGTTAAGCGTTCCACTCTGTGGCCCTGCCTATCTATGAAGCGCGTGTCCTATTTCTCCTTTTCTCTTCAACTTTGTGATCGTAACGGTTGTGAATCACTCGGCTGTTTTGAATTGCGAGTTCCGCCAGGTGATCGACTGATAAACCTTGGGTTTGCGGACGACGTAGCCCTCTGGGTCTGACGCAGATGTTATGCAATCAAGACTGCATAAACTGGTGCCTAGTACTGCACGCTTCGACATTTGCTTAGCTCCTTCAGAGTACAACGTGCTTTTACCCGACTGGACCGACATACCTCCGGTCCTAGCTACCAGCGAACGGTCACTTGAAGTGGTGGATTGATTCACTTGCAGAAAAGTAAAACAGTGGGTCCTCTTCAACCATTTCGTGAAAGCAGAGAGAAAACATAGGTTGCGATATGTCGACATTTCGATTGTTCTCTTCAGTCGCAAAAACAATACGAGCAGAAACACACAAACAATTATTTACCTGGAAAAATACGCAACACCAAACAAAATCTCACAGTCAGGACCGAGGCAACCGAATTGATTGCCTCAAGTTTCTGTACGCATATCACAGGTTGATGAGTCTTAATTAACAACGCCTCACTAGTTGCCAACATTATCGGGTTTTTGTTGCGTAATAACACTGAACGCTGTCTCAGGACTCATGTGATGACGGGTTGCCATGAGGTGCTTGGTGTAGACAATTCCTCTCCGATTAATTCTCAGATCCGTTCCATTTTGTTGCGTAATCATTTTAGCAAATGCTCAGCTACCCTCTGGGCTGACGATTTGTTCTGTCTATGTGAATGTCAACACAACCGCAGCTGAGCTGTTAAACTACGTGAGAGGCCGCACTACCTGACGAGATACTCTGACGGTTATGAAGAACAAGTCCTCGCGTGATATGCCTGAGTCGCAACTGGACTGTTGTGTAGGTGCGCTTTAGGACGGACCGGAGCTTGCGTCCGATATCGTTTGCCACGTGGTCCCCCTTGAACGGCAAGAACAAATAAACCTCCTTTTTCTTAGCTGTCAGCACGGGCGTTTTCATTCTGGATATCCATTAGAAATTCAGGTCTTGTGTAGCATTTCTTCTTCGGCTTTTAACGTTTCAGGGCTTAGATACGTCTAACCCGGTAGGAGAATTTCCACTAAGCGAAGTTTGTATGCGATCGGAGTGAAGCTTGGAAAATGAAGGTTTTGTCCACTCCAAGTCGATTTTCGGTGAACAGTGCGCTACACTGAAGAGAACAATCGAAATGTTGACACGTCGCAACCTCTATCTTCTCCCTGCCTTGACGAAATGATTCATTTGCCTATGTAGTTGTATCACCTCTGGTGATGACATCACTGAGGAACTTACTTCGCGTATCAACAAAGCCCCTTGTGGCTTTCCAGAAGCTCAACCATCTGTGGAGATGGCGGGGTATCAGCCTGTCAGTGAAAGGTTGAGTGTGTAACGCTGTGATAAGACCGCTGTTACTGTATGGATCCGAGGCCTCGTCAATTCGCAGTGAAAGAGAGAAAAAAAGGAAATATGACTGGAATACCGACGCTTCGCTCCCTCGTAACCACCGCCAGTCGCACGTGGGCTAGGATACTGCGACCAATGTGACAGCTCGAATCCATTCCTTTAGATCATAAGCATGTGATCTTTAAGGCTGCGGGCCGGCAGTTCGCAGTGAGGACATCAAACAATTATACATGTACATACATCTGTGTTTGCGGAATATTGCTCACATCTGATGGAAGACAAAGTGAGGATTGCTGAGGTCCGCCAGTTGATTTTCGACAGCATTCTTCGGTTTCTTCCCTCAACTGTTTGCTAACGCTCAAGCGCTTACATTGGTTGTGTCTTCCTTATTCCTGTTGACTACCTTTGGCGGTTCGCACTATACGCTGGAGCGGAATATAGATCGGAGCCTTCTGAGTGGCTGTCTGCCGGTTGCCGAAGTGATTATGCGCACACATTGTGCTCCGTATGTTACTCTTCCGAGGTGCTGGCGACCTCGCGCTGTACCCAGCTCACGTGTGACAGACTGGTTGCGTAGCAGCCAAGTGCCGGGACAATGAGCCGGCGTACTGCTTAGCTTTTTTCTCTAATTAGCCGTACTATAGCACTATATAGCCGTCCGAGACAGGTCAGTAAGTGTGGGTTTAATACCTGTGCATAGAGACTGAAACTATTAGTGTAGCTGATATACGAGGTGTAGTGTCAATGACAAATATGCATAGAGAAATAATACCAGATCCTACTTCATCGATATTTGGAAGAAATCATATAGCAAATAGCCGTTTACTTGGGGTGAAATCAGTATATTGAAATAGCGTTATTGATGATGGGTAGTAGTGTTTCTTGCGAAAATAGCGAGTGTCTCGGTTTCTCTTTTTATGGTTTATTATAGACGCACTCGTTGTTGAGGTATTTCAAGTTCGTTCTTTGGCTTTAGTGTCTTATGGAACCATATCTGTTTCGTCATATAGACAGGGATGTTCATCCTTTTGGAGTGCCATCATTTCTTCGGTGTGATTGTCGCCATGTGCTACAGGTGTTCACCCATAAGTGTCATTGATTTGAAAATCACTTATGTGAATATTGAGGGTTACACTGGTTCTGCGAGAGATAGAGAATCTGACTTGTAGCACCGGATGTGGTGATGAAAGCCAGTTAGAAATAGGAAAGCCGGACAAAGACTAGATTTTGTTTAACAATTCTGTCATGCAGGCTCACGTTTGTTGCAATATACAGAAGCGATCGAATCACGTGCATGTTATCGAGTATGACGGTCTCTCAATTACTAAGTAGTAGCGATTTCGAGATCGCCATTGCCGTTACTAGCTAGCCCAAAGGAGTTGAAAATACCCCGATCTCAGCCCACCTCAGACGGTACGACTCAAAATCATTGGTTTAGTTTCAGACGAAATAAATCATGCAGGTTGTCCCCGGTGCACATGATTCATAGTGTTACTAATGAGTCGATGTATTTGAATATGCTTATATTTGCTTCATCGCAATTAGATTCCAAGCGGCATAAGTAAGCTACCAATCCGGAAAAGCACCAGATGCTGGTTCGTCCTATTGGGGCTCGTCAATGGTGCGCATCCTTAGGTCCCCTACTGGGGATCGAACACATGACTGCTAGAGGTTAACGCCAACTAGCCAGCAGTTTATGCCACTGAACCCTGGGGGACGACAGCCGACCATTACGAATTGAAACTTAACTGCGCTATAGCCGGACCCACCCTCCACTGCCATGCAGGTTACTGCTCGTGCGGATGATAGTGCTTGGCCGTCCGGGTCAGGGCTTCCCTTACCAGCGTCATGAATCCACACCGCATTTTGAAGAGTGGTAGGGCCTAGTTTTTGGTTACCAATGTGTAGACGGATTAGGGTATGCTTCGATTTGGTTCAGCTCAATTAGACTACAAGCCGCATAGGTAAGCTACCCATCTAGAAATGCACCTATGCAGGGTGCAATCTAATTGCGACGAACCAAACAAAATATTGGAATTGTTTCGGATTCGGGTTGCCAAACGAGCTACTGAACCAAGTACTTGAGAATGTATCAGCTCGCTGATCGAACTTACCGGGTCCGCTTATACCATCGCAGTGGAAGGGCACAAGTTCAAGCCTCTAGTGCTGTATTTTGTCTCCTTTCATTTTCTTCCGGTTCATCGTGTTGTACATGAGAGGAACTGTATTTGGTTTGTGGTCAACTTGTCTCAATTACCAAGCGCGTAGGTGCTGCCATTTTTGCACTGTCTTAACGATCACATAGGCTTCCTTTTCTACCGAGAAATAACGCTTCTCAGCGTAAGCTAAGTGCAAGAAAAGGCTCTTTGTTTTCCCTTGCGGTTTAAAGTAGCCTGGATATAGAAACAAATTTTAGTAACTCAAGTCGTTCAGTTGGTGGTCTGAGTGTTCGCTGAGCTCGGCAGGTTGACTGCAAACGTCTCGTCACCACTTGAGGTGACATGGTCAGTGCGCGTTTATTTAGCACAACGGCGCATATAAAGCGTCAGTACGTCAGCTGGGATAGCTACATCAGAGGCATCTGTTTCAACGGCTAAAGACGCATAAGAGTCGAAAGCAGTATGTATGACACTCCGTTAATTCCCCAAAGGACTTTTAGACAAATGGTGGCATGGTAAATTTCGTGGTGCCAACAATTGGGCTGATATTGTCGGAGAAGTGCCGTGTCCATCTGGATTAGTAAGTGCACATCACTGTCACTGTCCGTTTAGCCTTGACGTCGTTGGGATGCGACAATCGCTCGTGATTTACATCAAATATTTATTTCGAGTTTTCTTATCCAAAAAACATAATCTGCTTGTGCCCGAACACGCTTTTTGTCTCATGTCAGCGACGTTCTAAATATCTGCATTATATCTATGTTCTATATGCTCTTTTCCACAAGCGATGACGTCTATGTAAACAAAGGTATCGGTCAAATTTTCTCTGATGAATGTTTCATCATCAGTATTTCATCAATCAGTGAAATCAATAGACGCCATTGGTTACTCCGGAAGGTATACATCGTAATTGCTAGAGAACTCAAAAGCCATATACAACCATTCTTCATCTTGGATTGGGATTTAATGGTATGCACTTTTTAAATATCTATTAAGCGTTTCAAACGTAATGATCTGGACTATTTGTCCAACATCGGCATAGGGTAAGCGTCGAGATGTGTAAATCCATTCATCATTTGGCTGTAATCTACGATCCTTCATCGTTTCTGTCTTTCGTTTGTAGTGACCAGTGCTGGGCTCTCCATTTTTCGGAGCGGATAAAAGCATTGTCTTCGGGACATTATCCTCTGTATTTTTCGCTATTGACTTGCACTCCGGTGCGAGATAACGTAAGATACGTTGGACCTCGATGTTCGCGCCAGCTAGACTGCGGACACACGTGAATAGTTTTTTTTGCCACCAAACGTAATCTCCAACTTCCATAGTCCGAGAAGGAGATTTGAGCACAGACTTTGTAACACTGGATGTTTGACGTTGTGGTAAGCGTCTACTTGGTATGTAACTGTCATGTTGCAATATTCAACAAAGAGCGTCTGCAGTTGGATTGCAGCTATGGGTATGCGCGTACGAGACGGATTAATCTTCCAGCTCAATTTCTAAGCTACAACGCTGAGACACAGCGTTCGGAATTGCCTTCATTTATCGATGCTCAGCTGCGACCCGTTAATTTGTAGCCAGTTAACGGCCCACGTTAAGCAACCAAGTAGCTGGAATTGTTGATTGAAAAATTACTGATGTCTTCTGAGAAGTATTCTTCTTGGATCAGTCTAATAGGCAAACTTCTGAAGTCAAAAGCCATTGTTAGCGAACATAAGTTTTCGACAATTATTCATCAGGCTAGTAAAATTATATACCAGTTTCATCGATTAGACAGACCGTTGGGGTCGTTAAAACGGGGTAAAATCAGTTTACAAGAGGCCAGCTATCGCCATTAATTAGCCTCAGTGGCACGAAGCTATAGAAGTTGTTGTAGTGGCCGTTCCACGAGCTTTTTCTATATACGTGACGTTGTAATATCTCGCTATTGTGTCTCTTTAAGCCCACTTCTAGCAAGTAAAAACATCCATTTTTCTCTATTTCCGCATTATGGGCTTGGTTAAAACTGTTGGTAATGTCTTCAATATTCTGGCAGGACTGAAACGTCACAAATATGTTATCAGCATAACAGAGGTCGAGGTTAAAACTCGCGGTGGTTGATTTTAGATTCCCTTGTACAAACATGCATATGAAGATATCAGCGCGGCCCCGGATAATCGATCTAGGTATATGCGCAGACGGATGCTAGAAGCCGCTGAAGCTACAGCAATCTGGTTATACAAACCAAACCTGTGCTGAATACTGTATTATAGAACAAGCAGAAATGGATTCTGTACAACTCTTTCGAAATATGGCGAAAAACGTTATAAAAGTTGTTAACCGTGAATATCCTTGTCGTTCTCATGTAATATTTAAAATATTCGACTTACGATATTTCTGGATTCACAAATGTGATATGTCCTCGTAAGTGTGCAGTCGTTCTCTGAATCGAATAGAGGCAAAATATAAATCTAACAACGTTTTGAACTGTTGCACAGATGTTGCCTCAATCACATGTTCGGGCAAACTCAGCAACGATGTATTCACGCCTTACAACTGCCCCGATCCGATCGAGTAGTGTCTTTTTTAATCAGTTGGACCGGGTGATAGCTCCGATATCGACCTAATTAATGGCAATAGCTGACCTCTTGTAAACTGATTTTACCCCGTTTTCACGACCCAGCAGTCTGTCTAATCGATGTAACTGGTCTGGTTTTCGTTTGTTCTCCGAGCGGAGGAGTTGTGCTACAGACGTTTCGTCATCAGCGAGGTGACGTCCTCACTGCTTAGCGTACAGCTCGTAGGGTGGGTCGTCGGCTCTTGATCGATGGTCAAGTGACGTTTGGAATTCGCTTTCTCGCTTCATGTCTGTTTGGAGGGCAGCTCTAACGAATGGATCAGTGAACCAAAATGTGTGTATGGCTGGACGCTAAACACGTGCGTTCGTGTGACCTCGAGCGCCTTGCACGTCCGGTTGCTATATTTTTGAGACATTGTTACGCAAATAACCATCTTATTACACAGCTCCATTTTCCCGTTTTCGTCTGGCCTAACTACTGGCGACGAAAGTAGCGGTTCAGTTTGATGCAAAGAAAATACGACGAACTATATCGTTTTCAGTGGAGCAATTTACCGTAATATTTCAACATCAACTGAAGCAATTTGAAGAAAGCCAGACACGATTGCTCAAGAACATGTTTCAGCGTTTCGCGGTTCAAGAAAGACCACCCAGTGCTAAGCAGCGATCATCATCGAATGCGATTGGGAACAGCATTTGTGAGTTTCTATATGACCCGGATGCCGGCCTAACCTTCGAATCTTGGTTCAGAAGATACGAAGACGTTTTCCGGTCCGAATTCGCTGATGCTGACGACGGATGGAAGTGCAGACTGCTTTTTCGGAGGCTGGGAACCGAGGAGCATGATACGTTTCTCAATTTTATATTGTCAAAATGCCCCAACAAGTTTACCTTCCACCAACATGTACCTCTGCTAAATGACATTTTTGGTGAACAGTCTTCCTTATTCAGCGTCCGATACAGCTGCATGAAGCTCATTAAGTGCGCGTCAGACGATTTCGTAACTTACGCCAATACCGTCAGTCGTCATTGCGAGAGTTTCTGGCTAAAACTATTGTCAGACGACCAGTTCAAGGCCTTAATTTTCGTTTGTGCTCTCCAAGCGCCCGAGGATGCTGAAATACGCATGAGGCTGCTTAATAAAATTGAGCAGGACCCGTCCATCAATCTCATGTCTATCACTTCCGAATGCCAGAGGTTAATCAACTTGAAGCACGATGCGAACATGATTGCCGAAGGCCACAGTCCATGGATATGTTGGCGGTATCAAACCAGCGCGGGAGTACAGCGACGGTCCAAAACTCATTGAAATCAAACAGACCACCATCCACATGCTGGCAATGTGTCGAATGACACTTCATCAAATTCTGCCCGTTCAAGAAGCGTCTTTGTCATAAATGCAACCTTATGCCGCTGCATACCTGGACGATATCACTATCATGGAATGTAACCAAGAAAATCTACATCAACGAACGGAACTCGTGCTTGACAGAATAAAGGTGTATGGTATTCGCCTACGAATGCACAAGTGTGCGTTTTTCACCACCATTAAATACCTGAGCTTCATCTTTGACCAAAATGGACGAAGACCTGATCTATCAAGCATCAAGGCGATCAAGGAAATGCCTCTGCCAAAAGACGTAGCGACGTTGAGACCATTCCTGGGTATGATGATTTATTACGATATCTGCCTGCCCTCCATGCACGATCTACGTGAACCATTAAACCGGTTGCTGATGAAGTACGTCCCGTGGGTCTGTACTACCGAATGTCAGGAAGCCTTCGACAGCATCAAATTGTCACTAAGCTCAGAACTGATGCTAACGCACTACGATCAAAAACTACCGATTGTAGTGGCATCGGATGCATCCATTTATCGAGTTGAAGCAGTCATCTCCCACGTTTTTCCAAATGGGTCTGAGAAGCCATTCGCTTATGCCGCTCGTTCACTGCTAGTGTCAGAAAGAAAGTATAGTCAACTTGAAAAGGAGGCTCGCTATTGTGTTTGCAGTGAAACATTTCCACAAAATGTTATATGGCTGTCAATTTACTTTACTAACGGACCACAAAGCGTTTCTTGCTATCTTCGGCTCGAAGGAATTCCTGTATATACGGCCAATCGTCTGCAGAGATGGGCGACAAATTTGCTGGGGTACGATTTCAACATCTAGTACCGGTCGACGAGCGACATCTCTCAGGCCGATGCGCTGTCACGGTTGTTAGACGAACAGTACCAGCCAGAAGACACTGTCGTTGCAAATGTCTCAATCGAAACGGAAGTTAACCGTGTACTCTCTGATACTGTGAACCAGCTTCCAAAATCTTTCAATCAGATTCGAGTCACCACCTTACGGGATTCGCTGCTGTCACAGGTGAGCACATTTTACCACTCACACCGGCCTCGAAACTTTTTCGACGCACAGCTACAACAATTGTTCCAGGGACGAAATGCACTATCGATCGTCGAAGACTGTATCTTTTTTGGTGAACGTGTCGTTATCCCAGCCGACCTTCAATCAGTTTCATACTGGACACCCCTGTTCCAACAGGATGAAAGCTCTAGCGAGGAGTTATGTGTACTGGTCGTTTATGGATTATCAAATTGAGAAGTTAACACGTTCCTTTTCAAATTGTGCCCTAGCAGCTAAGTCGCCATGGAAATACGAACTGTTCTCTTGGCCAAAGCCAACGAAACCATGCTTAAGGGTTCACCTTGATTTCGCAGGACCAGTCGAAGGACAGAACTGCTTACTTTTCATCGATGCATACAGCAAATAGCCCGAACAAAAATGGGGAAATCGGACAACCCTGATGAACGCCACTTGTGGTTGGAAAGCTATCCGATAAGACACCGTAGACCCTGACTCGGCCTGTAGTGTTCGAGTATGGAGCACGAACGATGTTCACATATTTCGTGGGAACACTTTCCCCGCAAGTATTTTGAACAAAATCGATCGATCGACTGAATCGAACGCATTCTTGAAATCATCATACATCATCATCATACATGTTAGCTAGAGGTGGGGAACACCTCAGCTACTGTGCCGCAATAACCTCAGCTACTGTGTCGGTCTGCGGTATGCGTGACGCTGCTCTAGCACCTGTCGCAAAGTGAATATATGGTCTATACAGCCACGTCCTGGGCGGAAAGCGGCCTGCTCTTCGCTTATCCGAGATTCACGTTCCGCAGTGAGGCGACGAACGAGAATCGAGGCCAATAATTTTGGCACAACTGGCGTTAGGCTAATACCCCTGTGGTTCGCACAGTCTGTACGACTGCCCTTCTTGTATATTGCCACTATAATCGATTCACTCCATTTAGCCGGGACACTCTTCCTTCCAGATACATTCGAATAAGGAGGTCAGTGCTTTGCAGAGGACCTCACCTCCATCCTTACATAGTGCAGGTGGGAGGAATTCTGGGCCAGCGGCACGAAAACGATTGAGGGCTGTGATCGCGTTTCGGACTTCGACCTCCGATGGAGGCTCTAAACTAACCGTCCATGGCTTGCCGTGCATCACCTTAGTAGGAAGAGGTCCGGGAGCAGGGGGCCAACTGAACTGATCTTGAAAGTCTTCTGCCCAACGAGCCATACGGCGCTCCTTATTGTGTATCAGCGGACCCGCGCTGTCTCTGATTGTCTCACTGATGCCTGGTTTTCTGGGACCAATGGTTCGGATCAGCTGGAAGAGCTTGCGGTAATTGCCTACTGCTCCTGCCTCCTCCATTTCCTGAGCCCGACTGGTCCACCAGGCTTCCTTGTCAGCACGTAGGCTCTGCTTTAGTTCACGCCTAATAGCCCCTCTGGTCACATTGTGTTCAGAACCAGCCAGATGGTATCTTCTGGATCCCAACAGGTCCACCGACCTCGGATATCCAGTGACCGGTCCGATGACGATGGATAGTGAGTGCCACAAGCAGATGTTCCTGCGTCGTGCATGGCGGCCGAGATCCTATTCCACTGAAGATCAGTGTCATTTGGACAAGACAGTGAAAGTTCGGTGGCAATGATTTTGTTTTACAGAAATGGACGTCATCCCATTTCAAACACCCAATCGGTAGGACCAGGAGACTGAGTTTGTCGAACCTCTAACTATTGATAAACCTAGTAGCAGTAGCTCTCAAGGGGCCCGGAGGCACCACCCAGCATAGTTCAATGGGTCAAATAGATAGACAAGCCGTCGCACCATGTTAAGGTCCAGTCTCGTTGCGACCAACGGCAACCAGTTTGGTCGTTAGTGACTTCATTTCTTGCTGCCAAGTCAACTTCTGTCCACCTCGAGCCTTGCGCCACCCTACACCTGGCAGACTAAACAAGGACCTCCTAGGTAAGCGGTGACCAGGCATACGTAGCACGTGCCCGAACCAACGCAACTTATTCAGTGCTATCTGTTGTTCTAGGGAGCTAGCATGATTATCACCACCGAGTACTCGCCTACGCAAATCATCGTTGTGGACGCGCTGGTGCCATCCGCCTCCAGCAATGCTTCGCAGACAACGATGATCAAAGACTTGAAGGTGCCTCAGATCTTCAGACCGAAGAGTCCAAGTCTCACTACCATAGAGCAGCACGGCTTTCACTGTGACCTTGTATACTCGGCCTTCCAGACGAAGGGAAACTCCCTTCTGTCGCCAAAGATGCCGCAGGTTCTAGAAGTTAGCTCTGGCTTTTGCAATGAGTGAGGTGACGTCAGTTTCTATGTGCCCATCATTGCAGATGCAGCTGCCAAGACAAGTGAAATGATCAACCACTTCGCGTTCCTCGTTAGCAAGCGTCAAGGGGTCATCAAGTGGCTGGTGGTCCTGCAGCTACACTTTTTACTTTGAAGGTGCGAAGTGCATACCAAATAATGGGACCACTCTGGACAGGGTATTCAGGGTTGATTGTGCCGCCCCAACATGGTCGAAAAGCAAGACGATATCGTCCGCATAATCTAGATCAACTAACTTTTCATCAGGCAGCATTTCAACGCCTACATGACTCGCCTTATGCTTGGCTCGAGACGTTACAGGACGTGGCTCGCAGTAGACACCAGTGGCGCGTCTGCTGCCGTCTCCTAATCGGGTTGTCTTTTTAAAGTGTGTTTGATGCTGAGTTATCTGCGGGATAATGGCTGCTTTTGACGCAGGGCAGTGAAAGCCGCAAGGAAGCTGTCTCGCCGATGCTGCCTTATCTTTTCACGATAGCCAGCTGTTTGTGACAGTATGTTGTCAACCAAGGTATAGGCGCCTTGACCCTGAATGTTTGTTTTGGGCATTAAGGTTTTTAGGTAAGTCCCCGTTCTCTCCCTGTTATTATTCCTTATTTCATAGGTCCTCATGGTTGTATGGCGGCGAAGCATCAGTTCAAATGGCTGATGTACTGCTGTTGATGTTGATGATGATGAAAAATCCCGAGATCTTCCAAATGTCGAACACATCAACGTCGCCTACGGTTATAGTCCTCAGGGAAGTATTCAGTCGGTTCGGTTTTCCGGAAACAGTAGTATCCGACGATGGACCCCAGTTTACCTCTTCACATTTTATTGAATTCTATGCGGTACACGGCATGCAGCATTTGCGCTCACTTTGTCATCCACAGTCAAATGGTCAAGCTAAATGCTTCGAAGATACTTTCAAGTGGGCTTTGCATAAAACGGAAGAAGACGGACGGATCCAAGTGGTCCTACAAACCTTTCTATTAACATACAGGATTACGCGTAATCCATCGAAGGGTAGCCTCCAACAGGATCACTCGTGCTCAGAAGGCCTCGAACGAAATGTGATCTAATAAAGCCAACGGATAGACCCAATCCCGAAAGAAACTGGATAATGGAGCATCAGTACGACCGAAGGCATCGCGCTATACCACCACACTTCGAACGTGGACAGAAAGTGTTGGGAAAGGACTATCGAAACAACCCATTCTCTTGAACACCTAGAATCGTTGTAAAAAGGTATGGCCATGCCTGATATGAAGTGGCCGTAGACGATGACAGATGGATCCGCCACATCAATCAGGAGCTACATCTCATTTGACGGAAGAAAAGATGCCCTAACTACGCCTCTTGAATTACTTCTGCACTAGTACAAACTATCAAAAACAAAGACTACTCAGCAAGCTAAGCCTATCAATCCAACAACCTCTCCTTCACTCGATTGTCGGCCCAGAAGATTGCTCGATCGTTGCCTAGTTCCTGTCACGCCGCTCCAGATTAAACACAGGTTGAAATCATATGACAGTGGACTTTAAACGGGGAGGTGTTAAGAGGGGCACCTCTAACGAATGGATCAGTAAACCAAAATGTGTGCATGGCTGGACACTAAACGCGTGCGTCCGTCTGCCGTAATTTTTGATTGATACTTTGGATTCTGCGTTCATGTGACCTCGAGTGCCTTGCACGTCCGGTTGCTATATTTTTGAGACTTACTGTTTCGCAAATAGCCATCTTATTACATAGCTGCTTTCATGTGGCTTAGCGATATCATGTGATCTTCGGTGATTTGTTGTTCGGCCGCCGCTGCCTCCTGCTTAATGTTAGGATTTCTGGCTCTTCCAATTTTTCTTCCTCAATGGTTGGTACACAGGGGCCAGGATTATGGAGTGTTCTGTAGTAAAATACGCTTCAACGAATTCTCTGCTTCTTTTCGTTTCTCCCCCCGTGCGAATTTCGGTTTTGTCCCAATCAAACCTGTGCCCCTCCTCATCAACATGTGCCGAGACCAGAGATGATGCATAATGGTTACGGCAAGCTTGCTTATGCTCTTGTATCCTTGTAACCACTTTCCTCCCTGTTTAACTTACATAGTTCTTCTCACATTGTATGCTGTAGACAGCATTACTGCGTTCGTGTACCTTCAATTTTTCTTTCGCTCTAAACTAGGTCCCCTTAAGTGTGGCGGTTGGTATGTGGGCAAGCATCAGATGATACGGTTTTAGAAATCTGGCCGTCATTTCCGATACTTCTTTGACATAAAGCAAAGCGGTCCGTTTCTTCGTTGTTGATTCACGCCTGAACAACTTTCCGTAGAAATAGATTCGCAGACGCATAGATTGCAATACCACAGAGCAGTGTGGAATAGGTCGGCGAGCAGGTATCCAAAGCTTTTGCATCCAAGCTTCATTTGTCGATGAATAGAATTGCGAGTTAAAAGTCTGACGGACGGGCGAAGTGCATCGACATCGGCACTTATGCAAGTGAAGATAATACCACACTGGGCAGTGGATGATGTGGCATAAAGGCAGGAATAAATTGTCCGAGAGACTTGATCAGGCCTCGAGATGTGATGCACATCCTTGATTGTAGACCGGATCACACACGACGCAGTCACACTTTTGATAGCCCACCTTGATACGTTTTGCCCATCTCTTTCTAAGCGCCGTTTACCATTTTTCTGTTTGTGTGTTAGCCAATCTTCTCTCCGTTGCGGGTCGTTGTTATCTTAACGTAATACTAATACTACTAATAATAATGTGTCAGCTGTACGCCGTAACGGCGCTTCGCTGCCGCGCAACCACCATCAGTCGCGCGCGGGCTGAGTATACCGCAAGGACGCCCACCCCTACGCGGATTCGAACCGGTGACCTTATGGTTGCAAAGCAAACGCGCAGACCACTCGGCCACCGGCCGACTGTTATCCTAACGGCAAGAGTCATGACAACTGCATCCACCGCACTTCGCTGGACGGGTCATAGCAATTCAATTGAACTGAGGGGTTCTGTTCGTGTTGCACTACCACTACTCTTTACTCATGTTTCATCTACAGCGCAGTGGCGCAACTAGAGGTTTTCTATAGAAACTCTAATCGGTTGTCTGACTCACAAGACAGTAGGGAGCCTGCCCAGCTCGGGAGTACGATTGCAACATCTCATTGGGATCTCCATATAACCCGTCACACACGGTCTTGGTAGCTTTGGTACAACTCATGGCTGTTTCACGACCATAGTATGTTAACAGCCGGTGCTCACAGGCAACATGGGCAGTAGATGGCTGGTTTGTTTCCTTTTGACCAGGGAATAACTGATTTGAAGCGGGGGATAGCAACGCATTGAGCACTCGCGGTGGTCTGCCACCACTAGAAACATCTCATGCCACAAACGCTCTACGATTCTTGAGCTGTGAGCTTATAACCCAAAATCTAGCGGTCACCGAAAATCCATTGGAATCGGTCCGTCGGTTCACTTCCCACGGTATTTGTGTCACATCGCTGAACAAGCTACTTCACTTCTCGAGAATTTGTGCTTGACTCTGTAGACAATTATTCCTCACAGTTGGTGGGAACACCGGGTAAGCAATGCCGTTTTTCGCCAGCTGGTGTCCCACTAGTGCGTCTACTAAGCTTGGTTTGTTTACTTCATATAGGTCATGCCATCAGTACTCTCTTATCATGAACGACGTTTTTGGATCGAGTTTTGCCGCACGTACAGTAGCGAAGATACTCGCAGTGCACCGACATCTGGTTCCGACGCATCGCTGTCACTGAAAAATCATCGGTTGCACTGGTTTGGTTACTGCACTTTTACCGTGTATTACCGAGTATAAGCCGATAATTTTGGCCAATATTCCATTTCCATAGTATGAAGGGGAGGCTTAGTAAACGTTTCTACGCAATTTGAAAAAGTCATGCTAAATCCACTCAGAAATTCACTTCACAACTGCCCATTAACACCACTCCCTAGTGACGGGCGGTATTCTAGACAGGGATTTAAAGTGCCTATAAGTAGACATTATATTCATGTCAAAATTTCTCGGTATTCTGCACATTTGACGTTCGCGATGGATGTCAGTAGCAAATGCATACAGATTATCCAGGATCAAATACCATCACGCACAATAACATGAGTAAACATGACGGAAATGCATCTACCTGTAGATTTTACAGGCTTCCATACCCAATCGCTGCACATAAATATTACCATTACTCGAATCCTTTAAAACTAGCATCCGAGTCGGAATCTCGGTTTCTGGTCGTCTGTCATTTGAACGTCAGAGTGGATGTCGTCATCTTCGGCGTCACTGCTCTCGTCATTGTCCTGTTCCTCAAAATTGTCATTATCTTCACTTCTATCCATAGCATTATTGATGCAGCATTTTTTCGGATAATCGGACGATGATCTCTGATAGAATGTCCAGTCATGCTTCTTTAACCTGCTCTGCAATTGTACTACTGCCAAACATTCTTAAAATTTCCACCTTACGTCGACGCTAAATCAGACGATGCCATCAATTCAGTCCACGTGGCTCGAAGCTTATCTTTAAAGAGCTTATTGAGACAAACATCCAATGGCCACAGCATTGATTTAAGTCCAGCGGGAATTAAAGCCCCGGACGGCTTCAGCTCACGACATTGTTTGTCCACGTTCTCAGTTCTGTGTGCCCTAAAGGAGTGTTCAGCCAGCACCGTTCCGCTTTCCCAAAACTGCACGAAGCCTGTCTAATGTGCCACTCTCGTCTATCAATCTTTTCGCGCTAGCCCGCACAAACACGCCGCTTGGGAACTTCGCTCCTCTAGGCAGCTTAAAGATAATGCAAGTGGACAAAAGGAAACCTTCTGCCACACAACTGTGAACCGTGTCTTCTCGTGTCTCGTCGTCTTTACAAAAGCTGTGTTAGCGCCTTTCTGCTCCACCGTGCGATTTAAAGACATGACAAAGCACACGGGCGTCTCTTCCATATTTCCAATTTGCAACAGTTCGAAATCGTATTGTTTTCTCAGCTGAATCGCGAACCTTCGAAAAGATTCAACTTGAATATCCAATTCCTTCAAAATTTTCCCGGCTAGTTTCCTGCGGGTTCGTAGACATATGTCGAATCGGTTCATAAAACGATCGCACCATCCAGAGAAAGCAATGAAATTCATTGGTTTTTCGTGCGCCCTGATCTGAATGCTCTTTCTTGTAACAATTAACCCGCTGTACCTTGACCCACTGTGCCAACTTTTCCTCCAGTGCTTGTTATTTTGTTATTTTTTGCCTACAGGCATTAGTGACAATTCTAACTTTTCCTTTCACTATTCTTTCACTTTCTTTTCACTCACGGTGAAATAGCGTGCAACCATACAGTTATTAGATTGTTCGGCAAACGCGATAATTTTCAATCTTAAACCTGCAGGATATGCGTATCGCTTTGTTGAGACATTTTTTCACGTTTCCACAACATTCTAAGATCGCACGAAATATAAGCGCCTTCCCTCTCAGCTGGATCATGTGGCGTCGCGTTAGCGCTATTTTTGGTAGCGAATCAACCTGCTGCGCTAGGCGATCCGGTGCATCAAAAGTACAACGTCCCACAATGATCATGAACTTTACTCCCATCCACTGCATGAGGTCCCAGGCTAAGTATGTGAGCGGTGTCTGATATACCGTTTCATCTTACCCCATATTGTCAGCTGTCTTACCCGTTGGTAATACTTATGTGGGTTATTCCTGGCAAGGAGACTACAGATGTTGGTTGATCGCTTGGCGATAAGACCATCTGAAACCCGGGGACGTATTACATCCACGGAGCGTTTGCTGCTTTCACAGCCGTTCTCGTTGTTCCATCTGCCGTGCTGTGTGGAGGAAATCCTTAGCTCACCTTCCATACAGCATTTTGTTGTTGGCACTGAAGGTTTTGCGATGTTCTGCTGATAGGCGGCTTTGTTTTCTTTTAGCATTTGAGTGCAGTGGTTACGGATGGCTACGTAATTGTCCCAAGTTTCTGCTGCTGGAGCTTCTCTGTGCACTCGCCCTGCTGCCTTGCGCACTGTCATTTATTTTCGAGTTCTGCTCCTAACGAAAAAGCTGATGAATACTTATTGCAAACTCTTATCTCTGAAGCCTCTGCAAGCAGCTGACTGAATATATTGATAAACTCGAGGCAGGCAACTTCCAGGGGTTCTTCGACATGGAACAAAAAAGGTGTAGTGCTGAAGAATTGGGCTAATCCATCGTAGCTTGTAATGATTCGCGCAGTCTCATCGTTCTCATTCTTATTTTCCGTACTGCAGACGAAGTTGAAACTGGTGATTGCGTGAGCACTGCGACCGAACGGGCAGTCTACAAGCACCACGTCAATCATATGTTTCTCCTTGGTAAGATGGCCTGTTACCAGTTTTGAACCGGGTAAGTAAAGTGATGTGATTGTAAAGCGGTACGGTGGTTACGAGATCCTGTAGCTCGGCTTTGAATTGTTTTCAAATCGTGGCAGGAGTTTCTACACAGTGTAAGTTGAAATCACCCATGATAAGTATATGAGTGTACTTTCGTTGTAAACGTCCTCTTAAAGCAGCTTCTAGGTGGCAGTCGGTTTGTGGGGTAGAGTTACGCTGGCGGTAAACCAAGAAAGTAAGGTAAGCGTCTCTCTCTATTAACTGCAAGCGGCAACAATAGAGTCGGGAACGGCGAGTCTGAGTCCTCCACGGCTTTGCACTGTAAGTCGCTTCGGTAGTACAGAATAACCCCCATCCTTTTGTTAGCCTATCTTTTCGGATAAGCAACATGTCCGATAAATAAATATTTTATTCTCGACCATGTGAGGCACGCCCAAGGAGGCGTGATCAGAGTCCGTCATTCCTATGTGTAACCATGTCTCGGTCAAACCAATGACGTCATATGACCCGAAAGCTTGGTGATCATTCAGATTTTCCAGTTTATTAAAAAACCCTGGGCATTCGTATACAAACAGGCCAGTTTCTCGGTCACTAGGAGCCCACAGAGGGGTGAAGGGTCGAGTGTGGGAGAATGCTGACCGATGGGAGGTCGGCAGTTACTCGCATTTTGATGGGATCCTGATACTTCATTCGCAACCTGGTTCTGCCAAGGTACATCCCAATCTTCGTATAGACCCAAGTCAAAATCAATTAAAGCAGCAGTGAAGTTACGCTTGCGTACATTCGTCGGTTTGCATGGGGCTTCAGGCTTTTTAATATTTGAGTTTTGCAATGTTATGCTCTCTTAAACCGAATTTCAGAATGAAGATGTTTCCGACTCCTCCGACATCGATCCAAAACATCCTTTGCTTGTTGCTCTGACTAAACCACAGGTTTTAGGATTCTGGGCCGCACCTCTATAATTTGGTGTGAGAGGTATCCTGGTGAGCAATGGCGCCACAATCTTATCCAAAGAAAGTGTTTCACATCAAAACCGGCGCTGTCCTAAATCATGCTTCCCGGTCTTATGAACATCGTTAGAATGATGTTCTGGCAGGCCATGTATTAAGATTGTGTTTGGCCGGTTTTGCTTGCTGTGTCCATCTTCGGTGTTTCTTTTTGATTGCTGCGCGCTCCAAAGGCATCAGGATAGATGCGTATCCTACAGGATGCAGGTTATAGCGTGCTTGCGGAGTGCAAGACCTTTATTACGTCGGTGGGGAATTCTAGTGTTACCCGAGTAAGTCAGGGTTCTACATAGTGTCGCGAGTTCGGAGGACGGGTAATTCGTAATACGTTTATGGGCATGGCTTTGACACTCATTATTATGTACAATGAGTTGCATTGGCCTTGGTCGTCCCATAACTATTCCCGCCATATGATGGCGATGATTCAGGGACATTTGATCATACGACAGTCCGGGCACTATTGTTGGATCTTTTTTTCGTTGATCTGCAAGGTATGGTACACGTTTGTTCTGACCTGCTAACAAGTCTTGATTGTTTACTGTTTGTCCCTATATTCGCGTTAACGAATTTTACAACAGAAGAGACCGCAACGGCGGCCTCCTGGTGGACTTTTGCAACAATCTCTGCATGTTTAAC
The DNA here is from genome assembly GCA_944474145.2 of Dicrocoelium dendriticum. Lineage (NCBI taxonomy): Eukaryota > Metazoa > Platyhelminthes > Trematoda > Plagiorchiida > Dicrocoeliidae > Dicrocoelium > Dicrocoelium dendriticum. The sequence continues at coordinate 214,673,207 of OX104064.1, forward strand.
TGAGGTTCCTGGCGCTTTGTCTTGATAAGAGACATTTGAGCTACAGGTATCGAAGGTTGGTATTTGGCTGCTTCATTCACGTTAATGCTAGATGTTAGGTCTAGTGGAAGTTGTTTGACCAGACGTTTCGAGCGGTGCCTGATTTTCGTTGCCATGAGTACTGTTTGACTCTCGTAGGTACATTTAGTTTCCGCCTGGCGTTCTACCCGAGTTGGAGAAGACAACGGAGATGAATAGGAGGCTGATTGCAGTTAATGGGAAGCGGATTGTACAGCATTCCGTTGCTTAGAAGCCGTCACGCTTCCGTGGTGCCTACACGCTTCCATTAAATTAATCCTATCATTTCTACTCTGCTCGTCTTCTGTGGTTAACCGGTCGCACGGCTAAGCTAGGATAAGCAAGCACTTAACGAGTGGAATGGTGGAGCACGCAGTACGGAACCAAAGTGCATCGGTAGCTATTTCGTTCTGGTACCTGTTTTAGCTCACATTTGCACATTTTGTATGATACCATTCCAAACAGTGCTAGCAAGCCAGACCGATTTTAAACACTCGATGACATTCTCCTAACCCGCAAATGTCTTACGCTTGGATTCTTTTCGATTTCGCATTTCTGCCATTCAACGTGGTGTCGTTACTTAACCCAGTTGGTTGGTTAGCGTTCTGTACTTTTCCAGCTTTGAGAGCGGCGCACATCGGTCATTCGAACGTGGTGGCTGCAAGGTCAAATGAGCGGACAGCGTGGTCGCGCCTTTCGTGTGACGGATAATGCAGGCGCACTGGCTGACAAGGTCATAAGGAATGGCGAGTGGCTGGGACCTGCTAACTGAATCTGAACACAGCCCTGAACACAGCTTAAGTAATCACAAATTCTCTCACACATGTATTGAGAAGCGCCGGATCAGAATAAGCTTAGGCTTTCCGGGCTGCCCCGAGAATTCTGTATGGAATGGTGTCACACAGAAAGGCAATCAGCTCAACGTGAATGAATTCACCGCTTGTACTTAATCACGGATGCCAGTGAAAACGGTTAGAGATGGCACAGACTAAACGTAAAAGACATGTATGACGGATCACTGTGTAGGGTTGGTAAATTTACCACCTCGATGCACTTTAAACTGCACAAGGTAGAGCTGTCAAATTCGTAAGAGTATTGTTTCATCTCTCCTACTAACGCAGACTGCAGTCTCTAAGATTGTACAGTAGTGAATATCAACCGCAAAGAGGAGACCTAATCATGATTTACTTAATACTGACGAACCTAACTCCACATGACGCAATCTGTTGCAGCTGATCCAAAATGCCAAACTGAGAGGCCATCAGCTCAAACTGACCACACATTTCACTCGGCTTGATTTTCGATGAAACGTTTTCTCTTTCCGTGTGTCCCGTGCCTGAAATGTCCTTCAGACTCACGTGATCCATGCCCCTACATTACCGCTATTCAAAAACCGCCTTGTTGTAATACTTTATAACTTGCATTACTTGATATAGTTCATTGCACTTGGAAGACGAAATAACGCAAACCTAACCATGTGCTTAACGGCCCTCTCCGCAACGCCGCGGGGTGCATACAAGCAGAAGTGTCCATGGGAGTAGCCTGGATGTGTCTAAACTGGTTTGACATACCACATCTGTCAATAGAAACAACACACGAGTGAGAGTTGTCGTTTCCCTTTTACTTTCTCACACATTTACTGAACTATAATAGCTACTTATCCCAGTTGATCCTTTAAATTTAATTTTCACTCAAGCTATTCTACGGGACTTGTCAAGCACATGCTTTTTACCCGTGATAACTAATTGTTCATTGTAAACCCATCCCTGTAACAAGACTATACGTGATCTAGGCATCCGCTAGTCTAGCACTGAAGTTTGGTGAGCAAGTTGTATTCATAATGACAGGATCACGAAGAAGAGCAAAACACATCTTACAATGATTTTCGATGAGTGCAACTAAACTGCATTTGTTCAAGAACTGCATTCGCACTGTGATATAGTATTGCTTGATTAATTTTACAAGTGGAAGGAACTACCGTCGTGTGTGCCTTTAACACTTGTAGCCATCATCGGCAAGTCCTTCTTTAGCACAACATCCAAACTTACATACACTGCTCATTACAAGAGATTACAATTGAAGCCGCTGCGGATAAAACGCATGAAGCTAGGACTAACATTCCCATTTGACTTGGTTCATAAGCGTATATTCGCATCAAACATCACTATTCACTTCAAGCATTAAGATAGATTCGCACTCGGGAATGCTAAGAATCAACTACTGGTGTTCCAAATGCAAACTAATGTTCGAACAATATTCTACCTAAACAGAGTCACTGTGATCTGCAACTGACTCCAAATTGAAATAGGAACATGCAGATCACAGCCAGTGTTTAAATGAGCAAAAGTAAACTGCCTGACGGTGCAATTATTGGGAACACTTTTGAATTTAAATTACAGGAAATAATGCAATTTGACGAGGGGGTCGAGACATAAGTGGATTGGTTACAAATAATCGGAAAATGTTTGGGGAACACCGTATTCGCTTGCCCAGATCCTCCTAAAAGGGCGAACTGAGACATGAATTGTTGACAGAATAAATTCCCACTTCTGTAAAAGCACCTCAGTTCTTCTTTACTCGGGTAAGTATAGGTCACAGACGTAGGAATATGTGTTGATTGCAGGAAACTTGCAAAATAAGATTGAGATTACAAATTTTGTCTTACGCTAAATATGCTTCTAAATATGCCTGTTACTTCTATACCACAAATTGTAAGCTGAGAAAAGAACGATGTCTGAATCTAACCATTTTCATGCACATTTACAATTCATTGCTATTGACTGTCACATTCAAGTTTCCTTGAGGACCATGACACTTGTTTCACAACTTGTACGGCCTCCCAAGTTTCACAAGGAGAGCACTCCAGTTCAGCCTATACTGTCCATGACCAACTCCCCACAGCACGTATTGGCTCGTTGATTAGTTGAACTACTTGCACCAGGGAGGCAGATGATCGTTAAACGTACCGGGGAGACACCTTCAAATAAATCGAACACGTGCAAGGCACGAATATTGCTGATGAATTAATGTGGTATCTTGTGGTTCACTCTCTGTTTATCGAATTATCGTTAAAAAATACGTTGGAAAGCTTACGTGATTTTGTGATGGAAATGAAAGTCGATTTACCGATACCCGTTGAATGCTTGAATGAGTTAATTTTGTTATGCACTGAGAAATTTCATTACTTGTACCAAGATGAGTCCTACCGACAGATGGAGTTTGTTGTTATGGAAGTCCACACAACCCTACACTAGCAAATATCTTCATGGCAATGGCTGAGTCACGTTGTGACCTACACTTCGACCAGATATGCCTGTACAAGCGGTACGTCGATGACACGTTGGTAATCGCTTCAAACATCAATGCGCGAAATCGCTTCCCGATGCGATGAACAGCGCATATCTAAATACCGGTTTTACCTGAGAATGGGAGAATAACAGTTGTCTTGCTGTTTTGGATCTGTTCCTGACAGGAACAACAGACGGCTCGATACGGCGTCCTATCTAGCAAAATTCTACTTAGACAGGAGGTTACAAACAATTCGGTAGCCTCAAACCTGTACAGTGTAAAAGCTGCTTCGTCAAAACGCTGTTCCAAAGAGATTGCAGAATATGCAGCCCCGAATGTTAAGAGACTGAATTGCAAGTTTTTACGCAGACACTGCGGGCAAATGGCTACCCCGGAGCTTTTATCGCGTTACACTTCCGCCCGATAGAAGAGTATCAATCAAAGCCGCCTACGTGTCAAAAATATCCGTCTTTCGCCAATTGCCTTTCAAAGGAAATTTCATGGCAAAGCAAGTCAAGTGACTTGTATCCACAGTAATTCGGCGCATATTCAGTGCTGCCAAACTGGGCATCTGGACAACCAGGAACTTACCAGCTCCTCCAGGCAAGCTTACCCAACCGATCTGCGCCACTACACATTGCATTTACAACTTTGTCCGTAGCTGCCGAAGCAGGTATATCGGCGAAACGGATCGGTGTCCGCGTAAGCGGGTCGGAGAACACATTCCGAAATGGGTTGATGTCGTTACGATAGGTCCAACAAAAGGAGAGGCTTAGAGCTTCAAAATGCAAACCTCATCGATTGATGAGCGTTTACCGAGCACGGATCATCAGGTTGACCCGAAAGTGGCGTTCACGATTACTACAGCAACATAAACGCTAAGGTACTCAAGCTCGCTGAGGCCGTAGAAAACATAATCGCAATCGCTCTGACCTTTTTGCGCAAAAACATTTGACTGTCATAATCAAGCTTCCTTGCGGACCGTAACACGTGTTTCACCACTTGGGATTCTGCTGTGGTCTATGACATCATGTGCCCACGCTTTCAAATTTCAATATTTGATCCCCTTTCATCAGTGATCATTTTAAAATGTCGCTCGTTTGCATGTGAACAGAGAGCACGAAATGATATCATCTGGCAGCATCGGATTTCTCATTGAAGTAATAAGGATGCTTGTCTTACTTGAGTATACTTCTCTAGTTTTACTAATGGAAGCAACTCAAGCAGCAAGGCGAAGCCAGGCGATACTGCTTCCAACGTCTTCAACACTATTTTTATCAATTAGTTTCTGTTGTCCTCCTTACGCGTTAACGCCTAGCGTACAGTTAAACCAATATATTTGGGTCTGTACACATTTGCTCACCACTTTGCCATTTTATCTGTCTCGCTCCATTTGTACGCCTGCTGAACTGAAAATTAATAACTAACTCCATATTTACTCATTTTCAGAACTCCGCAAGGTATAGCAAATGTTTAGCCACAATCAGATGCTATGTTCCATAAGTGTGAGTTCAGCGTTAATATTGTTCTTATCAACATTCAACTGCTCTCCATCATTTTATCAAGGGAAACAAAAGGTTGTTCCACCGTGCATAGAACTCTCCGTCAGGACAGCAGGGATCATTTAGTGCTCATTCAAGAGTTTGAACTAGATAAGCACTCGAGTTAAAAATACGATTAGTATTTCTGTCTGTAAATATTATTCGAAACAGTAGTAACAGCCTAACATTGAGAAAGCGCATGTCTCGTGAGCCCATGCATAAATATTATTATTATTTTGAGAAACAAAACGCTAAATCTCCACCGCTTTTAAGAAAGTTACTGTGCTGGCTAGAGCTGTGCGCTGAATATAAGGATGGTCGTTTAGAATCGCAGATGAAATTTAGCAGTTTGTGCCTAAATTAATACTAGCAATCAAACAAACGATAGATTCTTTGCTTAACCCAGAGATCAAAGAAACATTCTCATTGATCCAGCAAAAGTGCTTGTATACAATAAAAGTTGGGGCATTATAAGCAATGAGCTTGTATACGTAAATTTACAATTATAGAATCATGATCGGCATACAGAGAGCATTTTGAGCAATACAGTGTCAAAATTAATGATCCAACTTTATGAAAATTTGCGCTAATCTATGCTTAGGATGCTAGGTTTGGGAAATTCCCTATTCAACAAGAGAAATTAGATGAGGAATTCAAAAGCAGCACAAACATAAATGTTGAGATCACAACACTGGAGGAGGTTAACGTAGAGAGATCGGAACTATGTCTAACTTAGGAGGCAAGCTTATCCCAGTTAGAATTTCGAAGATCCTAACTTACTTGTGCTATAGAGCCTAGGACGACGTCGGCAGCATAATTACATTTTATTAAAGTGGAGAGTAGTACAGACAGTAAACATAGAAATATACAATAAATGGATGGCAGAATATCTCCCTGCAATTCATGGCGAAGTGCCAAGACATAGGAAGAACATGTACCGCTTAACCGGGTGAAAATTGCAACGTTGTGATTTAAGCACATGTAGCATTATATTATGTATAAAGGGGGAACATCATTCTGAGCAGAATGTCTGGTTGCACCGATGTCTCAAGGCTCCAATGGGGGTAGTCATGACCGAGAAGCAGCAACAGTACTTTCTTGCGCTTTTAATCCATAGCAGATGCAAGGGAATGCAAAGTTATGTGACGGCAACCAATGTCCGATGTTTCGGCTTGTAGTCAAACTGTTTAAAATACCTTGTTGATGGCTTGCAAAATTGCAATAGCTTATTAGTTCTGGAAACACTGCCATGAGCATAGTGGTGCACGCTACCGGCTTATACTTTTGTGATTAATTCCTAGGTTTTAAAGTTGTGCTGGCTCTTCTCCTGATTACGATGTCTTGCTGAGTCGATAAACACAAATTGAACAACTGTCAGAAGTGATTCTAAAACATTGGCACACTCAAAGAAATCGGATGATGCACATATGGAACACTAGCCTAGTTTGGCTTAGTCATGTTAGTTACCAGAAAGCACTGGTGCGGTGAAATTAGATGTGGTGAACACGGCAAACGTAATCGGTTTGTTAGTAACAGATCTAAGTATGCTTTGAGTTTACCCACCTCCAAGATACCGAGTAAGTGACGTTAAGAATCCACCGAATCACGACAACTGTGGTTTCCTAGAAGGACTTCAATTCATTGGCTGTTCAGATATATCGTCTTGGTTTTTATACTCGCATACATACATAATATAAGAGAAGTTAACTTATATTTACACCATTGCTATTTCTTACAAAACAGTAACTTATTTATTAGGTCTGTAAATCGAAAAATCCGCAGAAAGTGTTCGCAATGCTTTAGCTTATTGCGACACATTAAATAGCTATCGTGGTAATCACCTTAGCTCAATATGAATGCGTTGGTGAACATGATGGAATCATTTGATTAAAGCACCGGTGTTAGCTTTAAAATAAACTCGTTACAACGTATTTTCCTTTAACAATTTGAGCGATATTTGTGTCATCGCTACGTGAATAGCTGAACATGCAATTATGAATATATGTATATATATAAAACTAAACTATTGGGACTCAATGTACCGTATTCTCAATGGGGCAACTTTTTGTGTAAATTATAGGTGGTTCTGGTAAGTAAAAGCAAGACCCAAATGTGAAACATGACTGGAAGGTAATTCAAACATAATGTTTAAAAGCAACTTGCTGTTGCAAGCTGAGTCACTTCTAGTTAGTCACTGCTGCCATACCGATGGATATCTGTAAAAGCAATTTTCGCGGTCTACCTCTCGATATAATTGAAATACACTTTTGGATCAAAATCTCGCTTGCACCATGTCGTGGGAATTATTCGTAAAAGTCATTTTTCTATGTTTTATAGCAGCATGCTAACCATATTACTTTTAACCATTTCTAAAAATAAATGGAGGATAAATACCGGTGGGTTTCACCTATCAAAGGTATAATACTGTAACGCTTGAAATGAAAAGTCTAATCGTATACTCCATTACAAATATTTAAATAACTTGCCACGTGCACGTCCAGCTTCGCGGGTCATCATGTAAGTAACTGTTGCACAATGAGATGAGAGTCGATTAATCCTCATGGTGATCAATTTGATAGCGTTATACATTCTTTCAGATAGTAGCATGTTGTACGAGAAGATACGTATGGTCAGCAGAATTTCATGTCTTTTTCGGTTCACCTTCGTTCCAACAAACAGAGTGGCACATCTAATCAATAACCTCACTTTTGGTGAAATGTAAGTCAAGTTTTTGAGCTGCAAAGGTGTAAGTTATTCATATCTTGTTTTTAAACAGTGACTGGTATAACGTATTTAAGAAACAAAGGACTATCGAGGCGTTAATAATAACCACCATTATAGGACATTCGATTTTATGCTGACTAGTTTTACTGGCTAAACTCGATCGAACACAAGCTCTCCGTTGGTGAGTGGCATGCAACAATCGCAAATTTAGTGTATACTTTTCCACTGGCCAACGTTTCAAACTACTAGTAAAGCACCTTGGGAAACAAACCTGATTAACAACAGGTCCGAAGTATACTTGCCTAACAAATAACAAGAATCGCATGAGAAGCGCACTAGCTTTGCTTATTGTAACACTTTTCTTCCAGTGAAAAGTTGACCAATGCTACTTTCCAAGTGGAATAATGAATTAGAATGTTACCCTGTCACTAGTCGTGAAAAGTTCAGCCATTGTGACAAAATTCCTTGTCAGATCGCGACTAATAAACTCAGTGTATAAGCGTTTCAAATGTCATTTGATTACAGAGGCCAAGTATGGGTGTTCACATTTGTATAAATAAATGCTGTTATTTTAAATATTTGAGCTCTGTTTTATTCGTACTAATTAAAGTAACCTATTTATATCCATATATATTAATATCCCTAATCGATTTCTTTTACTTAACCTTTGAGAGCTGATAATTGACAGAGACGTGAGACCACATAATGTGTGAACATTTAGCTTTTCTACCTATTGCCATCTACGGTACTAATTTGGAGCCAATGCCTGGTGCATCTAATTAATTATTTGAAAACATTCCAAATATCCAAAAATGTAAACCACAAAATCTCATGGTTTTAAAAATAAAGTTGCCAGATTTATAGCATAAATGCAACTTGCCTTTCTACAGACAGACGGATTTAAAATTCCAATGTGTGTTGTGTAAAACATACTGATATCATATGACATATCTGCAAGGAATAAAATGATAAATCACGGCGATGCTTCTACGCCACTTATGTAGCATACTTCGTAATCAACTGGGTTCTGGTTGCCTGAACTTTCTCGGCAGGAAACCGATGCAAACCACAGCAAATTATTTCGGAGTTGGTTTCAATAGCTTACTGTGAAGAGTTTGTGCAATCCACCAGTCCGATCCTGTAACCGTGACACACTTCTTTCCAGGTGCGTTTAATTTCTTATTGATGAAGTCATATTTCTCAAAATAGTGCCCATGCACCGGGAAATTGTGAAATTCTTCAGTCTTCACTGAAATATGATATGGGATAATTTGCCAATCCAGCCCAAATAAACTTGGATGTAGCGAAATACATTTGTAGATTCCACCAAGTTTCCATGCTTCCTCTGCTTGTTGTTTAAGCTATAAGCAAGCAAATTGCTTACACCTTATTATTAGCTGCATTTAAAACTCTCACAAAAATCGACGTGCATCAGAAAAAATTGTCCTCACCAAAACACATCCGGAATTACTTTCTTTTACCGACCTATTTGTTAACAACCCGACTCCGGTAGCTGAGAAATGGGAGCAAAAACGAGTAAGACAAGTAATATCACTACAATAATCATGGGTACCATAGGTGTTGAAGTTTCATCCGAATCCTCATAATTAGTAATAATAAAAACCGGGAACAAACACTAAATGTCTGAAACATTCAACAGATTTATTTACCTTATGCGGCACATAATCAGCAATCACGTATAACAGTTTAGAACTAAAGGTAAATAATGATGACAAGGTGATGATAAAACTCTTTCATGTTATGCTTCGAAAATCAAACGATTTAAGTTCTGGCGGTAGATCAGGAAACCGAACGACCATGTAAAGCCCCAACGTGACATCAAAACTATTTTGAACTGGTCAATTCTGAATACACTGCCGTTCAATGTGGAAAAATGTCACGCTGAGCAATTTCGTCATAAGCATGACTACGTTTAGAATCTTGGATTATTTATGTTGCAGACAATTCCCTATAACGCAAACTTGTGCTCATTCAAAGTTAATTTAATTCTTCAAAGCAGTCAGAGGCAACTGGAAAGAGAGCCAACCAGCAAGCCGGCGTGCTATAGACAACCTTCGGTAGATTCTGTCTATCCATCTTCCCGTGAAGCAAAATACTTACCTGTGCTCTCACGTTGAATACGCCATCCAAGCTTTGCAACCTTGATCCAAATGCGACGTAAAAGTTTTAGAGAAACCACAATGCAGCGCCAAAAACATCAAGGGCTTACGAAATCTCTCTAACATCAAAGTCTGTCACTGGGTTTTTAGTGACCGCTACCGAAGGTTGCGAAACGATCTCATATTAGTCTACCAAATATTGAGTGACCCTAGTCACAATTGCCGTCAATTACTGAAACCCAGCCATAAAAAAAGTTCAGAGGGAACCCTCTGAAATTGTGTGCACAGTATAGCCGCCATGAATATCCACGGAGTTATCTTTCTCTTCGGGATTTCAACCCCGGAACACTCCCAAAATTCGCTGTTTCCCCCCACCCACTACGTATTTTCAAAAACGATTGATTCATGCCCTTGGCCTCCATCACTTCGTTGCGTAAAATATGCCTCTTTGGAATATATTAGTAATCCCGTTAAGCAGTATTAATTTATCACATAAACTTGGGGATGCGGAAGAGAATACTAATTTTGTATTCAATATTTACACGGACCACATCTAATATAACTGTTCCCAACTTGTCGCGTCATTATAGTCAATTTCCACTTACAGTACTCATATAATGCGGCGTACCAGCAAGATAAACGCTCTAATGGAAAATTCACCTATCTTTCGTTAAAACAAAGTGTCAATCCAAGTTTCCATCAATTTCCGAACGATGCGTGCAAAATCTTTCCAGTGTTCATTTAGACAGACTGCAGCTGCAAACACTTTCACTCGGTCTAAAATTTAGCCATCCGAAAAAGAAATACGATCGTGTTGAAATAGTAACACAGTTTGAACACCTAATCAAACAGGCGAACGACTTGGTGGCCAAATCTGGTGTGGAACGTGAACAGTTCAAATCAACTTTGGTCAACGTTTCTTTACTATACCACGACAAACAATAGAACACTATCGACTACTGACAAAAGCGCACCTTGATGCTTTTAGAGAACTTCAGATAAACGAAGCTCTTATCATAACCAAACCAGACAAAGGGTCTGGGACTGTGCTGATGGATTGTGCTGATTACATCAAGAAAATGAATTTGTTAATTTCGGATACTTCACGTGAAAGATAAGACAGAATGTGTGGAAAATCGATTGGTCAGGTGTTTAAAATCACTAGTGAATGACGGCGCCATCGCCAAAGAGAAGTATGACCGACTACGTCCCAAAGGCTCCACTACTCCTCGCCTTTAAGGCGTTCCAAAAATACATTAAATTAACACACCATTGAGACCCATACCAGATATGAGGAGTTCACCGTACCACAACATTGCGCAATGGCTGACAAAAATGCTGAATCCCATCAGGCAAATGATTGCTCCTCATAGACTGGCAGATACATTCCAGTTCGTCAACGAAATTCGAGATATGAATGTGCAATAGTATCTGATGTTTTCCTTAGACGTTGTTTTATTGTTTACCAACGTGTCTCTGATAGAAACAGTTAACCACCTGTGCTCGTGTATTGACCAGAATGGTATAAACATCGGCATACGAAGCAACCAACTGAAACAACTGATATTCAGATGTACGTACAACTTTCAATTTCAATTCAATAGCGAGTTTTATAGACAGGTTGATGGCGTTGCAATGGGATCTCCGCTTGGTTCATTGTTGGCCGATATTTATGTGGGAATGCTAGTAAGCGGTCCATTAAAACAGGTCATATCGGGTCTGAAATGCTATCGGCGCTATGTGGATGATATATTTTGTATAAGTGATCGAACCACCAAACCCCAGGATCGAATCGACTTTTTCAACAATGCGCACCGCAATTCCGCACTTACAGCTGAGGAAGAAAACAACAACCAAATGCATTTTTTGGACGCGTCTTATCAGAAGAACCGATGGGTAAATCCAAATAAAAGTATACAGGAAACCATTGGTGATTCGGTGTTGCTCCTCCCAACCCTGGTATACAGGAAACCATATTTGATGGGACAATAGATGAACTTCCATAGTTTGGCCCCCCTCAGCCAAAAAGAACGCTGGTGCGAACGCAAACCGATCGGGCATACAAAATCTGCAGTGAACACCATAAAGGCCGAACTCGTACAAATCAAAATACGCTTCTCAAAAATGCATATCCGGAGCGATTTATCGAGACCCATATGAGGCGATGCATACGAAAATTATCAAAATAAACCGTTGAAAAGGAACAGCTTTACCTGACAATTGCATTCAAAGGAAATAGTGCGGCTGAGGCATGCACGCGTCGACTACAACAAAGCTGCAAAGGGACCTTTAATGCGGTTCAGCTGAACGTGATTTTCACGAGCATACCTTTACTAGTTCAGAGTTTCAAAGACCGAGTGCCTGCTCATCTTCAATCAACGTTAACCTGCCGGTTCACCTGCACGTGCGGGGCCAGGTACGTTGGAGGGACGACCAGGCATTTAGGTAAGAGAATTAAGGAACACTTCCCAGTTTGACTTTATAATCGCGAGAATAGGACAAACTGCAGCGCGATTACAAACCATCTAATCAACACTGGCCGCCAGATAAACAAACGAACTTCATTTTAGATTCTCTACAAATACCACCAGGGCAAAACCATCGAATAAGAGCAAGCCTACTTGTCACCGCCGAGGCAGTATGCATACGCCTAACCAATTCGGACTTGTGTGTCGAGAGGAAGCAGATACAAACACTACAACTTCCCTGGCCGACCACCAGCCAGGAAGGAAGTGATGGAACTCCGCAACTCCACCTGACTACAGTCATGTGATCAGTTGACTGCCATCATGATCACAAATTTGTTGATCAATTGTTTCTTTGTTATACTTACGATTGCAACAGACCTTACCCTAATGTGTATTATTGTATGAGCCTGAAGACGAATTAATCGAAAACAATTGTTCGCTTAAAGCTTCGGTATTTTTATCCATCTGAACGTACGTAAGTAAAGGCGCTTTCAATTCTGTCCGCACCTAATATTATAGGTAAACAGATAATTTAGATGTTATTATCGCAAGTTTGTTCAAGGCCATCTGAATGATTACCTTAGTTGTTTCTGTGCATAGTATGCGGGACAATTCCAACTTATCAGTAGCGGCTCGCTAATCGTCAACTATGTCGGTTTCCTTTTGCGCAGTAGCACCTTAAGAGTCGATTTTTTTCACCTGTTGACGTGTCGTCATTGAATTTTCTTTGATAGTCCAGGCAGTTTTCCTGTAAATTTTTTAGTCCACTTCGTCGAGGTGAGACAGCAATTCCCTTAGCACCAATGGGACTTTTTCCGTTACCCTTTGAGCCAGCCGGGGGTCAGTTTTGCCGATCTAATTTTCACCGCAACTGCAAGTGAACTGGTGTACGTGGTTAGAGAATGAACTTATTTGCGAGCTACTCTGGCGGCTCTGGTGGGGAATCCTTCGGTTAGCTTGGATATCTCTTAGTTGGTTTTGTTTGATTTTTATTTGTTCTTATCCTCTAAGCGGGATAATGTGATAAATGATGTTGGCCGCAAACTCAGGTCCACTCTAATGCACATATACTCCACCGCCCAAGTACGACGTATGCACACTGCATGAAGGACTCCTCTCCAAATCCTTCCGAGTGGTTCACTAATCAGTTCGGACTCTAACATCATCTAGTAGTTCACTTGCAGTTCCGGTGACATTTACATCGGCAAGACTGGTTACCTGCTGGCTCAAAGGGTAGCGGAACACTTCCCATTGTGGATAAGGAAGTTGCTCTCTCACCAAGGCGGAGTGGACCAAAAAATGAACCGGAACCCTGCATCGTCTATCACCAAACGCCTACTGATGACTCGTCACCAGGTGAGCCCAATCGATTCATTCAAGTTGCGATTGCGCAACTGGCAGGCAAGTAGATTGCCTTGGACCTGATTGCGTCATTCACAACAATTTTTTCTGTTTATCTATGTTACCAAGTGTGAACCGGGTTGAATACGAATTTTCTTCTGTCTGCAATGCGTAGCAACTGACTAGAACAACCGAAACGTTAATCATTCGCAATCTATGTTGTCTTACTGCGTCAATGAAGTGCTTGAAGGTGACTCAGTGTTTCAATTATTAAAGATTTGTTTACATCTTAGCTGAATGGAGATAAAAGCATTTTGGAGCACCTTAGTGAATGTAGTCATGTTTGATAAAATACATGGTAAGGAACGGTTTCCGTTTTAGGTAGATTAATTATCGTCAAGGATGCAATAAATTTCTGTCTTTCTTTGTATACATCGAAATTTCGGATTGAGCAACACCATCGCATTAGCTAAGGAATAACTACTGTATAAAGCACGTGCAAGGCATTCATCTACCAAAACCCATTGTGCATTACTACGGGCAATAATTGTCTTGCTGCATTTATGCTGTGTGCATTGAGTTCGCTGGCAAATTTCTAGAAAGAACATGAGTATACCCCGACTGCCGAAGCAAGGATTATACAACATGACTTGTGAGTATATATGCCACCCCATAATTAAAGCAGGTTGTCGGTTCCGCTTACTGATGAGCTACAGTCATAGCGTAGGTAAGCTGAGTTGGTCGTTTACTGAATCAAATTGCACGGAAATCTCAGGTTGGTAGCTAATGCGGTTGAACTTGGAGTTTAGGTTATTACCGATTCCAAAACTGTTAGGACAGAATATTTGTTGAGTGAACGTTCGCTAAATGGTATCTCTTATATCACCTAAATTTTCCGTCAGTTTTCTTTATGTTACCCAACGTTTATATGATCAGACCACTGAGTTGGAGTGTGGATCTCACTGTCGAGATGTTTACCATTCGTCTAATTATGCAGCCATGGAGTGTTGCAAAAGTGTAAATCTGGCTGGGATGTGTTCGCATCCTGCAAAATGTCTTAGCCACAGATTGCATGGCTCCGACTTTCGCTACTCGTGCTGCTCAGGAGTATTGCATGTATTATACATCGTGATTCCAATATCGCGGGCAGAATGCTGCACACAGCTATTCGGTGTTATGTGTGATATAATCCTCGGGACACACGCATCCGCGGTATGTGATACTCGGTGGTTTAGCTGATAATCTCCAAAGGTTAGACCATGTCTCAGAGAAGTGATTTGCATGCTGAATGAATGACAGTGTATTCCAAAGCTCAGTGGTTAGCAGTTTCGTACACTGTTTGGTTACTCATAAACAGGAAGGAAATACTATTTTCAGTAACAAAAAGGAATTCCTTTCCATCGAGATTGGTCTACACCTAAAGGTGGTGTGATGGTTTATGTGCCTTAGCTATCCATTGAGATATGCTGCGTTGTGCTTTCGCACCTTCGGAGACAGTCACACCAGATTCGTTACTCAGTTCAGGTCAGTCAATCGCAGCCTCTTGATCTCCCGATTGCGGTGTTAGTGTAACGGTGGCTTCTTTTTCCGACCTAGGTATTGCTTTACTCGAGTGCTAAAAAACCCCTGCATTACAATAAGCTTTTTGAACCAAAGGTGTTTGTTGATAACTCCAATCGTTATCTTGTACAGACCTAGGCGTACTAACAGTATTCTGCCAACGAAAGACCATAAATGTCTCTTCGAACAATTTCGAGATGCGTTGACGTCGCAGAAAATAACCAATGGCACTCTATCTGCTGCAGCAAGCAGAATAAACAGGGTGGAAAAGCTGTTGCTCAAGCATTTCCTTCTTCCTTTACCCCTCCTCCGCCTATTCATCTGTATCCACGCTCCCCAAAGTTTTAGTTATCAGTTTTAAAAGCATTATTGCTTGGCCCTCTCTTACCTTGCATTCCAATTTCAACCCTCAACTGATCGCTGGGTGTCGCCGCAGTAAAGCGACGAGTCCATGTTCAACAATGTTGAAAACCTCAGTCCATCACTTTCTAGTTGGAGCTCACAGTCCTTCTTAAACCCTCAAGATTCAACGTGTCGCTTAGATAGTCTATTGTCTTTTCCAAAAAAAACATTGATGAAGCGCGACAAGACGTCCAATGAAAATATCTTTCTCCCCGTTAGCTCAAGGTGTCTTGTGGAGTCGAAGAAGCTGAATGTAGCACAGAGACTACACCTAAATAAAGGTTTGCTCACTGGTGCTAAAACATTGGCTGCCAATTGGCTGTTGCGTGGTAAGGTGAGTTGCACGCATGCAATAAGGGTATAAGTGGAAGCCAATCTTTATGCAAAACATATACGCTTTCAACTCTGGTTAAAATTCAGCTTATTGGCAACAGAAGAAGGGATGGCCATGCGTCTCCAGAACACAGATTTATGTTTGCAAAAGCGATTTCGTCCAGATTCGCTCCTTTCCCTGGCCCCGTACCACAGTAACTCTTGTTGAGACACATGCCACTGAGATGTCCTAGGCCGTTTGTGAACCAACCAATTGACATTGTCATTTAAAAGAATTAGGCTGGTGAACTTTACCCTTGTCTGGTTTTAACTCATTCCAATCATGTCATTTGTTGCGTACAGGCCTGACGGGTTTCACCAAAAACGAGCTTGTTCGTTGACTCCTGTTTTGAGGTCTACACCTGAGATATTTTCTCATTTGAAACTGTCATTGTATTGCGACACAGCAATTAAAGTTTGATTCTTACTTTCATCTGATGTGCAATGGTGTTGATACTGATGACTGTCGTCGTAGACAAAATGTTTAAACGACAAACGCCCGCGCGGGTTTACTTAGTGTTGTGGTTTTCGCTGGATGAAGAGGTGCGATTCCTCACCAACACCCTAGGAGAAAACGGTTATCAAAATGCTTTCATCTCTTAAGTTTGGTAAGAAGAGAGAGTAGGTGCACATCCTGTCTATACCCAATTTCGCACTGAAGTTACCGTTCAAAGGAGATGAGCTAAGCGAAATGTTTCAACAGCCTTTGGAATCCGCAGTAGCACGAGTGTACCCTGCGACACAAGCCGTACTGGTATACACAACAACCTACATTCCAAACTTTTGGTTAAACCGCAGTCACTTATGTCCAGCCATTCGCACATCGTTTGTAAATATAGATGTAATTACAGGTCACTTACATAGGCATGAAAGAGCGATAATTGCGATTGGGAATCGCGGAGGATATCCCCGCGTGGGTCACGTACCACTTTTCGAATCTAGCCCCGTCCACCACCAAGGTGCGCATCCAAGGTACGCAAATGTTCAATAGTACAAGACGCCTGTAGCATTAGTCGCTGGCCATCATCTGATAGACACTACGTGTTGACCCCAAGCGTATGTTCAGTGTGGTCTATGCATCAAACAACACTCACGTGTTGCGACAGGTTAAAGCGGTTGAGGTTAAACAGTTTGACCGCTGAGTGTGTGTAGAGGGAGGCATTCATCCCACTCTCCACCTTGGTAGTAATCCAGTAGACGTTTATGACGACACGTAATTTTGTGTGTGCTAATATTTTCGTGCAGTTTTGCTGGTGAATTTGCTTCGACTCCATTAACTCCTCTTGATACTACGGTCCATTTTTGTTCAT
>OX104064.1:214690510-214746802 GCA_944474145.2 Dicrocoelium dendriticum
CAGATTCCAGTAGGGCATTCCACGTTCTGCAAACTCGTACGGAAAAGCAATTCTGACGGCATTCTAAACGACTTGCTACTGTGCCAGCTTGATATAGTGGCCTCTCAAATTGCGCTTATTGAATGAGCCTCTAGCAAATGGCGTCACGTGTGGTTGGGATCTCTCAAATATGGTAAGCCAAAATGAGGTTTCTGCGCAATCACCGATATTGTCTGCTGAAGAACCCGAGCACACGAAGCCTTCGTTCATACGGCAAATTATACAGACCCTTGATGTCTCTGGTTGATCGGCGTTGGAATATCTCCAAGGCGGTGATATCGCTCCTCAGCCATGGCTGCCGAACCTGTACTACATATTCCACATGTGGACGCATGTATGAGCCGAGAAGTTGTGGGAAAATCGAAGGGTCGAATCGCCCGAGTGCATGGTTCAGGACGCCCACGTGTTGGATGCCCCTCCTTGAGATCGTTTCAGTATGATTCGAACATCCAATGTCAACCTGGACAAAACTCCCACCTCCTTCTCGCCAGAAGACGTTTGAAGTTACTGGTCGCCGAGTTTGTGGGGATGAACCAACTTGTGCCTTAGATGCAGCACTCTACATTTTCCAAATTGAATCGAAGTACATTCTGGACAACGCAGTTTAGCGTTTAAACACTGAAAGCGCTATTTATGGTGAAATGCAGTTCTAAAGACAAGAGTGCCGTGTATCCTTGTGAACAACTTCGCGACATGCTGATTCAGCGCCCAGATCTACTACGAAAAGTACATTCATCTACGTAGGCGTACAACCGCTACGTGATGTCAGCTGGTTGGTTCGGGTTTAACCACTTCCAGCAAATAGTTCGACGGCAGTGTTTCAGGACATGGTGGGTTTTCCCTTGGCCAGGGTATTTTTCTATAAAACGCCACAAATACCCGTTTAACAACACTGTGACGTGGCGGATGTGACTCGCCGCTCACTAAACTCACTGCTTCTTACATATCTGGAGGATTCAACCCAACCCACGGATGTGAGTCATCCAATACGCAGAGTTCATTTCTCTTCTTACTACGCCTGTCCGAAAACAAGCACAAATACGACGTCGTGTTCACAAATTCAAACAACACAACAACACAACACATTCATGCACACTTAACACATGGATCCATATGTTACTTATAAACTCGTGTCGTTTTTACATTAGCCAGTCCTTGTTGTGTCTCCATGATCATGACTAAGCAGGCATGGCTCGCACTGTCGAGAATAAAACATTTCGTTCTTTCTTTATTTAAGTAGTGCTCGATAACTATTGTTCCAGATAACATTATGTCAAGCAGTACATCAACTTTTAATCGGAAACGCTTGCACCGACATTTTACTTTGGCTCCTGTGCTCATGAAACCATAGATTACAACATGGCGAAATCATGCCGACCGTTGGTTATTGCCACAATAGTAATAATCTTGATTGTTTCGCAAACCATCGCCATAATGTTCCTGGATCCCAATATTATCCCACGAACTTCTCAAGTGTGTAAACTACGAAAATTTTGGTTGTACTTTATTTTAACCACACCTTTTACTGTTCAAAAACAGCTGTTTGTAGGTATATTTATTCGTGCCTTCACTTGTATGCCTCCTTCTACTGTGGATATACCATTTATTTATTTATTTAAAACTTCAGTGGCGCAGCCATTGTACTGACTAATAAATCAAGTGATTTTTGTTATTGCATTGAAGCAATAAATGTAGGTATGTATCTTTTCAATGTATTGTACGGTCAGCATATGTAGAAACAAACGGGGGTAGGTTAAGTATCTCGGCTTGCCGTGCAAGAAATCTGGAAGCGTCTCGGTTTGGCTCACCAATAATCTGGCCACCTTACATGCACCGTACCTAACATGTGCGTCGCCACCGCTGAATCTCACCGTAAAGCATTATACTTATACGTCACGTAAGTGATAAAAAGGAAGTACAGTCACATTCTAGTCGCCGATGACTTCAAATTACATGCCCTCGAATCCCAGGCCACACCAGGAGAGCAATTCAAAGCAGAGTTGCAATATCTGGTTTCAGACTACCCTCTTTATGGCCAAGTCACTACGCCCACCAGATTCAGGGGAACTGACAGGCCATCCATTTTGGACCGAATATTCACCAATGAATAACTGATGGTCGAGAGAGTGATAACAGATACTCCTTTGGGCCGCAGTGATCATGCGACGCTATTGTTTAATTACATGTGCTACGCGGATTATCCAATAGAGCCTACCGAGGTATATCGTGTCGTAACCAACTACGAAGACCTGTCCGACCTAATCAGTGCAACAAGCTGGTCGTTCTTAGCTGAAGTAACCCCTGAGGTGGTCTGCGGCGGATTTGTCAACATATTGACCAAGCTCGTGGCAAGGACATCTGAAGCCAAACTCTACCGACCTAAAAGGATGAAGCCTTTCGTAAGGAGCAGGACACGTAAGTGAATGGCATTAAGTGACTTGGCATGGCAAACTTACATAGCTTCCCCGAACGACCATACCTGGGATGTCTACACAATACAAAGGAACCACTGTGTCAAACTCGTCCGGGAGGATAAACTTAAGAACCAACAAGGTTTGGTGGAAAAGTTTTGCTCTAATCCCAAACTGCTATACAGACACGTAAACAATTTGCGCCGTGTTAAGTGCGGTGTTCCTGCTCTGCACACAGCATGCGGGTTAGCGCAAACAGCACAAGAGGCAACCAACGTCCTTGGACAACAATTTGGCCGTACCTTCCAAAGCGCAATCAATCATCGCCTAAGCAGATAACGCCACCATCAAGTCTTAATCACAAATCGTTTACCTCCGCAGCTGTACTGAAGAGGCTGATGTCTCGGCGCGAGTTCAGCTCCCTGGGTGCGGACAGCATTCGACCGCAGGCGTTGAAAGTTGCTGCCATGAGTTTGGCAGGACAATTAGCAATTTTCTTTTAAAGATGTCTGAACGAGATGCACGTCCCCACGATGTGGAAGCACGGAATCATCACGCCTATCTACAAAAGTGGTAGCCGTGCTGAACCAGCAAACTATCGCCCGTTAACACCACTTCCTGTGATCTCCAAGGTTATGGAGTCCATTGTAGCTGAAGCCTTGATGGGGTACCTCGAGAACAACAAAATTCTCGTTCCGGAACAGCATGGATTTCGCCAAAATCACTCCTGTACAACTAATCACTTGATTGCTCGTGCAAGCTGGACGGAATCCGTGGACGCTGGTGTAGGAGTCCACGCGGCCTACTTGGATTTCTCAAAGGCATTCGACCGCATAGACCATCGCATTCTCCTCCACAAACTCCAGAAATATGGAATCGGTGCTCCTGTTCTGGGCTGGATAGGAGACTTGCTCCTGCAACGTCACCTGAATGTGAGGGTTCGAAGCAACCTATCAGAATCCATCGAAGTTCAATGCGGCGTACATCAGGGCTCGGCACTTGGACCCCGCCTGTTCCTGGTCTTCATAAATGATCTCGCGGGTGTACTATCTTCTAACTGTTTGCTATTTGCTGATGACCTAAAGGTATGGCGTACTATAGCTGCAGTGGAGGATCACACATTCTTACAGGAGGACCTGGACAAAGCGTACACATGGTCCATCTAGAACATGCTGCATTTCAACGTCACCAAGTGCAAAGTTCTCAGTATACTGCACAAGAGTATGCATAACTACCGCCTAGGACCGCCAATTCTACAGCGGGCTTCTCACGAGTGCGATCTCGGTGTGCTAGATCAAGCTGACCTCGGTTGTTCAAGGCAGACTGAAAAGGCAGCTAAGAAAGTGAACCAATACCTTGGCCTTCTTCGCAGAGCCTTCGGGAAGTTTGACCCTTCAGTCTTCCCAAAAATGCTTAGTGCGTACGTGAGGCCGCACGCGGAATACTCTATCCAAGCGTGGCATCCCTGGCTCAAGCACCATCTCACCACTCTCGATACTATACAACGTAGGGCAACGAAAAGCGTCAGAGGTTTGACCAGCCTACCCTGCCCACTCAGACTGAAGACCCTTAAAATATACAGTAGACTTCAACGGCGTCTAAGGTGCAATCTCATAATGGTGTACCAAATCCTGAGAGATCCCAAACACCCATGCTATTCCTTTCTAATACTCAGTCAAATCACCTCTCTAAGAGGTCACCAGTTTAAGCTAGTCACGCAGTACAGCCGCTTGGAATGTCAACGAAACTATTTCTCCCTTCGAGTGTCACAGCCTTGAAACGTCCTCCCGGAACATGTAATTAATGCACCCACCCTATCCCTTTTCAAAAAGCGCCTTGACGATACTCTGTCACATTTACACGACGTGCTAGAGCTCATGACCACCAGATGCTGGCACTAATGCACAACAGACAGGGGATAGTGCCATAACCCTACTCGAGAATGAGTCATTCCAAAGGCCTTGCACGAAATTTGATAAACGCTACTACTACTACAGAAACTGGATTACTGTAGCCTGTCGACCCAAGAGAGTTGCACACGAGTAAGCGTTGTCCTTGCTAACATTTTTTATTTTTCTCGCCTATGATGTGAACAATAATCCACTCCCCTGTGGCTTTGTTTGCGTGCATTCTCATTTCAAACACCCTTTGTATGACAGTGCAGTTACATCTGTAAGCGCCCGAACTGAAGACTCCACAATCCCATCGCCATCTTTTTTATCACGCTATACACCCTACTGGACATGTCAAGCACCTGCTTTTTCACCCGTAATAAATCATTGTTCAGTTTCCAGACCAACTCGGTCCCATAGGAAGAAGTAAGAAAAGTATTTATTTTCCGTCTCTCTGGGACTAATGCACTTACTGGATGAATCATCTCCTAAATCGTCCCTATATGGTCAACGGAACAATGGTTCTATACGGGTAAAATAGCTAATGCTCAACAGGTCTCGTAGGATATTTATGGTGAAAAATTGGAAATATAAGAAATTGGTTAGAAAAACAGGGTTTACGCAGTGAACATACTGAAGTATACCTAGTATAGACTGTAAATCGAAAGCAAATCCATGCGAAACGACGGCAACTTGTATATTGGGAACCATCGTGTATCCTTCTGATGTACACATGCAGGAGGTGAAAAATGTTGAAAGGAAATCTAGGCATTGACCGCCAGTTAAAACTCTTACAGACACTTGTGTTTATCCATGGATAATAGGTCATGTAAGATGGTGCGGCAAAATAACTGCCGGATCAACCCTGGATTCGAACTCTGCCAGCGTGGGAGCACATATGACAGATTCCAGTAGGGCATTCCACGTTCTGCAAACTCGTACGGAAAAGCAATTCTGACGGCATTCTAAACGACTTTGCTACTGTGCCAGCTTGATATAGTGGCCTCTCAAATTGCGCTTATTGAATGAGCTCTAGCAAATGGCGTCACGTGTGGTTGGGATCTCTCAAAATATGGTAAGCCAAAATGAGGTTTCTGCGCAATCACCGATATTGTCTGCTGAAGAACCCGAGCACACGAAGCCTTCGTTCATACGGCAAATTATACAGACCCTTGATGTCTCTGGTTGATCGGCGTTGGAATATCTCCAAGGCGGTGATATCGCTCCTCAGCCATGGCTGCCGAACCTGTACTACATATTCCACATGTGGACGCATGTATGAGCCGAGAAGTTGTGGGAAAATCGAAGGGTCGAATCGCCCGAGTGCATGGTTCAGGACGCCCACGTGTTGGATGCCCCTCCTTGAGATCGTTTCAGTATGATTCGAACATCCAATGTCAACCTGGACAAAACTCCCACCTCCTTCTCGCCAGAAGACGTTTGAAGTTACTGGTCGCCGAGTTTGTGGGGATGAACCAACTTGTGCCTTAGATGCAGCACTCTACATTTTCCAAATTGAATCGAAGTACATTCTGGACAACGCAGTTTAGCGTTTAAACACTGAAAGCGCTATTTATGGTGAAATGCAGTTCTAAAGACAAGAGTGCCGTGTATCCTTGTGAACAACTTCGCGACATGCTGATTCAGCGCCCAGATCTACTACGAAAAGTACATTCATGTACGTAGGCGTACAAGCGCTACGTGATGTCAGCTGGTTGCTTCTGGTTTAACCACTTCCAGCAAATAGTTCGACGGCAGTGTTTCAGGACATGGTGGGTTTTCCCTTGGCAAGGGTATTTTTCTATAAAACGCCACAAATACCCGTTTAACAACACTGTGACGTGGCGGATGTGACTCGCCGCTCACTAAACTCACTGCTTCTTACATATCTGGATGATTCAACCCAACCCACGGATGTGAGTCATCCAATACGCAGAGTTCATTTCTCTTCTTCCTACGCCTGTCCGAAAACAAGCACAAATACGACGTCATGTTCACAAATTCAAACAACACAACAACACAACACATTCATGCACACTTAACACATGGATCCATCTGTTACTTATAAACTCGTGTCGTTTTTACATTAGCCAGTCCTTGTTGTGTCTCCATGATCATGACTAAGCAGGCATGGCTCGCACTGTCGAGAATAAAACATTTCGCTCTTTCTTTATTTAAGTAGTGCTAGATAACTATTGTTCCAGATAACATTATGTCAAGCAGTACATCAACTTTTAATCGGAAACGCTTGCACCGACATTTTACTTTGGCTCCTGTGCTCATGAAACCATAGATTACAACATGGCGAAATCATGCCGACCGTTGGCTATTGCCACAATAGTAATAATCTTGATTGTTTCGCAAACCATCGCCATAATGTTCCTGGATCCCAATATTATCCCACGAACTTCTCAAGTGTGTAAACTACGAAAATTTTGGTTGTACTTTATTTTAACCACACCTTTTACTGTTCAAAAACAGCTATGTTTGTAGGTATATTTAGTCGTGCCTTCACTTGTATGCCTCCTTCTACTGTGAATATACCATTTATTTATTTATTTAAAACTTCAGTGGCGTAGCCATTGTACTGACTAACAACTCAAGTAATTTTTGTTATTGCATTGAAGCAATAAATGCAGGTATGTGTCTTTTCAATGTATTGTACGGTCAGCATATGTAGAAACAAACGGGGGTAGGTTAAGTATCTCGGCTTGCCGTGCAAGAAATCTGGAAGCGTCTCGGTTTGGCTCACCAATAATCTGGCCACCTTACATGCACCGTACCTAACATGTGCGTCGCCACCGCTGAATCTCACAGTAGGGCATTATACTTATACGTCACCGTGACATTCGCCTCAGATGTTCCAGCAGCGTTGTGTGCAGTTCGCTCGCGGTATCTCCTATACACACATATTCACAGTAATTGTGAGTTCATTTATGAACAAAGTTAGTCATCTTATCTACGAAAAGTCTGTGTTTCAGATACACCATTGTTGAACAGATCCCGAGTTTTATTTCTTGCTTAGTGCCGTCGGAAAGGAAAAGGAAGTTCCTTCTACCTATAATATTCTTATCGTCCCAATCCATTCCGCTGTATATTTGCAATGTGGTTTTAGCATATTGTGAAACGTGTCTCTCACTACCGGTTTCAGGTGTCCACTAGTCAGCAATTACCTTGCTGTCTACTTCCTTCTCTGTGCACATGGCCTTATCTGTGAAACACAGGGATCGGAATTGTAGTGCTGTGTCCTATCTGTGTCCATCGGTTGACGAAATATCGGTTCGGAAGCTAATCATTCTTGAAAACAGAGCATTCAAGGAATGGCGATGTGCTACTCTATGGTGGGCGATTTCACACTCCTCACAAACTAGCTTTTCTTATACACTTTTGTGTTCAAAATGTGCCATCCACTAGATACCAACAATTTTTGGCCACTTACTTGAGCTTGCCAGTATTAGGTACGACATAGTGAACATTGGCGATCTAATGATAACACCATGTTCTTGAGTGCCTACTTCCGACTGAAACCCGAGCTAGAACAACATTCCGCGCAATGTCTTACTCTCGTTTGTTTCAACCAATTTAATTTTCGGTCACACCCTAGGTTAATCTTTTCACTCCAACAGCGTTTCACAATACCCAGTGCATCGCATTTTGGCATGTTGGTGTGGAGTGCGCTAACGTTAACATAGATCATCGTTTCATCTTCGTTTCACACGAACTCATGACGGTTCTTTACCGACGTATTCCTTCACCCTGTCAACGGCTACATTATACTAACGATTGCATATAGACCAGTAAATGCGAACTTTTGCCAACCCGGTAACCTTATCACAATTAACGCGGTACTCTTCCGCAAGGCTCGGTGCAGTACATCATGCATTGCTGTGCAGATGCTTATGCTAACCTCATCATTAAGGCCGATCAACTGCAGTTAGCAGGTAATTCGGCCACAACCACCGATACTTAACGCATTGTTCCATGACAGCGCGTAGTGAAGCACCGCACGCATTAATTATGTCACCTAGCCACTAGTAACCACACCGGAACACTCATAGACTCCTAAGTCTAGGTCACACCACATGAAGTTAACGGACCTGCCTGGTAGCATGCATGCAGCTTGTTTCAGTGAAGGCAATCGATACTGTCTCATTGTAGAGTACATTTCACATCCGTTCGTCTGTGCGTAACAGTGAGCACTTTGCACGCGGATGGCCGCCCAGTTCTGTGTTGTGTGTCTTGATGCCGCGTAAGTGAGTGGGTGGGAGTTACAGTACTTCCTCAACCGTCCATAGATGCCGCGTGCTGGCCCGCACCTATCCTACAGTGAATGAGCTCGCGTGTTGTTTTCACGTCCGCGTGTGCATCACGTGTTTTGTTGGCTGAGCGCAGTCTAACCGCTGCACCAACCGATGCAGATGTTCTGAGTATTCTTGTACTGATTTGCAATTGGTCAAGACGATGGATTCAACTTGATGTGCTTATGAATTGGATTGAATATTCTTAAGGAGGAGCTTGATTCCGTTATGGATTGGCTGGAGTCTTAAAATGTAGTGTCACACAACCAACAAGATGCACATCTTACTTGCTTTAACACACGCTGGATATATATGGATTGTGCTAAAGACCATTTATGGGGGAACAGGATACATAAATAAGTAAATAAATCTTTTATTCTAGATCACGTGGGGCGCGCCTTTGAAAGGCTGTGCATAATAATATTATCACATTTGATCAACTAAGATGCATAAGTATAGTTGTATTTTCTTATCTGTTTTTCCGTAAATATCTGCAGGTATGTATGCTTTTGTATTTCTTGTATTTGTGAATGGGATGTGGTCCTTTTACTGCGCTTGATCGTGTCACCAATGACTATAGGAGTGTTTGTGGTCGGTGGATTTGATAAGGTAATTCGAGTAATCAAGAGCCGTAATTTTTGTCGTTGTCGAGTCGCAGTCGTCATGTCGTAGTGCTATAAAAGAAACAATTGTGGCTTTTGTAGGAGAACGCCTGCCAGGCGAAAACATACACCGTCCTGGAACTCTGCTGCCAACTATTTGCTGGAACTGTTTAGACCCGTACCCCGTAGCTGGAAACACGAGGAGGTTGTTCGTCCAGCTGAGAATAGTTATGGAGTGCAGCTTGACTACCCGCTTTCTAGTCATCCGTGTTGATGCACAAATCATGGAGGTGGTTCAGCAAGTCGCGGCAGGGTTCTTCCCTGGTTTACCAGAACTAACGTGTAAAGTGACGTGTAATTACCTAGCACTGTACATCGTGTCAAGTCGTCCGCTGAAAGTTGCTCACTATGAAACATCGCGTATTATTTCTAGGTGAATTCCTCGTCCTAATACCACTTAACCAGTTGCGAATGTCACGCAACCAACGCAAACAGCGGCAGAAACTTGTGGTGGCGGAGATAAAGCAAGCTACCCCATCCGTGCTTTGAATGAGGAGTGGTAAATGTTGGAACCAGCGCACAAGAACAGGTCGTAGACGCAACATATTTGTAGTGGTATAAATATTAGCTGCATTTGCGGTTCATCACTATTCGACTAACAGGTGGGTTTCACGTTGTCATTTAGCTGTTATATTTGTGTGCCCAAACGGTACTGTAATTTGGACTTCATCATATTCTGCTTAAACATTTTTGGAACATTTATTTTGTTAACGTGTGGCTGATAACTTTTATGGCCATTTTATTTTCCGATGGTGCTGTGCATATCTAATGAGGCTTCCTGCTTCTAAAATACACTACTCAGTATTACTCTATACTTCCATCTCGATTGTAAGAGCAATAACTAGGTTGCCTCAGCAATTCAGTGGAGCAGTTGCAACGGTTGATCAAAACTTGAGCGCCGAAATTAAATGCATGAAAATATTTAGGACCCAATGATCCTGAATACGCCCAGTTGCAAATCTGCTGAAGACAGCTTTTGGCCCATTGAACATAGAGCCCGTTATTTTGACTGTCTAGCACTGCGTCAATTCTAAAAGCAAATTTATCATTGGAATATGACTAGCCAAGCTGATTTAAGGCCACTTAGATTTCGAAGTCACGAAGGGCTTGTAAAATTTGTGTAAAATTTGTTGTCTCAATCTGTAACAAATTTTACCATGCACGTTGAAGCCGTAATATAGGCATGAAAACAGACTAACTTCTGAGCTTGGGTTTACGTTGTCCTATAATCAAGGGAACGTTGTAAGAACAGGTTCCACTCACGTAACGGAAAATGTTTGTAGGGCATTACTCTGTTATCCACCTTATAGGACGATCACATCCAGTAGATTGCAGACATGGTTACCATAGAGCAACTGACAGAATAGCAGGAAAAGTAAATAAATAAAAGAAACTTTAATTTCGTATGTCTCGTGGCACGCCAACCCGGGCATTACTGAAATTGTACAAGCAATGACATCTCGCCAACTTCAGGATGGATTATATGCAAAGAAATGAAAATGTTTGGCCTAGTTGTGAGAACTCATCGCGATAATACTGGACATTAAGTTGGTGCGGTGTTTGTGTGCTTTAGTGAACTATTGGGCTATACAGGGTGGTGCTTTTTTGCACCTTCAAAGTCACACATACCAGCTTGGCCAGTTGTTAGAGGACAGACAAACATAGTCCCTTGGCCTTCAAGGGTGAGGGTAGGAGTGAGGATGGCTATTTACCCCATAAAACGCGAATTATGTAGTCCAATCTAAAACCCCACTGCCTTGCGGTAAGATTTTTGAACAAAAAGCTTGGGTTGTGAACCATACTCGTTCTCGTGTCTAAGGCTAGGCAACCTGCTCACGCAGTACACAATGTCTTTTCGTTCTAACAATCCCTTGATGCTCTGGCCGACGCAGAGTATAATCAACGGCGCCCTAGCTGCTTCAACTTGCAGGGTGCATAGATGCTAGGATGCTACTGCTCAGAACTTCCCGTATTCTTATTCCTTTTCGTGTGGCTTTCCATCCTTATCATCCCGCTCCAACTTCATTTCCAGCCCTCCATTTTCAATACCCCAATTCGAGGCCCTCCCCCAACTTACATTAATAGTCGCTTGTCTTCTGGTTTCAACTCACACACAATTGCAGTATCGCTCCAATCCGTTCGACAAGTCCATGTTCAACCAACGGACAACCCCACTTCATCCTTTTCCTTTTGCATTCCTCGATTCCCGCTAAGACTGACATGTTTCAAGGTGCGCACTTTGCTACAGACTGGTCAACAGGCAGCACTTGCCGCACACTAGAGACCCTACCGAAAGATAGTTCCTATCTATCGGAAATCCGCCTGCAATATTCAGGCTCCATGCTTGCCCTGCGATCCCTCACATGCGACACTGGCAGCACATTCTTAGTGAGCCAGTCTAGCGATGATACAGCTTCAAATGCGGTCAAACTCGCGTCGGCATGGTTTGGTATCCTTGGGCTGGAGTTCCTTTGGTCGATTGGATCCCAGTTAAAAGTCGGATGTGCGCTGCTAGATTAGCTGGTTCTTTTCATGCTACGAAGACGCGCGGGAACAAACGGTGCCTGTTTGTCATTGCGGCCTACGCCCCTACAAATGGTTGCACTGATTCGGCGAAAGATGACTTCTATCACCAACTAAATGATCTCCTACGTTACAGATAAAGAACGTCTTCTGCACTGCTTGCTCGTGAGCTGAACGTCCAAGTCGGAAAGTTCTCCTTTGATAAGCTTCATCTGGGCAGCCAACATGGTGTAGGCGCCAGTAATGAAAACAATGAGCGGTTGCTGCGGCTGTGTAAAGGTGTCCGCCTCTTTCACACGAGCACTAACTTTCGACACAGCACACGCAGAAGCTTGACTTGCGCCCACCCGCCTCGAACCACCCATAGACACAAATCGATCACATCGCGATTAGTTACTGTTGGAGAGGCTGCGTCCAAAACTGTCGCTTGATTTGGAGCACGAGCGTGGAATCTGACGAAGCAATTTTTGCTTCGATCTGAAGGTGCGTTTCGGCAGACGTCCGCTACGTCGGTGTGAACTGATTGACACCGGTCAGCTGTAGAAGTAAAGTGTTCTGAAAGCGTATCAAAGTGCGCTGATATCCTGGGTGGGTAAGCGCCCACTGAACACCGCCGAACATCACTGGTCACATATTCGTCAAACGTTACTGTCAGAAGGCATGTCTGCATGTGTCAACTCAAATTGCCTACCTGGAAGTTGGGTCTCTACGCACTCTTTGGAACTTACGGATGCTCGCCGACGTATTCCGCCTGAAAGTGAATACAATGAGACTCGCAAAATTCTTTGAGCAAAACTGCGCGCTATCCTGCATAATGACCGCGAAGCCTGGTGGTCTCATCGTTCCTCGGAGATGGAAACAGCCGCTGCCGTTGGTAATCATCGTAAGTTATTCATTCTGCTACGAGAAATGGTCAACAGGAGACCTGGTGTTATCGACACAACACGGAAAGAGAGTGGACAGCCGGTCCACAGTTTGTCAACGCTCGGAGCTTTGGGCAGAACAACTTGCAAGGCATTTTAAACCAACTATTTTATTGCTTTCTTAGTCGGGCATTGTGCACCCTACTCCCTGAGCGGTCTCCTTGGATCCACCTTCACGTGCAGAAGTCTAACTTGAGTTCAAGCCGTTGAAATTGAATAAGGCCGCAGTGGCAGATGGAATTCCCTCAGCATTCTACCAAGTTTTGGGACCTGCTCGTGTGGTTGTTTGACACAATTAGCTAATGGAACTTTGGGAGCAGGAGATTGTCGCGAGAGGAAAGTGCCACACTGTCATAGTCCCAATTTTTAAGGAAGGCTCCCGTTCGGAATGCCGCAACCATAGACGGAACAGTCTGAGCTCAATTGTCTCCAAATAACTCGTCTGTCGTTCTCCACAGACTAATTGGCACTCGGGAAGACCAGATCCGCGAAGAGCAAGCTGGGTTTCGTCGAAATCGAGGCCACATCGAACACATCAGTGCGTCAGTTGTTGGAGCAGCGTCATGTTTATAGGCGACCCAACATTGTCGTGTTTCCTGACATAAACGGTGCCTTCGACGCACTTGGTCGATGTGCACTTTGGGACTGTCTGCTGAAGAAATGTGTGCCTGATAAATACGTGAACATTAGCAAGAATCTGTATACATATTTTGGGAGGAGTGAAGGTTTATGGCAAACTGTCGCCACCCTTCATTATCACCAGCGGTGTGAGACAAGATTACCCAAGCTCACCCTTCCTATTTTACTTTGCAGTTGACGAAGTCATGAAAACAGTGTTCGCTGGGCACGACCTAGAGTGTGTGGAGGTACTTCCTGGTGAACGACTTTTGTATGCGGATGATATTGCCCTTATATGTGACAGCGCCCAAAGGTGCCGGAATGAAATGAACCGGTTATCATTGGCTGTTTATTGTTTTGTATTATGCTTTGCTTCGTCTACATGCAAAGTACTTCTCCATGGTTGGGCGGGACCCACCCCTTCGCTGACCCTTGGTGATGGTCAGCTAGAAGCCCTTCAGGAATCCAAGTACCTGGGCATCTTTATTAGAGCCCGTGGGATCGGAGCTGAGATTACGACGCGTATAACGAAAAACCCGAGGTGCATTTGCGAATCTCGGCCACCTGTAACGCAGACGTGACATTACTCATGCCAAGAAAGTCAGAGCTTTTAACGCAGTCGTCCGTTCAACCCTCAGGTATGGTTGTAAATCTTGGCCCATCAGGTCGACAGACAGAAAGATGCTCGTCACATTCGATCATCCCTGCCTTCGCAGCTTAGCTCAGTTCTGTTAGGAGCACCGGTTGAGCAATCAGCGCATTCGAGGTCACGTATTTGTGCAGCAAGTGCGAGTGCACTAATAAGCACCATTCTATCACGCACCAGGCTCCGATGGCTGGGCCACGTGTTGCGCATGCCAGCACAGCGACTCCGGCGACGTGCCTTGTTTGCGCGCCGCGGGGGCGGTTGGAGGAGCAGGAGGGGAGGTCAAGCGATGGCTTGATCGAGTGAAATGAATAGCTTACTTCGAACCTTGTGTTGGTTGGAGCATCCCGACTGCTTATCTGGTGTCCTAAAGACGATGAATACATTTGGTTTGACATACTTACTGATATGGCTAGTGGCCGCTCCTAATAGCGTTGTGTTGTTAGTTCCTTTGTCCATATTCCCCCAGCTTAGCCTCCTCTCCAATCACGATCTCATTCATTAGGCATAATTTAACTCTCCTTTTGCTTCACGACAGCCGGCTGTAAGCTCTCAGGAATGGCGCCCATCCGTTTCTTGCGGTCATTGGCGTGCCTTTGTTGTTTACTTCTCTTGTTGTCTTTTGTACTGCGGCACAATAGCTGGGGTGTTGTCGACCTGCAATTAACGTGTGTACTGATGATGATACTTGTGAGAACCAATCTACTACTACTAGGTGGATACTGTGGGACGGATTGGGCTTAACGAGGGCTGTGACTTTATTCAGTGACAAGTCACATTAGACACGTCGCAGCATTGTTAAGCAAACATTTGTGGCATTTTATAGGGTAAACATTTGTCAGCTAGGATCCAACATGTATTGGAACAATGCCGTCAATTTTAATTTGTGCCCAGTGTCACTGGCAAGGCTGCATTCTGACCGATTTATCTCGCAGTTCGTCGCAGTCACACTGCATCGAATAGTTTCCGTTGGCTGATAAGTGTCTTTGCCAGCATCCACTGTTCGTGGTTGAGTCCTTGTGATACTGTCGAATATGTACCGTCTTGGGAATGGAGCTACAGCATTGCGCATGTTGGGAAGGATTTGCAAGTAATGGAGTGCTTTTTTGCCTGCATGCCCACATCCATTCGTGGGACCAGTTCATGTTAGCTAGTAACTACCATGTCTTCTGTTCGCATCACCGAAGTGGCAACGTTAACATAGATCATCGTTTCATCTTCGTTTCACACGAACTCATGACGGTTCTTTACCGACGTATTCCTTCACCCTGTCAACGGCTACATTATACTAACGATTGCATATAGACCAGTAAATGCGGACTTTTGCCAACCCGGTAACCTTATCACAATTAACGCGGTACTCTTCCGCAAGGCTCGGTGCAGTACATCATGCATTGCTGTGCAGATGCTTATGCTAACCTCATCATTAAGGCCGATCAACTGCAGTTAGCAGGTAATTCGGCCACAACCACCGATACTTAACGCATTGTTCCATGACAGCGCGTAGTGAAGCACCGCACGCATTAATTATGTCACCTAGCCACTAGTAACCACACCGGAACACTCATAGACTCCTAGGTGTAGGTCACACCACATGAAGTTAACGGACCTGCCTGGTAGCATGCATGCAGCTAGTTTCAGTGAAGGCAATCGATACTGTCTCATTGTAGAGTACATTTCACATCCGTTCGTCTGTGCGTAACAGTGAGCACTTTGCACGCGGATGGCCGCCCAGTTCTGTGTTGTGTGTCTTGATGCCGCGTAAGTGAGTGGGTGGGAGTTACAGTACTTCCTCAACCGTCCATAGATGCCGCGTGCTGGCCCGCACCTATCCTACAGTGAATGAGCTCGCGTGTTGTTTTCACGTCCGCGTGTGCATCACGTGTTTTGTTGGCTGAGCGCAGTCTAACCGCTGCACCAACCGATGCAGATGTTCTGAGTATTCTTGTACTGATTTGCAATTGGTCAAGACGATGGATTCAACTTGATGTGCTTATGAATTGGATTGAATATTCTTAAGGAGGAGCTTGATTCCGTTATGGATTGGCTTGAGTTGTGAAAGGTATTGTTTTAAAAATTCGATAGCATAACACATGTGTATACGCAGTTGGATGTCATTTGCTGCTTTGGGAATTGTCACGCGATGAATAGTAGTATTGAGGGCTTCTTGCGTCCGTTGGATGCGTTAAGTACTAAGTTTTGAGATTCACGTATGGACAAGAATTGCTTAAGGTGAAATTTAACATACTTTTGCTTAAAATAGACTAAAACGAC
Organism: Dicrocoelium dendriticum; assembly: GCA_944474145.2. Classification (NCBI taxonomy): domain Eukaryota; kingdom Metazoa; phylum Platyhelminthes; class Trematoda; order Plagiorchiida; family Dicrocoeliidae; genus Dicrocoelium; species Dicrocoelium dendriticum. The sequence goes on from OX104064.1 coordinate 214,706,797, forward strand.
CTACAGTAACATTCGGATGATTTAGGAAATATCATATGTCGACCCTCTTCATAACTGCTATACATGTGTGAATATATTATAGCCGGAATCATCGAGGCAAACCATATGATGCAAGATCAAAATTTTTCAGTCAGTTGGGTGTCTCAACATGCAAATTGCGTTTCTTGCAATGAGAAGATAGCTGGCAGTTAAAGATGTTGAAGAAATGGTAAAATTACCTTTGTGCAACATTCTCGTTTGCTGTGACGATAGGCTGGTTTCAGATGTGTGTAGCTTAGAGATCAATAGTAAAATCGGATAAAGTAAAATGGTGCTAAAATGTGCATATAGGGCAATATATGGTAGTCTGCGAAGCAATAATGGTGAAGTGTGGCGCTAATCCACTTACCAGTGTGAAGCCTTCGGCTATGACTTTATTCCGTGGCTAGTCACATCGGCTTCTTTACACTGTTGTTAAACGAACGTTTGTGACTTATTATAAGGTGAATGCATGCCAGACGAAAACGCACTACGTCCTGAAAGGCTGCCGACAAACTCTTTGAACGGAAATGTGTAACTGGCAACGCATTTTACCGTCCGGTTTTCGAATCGAGTATTTGCAGTCGATTTGCGTCAAATATTTCCGTTCGCTGAACGAGCAGCCTTGTTAAGTTGCGCCATTAATCGTTAAAGCCAATCGAAATCGAAGTAAGGTCACGAAGAATCAAGTAAAGAATTGCGATTGTGAAAATATCTCGCGTAACAGGAAGTTTGCATTTTTCTGTCCAATTAAACTTCTCCGGTTTGTAAAAATTTGGTGTCATGCTATTCAGACTGAACTTGTGTCATACTGGTGTGAACGGCTAAATCCTTGTAGAAATGTTTGATTCCTGAGATGGCGTTCACTTTAGAGCCATTGATCTGTGCAGCGGAAAAATCTTGTGTGATAGAATGGCCACATTGCAATTGTAGATATGCATTGGAGGTTCTTGTTAATGAATGTCAAGGCGATTCTATATGGAGAGCTTTCATGCGTCTGTCATCGTTTCGATCGCGCACTAGCTTGCTCAAGTATCCAGAATGGGCTTCTGTCCGGGAGATATTGTGTGCAGTTGATTGCCAACATGAGCAGCGGCATTTCCAAGTTGATAGTTATCTACGCATTCAGGTAAATGAGCCACAGGTCAAGCGGGGATTCCCAGGTAAGTCACTTTAGGTAAATTCAACGTTGAGTGCGAGATCAACAGAAAGATCCAAGTGGACTTTGCATACATAAAGAAAGAGAAAGAAACACGATACTGCAGAACACCGCAAAGAACAAGTGTGGAACCAAGGAATATTATAATCCCATGTAATTCACAATCAGCTTTAAGAGAACTTGAAGTGCAAAGCACTGCGAATCATTTGCTGAAGTTGCCGATTGTTCTTTGTCATACAACTACTAGTAATTGCCGCGAACATAAGTAATTATGTTCAATGCAGAAAAGTTGGGAGCTTGGTGATGAAATCGATCTGCTAAATGAAAATGAGCATTTAAAGCTGCAGCTAATGTGCACAAAGAGGAAACTAAGGGAACTAACAATTTAGCAAATGTGTCACGGAGATGAGAGTTTGGATAAATATATACGTCAAAGTTTTAATCACGTCTGATTTAAAGTGTGTCTCGATTAATGCCAGCATAAACACTTACGTATTTAGTTAGGGAATAGGTGTACATCAGTACCTTGTGGCTAAAGCACAAGAGTGCACGGACAGAAGGAATCATACTAATTTGCAATGAGAGAACTAGGCAAGGTTTATCAGTGAAAGCTCTTTGGAATGGCAACAGATAACTACGCAGGAAGACTGTTGGTCAGAGCACACAAGGCTTATGCACAGCGGCGCGCATATTTATGTCTACCTAGCGTGCTTGGAGGAAAAGACTAACGCGAAATGATTTAAAGAAGCCCATATTTGCGCTGGACTCTTGTATGAGGCGAAGTGTCAAATACATTGCGATCCCGGCGTGCTAGTTCAAGATGACCACGGTTGTTTGAGGCAGACTAAAAAGACATCTATGAAAGCAAACAAGCATCTCGGTCGTCTTCGCAGAGCTTTTGGGAAGTTTGACCCTTCACTTATCCCAGAAATGCTTAATGCTTACGTGAGACCGCACGCGGAATACGCCATTCAAGCGTGGCATCCCTGGCTCAAACACAATCTAACCGCGCTCGATACTACACAACGTAGGGCAAAGAAGATCGTCAGAGGTTTGACCAGCCTCTCCTACCCAGTCAGGCTGAAGACTCTCAAAATATACAGTAGACTTCAACGGCGTCTAAGGGGCAATCTCATAATGGTGTACCAGATCCTGAGAAACCCCAACCACCCATGTCATTCGCTTCTGATACTCAGTCAAAACACCCGGCTAAGAGGTCATCAGTTTAAGCTGGCCACGCAGTACAGCCGATTGGAATGTCGGCGAAACGTTTTCACCCTTCGAGTGTCACAGCCTTGGAACACCCCCCCGCAAACTGGCAATGTTCGCTTCAAGTAATCGAACTGAACCACCAGTTGCACAATCCACGCCGGTCGGTTCAGTTAGCATTATACACAGGCAAAACTGGAGAATCGTCAGACTGCTAAGTAGACCCCAGAAGAGACAGTGTAAGCAATCTCTGAACCTACGTGAGGACTGTCCATCAATGGCCAGTCTTCTGCGAACACAGGTTGTGAAACCTGATGCAGCTGCTGGGGGAGAACCACTCAAGAGGACCCTGGTGGGCTCCCATCCGTGTATTCATTGCGATATGGAAAGGGAAAATTTGTTTATAGTGGTGCTGTTCACAAAGATCAAGTAGTTGGTTGGACAGGAACTTCGTTGTAGCTCCACTTTAAGTGCGGGGATCCAGCGAAACGTGAATTCAAAGCGGTTGCAAAGGACCAACCCACCGACGGTGTATATGGAAAGCAAAATGAAAAGCTGCAGCATAAACGCATAGCAATATAAAAAAGGGTTCGAAGCAAAAACCGGGCGAAGCTGTTTTGAGGATTTTAAAATTGTTGCTCATTTTTGTTAATTTCGAAACAGTTTTGTCGCTTTCGTGGTTTTTGGAATACGTTTGTATTAGCATGGAAACGTGAGAAGTATGCTTTGTAAAATAAAAACGTCAACAGGGTCGGGAAAATGAACTGGGTCTTTAAGCCCCTTGGCACGTACACTGATATCAGCGCGAATAAGAATGCGGTCATTTGAGGTTGTGGGTTCCGCTGGAGTGGAGTGTCTGATCTGAGTTTGCCTTACCTCCGTGATTTGGCGGGCTGCAAAGGTTGTTGTTGCACCAAATAGTCAGTGTTGTCGAGAAATGTCGGCTTGAATCGGTCAGTGTTGCGCGTCTCCGTGTTACCACTGTAGTCAATGATAGATGTTTTGTCACTTCTGCTTACGACACGCTACGAGCCACAATCTAGAGATTGAAGCGGCCGGCGTACGTTGCCAGTGCGAAGGAACCAGTGTATGCAAGTGGTTAATTGTTCTTCTACGTTGCTAAGCAAGCTCCTTGCTCCGGTTTGAACAGGCGGAAGTTGTCCCGCCTGATAAGGTAGTCTTACCGTGTAGTCGCCATGGTCGATAGTTGTTGGCGGCTTTGTTGAGACAAGTTCATAAGGCAAGGGTTGTGTACATCCAAAAGCTAGCGAAGATGGAGTGGCATGCAAATCCGTTGTAATCTTGTTTCTTATATCTAAGAGAACCAGCGGGTGTTTCGTGCCAGGCTGTGTTAGATTAGGCACAGAGTGATGCTTTTAGTTTCCGATCGCGTTAGCTGCAGCGTGGTATGCAGCGGTTTGGTCGGGTTAGAAATCAAGTACGTTAAGAAGTTTGCTGAAGAATCTGTCGAAGTGTGATCCTCCGTCGTTGATGACTACCCTTAAAAAGCCAAAATGAGCTACCTAGCTTTCTAGAAAAGATAGTGCAACTGTCTCAAATGAGCAGTTGCTTATTGCAACCGCTCCAGACTAACGCGTGAAGCTGTCTACACAGATGCAGAGGTACACGTAGACTTTGTATGGAGTCCAAGGTCCAACCAGGAAGAGGTATGCGTGTGTGAAACCAGGGTCAGGAGCTGCAAAGAGGCTAAGTGGGCTTATGGCGTGTCTGTACTCCACGACGCGCTGTTACCGTAGGTAGGCGCGTGCAAAACGGCGGACATCGCCGTAGATTTTGGGCTAAACGAAGCGTTGGGTCACGAGCTTCCGCGAAGCTGCTATGCTGGGGTGAGATAGGTTGTGTAGAGCGCTGCAAATTTTTGTCGCATTTTCCTAGGAACTACAGAGCAAGTAGTGGTTTGCTTCACATCACAAAGAGTGCGTCCATCAGACGAATTGGGTGGATCTTAGCGTTAAAGGTTGTCTGTGCCTGAAATATCTTAGGTAGCAGCAGGATCGGCTAGGTTAATATTGGTGTCATGTGCTAAGCTAAGCAGATGTATACGTGAAAGAGCGTCCGCGATGGGATTAGAACTTCTGAACCATGCCGTACTTCAGTCCTCACATGGGACACATGGTCTGGTTGTCCAGTTTCCCGCGGGGAGTACATGTTTGTAGCGCTAATGATTGCGTAGATCAGTGGTTTGTGATCAGTGAAGACTCTATAGTGTCCTAGTGTCCACCTTTGAGAAGGTGACGCAAGCTTTTTGTCCCTGGGTAGATAGCGAGTGGTTCCCTACCCACGATGCGGTAACGGAATTCGGCGGGTTGCATATGTTTGAAAAGAAGTCTAGTATGATCCATCGATGGTCGTTAAGTTGTTGGAAAGCTGGACTGATGGAGGCAGCCGATGCATCAGTCGTCAGAGGATGCAGCGCAGTTGCGTATGGGTGGGCGAGAAGCGTTATGTTGGAGATAGCCTTTTTAGCTCCTTAGAAGCCAGTTTAACGTTGTTGGAAAATGTGAAGAACGTTGACTGCCACGGAGCCGATCGGTCTTGGGTAGTACAATACCCGCGCAGTTAAGAATAAAGCGTTGATGAAAGTCAGGTTAGGTCAGCTCAGGTCAGCTTCCAAGTACAATATAGGCTTCCGCCTATGGAGCATCCTGTTTCTTGCAACGGTAAGCAAACTACAGACCCAGTTCTTCAATGTCTGCTTAAATTCTGCACCTTCTACAAAAGCTTAACGAAAAATATTAAGCATTCCCAGTACTTTCATGCCGTACGAGGTTACAACGACATTCTGCAATAAATTTATGATGGTTCTGAAGAAAACTCAAAACAACAACTATGTGGGCCTCTGTTAAAAATCTCTACGATGCCTCATTCTATTAACGCCGGAGGTAGTTTATTCCAACTACTAACTACATGAGTCACAAAATATTCTGCCCCGATATGCAGCCTAGAGCTCTGGGGCATGTGCTTCAGTTTTTCTCCTCGCAGGTGATCTGATCATGCAAGCTCAAACGGTCCAGTATACTTGGTACCACTAAAACGCTCAATGATTTTGAACGTCTCTACTTGGTCACCTCTTATTCTGCGCTGCTCCAGTGATACGCACCTAGGCTTCCTAAGTGTTCAGCGCAACGCTTTGCACCTAAGCCCTTAATCATCCTAATAGCCAACTATTTTACCTTTCCATAGAGGCGACATCTTTCCGATAGTAAAGCGCTCAAACCTGTACACAGTACTCTAGATGAAGTCTTACCACCGCTTTGTAAAAGGGAAGAAAATCTCAGCATTGCTGTTGCAAAAGATATTTTGACACAAAGCAGTTCATTCCGCCCCTTATTTGCAATATGCTGATATTGCGTTGAAGCTTTAAAATCGTTCAACTTAGTGATGACTAAATACCGTGCTTTATCTGGACATGGCGGATTTAGATGCCCGACGGATGGTAGCTCTGTAATTGCTTATTTCGAGAAGTATGTGGCTATCTTTTGCTGGCGTTTAAAGGCAGATCGCATTAGACCGACCTATCTACTATAGTTCATGGCTGGTTAGACATGTCTCCGTACTAATCGAATGGACCAAAATATCTGATGACAACAGTTTTATAAATGTCGTCTGACGCCACCGGTATTTACTGATACGCGCGTACTAGTTCCATTTTGTTAACTATAGACCTATCAGCTTAAGCTGAAGTCAACTCGTACTCGTGAGAAATGGGGTACTTATCCAGGATGGTAAAATTACTGAGTCATCTGTATTCGCCGAATGGGCGTCATTCAACGGACTTATTTGATGCCATATTAATGGTGATGTCCATGGACTTTGGACGGACGGATTATTCCTAGTTCGAGAATTTGTTTGAATTTTCGTCTTAGCCGCTTTGAGCTTGTCCGGAGCTAGGCTGCGAGGACGGGCCGAAACGGGCTGACCATTAGTGCAGATGTACTGCACGACGTTTGCCATTTCAGAAGGTAATTCTTTCTGATTGCGTACGAGTTTAGGATGCTGGCTGACAAGGTCTATGAAAAGTTGTGAACTTTGAGGCACGACACAACCAGTAGTAATCGTAGCCAGGTTGGCTTTAATACGGATGACGCTGAGATGTGTCCGAGAGTCGATAGTGTTTTGCCACCTAGCATCCCCGATAAGGTCGCAATGTTGGAGAAAGTCTATTCCCACGATAGCGAAAAGCACGGCTGCTATTATAAATGCCCAGCGAAAGGTTCTCCGGAGGCATAACTTGAGGTTTAGCAGCCTTTTCACTAAAGTTGCGATCAGTGTGGCGTTGGCTGCACGTATTCAGGTCGGTAGGAATGAGACTACCTCATCTGAGCGACGCGGCGGATGCCAACCTCGGCTTCGGTGCCCATTAGGAACTCGGGACTGGAATTTTATATACCTAACGCGGATGGTGCGACTTTGGTTTTGACCGGTCGCATGCGTTGCTATGTCGGGCCGGCAGAGAATTTTCCCTATTTCTCAGCAAAGTCGAAATGAATGGTGCACTTGCGGGCGGCAGTTTCAAAGAGTTGGCGGTACCAATTGTCTCCTGCTTATTGCTGGAATTGGAGCCACTTGAGGGTGATTTTGATCGGCTTTGACGGCGAGGGCTCATAGCGAGCTGTCTCACTTCATGTGTAAGTGTCGCAACTTGTGCCTACAGGTCTTTTATAGTCGACTATAAGCCCGTGAATTAGGTGCCATGAGACGAGTTGGCCTTGACCTAGCCTGCGTCGGATCGTGGCTGTGATCCTTCGATACGCCGATTCACTAAATCTGCTAGTTGGCTGAGTGCTATGGAGCTTACGATAGCGTGAACCGCTTGCGTATTTTCCGGTTGTCTCTGTAGCCTTAATTTCGGGGAGTAGTGTCCCGTCCATTATTGAAGAACTGTATCTAAAATGTCCGACAATGTTGTTCCGAACTCGGGGTCACTAGTTATGAGGTAGCCCGAATATATCGATTCCAGAAAGCAAGTCGAGTTGCAGGGAAGCTATTATTTGTACAGCAATGGGTTCCCTCTGTGCTCGGTTAAAAATATGACACCATTGCACGCTGCTAGCTAAGCGAACGAAACACGCATGGCACACAGAGCATTTTCTAGTTGCAATGGAAATGAACACCAGGCAATATGGCGATGCTCGACTCAAGCAATCGAACTGAACAAGCCACACAGGTCGCCTAAGTGTATAATGAAATAATAAGTTCAATAAGAATTTTACACGGATAAAACTGGTAAATCTCCAGACTGCTACTAATAGAGCAACCGGCGGTGACCCGATGAACGCGCATTGATGAGAAGGGCCAGAAGATCCAAACAACAGTCAAGTGCCAATTTATATGTGTGGGTACCTGTTTAAATGAGAGGGACTGCGACGACCTGCATTATTTCTTTGGCATTTTCATTTACACACTTGCATTTTCATTTACACACATTTTCATTTACACATTTTCATTTACACAAACTTGATGGGACAATCAAGTGTATAGAGATATGAAGCGTACTCATTCTGGAGACTAAGTGATATCACCATTTCGCCAGCATGCTACAGCAATCAGTGTAATTCTGCGTACGAGATACCAGTATTGCCTTGAAGAACATGTGTGTTAACATAAAGAAAGAGAAAGAAACACGATACTGCAGAACACCGCCAAGAACAAGTGTGGAACCAAGGAATATTATAATCCCATGTAATTCACAATCAGCTTTAAGAGAACTTGAAGTGCAAAGCATTTTGCGAATCATTTGCTGAAGTTGCCGGTTGTTCTTTGTCATACAACTACTAGTAATTGCCGCGAACATAAGTAATTATGTTCAATGCAGAAAAGTAGGGAGCTTGGTGATGAAATCGATCTGCTAAATGAAAATGAGCATTTAAAGCTGCAGCTAATGTGCACAAAGAGAAAACTAAGGGAACTAACAATTTAGCAAATGTGTCACGGAGATGAGAGTTTGGATAAATATATACGTCAAAGTTTTAATCACGTCTGATTTAAAGTGTGTCTCGATTAATGCCAGCATAAACACTTATGTATTTAGTTAGGGAATAGGTGTACATCAGTACCTTGTGGCTAAAGCACAAGAGTGCACGGACAGAAGGAATCATACTAATTTGCAATGAGAGAACTAGGCAAGGTTTATCAGTGAAAGCGCTTTGGAATGGCAACAGATAACTACGCAGGAAGACCGTTGGTCAGAGCACACAAGGCTTATGCACAGCGGCGCGCATATTTAAGTCTACCTAGCGTGCTTGGAGGAAAAGACTAACGCGAAATGAGTTAAAGAAGCCCATATTTGCGCTGGAATCTTGTATGAGGCGAAGTGTCAAATACATTGCGATCCCGGCGTGCTAGTTCAAGATGACCACGGTTGTTTGAGGCAGACTAAAAAGACATCTATGAAAGCAAACAAGCATCTCGGTCGTCTTCGCAGAGCTTTCGGGAAATTTGACCCTTCACTTATCCCAGAAATGGTTAATGCTTACGTGAGACCGCACGCGGAATACGCCATTCAAGCGTGGCATCCCTGGCTCAAGCACAATCTAACCGCGCTCGATACTACACAACGTAGGGCAACGAAGATCGTCAGAGGTTTGACCAGCCTCCCCTACCCACACAGGCTGAAGACTCTCAAAATATACAGTAGACTTCAACGGCGTCTAAGGGGCAATCTCGTAATGGTGTGCCAGATCCTGAGAAACCCCAACCACCCATGTCATTCGCTTCTGATACTCAGTCAAAACACCCGGCTAAGAGGTCATCAGTTTAAGCTGGCCACGCAGTACAGCCGAATGGAATGTCGACGAAACGTTTTCACCCTTCGAGTGTCACAGCCTTGGAACACCCCCCGGAACATTAATTAATTAATATAAGAATATATACACAGGATTATGATGCTATAGTTAATATATATGTATACAAAACAAGGCAAAGGCTTTTGTAATCCTAGGACGCCAGCTCTCCTCACTCCGGCATTACGTTTGGAATCATTCCTTTCTCTGACATTTCCTTCAGTGCCGCTCCGCGAGACTTGTATAGAAGGGTTAAACAAGCACCTTGATCGTCGTATCTCGTTAAAGCTTTTGAAGTTAATCCTGGTATGTCATAAGCCCTTTGTGGACAGCCCGGACCAACCTCCCGGGCATTCTCTCCCCTATATCTGTTTCTTCCAGTGGTTTGCATAAGTGGGTTCAATTACTTATCCCCATCGGAACATCACCACAGGAATGCCTTATCTTTCTGCAAGTATTCCACTTACTTGCGATGCCATGGCTTTATGCGCCGTCCACCTTCCCTGTCAGCACCATGGATCACTCGAGCGCACGGATCGGGACACTCATCGGGCGATCATGATATATGTTGATTTATGGAAATGTGCGGTGGCGTAGTATATTAGAGTTGTATTATTTTGCCCAATAACAATTGATAGTTCATCTGTCACACTATGTTTAAATGCACCAGTTCAATAATGCACTACTGGCGCGTCATTAGCATTTCACTTCTGTGTCTCGCCGAGTTCGCTGGTCCATTTTCCGCTATGGATAAGAAGCCTGTGAACGTCTTTTCCAGTTGCTCTACCAAAAGTATTTATCGTAGAATACGACGAGTTGAAGATGACATACAGCGAGAAGTGCAAGGAGTTATGGCATTACAAGGTATGTTTTTTTTCGCGGTATGTCTTTTCAGCTACACGCGAGATGATAAGTACTGTGCCTACCGCACAAGATGTGCATTCTTCGCGCCATGCTGTGCAGGAGCCTTTTACGGACGCAGTATCGGCTACTGGTGGAGTCCTTCATCACACATATGAATCGGACGTGCCTTATGCTTCCCCTTTCTTAAATCTACGTATGCAGCTTTTTTGTATATAACGTAATACTTTTAGCCCGTCCAACCAACATTTTGCGTCTAGTGGAATCGGTTACCTTAGAGGCAATTCTGCGTGATGTGGCTATGGACGGAAGCTTTACTTTGACCCAGATTAACCTCCTTTTGCGCAATCTTCGGCGTCTATATCCTAACTTACCGGTTGACGCTCGGAGCATTTTGAAAACACCCCGTCGGTGTCCAGTGCGATTAATCAGAGGCGGCAGTTACATCCATATGGGTTTGCAGGACGCCATACGTGACGTGTTGCACCGAAAGCATTCACCCCGTCCGTCGTTGCTCAAGTTGCAGATCCATATAGACGGAATGACCGTGTTCAAAAGCTCGCGCAGACAGCTGTGACCAATCCTTGGAAGGCTGATAAATCCGCCAAGTGATGTGTTTTTAATTGGTCTTTACAGTGGATTATCGAAACCCATTAATGCGCATGAGTTCCTGCGGCCAGTGGTGGATGAATTGAAGGATGTGTTACGCAAAGGTGTCTGCTTGAATGATAATGACGATGCTATAAATATCGTTCTGGACTGCGTGATTGCCGATGCACCTTCACGAGCATACGTTCGGCAGGTGAAACAACATTCCGGATATTTCGCATGGGAGAAATGCACAGCAACTGGTAAGTAAAGCGTAAAGTTTGATAAACATTTGCATGTTCGCACGTTGATGGTAGAATGACCTTCCCTACCGATCGCAAAGGCTCGTTACGTAATGAAATGGATTTTAGAACACGCAAACAACCGGAACATCACATCGGAGAATCGCCTTTCGAGGCCCTACGGACTGATTTGATAAGTTGTTTCCCACTTGCTTACATGCACACCTTGTGTCTGAGAGTAACACGGAAGTTAATAATGCTGTGGCGCTGCGGCCCAATACGTGGAAACATACGATTGTCAGCAACATCCATCGACATCATCAATGAACGACTTCGCATGTGTTCGGCTAACCTGACGTTTAAGTTTCCGCGCAAGTGTCGCACGTTTGAGGACGTGGAACGATGGAAGGCAACGGAATTCAGACAGTTTCTTTTATATCTGGGCCCAGTAGTTTTGCGCGACGTGTTGCCCGAAGACTTGTACAATAATTTCGTTATGTTATCCGTCGTCGCATACATTCTTTGCTGCCGTAGGTGGTGTTCTCATTACCTTTCGCGTGCGAAATCAGTATTGAATAGGGTGGTGTGTGACATCGCGAAGCTGTACGATGAGAAGGAGGTGGTATTTAACTTGCACTGTTTAGTGCATTTGTGTCAGGATGTCGGGCGCCTCGGACCCATGGATAACTTTTCCGCATTTCCGTTCGAATCGTTTCTACGACGGCTTCGAAAGCTCATAAATGGCCCGACTTCGGTGACGTCGCAAATTTTTCGTCGCGTAACGGAGAGAAGGTTAGCGAATGTCACAGATGATGGCTGTTGTTTGGACGACACTGGATCGACCGTAGTTGTGCGTCGTGGTCGGCGACAAACCGGTTTCTTACATTTCGGTGCGCTGATTACGAATGCACATCCAGATAATGCTGTCATCGCACGTGGAAGACCTTCGGTAGTGCTGGGCCAGCGTTCTAATGAATTATGTGTGCAGCATTTCACACAGACTACGTCGCTGTTCGTAAAAAGTTTGCCATCCACGGACCTACGTATTTTTAAATGTTGGGGTTCCTTAGCTCCACCGACATGGATTCCGTTGAGTGCAATCGGCTGCAAATGTCTTAGATTGCCGTGCGCGGAGTACACTGTATTTTACCCCATCGTTCACAGCTGGCGGCACAAGTATATCAAGAAACATGCGACGTAGGAAAGCTGTCTTATTTTGTTATTTGTTTGCTTCAGATAACAGTCCGTTTTCTGCTTCAAATCTGGGCGCGCAAAATAGTTGTACACCAGGAACGGCTATGCGCAGTTACAGTTACGTTTGCAACACCATGGAATCCACTGCATACACTGCTGCATCTGATACCACAAATAAAATTTTCTCCACTGAAGACCTTCACCTCATCTAATAAGCTTGTGGAAATGCTGTGGTTTGAGTACATATTTTTCTAGATGTATTGCGTGGTGGAATTTCAAGATTTTTCGGTTGCAGTGGTTCTGTCATCCTGCATGGTTAATAATAAAGTTCTTCGGAGACGGTTATCATCAAAACAGTTACAGGATTTCCTGATGTACCGCCTGCCAACACCTGCGTCTGCCGTGACGTAAAAAGTACGAATACACCGTTGTGCAGGTAAGGCTACAGAACGATTTACTTGTACGCATTATTAGATGATTATCTTGAAGCTAAAAGGTTAGAACAGAACATTCTAACATCAGCCGATTTACCATCTAGCGACGCAACGATTCCACTGATGCGATGGGGAAGCGAAAGATGTATGTTGTAGCTAGATAGTACATTATCTCAGCACAGTAAAACATTTCCTGACTGTGAGTCACCGCCACCCGCAACGCGGGGTACTGTTGAAGTAGTGCACTTGGATTTATCACCTCCACCTCCAAACATGTGTTTGGAGGAGGAATTAAACGACGGTTCTGAGAATGAATATAAACATCTATTAGCCTATCCCCATGCATCCAGGTAAACAACGCATTTGTTTTTACACACTTAGTCCCATTCACCCAGACGTTTCTCAGCTTTCAGCTATTAGCGGAAAAGCCTGTGACAGCGCACTGCCGTTGGAAATGGATGGTTGGTTCACAGCGTCTCCGTAATATTCACTTGCAGCCACTTTGCGTAACGTAGATCGTGAAGTTATGAAACTGCGCGAACGAATGACAGCTCTAGATTTGTCCTTGAACGCGCTGCATGCACTTCAGGTGCCAAGTTCCAGCAACGCGTGCCCATTTCCATTTTCAATGGACACAATAGCGCAATTGTCATTTTTAAACAATGCACTGGAGAACGCTGAGTCCATGAACAACATGATAAGTCTCATGCAATTTCATTTATTCGTAGGTGCACTATTTATCCAACGTAAGCGACCGGACAATTTCAGAAAGTGTGTGGCATGTCATGCTTAATTGCATGACTAACCACCTGGTCAGACAAGCGAACTGGAATGGCGTGCAAGAGTAGTATAAGATAGCGAACACACCATTCGAGCGATCGCTCCTGGGTATGTTACCTTATAAGCAAAAATCATGTCCTCAACAGATGCCATTATGAGAAACAAAATACCAGGATGCACAGAGCCTGATATCCTTGAGAAATTGCGACGCTGGATACAAAGGATAAAAAAGCTTGAATCCTGGATACGGAAGGAAACAGAACGGTTATCACTGCAAGATTCCGCTTTGTAAATTATGCACTCCATATTACATTATGTTTTCGCGAAGTGTATTGTGTTCATGGCATGCAATGTGTGCGAGCGCATTAACCTGTTTTCAGTGGTATTGGAAGAAAGGATAATGCGCCTAGGCTTTACCCGGTACGACTGGAGATCGGGGAAATGTGAGCGTACGAAAGGAGGTGCTACGTTATTTTCCCCCGCGAGCGCCCGATGAGTGACACAACATATTGCCTTTCGGGCGCCCATCTGGCATCCATCGGACATCTAACGGCCATTCATCGGACACTGGTGCTGAGTGGGTCGGCAGTGAATTACTTTTCCAAGTACCAAATTCCGCTTATACTTGCCATCATTATCCCATGGATGCCTTTTCACCCCGCCAGTGTGCTCTGCCATCAATCCTTTGCTTTTGGATGTTTATCTACCTTATTTTTTCTACTGCGTTCGGCCGTCTAGAAATATAACTGCATTTATTTATTCCTTCTAAATCTAGTGAATAAAGCAAGCCTTTTGATCTATATATCCTACTGTTTTGAAAAATTGTTTGCAAACCCTTCTCAACTCTGGAACATTAACTCAAACATTACTTTATCTACCTGCAAGTTTGCTAATTAAATGCCACACCACGACGCCACACATCGTTCACTTCGCCGGTGGAGTTCTTCACTTTAAATATCAGAATCCTCATCCATTTGGCACTATTAAACTATGGATATGTTACCAACCTTGCCAGTTGTGTCTGCTGAAAATCTGATGCCTTTCGGATAAATATTAACTGTGGTCTTTACTATTTCGTTCCTTAATACCTGTGTTCATGAGAACACATCGGTGTTTTCTCTCGGCTTGAGTAATTGCATTAAAACGCTTTAAAACATCTACACATGTAGCGTTTTGTCTATGCAGGCTTCTACTTACCTTGTATGGCAATTCCTGGCGGAGCTGCCTGGGACACCAACCTGGCCCATGGGTTATCTCCCCGGTCAACTATACTGCATATGAAATACCCGACTTCCATTACTTTGGGAATCTTGCTCACCTGCGCCACCATACATCCCAATCTCCTTAGCCATATCTCTATCCAGTGTCGCAGGTCTCAACCGTTCCTGGTGAACCGTGACTGTTATTTTCTCTCAGCCAAAGGAATATTTGGTGCACCATGACTCTGAGTAGCCGTAGCCGGGAAATCGGTTTTAACGTATCGTTGCCAGTGACTCATTGCCATCCAAATTTTGGTCAACGGCAGTGTTTCAGAACGCGATGGGGTTTCGCTTGGCAAGCCTTCTTACTGGAAAAAACCACGTATGTCCAGTTAAAAGCATTGTGACGTGGCGGATGGAACTCGCCTCCAAAATAAACTTACTGTCCACTCTTAATCACTGGAAGTGATCCCAATACCCGAAATTCAGGAACCTAAAGGCATATACAAAAAGAACGGTAACCTTTTGTCCAACAGTGTTTATCAAGCATTCTATCTGCTACAAACGCACACAGAATAGAAGAGCTCAATCTCCTGAAGCATGCTGACCGCCAACACAGTGTCTTTGTAGCGGAAACCGTTATAGATTTTACCGTGCCTCTGCGCCACATTTCTGTCTGTCTCCCATGAACATCCCCTAAACTCCTTGCCACATTCCTATGTCACCATTGTTTACAGTTTTTCGAGCCATGTATTTTGCCAACACTGACCTCTGTTGTTTGGAGTACACCAAGCATACTCCAACTTACGTGGCCACCCACTGCGGCTAACACATCAACACAGTCGGCTGAACTGCAGACGACACTACTTCGCTTTGCGAATCAGCCGACCGTGGAATGCTCTGCCTGCCGATTCAGTTTTGGCACCCACTGTGGCGGATATTAAAACCCGCCTGGACTGTCCTATGGTCGAGCTACACCGCGATATGCCCTAATATAACTACCTTCTACTTTATGGAGCTTCTTTCCTTTTTTCTTCTACCTAATTCCTTTCCATAGCCGTTTCGGATGGCGCGGTGGGATGTCACGCTTTGTGTTGGCGTGCGTTCTGTTTAACTGCCGCATAAGCCCAATGAACATCCGACTAACACGCGAGTCCAACTCGCATAAGGTTGCTTGGCCTTTCATTATTCCCGACCCGAACTCTTTTTACCCAATGGGTCATGTAAAGCTCGAGCTTTTATTCCTATTAAATACAATGTTCCGCTGTTCCAATGTTCCAATGTTATACACTGAGTGTAATTTGTGTGGCTCTGAGAACCACTGGAGGTTGCCTGTACTGGTGTGCCTTGTTGCTTCGAGAATTATTTTATTTTATTTATATGTACTTAACACTTATTGCTGATATTACCTTATATAAAAGTCATAATTTTCCTGTTTTTGTTGTCTCCTTACTCCTGTTCTTGATTCTAATTCACGTGCCCTGTACAGAAGGGACTGCTATTCCAGCCCGCGTGGACACTAATTGATTGGTCTGATTCAAGTGTATTTATTCAGCTATCCTTGGTCTCAAATTGAACCCAGTAACTCTGTTTTGAATCAACAAGGCACTCGAGAAAATGCAATAATGTGATTATCCAACTGCCCTCGTCCCAAATCCAACTGGACCCTCAGATTTGAGCCTATAAGGAAGGTGGGTGTGCGACCCCCACCCACTAGTGAAGCAAATTACTTGACGTTTTTACTTTTAATAAATTTAATTACTTATTATACCGTGCCTTATATACAATTTTTCAGTTATGTTACAATTTGTATAGTGTTTGTTTCGTTTTATTCACCCCTGTAATTATTGTATATTTGTGATTTATAAAGTGCTTGTGCACAACGCAATGCTCATTTTTGCTTATTATCTTTAAGTTCTTCGTGATTTGTTTAAAATAAAATATATTTATTCAACTAACGCTGTTTTATTTATTAGTTGTTTGACATACTTAATTGCACCGCTTAACGCCAATCGCAAATCTCAAAACAACCGAGGACACACGGGAAATGGTGTATGCTGCGTACCGGATGTTTCCTGCCTTACGAAGACCGTTTTCCTGTCTTACACCAAAGCTTTTCAGATTCCCGTTTGCCTCGCATGTGCGCGCAATTATTGAGTACGGCCCGCTAACTGCTCATTCTCTCAGGAAGACAGCAAGCGGCATGTTTAAGTAAGTCCAAGACCATTGATCTATATCTGTGTCAGAGTTGCGGTGCTTATCTTATCCTATCCGTCTCCAGCGATTAAACCTCTCCTATCTGCACTTCCGTCGGTGTGGCGGAGATTTGATGTACACTCGACATATTCTAAGAGAAGAGCTAGGAAGCGAGCTTCCTCAGTTCTTTAACCTGAACAATGAAAGTTTGACACGTGGTCACAGATGGTAACGGATCATGAAAACGGTTCACGTCAAGGTAACGCCGTGTGCGGTCGTATCTAGCTCAACCCACTCGTGTGGTCATGACTGGAACCGCCTTGCGGAGCTTGTCTTTTACAGGCAGTCCGAGGAACGTTACAAGAAATTCCTTGATTCTTACCTGTTAAGTGCGCCTAGATATAACTTCACAACACAATTTTGATGTCCATTGTGGAACCCAATTTTCCCAATGACCAGGCAATATCCGCAATGACCGGAAAGCGACTGAGTTGACAAAGGACACGCCTTCTGCTATCTACCATACAATGAAACTATTAAAAATGTTCGCGTCATTTTTCCGTCACCTGGACCTTTTGATTGCACAATAGTGGGTTAACTTGCATTTTACTTGTGTCATGTTCTTAAGTAGCAAATTCAGCAGAACACGTGAACAATCTTTTGCAGTAAAATAAAGCTATTTCTAATATTTCAATATAAACAGACAACTGCGTTAACAACTTAAAGAAATAATAATAGAAAAATTGGCAGTTAACATTATGGACCCTAAGTTAGAATATGTAATTATGTGCGTAAAAATTTATACTGCTTCCTTTTCAGAAGAACAAATATACAATATTTCGATCCCTTGACAAAATCTAAGTTCGTTTGTTGGTTTGTGATTCAAACGGGTTTTGGAGTATTCGGCATACTCTGCAGCTTCTGTTGGTCTTCAAACCATCACGGTGTTTAAGTGTTTAGATCGTGGAAAAGGTGTCACAATACATTCAAATGTAGTGCAATATCCTTTCTACGACGGTTGGTTGCATATCACTTCATGAGGTATCTCAGCAACATTTTCTGAGAGTCTTCAGCTGTATAGAGCTTTTACTGGGTAGCGACCGTTAAACGATACGCGGGAATTCTAAGGCTTGGTGATGCATTGAAGCGCAACAGATGGTGGGATCACTGAAATGGAGCTGCAATAACCCAAGAAAATAGTGGAATCTTGTGTCTGAACAGCAAAGGAGACCAAAAACTATATTTTGTTAATATTTGCAATTAAACGGCGAAAGTTTTAAAACGCGTAAAAATAACTCTACATAGATGAGGAGTTGCTTAAAGTGACATCTGAGAATGTAAAATGAATACTCGAAATGCAAGCAAAGTAGCGATTGGTCAACTGAGGTAGTGTTTCGCGAACATTGAGATGGCAACTGCAATTGGAAACAGTGATGTGTCGGCCTGTTGGCATGCATGTTGCCTATTAACATTGCTAACTGAAAACTGAATAGAACTCGCCTGCTATATAATGCATTTAAGTATGGACAAAATGACGGATGTAAAACTGCATCCATTAAAATATGCACAAGTTACCTAAGTTAGTATATGTATTTATATTTTGATGTCAACGAATGTATATAAATGCAGATTTAAGCGAACGTGCAACGAGGTTGCACATATGTTTGCATATATATGGATTTGCGGCATTCGTGTCCGGCTTTGCCTGTCTCTGTGGCCTCTATGAAGACAGCCACGTGAAGACTGCAGAGGGACCATAGGTGCCTTAAGCTGCACCACCCAAAGTTCCACCCACACACCCCGTATCTGTGTAGATCTGAAGGAACAAGACTGGATGAAATGCGGATCGGGACCAGGTTTCATTAGCGAAGCTGGCTCACACTCTTTTAACTTCAAGTTCAGTGGAGGCCATAACAATAGGGTAATCCCGTGAATGATGCTTCTTTTGACATCGTTGGATGGGGAATTGATGGGTCCGCTTGTGAAGTTGAACAGCCTAATCAAAGACCGCATCACAAGCTGCCCCGACAATTGCTGCCCACATTTTCCTGCCCAGCGTTCCCTATTTGGCCGGTTTATGTGGAAGAAGAGAGTAAGGGTTAAGCCAAGCACACAAGAGGAGGCATGTCATTTAAACAATTATAATACCATGGTGTGATAATAAATAAAAGGCAAACCGAAGCTCGAAGATACAGGTCGGTTTGGAGGAGAGGAGGCTTGGTACAGCCATCCAAAAGCATGTAGCTGACGCTCCAGACCCACAACAGTAGACTCTTTAAAGGAAGTGCTCCAGTAGCCAGTTCCAGCGTTCACTAAGTCGGCGCGACAAGCAAGTTTCCATCCTCACCCGGTCGGAACGTAGTTTGTGAAGCTGCAACGGGTGATTCCCGAGACTATGCAGCCAGGCAGGACTAAATAGCCAAGACAAGTCTGGACCCATCTTACCCGTTAGGATACGGTAATTGAGAAGCAAGTCTCCACTATTTCTCTGATAGTGCATTGAGTACATAGCCAAGCTAAGCAAACGTTCGGGATACGTTTACTCTCGTAATGTCCACACTAACCTTGTACTTACTCTCAAGAACTCTCCAGTTCCATTTTGTCGGTTACAAGACCTGGTGAACAAGCCTGGATATAGTACTCTAAGTGGTGTCGCACAAAACCCGCGAACAGCTTCACAAAGCTATCTTCTATTTAGGCACCAAAGGAGCGGCGAATAAACCGCAGCATACGGAGTACTCTACCAGCAGTCTTTCTCCAATTGTCCCCATAGTGATGCCCTAAAGTGTGGACGATACAGAAGCACTGTAGCCTGATTGAAAATGCACACACGTACACAACGCGGTGGCTGAGCCGTAACCCGTTTCACACGGGCTGGAAACTCTCTTTGCACATAGTACCGCCACCAGGACGTTGTACCCCGTCCCCTCTATCAACGACCAACTGTATCCTTGAGCCAATATGGACGAGGTGATGGGTAATATACCGGCAGGCACCTTATCAACATTCACACCAAGCGCTGCCACACCGGCGAGCTTCATCAACTTCTAACCTCTGAGATGTAAGCCTAATCATCACTCGGGAAAACTTACCACATCCGCCATCTCCTTGGTCTGGTTAATTAAATCAAATGCAGTGGACGCATTGCACTTCTCAGTCTCGTGCCATAGTGCCTTTTCCTGCGACTGAGCAAGCGTCATCTTGAGTAGCCCAAGGAGTTCACACCGAGAAACTCTGCCTACTATTCCTGACAGCCACATCTAAATCATTTGGTTATAAACCCACCTTGTTCATGTTATGGTACTGTTACTTTCGGTTTGTCCGCGTGCCACTTCCCTGTACTAAGTTTACCGTACAAATCTGTATAGTTATCGCCGTCGAATTTATTCGGTATACACATTGACATGGATCGGTGCCATCCGTGATCAATGGCAGTGCGGATGAAACTTTTGCACATGTGTTTGTCCAAACGTAATTTTGCACTGCCACAAACTAGATAGATAGACCTTAATCCTCACGAACAATACTACCGCAAACGTGCATTGGTCTGGCTTGTAGGTTAGGCTAGCAGACATTTTCGACGTGTGATGGGAAACCACACGTAATTACGTTAGTACATAATACCAACTGTTGGTGTTTTCTTCAACTTTTAGACGCAAACATAACTGCCGACCTTAAACCTTGAGTAGCAACATGGGACCGAAACCGATATATGATTAGTGAAGCAACTGCCATCAGTACGGTTTCCAGGTAGGATAATACGGTAGTTCGGTAAAATAGAACGTGTCCTGTTGCTGCCTTATATATGGGAATTCAGGTTAGCGAAGGTACTGGAGGAGGTGGCACAGTGTGCGGATGCGATGCTGTGGTCACTTTAGGCTCTCCGTATCGTCAACCGCTGAGTAAGGCTGGACTGGACTGTAGCTGTAGTCTGAGCTCCTCCTGAGTTGCGTTCTTAGAAGACAGCGGTAAACCTTATTTACTAAATAAAAAAACATAGCACCACAGAGATAAGTACTGCTTCATGCCGTCAGTCATTGTATAGCGTTTATCAATGTATTCCCGCCTATGGGTTTACTTGGGTGCCTCTTGTTTATTGCCTGTTTCTCCAGATATATCCACACCTAGGTCGCCGAGGTATGACGGCTTATCATCTGTCACTGGTTGATCCAACACCGAGAGCCGGATGATTGGAAACATTAAATCTGTTCGCCTGGATTTCATGCAAAAGTCATCCTTCCAGTGATTCCACATTCGATCCAAAGGTTGTATCCAATTGCCACTTTGGAGAGATACCGCTTGTACAGGGACTAAACAAATGGGTTTAGCTTGCCTTGCAATCACTTTGACACACCTCATACACCTTTAATTACGTCTTTGTGCGGATCCCGCTTTCCACTATGAATGATAGGTTCTCCTATCGCGATTATTTTACATTGGCAAACAAATCTTCTACCTCTCACTGGTGCCGAAACAATTGTGATCAGAGCCTTTCCTTACCACAAGAATATTTCGTTATTTCACTTACCTGGAGCTTTCCTGATAGCATATCATGGAGCCGCTACTTGGACAAGAATCCATTTCCTATTGACAATAACTTACCATTAGAGGAACTACGATCTATTTCTGTAGACAAACTATTCCTATACATGGCCTGAATGCTAGGGTACAGCCTTATTACCGTGAAAGTAATTAATGCAAACTTCTGTGGATACTGCACAGGAAGGAGGAAACGCCTTTTCGTTCGAGATGGATGATCTTATCCATAGATATAAACTTCACTCCCTACCTGGCATCTTCCGTGTGGGAACTAGTGCACGAAGTTTTTAGACCACGACTCATAAACCACAACAGAAAAGCAATACGCCCTTATTTCTAAACCCTTATTCACCTGCAAAAATCTAAACCCGACTCTCTTAGACAGCAAATTTTTGACCGGAATCAAAAGCTAATTGCGAAACTTGACTAAACCATTCGACTGGCCAACGCAAAACTTAGGTCTCAAATGTCGGTGAATAAGAGAGGGAAAAATCGGTTTTTAAGGTTCATTGCCAATAATACTTTGCTGTACCTACGGTACTACGGGTGTGTTACAGCAGGTGGTGTGTTTTCGCCTGGCAAGGGTGCGCCTTAAAAGCAGCCAACTATGCTAGTTTAGCAACGCTGCTACTTGTTGTATGTGACTTACCACTGAATAAAGCCACTGCTTCTAAATTAATGCTGGAAAGTCGACTAGAGCGAACGTTCACTACTTGTCAATGTCTTTTTGATAAGTACACTAAGTGGATTCTTCCCTGTCTCTACTTTGCGTCACCACGCCATATGGTATGCTTTAACTGCCGATCTCCATATTACAAAATTGAACCCAGACTATTGCTAGGACCATATTCATTCCGTTCATAACCAGTACATCTCCCATCTCAGTAAATTCTACACGTCGTGCGATCAGCCACGTTGGTGTAAAATAACGTGTCTGTTGCGAAACCTAACCCCTCTACATCCTACAGCACGTCTGAGTTGTTGCTCCTCTGTGAAGCCGAGAGTAAACTCTTTATTTGTTAATCCAATTATTTATCTTCCGCTAACCGAGGTTCGTGCGAGTTCTAAAAAGCTTTTGCGGAAAAGTAAGCATTGAAAGTTGGTGATAACACATATTCGCCGCTTTATGGCCTCGTTGGCGCGACAACAACTGCAGTAGTGCATCAATTAAATCCCGCTTCTCACCGTCAAACATCCGGCTTCAACACAGTGAGAACACGGGTTTACAAATGTCCAAACCGTATCACGGCTGTAATCCAAGTACTCAATCGTTGCGAAGGAACTCTGCGTACTCTGCTGAGACCATAGGCTATGTGGTAACGGGCTGCATAGTACGTCTGCGGTGCAGCAATTCTGAAGTTTGAAAACAATTGCCGCTAGGCGCCGATTCATTTCTAATGTATGTCAGGGTGCACCAACTACGATGCTCTTACAACAAGTCGTATAACTTTGCAAATTTCCTGAGAGCAAAGGAAATGATGTGTCAGCTATCTGCCGGATCTGTACAGATTAGCACTACCCAAGAAAAAATGGCATTGGTCAGTGTGAACCAAGTCAAGCAACTCAGCTGGCAGCTACGTTCTCGCACCCGTCATTATGCGGTCAATATCGCTTGAAAACTTGTTCGTCCTAACGACGTACTTGAGGACCCCTGCATTATATGCGAGGCAATGTCTTCTTACTTCAAAGCGTCCCAATGTGTAGAAATGTCCTCATTCCATACTGAGCTACACGAGTCAACCAACCAGTCGCTCGTTAGAGTGCAATTTAACCTAAAAGGTATCCGCTACGCGATCGCAACCATCAAGCCAACCAAGAATTCCGTTCCTGATGGAATTCCGCCCATTTTAATTATACACTGTGGCGAGGATCTTCGGATGTTTCTCTTAAAACAGTTCACACTCTCCAGGGAGAAGGTCCAATAACCCTCGGCTTGCGAGCACACCGTCATCAGACCGCGCAACAAACGCGGCTCCGTACAGGAAGTCAACAACTACTGACAAATAAACCACACAGTCATTATCCCACGAGCGATAGAAAAATCGGTAAAGCGGGCGCTCATGGACAGCTTGTATGCAGGAAAACATGTTAGCAGGTCAAACATGGATAACTATGCGCTCCATCCTGTGTAACTTGCCAGCTTGATTTCCCTAAGCTTGTCACCAGCTCGATTGATTCGGATCTGGACGATATCACCCTATACCTCAATAAACAAAATGCGTTGGATAGAATCCTACATATACCCCTATTACCTAAAATTAAAGCTTACGGAGTAGGCAGCCCACTACGCGACTGGCTTGGATGCTACCTAAGCGGGCGTACGCCATCTGTGAAAATTGCACAAGTTGAATCCACCGCCGTCACAGTTTTCCGTGGTGTCGTACAAGGGAGCGTGCTATGACCAACCCTGTTACTAGTTTAGATGAAAAACATCTGTAACACGCTACGCCCTGGCCGCCCATTCCTATTCGCTGACGACATAACGGTTTACTATGTCTATCCTCCAGGCGCCAAAATATCTACATTCGATAAAGTCTGCTCAGCCTTGAAGGCTTTAGAGCCATGGTGTCACCATTGACAAGTGACCTTTTCCGCTGCTAAATCTACTGTTATGACCCACAACTCTTTCATACTGGATGACACTTTAACGTTAAATGGCATACCCATGCAATTCAATACCTTGGCTAAAGATTTAGGTAGACAGTATGCTATGAGCCACAACTTTCTTGAGGTGCAATCTCAAGTTGCAAAGGCACGGCAATTAGGCTTCCCCATAAGTAGCCAAATAAGCACAGCTGAGGCACGACTAGGACTTAATCACAGTCATGTGCACCCACACCTAGAAGGTTGCACATTCGTCTGTAGCAATTTGCAAAAGTCACAGCGTACACTGCTCGAAAAGGTTCAGCGGTTGTTTACCAAAATGCTAATTCCACAACTACTAGCGCTTAGTTACCTGCAAAGGTGTGGTCATCTTAACCTCCAGGCTCTATGGTTGTGACGCATTACCGTAAACCTATGCTTCCTACATCAAGCGGTGTACAATGACGTCTGCAACCTGACGCTGCGAATAGCATGGTAACCTCATAAATAAGTGCTGCACCATTGCTCCGCTGCCATTGAGGTAGAAACTACGTTCACACTTCTTCCTAATTACTTACGTAAATATCTGGAACAAAGTGCCAACACGATTGCGA
This sequence comes from Dicrocoelium dendriticum, assembly GCA_944474145.2. Taxonomy (NCBI): domain Eukaryota; kingdom Metazoa; phylum Platyhelminthes; class Trematoda; order Plagiorchiida; family Dicrocoeliidae; genus Dicrocoelium; species Dicrocoelium dendriticum. The sequence continues at coordinate 214,731,216 of OX104064.1, forward strand.
GAGCTTTACAATCCGCAGACTTCCAAGAAGCAGGCGCGAACTTTTACGTGCCTAGATAAGGTATGACACCTTTAAAGTTATGCGATTCGGACGATCGTCTTTTTGGAGACTGGCCCATGGATGGAGCATAGAAAACCCCCCGGTCTGCCATAGTCTTACTTTATATTGCACTGCTTATAGCTTCGTGACTTAAAAGCACCTTGGGCTCGCAGGTTACTCACATTCATTGCAGTTACCGTTACAACCCCTAAGCGATCTCAGTCGGATCAGTCGCACGCACGTTTCTGGTGCCAAGGCTAGAACTCTGAGTACACGATGAAATTAGCCATCTCTGATTTGTTTCTAACTTGCTTCGGTTCTCCCACAGACACTTTGGTCCAAAGGCTGCATGATTAAATAATAGGCGCTACCGGCTAGACAACCTACAAGGATCCACCCTTCTCTAAACCAATATGACAATCCTTCTTCAATGGCCGTTTAATCACTGCTCTAAAAGCTCAACAATTAGCACAATCGTAGTCTAATTACTGACAGTGTCGCAATTCCGAAGGCGCTGCTCATCCGAGCTGTCAAAATTCAGTCCTTACATCTTATCTACAATGCATATATTCGTCTTCAGCTTTACCCGTTACCACTGTTGAGTGGAGCCTGGGATAATTGTCGGTACTCAATGACACGTAAGAGACGCGTCAAATACGGGACAGTATTGAGGCTGGATGCGCCTGAACCCAACGTATATTGTGCAGGCTAAAAAATAGGAAGCAAAGCAACCAGAGCGAAAAGTGGTGCAACATGGTACTTACCAAAACGCTTTTGTGTCAACGGATGTGCAGTCAGTAAAACAAGTGGATATTTTAAAGGTTAAAACAACCGTAAAATCCAATATTGCAAATACTGAAACAGCGGGCTTCCCGGCACACAATAATAGTCTCCTTCTAGAAGGCCGAAGGATGGAAGCCCTTGATAGAGCAGTTAGTGGGGGAAGATGGAGGGTGAGTATAGGTGCGAATAGTTGCACGGGCTTGCGTACGGGCTTTCAAGGTAGGGCGTGTAGCAGAGTTTGTGGTTCCAGACTTTGGTTAGTTATTATCTATGATGATCGTGTGGACCAGCGTTCATCATCGGTGGGACTTCGAGGCTGGCTGGTCGGACTGTAAGAAAACTGGAAAGTCCAGCAAAAAGGCTGACAGGACCTTCCCTTTGCTGCAAACCCGACGGTGCGCTTGGGAGGTGTCATTCCCCCACCGCACTCCAGTACACGGTCTTCGTCTCAAGAAGAAATCCAGGCGTCTTGGTCCCACTAAGCAATGCGGGCGTCCTCGTGCCACGAATCCACCCAGCGGCCTCTTCGATAAGGCCTAGGTGGCATTTGCGGACAAACCCTTTCGTGGCTGTCTGAGGCTGAGGGCGACTGCCTGTTCCTTGGGTAGGAAAGGGGGCCTTCGGTCGGCTGTCGAGTTCATCGGGGGTTGCATTGAGCCGGTTAACGAGTCACTCCAGCGTTGCCTTGGCAGTTCTGCGGTTGAGTTTCTGGAAGGTAGAATTCAGAGGGGTGGGCAAGGGTCGGTGAAAGCGGCGTGACGCCGGAGAGTGTACGTGGTATGCATGATACAAGCAACTACCCTTTTTAGGTTTTCAAAATGTTTTGGGTTTGTTGTCGAGTTTCCAAAACGTTTCTGTGTGAGACGCACGATGACCACTAAGGACGACATGGCAAATGTTTACTTAATATGAAAAACGGACCGGAAGTTTGACCCGTCTACCGCGTCGGTCAGTTGCCTGGGGTTGAGGCAGGGTGGGCTGAGAGTCAAAGGCAACGGAGGTTTCGGGATGTCCAGTTCTCGGGAAGTCACCGCAGGTGCGGGTGCTTGTGTGGTAGCGTCGGGATTTGTTTCAAGTGTTTCGTCAACAAAAGCCACTTTGAAGCGGTCGATGAACACTGTTGTTCGGTGACGATTCTGGTTTAAAGTTAAATATTTCGGAGTCCGTTGTAGATCTCTGAAAGTGCCAGTGTAGGGAGGCTAGAAAGGGGGCCTCACTGCGTCGGTGCGGAGGAAGACGTGAGTACTGTTAGAGACTTCACTGTGCATTTGTACGTCTCTACTCTGTTCACGGGGCAGAGTCGGGCGTTGTGAATGCATGTGTTGAGCTAGGGAGGATGCAACGTTAAGCGGAGGCATACCCGACGGTGCGGATGGTGAAACGAATTCTCCTGGCCACTTTAGCGTTGTGCAGTAAACCAAATCTGCTGGTACACATTGCAACACGGCTTTGATGCTGCTGCGAATGCCTAAGAATACGAGCGAAACGTTTTCGCTCCAGCCAGGGTCGGAGGAGGTGCATAGCGGGGCTTTTATCTGTCTATGGTAGCTTTCAACCAACCCATTGGCTGCTAGGTGATATGCTGTGGCATGAATGCGGCGGCAGCTTAAAAAGTTGCAGAACGTATCGAATTGTGAAAATTTGAAATGGGTTCCTCGGTCAGTTGTAATGGTGGATGGGCATCCGAAGTGCGAGACCCACCGAGCAAAAATGACCCGGATAACAGTCTCACTATGCAGTGTATTAGGGAATGGGTTCTGGCCATCTGGTGAAGCGGTCGACACATGTAAGTATGTATACGAATCCGCGTGGCGGAGGCAACGGACCTGCCGGGTCTAAGTGTACATGCGAGAACCGAGAGTCCGAGGCAGGAAATGAACCCGGAGGACTGCAAGGTTGACGATGTACTTTAGAGCACTAGCACTGAAGGCAGGAGCGAGCCCAGGTAACTAAATAAATATTTTATTCTCGACTATGCGAGGCACGCCGCTGGAGGCATGATCAGATTTGTACAACTGTACAGACATTTTATGGCAACTGTAACAGTGACAGTAAAAATTTGTTCATATGTCCATGATTGGAACTGTACAATGGTGAAAATGCGAAATAATAATTTGGCTGTCGTGAAACCGGGACCTCGGATAATAATAGATTAAGAATCCTGAATGATCCATTGGAAGATAATTAAAGAGCACGCTCAAGAGAGATATGACAATACAGTGAGTTCGTGCACAAGTAACGCAAAGGTCAAGGGTGATATCGTAGAAAGGAAAAAGACGACAGTATATGCAAACGTAGAAGTTCCAGTTTAACGAACCCATCTAGAATAGTGACGCTAGTTGACCTGCCAGTGTGAAGTAATGGGCTATGACTTTATTCGGTAGCGAGTCACATTCGCCACGTTACAGTGTTGTTAAACTGACATTTGTGGCTTTTTATAGGGAGAACGCTTGCCAGGCGAAAATCCACTACGTCTTGAAACACTGCCGCCAATCCATTGAATGGCAAGTCCTAACTGGCTATGTTTCTGGTTGAAAGTTAATTTGCTCAGTTATTCGCAGTCAGATTGCGTCCCATTTTTCTGCCGACTGTCGCGTTAGCCGAGTGCCTATTGCGTTCCTGAGTCCTGTCTTTTTGAATATGAGGTGTTGATCCTCTGCAGAACCACGCGAAATCTCCGAGGGATATATATTGAAATATGTTGAAATCTTGTTGAAGTCTTAAAGGATAGAATATGGCTCTTAAGAAAGAATCGCAGATCCCCTGGGGTGTGTAATAAAATTGCTTAGAAATATAGGAAACCACGGCCAATCGAGCGGTCAACGCGGTTTGAAGAGCTCATAATGACCAATTGTTCTGGCTTTGTATCGCAGGAGAATGTGCCTTCCGAAGTCAAAAGTAATTCTCCAGGCAAGAGTAATGTGGAAATGACAGCGTTAGACAAACTGAACCCACAGGTTCAAGCCCCTTAAAATTTGTATCCGTGCATGATAACGAGTGATTTGTCCGGTTAGTAAGTTGTAAAAGGGTTGATAATCTTCCGCTCATGTCCAGATAAAGGAACTGTGTGGCTTGTATTGTTGTCGCAACGATGCGTGTCTCGCGTGTCGCCGTACCTGTGAAAGACTCGGGAGAAAAAGGAAACGAACAGGAATAGCCACAAGGACAAGTAAGTGTTGCGTCTGGAATGCAGTCGATGAATTGCGGCGATGACTGATCTATTGTACCCTAATACATGTAAAGGTTATTTAACTATCGCATATACATGTGTATCATAACTGAAGAAATGCGACGAGAAAAAAGCAGAACACGGGTCAGGATAGAATGAAAGATTGTTCCAAAATAGGAATGAAGATGAAGAAAAGAGAGTTTAAGGGGTCCTAATGCGCATATGCTCAATCGGTTGGAACCAGAGAGAGGAGGACGAGGTGTGCAGATTACGAGAAAGAATATCACTCAGAAAGAGTGACAGGGACGCGTTGCCTCAGTCTTAAATTGGTAGGAATATAAGAAGTCAGAGAGGACAGACGCGTGTAAGTTGGTGTCGAATGAAGAAGTAGGTAACAGAGGTTCTATTGAGGAGAAGTGGAAAAGCCGCCGACCTCCTTCAGGTGACGATTCATCCTTGTTAATAAAAAGAAGGATGAATAATGCCTATTGATGTAATTAAAGTGAGGGTAACAGAGCGGTGCGTCAGCTGTAACTGGGTTAGTTATATCTCAGAATTCCGAGAGGTCAGAAAACAAGAGACCGTTCAGAATAAACCAGTTAAGTCAGTGTTAGGTCTCGAACGGCCTGCTCTAAGGAAAATCGCGTTGTCTGAAAATCAAGTCGAGTTGGTGCCACTGATTCAGGCCAAATCTTGTAACTTGGATGGAAAAACAGAATTTCACACAGACCAAAGTCAAATGCGCACCGAAACGAAACAAATTGACTTGTTCGGAAAGGTAAGTGCGCGATTTCCCACAAGGAACCGTGTGCCTTGCATTAGAACAGTCTTAGTTACAAGCAGACTAGTGTGTTTTTCCATGTTGCAGAACATTGTTACTATCGCTTGTTTCACGCCACTCACACGTCCCTTGTTTCTTTGAGACATATAAAATCAAACGAGCACACTTCCGTGATTTGAACTGTATCAGGGTGTTTTCATCCCAACGCGGCCTGTTCTGTGTTTCGCCAATATACTACTCGTCCAGTGGTTTGTCTTTTGAATCGCATGGCACAATCTAGGAAGCCGCTAAGTCGAGCCCTGAAGACACAACAGTCAGTAAGATAAAGCTAGGCTGCCAAATATGGCTAAGTATGAGGTAATGAGTGTCATTATAAAAGAAGCAGTTTAGGACGAAAGTGGCTAAACAAAACGGCAGTTAGACTCGGAGTGCTGTGAACAGGCCGCTGGGTCTGTTAAAACCTTATCAAAAGGGACAGAGTTATGCAAATAAGGGAGACCATTAAGATGAGAATAGTGTTAGCGCATAGAAAGAAAGCCGTATAATTTAGATCTAAATACGGAAATAGAGCATCGGCATAAAGAGATCTGTTAAGGATGAAAGGGGGATATAATAATAATGATTAATGAGCAACAAGGCTTTTGAAGTGAAGGTTACAAGGCGGTACGTTGGAAGGGTCTAAGTTACTTAGGTCGCAAAAGTCCGAAGTGGGTCAGAAAGTAGTAGCCCGTTCAGACCTGTCCGGATAGGCCAGTAAGATGAAGCTAGGCCGCCAACTTAAGGTGTAAATAACAGTAATGAGTGTCATAAGAAAAGAAGCTTTTGGGACAACAGCGGCTATATGGAAAGCCAGTTAGCATACCAAAGGTAGGTCTCGAGATGAGGGGAACAGAGTGTTTGGAATGTAGAGCCTAGAGCGATAACGTCTCGGATGTCGGGAAACGGTCAGATACAAGGGAATGGTCAGCCGAGGGTAGATTATAGCAGGTCCGAAGAGATATTAGTCCAATTGAAAAAGTAATGCAAACAGAGCGCGAACAGGAAAACGCTCTATTGAGCAGAAATGAAAAAGCCGGCCATATTTTTGGGGTGATGTGAGCAGACCGTTAAGTCTACCCATCCCTAGTCATTAGGGTCACAGTAGTCGGAAGCAAAGAGACCACTGAGACGAGATTAGAATATCAGCTCAAGGAGTGAAATCCGTGAAAGTTAAGCCTAATTACTAAAAGAGAGCATGTGCACAATAGGCATGTACAGGAAGAAAGGGGACATAGTAATAAATATGAATCATGGCCAACAATGCATTTGAGGTGTGGGTTACAGGACGTTACGTCGGCAGACCTAGGTCATTTAGATCTCAGAAGTCCGAGGTGGGAAAGAAAGTGGTAGACCGTTCAGACGAGTCCGGATAAGCCAGCAAGATGAAGCTAGGCCGCCAACTTAAGGTGTAAATAAGAGTAATGTGTGTCAAAAGAAAAGAAGCTTTCGGGACGAAAGTGACTATATGAAAAGCTAGTTAGCATGCCAAGGGAAGGTCTCGGGATGAGGGGAACAGAGTGTTTGGAATGTAGAGCCTAGAGCGATAACGTCTCGGATGTCGGGGAGCAGTCAGAAACAGGAGAATAGTCGGCCGAGGGATTAGAGCCAGGCCCGAACAGGCACGGACAATTAAAAATTAAGCGCACCTTCTAATCCCCTCCATTCTTCTGTCAATCCCGCATATGGTGCTGCTATCAGAAACCTGGCACTCGGCTGACGCTTCTGACACACCACTCCACATTCCAGGGTACACCACTTTCTGTAATGGACGTGCCATTAAACGTGGTGACGGATGCCTCATATACATCAAGAACGTGTTTTACGCATCATCTTTCCTCATTATTTCTCCTGCCAATTCTGAAGACTCAGTATGGATTCAGGCCGTTGGAGGTCATCTTGACCTCCTGCTAGGTTGTTTCTACACCCCACCGCACTCCTCTTTTGATGGCGTTAACAAAATGGTCAGGCACTTGCAGGAAGTCTCGTTCCTCCCCGCACGCTATAAGATCATTACTGCCGACGTTAATATGCCTCATGTTTCGTGGCTCAGACAGTCAGTATAGGGCCCTTGTTGACATTATTTCCACGGATGAAAGGACACAGCAGGTGAATGTACTGAATAGAAAATCCAACCCACTAGACCTTATATTCACTAACGATACCTCGCACGCATGCGCCAGCTTGTTAGACAACATACCGGGAAGCGACCACAAGGTGGTGAAGCTGTCCTTCGCGCTCTCTAAATCCCGTCAACGTGCAGTTAACAATAGGAGGTATTTCGACCCCTCCAGCGCATCAACTGAGAAATCTTCTCCGCCCTTCTCAGAGCATCACCCTGGAAAGACTTCTTCCTCACCGACAACATGGATACTGCGATCAACGTGCAGCAAATGCTTAGATGTCCTTACTCCAAAACAGAGGAAGATCAGAACGCGTCAAACTCTTGTTGATGTCTCCACAAGCAAATTGACTAGCAGGCTTAAAAAATGCGCTCCCGCTACATCAAGACCAAAAACTTTCACCTAAACATCCCTTATGAAGGAATTAATAGCCGTTTGGAGAAATTCACAAAGTAATGCGCGTACATTAGGAGAGCATGCAGCGCTTTGTACTGAAAACAACGCAAAGCCTCTTATTCGACTAATGAAGCAGCGGGGTGGCAGCAAATTTATCCCGAGTACTACCCTCGTGCTACCTGATAAAAGTATAGTCACTGATGCTGTTGATCTCTGCGAGTTCATTAACAGACATTTCTTTGACTCCTTCACTAGTAATGACTTAGCATTGACAAATACGATCCCCAAGTTTATTGAAGATCAAATACACACTATTGACTTTGACTTGATATTGTATATTAAGCGAGCACTTTGCTCGTTGAAAAGGTCACACTATCCACGTCCTGACTGTCTCCCTTCTTCCATTTTAGTACTCGGAGGCCCGGACATTTCAGTCCTTCTTCTCAATGTCTTCACCATCTCAATGAAGACTGGTCACTACCCATCGAATTGGAAGCAACAACAGTCATACCACGACACAAACGAGGCCGTCGTCAAAATATTGACAATTATCGTCCTATTAGTCACACATCTATTGCGTCTCGACTCATGGAAAAAGTAACAGAGGACGGGACGCTTCGCTTCCTACTGCAACGCAGCCTTGGGAATAGGTCCCAACAGGGGTTCCTGCCGATTAAATCCTAGTAAACCTGTCAGTTTGAATTCTTAAATCACGTGACACATTCCAACGACCTAGTTCAGGCACTGGTCATTAGCTTCCTGGACATGAAAAATCTTTTGACCGGGTCCCACACAACGGTTTAATGATTACCCTAGCAGCATTTGGTGTCTCCAGCCACCTCCTTTCATGGTTTCCTTCTTACCTTTTCAACCGAACGCAGTCAGTGAAACTGGACGATATCTCATCCAAAAAGGCATCCGTAACCAGCGGAGTATTCCAAGGCAGCGTCCTGGGTCCTTTTCCGTTTTTACGGTCCATCAATGATGTATTCCAGGTCTTCAAACACGGCGTTCCGTACATTTCTGCCGCTGACATAAAAAGTTATTTTCTCATTTGATCCTAGCTGTATGGTAATAGCCTCCCTAGCATTCAAAGTGATCTCGGTGCTCTTGAAAAATGTGATCTATGGAAACTAGAGTTCTAACCAACGAAATGCAACGTCCTTTTCTACCGGTGCTCTATACACCCAACATATTAACCCTTAACGGTACAACACTAGATAACAGATTCATTGTGCGCGACCTCGGTGCACACTATACCAGTTCTTTGAACTTTGCGGAACAAGCGAGCTATAGCTCGGCCAAAGCCAGGTCTTTCGTTGGCCATATACCAAAGTCAGTTAGCTTGCTGGAGTCTCGACTCATGCTTTATAAGCGGTGTGCTCGACAGATAGTAGAGTACTACTCAGCAGTTGTTACTAACTCACGTAAAAGTGACAGGATGTTTATGGAGAAAGTGCAGCGTTCGTTCACCAAGCGTCTTCTAGGATCATCTGCGCTCAACTGTCAAGGCTGCTGCAATCAGCTCGGTCTGGAACCACTTTGGCTGCGAGGACTTAAAACAAACCTTTTGTTCCTATATAAGCTAATTAAAACATCGGACTTTGGTGTCGCTAATTTCTTTCAGCCGTTTGGCGATACACGTTATCCTCTACGCCAAAAGGCACACTCATTCTCACTACCCAAAACACCTTGCTCATACGTTCTAACTTCTTCCTCTATAGGTATACACACGTATGGAATAAGCTACCGGAAGCCCTCAGAGCGTCTGATAGTATCACGCAATTCGCCAAGGTCATAAATAGAATACTAAGTGTCCCCAAATTAGCAGAGATCCTGGGCACCTGCATCCCCGAGGACCAGCTCTGGGAGAACGACCCCGATCCTATACAGACTTCTATACAAAACCAACCTATTGTGCGGAATTATCTCAATGTGTGTACAGCCTTGTCAGATTCTTCCACTAGCATCAATAAAGCTCTCTTCATCCCGTACCTGCTCTCTACTTAGCGTGCTCTTTGCTTCCATTGCTTCTGCAATCAGACGGCAAACTCGCTGCCCTGCATGACCAGGTCTCATTTGACCAGTCTCTAACTGCATCCATGACTACCGGGTAGCAACCGGTCTGAGATCTGCAGACTTAATGCTAAGTCTACTACACCTTGACAGCCTGCTGGAAATGCTTACACTTACTTAATTTAGTTTCTTCCCCTCCATTTTTTGACCCACCCTAAATGTCTTCCCACCTTAAATATACGCTTCAACCTCAACGCGTCGACTAACTCGGTCTAATCTGAACAGTCTCCTGCTCTACGATTACCGTGACTTTAACGGCGAATATTCGGCACACCGAACACTCCATACCCATTAACACGAATGCCTCGTTGTCTTTCCCACACCTTATTATGAAAATTATTTCTCTCATAATCTTTTTCCTCTTCCGATCGCATTATTTGCTCTCAACACGAAAGCATCGTTTGATTATCCACACCTTAGCAGTAAACATTTTTTCATCCCAATCTTGTCAGTTGCTTGCTGCGTTCTCCGTTTTCAATCATTCTTCAAACGGACAGCTGAGTCGCAGTGCCCTGCCCAAACCTAGTCTCATCTGACCAGTCTGCTTCTCTTTGGCTTCTTCCAGACTACCGGGATGTTAAAGTTCCAGGCTCTGTAGATTTAAGACAACGTCTCGCTAACCTCGACAGCCTGCTGGACTTGTTCACCCTTTATTACTAAAGCCACGTCCATCTTTAACCTGTCCACCGCTCGACCCACTCCACTTGTCTTCCCAAATGAACTACGCGACTCAATCAAACCGCGCCGACTATTCCAGTCTCGTCTGCTCGGTCTCCTGTTCTTCGACTTCTCTCAGCCTGCTGTGACATTACTGGCCCTTGTTCAGATGACTGGGCGCCGTCTGCTTTCAATCTTTCTTCAATCGTTTGGCCAAATCTCAGTGCCCAAACCTAACTTAGTCTCATCTGACCAGTACGTTTCTCTGTGACTTCTTCCAGACTACCGGGATGTTAACGGTCTCAGCTCTGTAGATTCAACGCACTGTCTCTCTCACTGCGACAGTCTGCTCGACTTGTTCACCCTATGTTAATACAACCACTCCTATCTCTGACCTGTCCAATCCTACTGACACCATTTATCTTTCCTAATTAACTGTACGACTCAACCTAAACGCGCCAACTACTCTAGTCTCTTCTGATCGGTCTCCTTCTCTCCGACGTTTGTGAAGTTGCCAGTCATTGCTCGGAAGACTGAACGCTCTGTCACCATTATCTGGAGAGCCACGTTAACTTCCCCGTTTTTATTATCTATAATCCTTTTCTATCTCGAATCTGACCACTCTTTATCCCGCTCTCTGCCTTTATTTGTTTATCAGCCGGAAAGCGAGCTCACAGTCCCCAGCCTTATTCTCCTATCCGACTGCATCCAAACAAACGAAAGTTAAACGTTTGAGACCCTGCATAACCAACATATAACTTATCTCACTTCGCGAGCCTGCCTGACTTGCATACACTATATACATATATCCACTTCCATCCCAAACCTCTCCATCTCTGCTGACTCTTTATTTTTCTTCCCACATTAACTGTCCGCCTTAATCTCAATGTGCCGACTAATCTAGTCTCGTTTGATCGGCCTAATGTTCACCGCATTTTCTCGGTCTGCTGCGTTATTACCGGCCATTTTTCGGAACTGAACGGTCCATTTGCCTCGCACGAGATCTTTTTTGGCTTCTCCACACTTTAGCATTAAACCGTTTTCAGCTTGACCGTCATTTCCTTGCTGCTCTCTTTGTTTTCAATTCTTCTTTAATCGGGCAGCCAAACCTTAGTGCTCTTCCTTAGCCTAGCCTCATCTGTCCAGTCTGCTTCTCTGTGACTTCTTCTAGGCCACCGGGATGTTAACGGTTTAGACTCTGCAGACTCAATGCTGTTTTTATTACCTCAAGTATCTGCTGAACTTGTTCATCCAATGGTAACACAGCCTCTTCCTTCTCTTTCCTACCCCTATTTGCTGTTCCTCTCTATTTTATTTCCATCTTATCTGTATGAATCAATCTCAATGCACGGACTACGCAAGCGTCGTCTGATCGGTCTCCCTCACTTCGAGATCCTTTCCGGACCTAATCACCCCCGTAGAATATAGCCTATTCGGCCGGTGGCTGAGTGGTCTGCGCGTCTGCTTTGCAACCATAAGGTCACCTGTTCGAATCCGCGTGGGGGGGCTCGCGGTATACTCAGCCAGCGCGCGACTGGTGGTGGTCGCGCGGAAACGTATCGCCGTTACGGCGTACAGCTGATACACTACACTACCGCACTAATATAGTCTCTTTGATATTTGACCTGTCTATTTCCGCTGACCCTCCTCACAGTTGTTCTCACCATAACTGTACGACTCAATCTCAGTGAGCCGAATAAAATATCCTTATCTGAACGGTCTTCTGTACTCCTAGTACTCCCAGTTGTCCTTACCATTTCCGATCATAGTCTGGCAGCGACTTCACTCTCTTCCCCTTACGTGTTTCTTGGCCATTACTACCATTAATATGCTCACCTCACCTCTCTTCATACGCATCTGCTCTTTATCCCATATTGGCATTTGCCTATTAGTGTGACCTTACCTGGGATAACGACTCCTAATGCACGGCAGTTTTGGTCCTCTGTGACCCTTTTCTCTAGATTCTGACGGCTTTCAGACTATGGAATTGTGATCATTTCAGCGTAATTACTTTCACGAATTACTCTTCGCACTGCAGTCTGCATTCATTCGCTCCTCGTCGATTCTCTGAATTTCCTTTTCCTCTTGGAACGTTGCTTTGCCTACTGTTGCTCCCACATTCGGTCTCAATCAAGTTAGCATTAGTTTCACCTAAGCGGCCTCGCATTCGGACTGCTGTCATCATCATCGGTTTATCTATGTTTTTCCCCAACAATCGTGTTATTTGCTCAATTTTGTAAACACGCTTTTTTATATCGGTCTATCGCCCATGCGCGTGCAGAACCTTCTTCCTACGTAGTAGTTGCAGTCTGAATTACACCAGTGACGTGATGTAAAGAACCAGCTTGCAAACTATGTATACTAAGCGCAATTACATAGGTTTTAGAGGATCTGTAGCAGTCTGGAGATGCCCCGGTTTGCCTGTGTAAAATCCTAACTAAAATTATTTCATTGTACACTTAGACAACCGGTGTGGTTTGTTGAGCTGATTGCTGAGTTCGAATGATTGACTTGCTCATCGCCATTATTGCTTGGCGCTCGTTTCGGTTGAAACTCGCAACTGCGCTGTGTGCTGTGCTTGCTCCGTTCCCCTAGCTAGAGCGTCCACGGTGTCGTTCTTTTATAGCTAGATAACAGGGAATCTTTTACAGTACCAATAAACGTTTCCCTGCAACTCGATCCGTCTACTCGATTCGCTCTCTGGGCTCACGGTACAGGCACCGTTGCATGCCACCAGTCTTTCGATAGTGCTTCTTGATTCCTTGTTGTCTGTCTGTTTGTCTGCCTCTTGTCCGTTGCCCGTTATTTCCCGAAATTTCCAGTTACATCGGCCAAAACAAGAAGGGTTATCCACTGGGTCTGGCTGATCCATTCTCAATAACCAGCTGGCTTAAACACTTGACTCTTTCTCCGGGATATGAAGAACCCACTCGTCGTTCCAAACGTAGCTGTTTCCGCCATTCTGGAGCCGCCCTTTTCACGGGGTCTAAACAATTGGGTTCAGCTCACCTCGTACTCACAGTATAACAATTTACTCAACTGGAATAATATATTTACATGGATCCTCTGTTCCACAACGGAAAACAAACAATTTTGGCGTGATTACCATAACTGCGTCGGATAGCTTTGCTTATTCTCACCGGCGTTCAAAAAATTGTTTTCGGTGCCTTACATTTCCGAAAGAACTTTCTGATTCTTCATTCACCTGGAGCTTTTCCGATGTCATTTCACAGACAGTTTTGCGCTCGTGTAAATGGCTTTTCCGATGGCCTTTCATAGCGTTTTCACTTAACCATGGAGACAACTACACTTACTTACCTTTGAAGGAATTCTGACTATTTTGCGGAGTAAGAAACTCGTACCAATCCTGCATTGGACAAAGGAGGATATCATTATCGCCACAACCATTTGGTGTGTTGTTTGTGTGTAACGATGTGTGTAACGATTCTATCATATAGAATTCACACTACTGACAAACATATGAGTAGAAAGTTATAAGTAGTAAGTTTCTCCAGCGGTTTCATTGGATGAAGGATGGAAGGATGTATTCTGGGCACGACAACCTCGCTATGGCTTCAAATACCGCTGCTACCCATACGCTCGTTGAGACCGCCAGTGGTCATGCCACACCCGACGGATACTCGGTTAGCGTTGCCAGTCAGTTTGTTGAGGGTGCGAGCAGCCGCCTGAATAGCAACGCCCACGAACTGGTGTACTACATTAAGCGGTTCGAGAGAATCTCCGGGTCATACTACGGTGTTCGAACGTCGAAAGCAGATGGCTCTGGCGAGAAAACACTGATAAAGTATCAGTGGCACCGGAAAGAGTTTGCCCGCCATCCTAACGACGGCAAAAGTCGAAGACTCTTGGATCACACACATTGCGGGGCCTATTTCAATTTTGGTAGGCTGTGGACTTGGTTCAAAATAACCAGGTTCGACATGATGCTTAACCACGAACTTCTGGGAGACGGAACATTAAAGTGGTTCAGTAAAAACCGTCGGTTGGAGCCGGAAAAGCTGGAGATAATCAGGCCAATGCTTGAATGCCGAAGCCAATGTTTCAACATCCGGTTTTACTCCCGATCGAAGTTCGGAAAATACTTGACGAACCCGGACGTCGGCAACCTTCGAACGAGGCAAATGTTAGTGCGCAACAATCCAGGTAATGTGCCTTTTGATTGGATAGCTTAAAATGCACTGGACGTAAAATCGCAACTTAACCAGCGTGGGCGAGCCTGGTGTTTGCGCGACGAAAACCATCGGATCACCCAATTCGTCTACTCCACATCCGCGATGCTGGAAATGTACTCCCGGTTTCCCGACCTTTTGTTATTGATAGCACCTTCTCCACTAAGCAACAGAGATGTTTGTATCCCAACTGATCATAGTCGATGGCTGTTTGAGGCACGCGCCTGCCGGTTGCAGGGGGGGGGGGGGGGGGGGGGGGGGGGGGGGGGGGGGGGTGGGGGGGGGGGGGGGGGGGGGGGGGGGGGGGGGGGGGGGTGGGGGTGTGGTGGTGTGGGGGGATGGGTGATGGGTGGGGGGGTGGGGGGAGGGGGGTGGAGTGTGGGATTGTGGGGATAGAGGGATGATCTAGGATAATATTTAGGTTAAGACTTTTATGGCAGTGTCGGGTGTAATCTTTACTTTCCGTTGGCTCGCAATGAGCATACAAATCGCCCTGTGATCATGGCGCATTTTCTGGCGCTCATATGATTCAAAATAGGGATCGAGCTAGGTCTGATGCGACAACATGTAGCGGAGCGGTTTTGCAGACATATTAGTGGTGCGGGGGCGGCAGCGTGGGAGAGTGGGGGAGTATCGTAGCAGATCAGGCTGTCGCGGGGCTGTGCTATGCGCGGGCGGGAATACTTAGGTGCGGTTGTGGCTACAGGGTGGTGGTGTGAGATGTCACACGGATTAGTGTGTGGTCGCAACATGATATTGTCGGACTCAGTGGCCGATAGGTGGCCGGGTTGTGGGCCATGGATTGCGAAAGCTCGAGGAAAGGGGTTGGGGGGCATCAACCTACTTCCTTCCACACATCATTTCTTATGTTACATCCATATAATAAGAAATGTAATCAAACCTTTTCCGCAATCCAGTTTAATCAGACTTTTTTCATCGCGATGTACACATTTAATTTTTGGAAATATTTAACCAATTTGGAACTCATTCGTATTAATGAACAACCTTGCTTCCACAACATTAATTCCTTTATTCTGCCCAACGCCTGCAGATGGGGGTGGGGCCAACACAAACAGGATGTCTGTTGCTGCAAAATACGCGCATAAATTACAATACACCACGACGCGGGTCGTCGTCGGGACAAAATGATGGCGGAAGGTCCATGCAATGCCGCCGCTATCCTAAAGATGAACTGCTGGAATGGTCGAATTGGATTGTTGGCAGCCATACGAGTGTCAACCGACACACGACGGGTGAGCGCGAACGTATTTTAATATGGAACCCGGGACAAAAGCATATAACGGGGCGATTCGAAATCGGCGGATCGGATCCTAGTG
>OX104064.1:214747301-214793056 GCA_944474145.2 Dicrocoelium dendriticum
CCCTGCTGTGGCAGTCACGTGAAGTAAGCCAACATAGGAAGAGAAATCGAACGTATGGAAAAACGAGGTACACAGGAACTAAGAAAATAATACCAAGGCATGAAGAAAAGTAGAGAAAAGAAAATCGAAGTAGGAAGATGCGAGGTACTCAGGAAAATGGAAAGGTTTCGTGTTGCCACTCAAGCGCGACAAGTTGCTGCTCAAATCCCCTAACCCTATATGCCCTGATAACACTTTCTGGAAGAGTGTCCCAACGCTCGCCAACACTGCGTTACAGCCGGATTTCCGCCGTAATTCGATCGGACCGCAGCTTTCCAGCTTATAGGAATGACCGCGTAGAACAGACGGTATCGCGGGACCGAATAGCTAAGATAAATATGGACCAACCTTTCCAGTTAAGATACGGTAGGTTAGCATTAGGTCTCCTCTAAGCCTTCGATAGGGCATTGAATGCATTCTCAAAAATAAGTAGCAGCTCGGGGTACGTCCGTCCCCGCAATCCAACAACAAACACGTACCCACTCGTAAAACCCTCTCTAGCTCCAAGTTGTCCCGGACAAAGCAAGGCGGACAACCCTGGACGCAGTGTTACAGATGAGGCCGAACGGAAGCCGAGCAACGTCTCATAACGATGCCGCCAGTTAAGATGCTGGAAGAACGTCGTATTAACCACAACCTGCAGAAACCTCTGCTTGCGGCCTTCTTCAAGTTGTCGCTGGAGTGTAAAGCCGAAGCGTGTGCGACGCCTAGGTCAACTGGCTAGGTATATGGGGAGTTCGACCCCACCGACCAAGTACTTCGTAGGAAGACAACGTCCCCCAATTCGAAGGACGTAGCACTTTTCCTGATTTATGGGCAGCAACCATAAAGTAGACCAGTCTCAAAGCTTATCCAATGCTCGCTGAATAGCTTCGGACCCTCCAGGAACATCCTCAATGTTCCACATCGTCTGACCAGCAGCAAATAGCAGCGATGGCATCTCAAGCTCCGCGGGTAGGTCAATCATATATATAGAGAACAGCAGCGGTCCAAGGACCGAGCCCTGCGACACGCCACTGAGGACAGACTGCCTAAAGGATAGCCCTGGCCTATCTGTTCCCTACCATCCAAGAAGGCGGTTACCCAATGAAGTACACGAGCAGATACCCCGTAGGAGGACAGCTTGTGAGCGAGACTCAAATGGGGTTCCAAGGCAAATGCCTTCGAAACGTCTAAGGAAAGCCCGTCGCGTGCGTTGCGGTTATCCACTGCGTCCGCCCAACTTTCGCGAGCCACCAGCAGATTTGTCAGACACGAAAATCCCTTTCCGCAATCCCTGTTGTACCTTGCTAGGTAGATTAAATCTACTCAGCTAACTCACCAATGAATCACTTACCATTTTCTCGAGGAGTTTGACTAGTACACTCGTCAGACTAAATGGCCTGTAATTTGCCGGCAGACTCCTATCCCTATTTTTGAAGATGGGACGGATGACAGCTTCCTTCCATTCGGAAGACAATGCACAGCTGTCAAGCGGGTTCTGAAACACCATGTACGTGTTCCACGTGGTCCCGCAGCCAACTCCTATAAAGGTTTCGGCTAAATTAAATCAGGTCTAGCGGCCTCAGAGGGGTTCGGTCTTTGTAACAGCCTACGAACTTCCGTCTCCGCTACAATAAATTCAGATAGTCCTGAACCCTCTGGGATATCGCAAACCGGCACACCGCTTGTCATGGAGGTTTACCTTACAAATGCTGGTGCATACTGCCCAATGATTACGCATGCGTTGTCATAGTCCGCCTGCGCCTGAGTACCGTCATCATGCATCAATACTGGAATTGCCATGTTCGAACCGCCGCGCCTATTGAGATAAACGAAGTATCTTTTCGGATTCTCAGAAGCTTCGTCTGGCAACCCTTTCACGAAACTGAGCCGAGCATTCGTTACGTATTGATTACACCTGTTTCTAGCCCTACGATACCTGTCATGAGTATAGGTGGACGGAGTATCTCGGTACGTCCGCCAACACCTAGACCTAATTGTGAGCAGTTGCCTGCCAGTGGAATATATTCTGGGCAGCTCTCCTCGTGCCTCCTTTCTCCCTGTGACTGAGATAAAGGGAGCAGAGACCGCTGCGTGGTAGGACTTAAATTTATCCTAGGCAACCTGAACAGTATCGTCGTATGAGATCTCACAATGGAACCCCGAAGCCTTGGCTCTCATTGATTGGCAGTCTGCGTGCCATATGTTCTAGAGAGACTCAATATTATTCTGGTCGCGTCTAGACCGAGTACAACTGAAGAGCAGACAAACATGATCACTGGAACCCAGTGGAGTTCTATAAGTTATGTCACCAACAAACTCGAGTGACTTAGCAAATACAAGGTCTAAACTAGACGGCACTTGAGCGTCCATGTACCTAGTGGGGAGGTCAATGAACTGATGCAAAGATACTTGGAGCGTAAGATCAACCTGGTCAGCGCCGAATATCCTGACGCTGAGTCGCAAGGAAAAGCGGCCCAGTAAGCCCCCGAAAGGTTGAAATCGCCCATTCCCAAACACTTGTTTGTGGACTATGAGCGAATAAATTCAAGTACATGTTTGGATACGCTCCCAGGGCTTCTGTACACAATTACAACTGTAACCTGAGCCGAGGATGTGTTAATAACAGCCGAAGCGCTTCAACGATTTTGTCTGCCGACTGAAATAACCAAATCTTCAAAATGTTAATTTTACAGCTCACATAAACAACTACGCCGCCTCCCTGGCAGTCAGCGGAGCGATAGCGTCTAAATGGTGCATGGCCAGATACATGTACTTCCTTATCCGTGATGTCCTGAGGTAGCCACGTTTCAGTGAATCGGAGTATAGCGGGGCAACACCCATCAACAAGCAGACCTAACTCGTTCACCTTATTCCTTAGGCTGCGCACATTACTTAGCACCACCTGAAGGTATGTGTTAGATAAAGACCTTGGTCGTGCGCTACCAGAATGGGCAGTGGTAGGGCGGAAGAGGATCGCCGGCTGACCACCCGAAAACCCACTAACCGGAAACCTTGTTAAGCGGCTGCTCACCTGTTTTCGAGGACCCTTTTGTCCTCCATTAGATTCGGCTTACCGGCCAGCGGAAGGTCCGGCTGAACACTAATATTTGTACATTTCAGCTTAAAGGCAAACCGCACGAGAGCGTTGCGTTCCTCCGGGGTGGTTAGTACAACACGACGTAGCGGCGGTCGAGGGTTTGGTGCCTTTACTAAGACGTTCATCGGTCTAACCAGCTTCCTGACAGCAAAGACTGGAAAACCAGGCGGAAGGATCTACGTTACGCACATTTTAAACTATTGATGGTCGACCAGCATGAAGGACAGCAGCGGATTTAGTCGCGTCACGGTATTTGACGCTACCAACCGTGAAAGCTTGATCACGACGGGTGTATTAACCCCACGGGTCTTTGATTCGGTACTTGGAGCAGGTGGCTTTACTACTGGTGATGGGAGTGTTTCTATTCTCTCCGATGACGTAGCAACGGCAATGTGTTTTTCGCTCCATTGTCGGTGCCTTACTTTTGCAGGTTATCCATTACACCGAAAAGCTTTAGGGCGGAGTTGGTCTGAGTTTTCATATTGATAACGGACGCTGTGTTTCGTGACGCTTTGTCGCTTTGCGAAGACTCAACAAGCCGTCAGAAGGTGCTGTCTCGGTGTGAGTCGAGACATATGACAGCTTCGATTAACAAGCAGTGCTCGTGGAAACGTTCCCCTTCACACAACCGTCACAAGTAGGTTGCTTCCGGTGCGGAGACAACCACCACTTATTGCTTAGCGGAGGCGTTACGGGGTTTCTGGGATACCTTGCTATTTGCTAGGAGGGAACAAGTTATAACCTTCGCACTTCTTCTTACTTCTACTGCTCCACAAAACATCCAGCCAAACGGAAGGAAAAATCAGAAAGCCAACGATCTTGACAAAATAACCTATTAATCGCCGCCAACAAACATTTTACAACTACTGCGGATCTTGGCTGGATTTATACGTCTCTTACTGACCTTCGACTTCTAGAATTGGAAGGTCAGCTACCAAGCTTAGCGGTTCCCACCTCTTTTGCCGTGGTGTCAGGTGGTTTTTAGTCACTTGCAGAAACGTTCAGGAACGTTCGAAATCGATGCGATAATTGTTCCTAATTGCTTAACTGCTAAAATAGGAACTAAGTAAATAAATAACTAGTGTATTCCTCGATGATTCGCGGTGCAGTCTGACTATGCGGTCTGACCAATGTGTACAACGGGATCGCAAGAAATAATCAATTGTTTCACGCGTTTTACAATGGATCGAAAACATGTACTAAAGTAAGTGGCAGGATTAAGGCAGCGAAGAAGTTAAAAGACCAGTAACAATGACATATGCAGCGTTAGACAGCTGTCCAGTTAAGGTAATACGGCCACACCTGGAACCAACCCCAGGGGACCTGCTTCCATGTAAGTAATTCCCTCGAAAGGTTTCGCCCACACGTCCATGCAATACCTGGCCGCGTGCCTGTGTGGCATAGTAACATATGAGCTAGCACCTGTTTATCATACGTTCTGTTCTTTTTAGGGCTGCTTTTCTACATGTATTAGGAGCCATGAAGCTTCAGCCCAGTCCGTCATGCGGATCATTCAATTATGGCACCTTTTTATACGCCAGTCAGTTGGTGGTAATTTGCCTTGCATAGGTAAAGCCTTTTATAATCTGGAAGTTATAATCCGTCAACACAGGAAATCAGCCCAGTCGTGGCCAACAATGAAATAATGAAGTATGTAGAAAGAAGAATTTTGTGAAAGAGGTTCTATGTCGTTAATGTAAAAATAGGTTGGTAGGTTTTTACATCGGCGTAGAAATGGATCGAGCTGATCATACGATCAACCTGTGTGGCTTGACAGCCGGAGACAGATAACGGTACGAGCTGTCCATAGGCAAAAGTCGCATAGGGAAGCAGTTATTGCTATCACTGCATTCAAGTGTATGATTCTGGACTGTTAACTTCAAAAAAGAAGGGGAACTGATTAGCACTGCAGAACAAATGTAGCCAAGGGGATCGCAGAACAATAATATGATTTAATCAATTTGTGGTGAACATTACGAAAATAGTTCCTGACGCCACACCGGTAAAGAATTTTGCTCTCGGTTTTGAACAGAAGAGTGTTGGTATGAATTAAGTTTGAAAGGAGTAAAACCGCATAGGAGGTAGCATTTAAGAATACCATAAGAAGCGGTTTGTAGCAGCTCATCCTAGGTGCTCATGTTGTCTCTGGTACATTGGAGTCCATGTTCTTCGGTATCATACAAGATCCAGACCTCCTTCCTACAGCTATTTACTTTATCAAGTTGAATTTTTAAGCTCCGTTTCACTCTGTCCGTTAGAAGTTAAGCCTTTATCCTTTTTTGAACCTGCCAAAATGTTCCATACATCTTCTCTACTTTGGTAGCTTATTCCATATGGAGCAATACCTAAGTTTGGTCTTGAATTTAGGTAAATAGAATATGCATTCACTATCTAGCAGTTCATAACTGCTATTTTTGCGAAAGTGCTATTGACAGGTTCCAGCAAATGCTTTCCGCCACACCAGTTTGCGGAGGAAGCACAGAGTTAATTTTATTCTTCGTAACCACAGAGGTTCAAGATTTAACTGCTTGCCCCTATCCCTGTATGCAAGAGCGGTTAAGTAGCCAAATATGCGCTTCGTAAAGGCGCTTTGGATGCTTTTAATGCCTCTCAAGTCACCCTTTCGCAAGCTATTGAACGTAACACCACAATATTCAAGCAAAGGCCAGATACTAATTTTGAAAGCAATTAGCCTGTTTTTTTCAAGGTTAGCAGGTGGCGTATGAGCCCGACCGACTGCTTAGCCTATTTCCCGATATGATTTGTATGTTCGCTAAAGTTTAACAAACTACGATTTCTTAAACCTAAGTCACGAACGGACTGGCTAGTGGGAATGACTTTGTCATGAAGCCTGAACACTTCTGCTACTATCTGTTATCCATACGCTATAATACTACGCTTCGATGTTGCATATGCCATCTGCCGCAAATCAGCCCATCTCTCAATGGCTGTCAAGTCGCTTTGGATAGTGTTATGTTCAGCGGTACACTGAAAACCTGGGAACGTGTAAACCACCTTTAAATCATCAGCAAACAAATAAGGCTTCCCATATCGTATAACCGGAACGAGGTCATTTATATACAGTAGGAAGAGTAACGGACCTAGGACGCTGCCCTACACCACTACACTGGTGACCAGACGAGGTGAATAGATGTAACCATTGCTATTCACAACTTGCGACCGTCCTACTGTGTACCATTGGGTCCAAGATTTAAGCGGATATGTAACACCCTACTTACTTAATTTGTATAGCAGCTTTTTGTGTGGGACTCTGTCAAAAGCCCTTTGCATGTCGAGGAAGGTGACAGTGCATTGAAGACCAAAGTCAACTGCTTCAGATAGATGGTTAAGGAAGTCAGCTTTACAGGTAACAAATGAGCGGGACTTCAGAAAACCATGCTGTGAAGGTGAGAGAAGTTTGTGCGCTATTAGGAACGAAACCAAATGTTCCTTAACAATTCTCTCTAGCATGCGTGAGAGAACGGCTGTGTGGCTAATGGGGCGATAGTTCCGGATGCCAGTTTTCGTACCGGTGTTATGTCGCGATATAACCGTAGCCGTTTCCCAACGTTCGACATATTGACTAGACTGGAGGGACAAAGAGAAGGTATTTACTATTATAAGAGGGATATCATCTTCACCGTGTTTGCCTAAAGCAAACAGATCCCATCGTGACCAGGTCTGTAGGATGGTCGTAGACAGGTAAGCATACGTTTTATCGTAGCGGCACTATGCTCGATCGCTGGGATTTGTTCAGCAAAGTGAAACGAGTTTGAATATTCCAGGATTTTCTTTTCAAAATTAAAGGATTTGGCAAAGTATGAGTTAAAGGCTTTTGCCATGGCAACTTGGGAATCAATTCATTCGCCTTCAGGCATGCCGATATGGGAGGGTAGGTAAGCTTTGCCTCCTCTCCTTTTTCTCAGTAACGCGGTCACCAGTTGGCTTGTATTACTATTATTTACAGCCAGTTTTTCTTCCGACATGAGATGGGTGTGATGTTTCATGTCCGTCTCTACTATGTGGCATTGGCGTCTCAGTAACACACTGAAGTCCTGAGTACCTTCATACGTTCGAGTTGGCACTTGTATTTTCCGCTTTTCATTTGCGTTGCTAGTGTACTTAGAAGGGGCTCTCGTATTATCACAGGAGGTAAGGTCGCCTAAGCATATAGTCACATTGTCATAGATGTCATAGGCTCCCTTAATGTCAGAAGAAAGAAAGAAATGGTCCCAATTTTGGAACCTAAGCAAAGCGGAGAAATCTACTCAATTAACATTTCGCAGAAAGTGTGGAATCATCGCAGACCTCACTTGCGACGACTCAGCTAAAATTTTACATCCAACTATTTTCTGATCACCCCCATGTAGACCGTCAACTACATCAGTAGTTATCTGGGAGGTGCCTGAGGTAAAAAGTATGTCTAATATATTTTTCCCCTGGTGGCCAAGAGCACATGTTGCTCCCAACCACCAGTGGTGAGGGAGGTTATAAACTCAGCATGTTTCGCGTTTGTTACCAAGTGTGACCAACAGATAGCTGGTAGACTGGAAGTTCCATCTACAACTTTATCAAAATAACCGAGTTCCCATATGTAATTGAAGATATCAATCAACTGGTTCCCATCAATGAAGCTGGCCCCGGCTGAGCGGTATATACAGCCTACAAGGGTTAGCTTAGTACCGAAGTACGATAGTAACCAAGCGGAATCAATAGCGAGGCATATAAGTGGAAGTGTGAATTCAGACACAAGGAGGATCCGTGAGTAGTAAATTATGGAACCCCTCCGCTGCCCTGCTTTCGATCATTTCTAATATGCTTTTAACCTTCGTTAGAAAGCAGCTGGCTGGGCAAAGAATCATGATACCAAATTTCAGCGAGTACCACCATAGCAGGTTTTTTAGACTTATGATGGTGCGGAGTAAATGAAGTTTATTCGACCGAGAACGGATATTAACATTCGGCAAGCTTAAAAACCTGGCGCTGTTCATCATTCCACCCAGTATTTAATCTTGCTATCACATTTGTTCTAGAGCCTTCCGCAGCAAATCCCTTACCGTGAGATTCGCCAGTCATATCGGGATTAGAGGGGTGGGGAATGGGTGGGGGAATGCAAAGGGAGTGCTGTGGTAATTTTGGGCGATTGAGCTTAATTTGATAGGGTGTTATTACCGAAGGGTTTGCAGAAGGCATTGTGAGAGAAGGAGACGAAGGAGAGTATGTATAGGAGCATAAATAATTGGTCTGTGTTTCAGCAAAGCCATGTACAGGTCTGCCAGGAAAACAGCATTTGCACATCGCCGGAACAATTGGAATTGTGGCTCTCCGCTCTGTGCAGCTGCATTGTTATTCACGACTGTCATTGGGACAAGGGGAGTCACCTTTCTAGCACGAAGGCCCCAGTTTGATCTAAAACGCTTAATTAATAAATAAATAGTTTATTCTCAAATTCATGGAGACACAACAAATCAGGCATTATAAGGTTTAGAAGCAGTTGTGTTTCACGAAGATACTTCGGGTTCACTCGTATGTAGTTGAAACGGTCTAGGTACTATAAGTGTAATGAAACGGTGTATATAGACGGAGAGTATCATATACTTGCATGTGTCGGGAAGAGTTGAAATATGAGTCTAGTCGACTTACCAGATCGTATTTGTGGGCAGTGACTTTATTCAGTGGCGAGTCACATCAGCCACGTTGCAGTGTTGTTAAACAGACATTTGTGGCTTTTTATAGGGATAACGCTTGCCAGGCGAAAACCCACCACGTCCTGCAACACTGCCGTAAAACATTTTGAACATTAAGGTTTAACTGCCAAAGCCGCTTGACAAATGGTTTTATATTCGGTTATTCGCAGACAAATGGCTCCTAATTTCCTCTGTTACTTGGACAGGTAATTTGATTGGGGTCGCCATGATTGTTGAGGTCGGTTGCTGAGAGGAACATCGCGAATAGTCGTCTTGTTGTGTGTCTAGGTGAGCAAAAGTTCAACTTTTCTGCTGTCTCGAGTTTTCAGATGTGTACTGTATAGGAGTATGAAGATTTGTCCAGTTCCTCATACTGGGCAAGGGTTGTGGTGATTGTAGTTTGGTCATTTCCGTTTTCCGCCATACTCCAAGACCACTGCCGCTATGTGTAGTTAAAATATCAATGGATCATAACGTACATTCACTGGAGCTACCGATAGTCCGTTTGATGTTTTTTGATTTGTATCTGTTACAATAGTTGTGTGGAGATTGATCCCAATCCCTACTGGTTTGGCAGACCGTGGTGCATCGAGTGAATCTACGCTATTTCTTATGTCAACAAGACGAATGTGGTGTGGGGGCGCAAGCATCTCAATTTCCGCTACGCTGGCGCCAGCCTTAGCATCGCTCGTGTGCAGAGTGGCCTTGCTAACATTATCTGCCTTATTAGAAGGGGAGAACCAAACACTGTTGAATGACCTCCTTCTAGGCACTCCAGGGAACGCGCAAGGGAATGACACCGCTTCGGCTCAGGCGCGACATCAGTTCCACTCAAAAGTTGAAACTCACGTTGGAAAGGTGATGTGGCTTCGAATAGAATAACTTTGCAAAATTTCGGAACAGGTCTTAAAGTATTTTGACATTAGATCAACGAAATTGCGAGACTTTTGATACGAAAGCTGAACAGAGTAAACCAAGGAAAATATAAAGATTTTTTCCTCAAGCTTCTACAACTAATAGCGGACTCAGCGATGTTGTACGCCTTCGAAACAGCATGCGTAATATTGTCAATCGCGATATTGTCATCTAATTTGAGGGGGATGGCATTTTTACCTTCCGCATTTTTGGGTAAACTGAGTGGCGACGGCATTTGGGAAGTTTCATGTCCTAAGTATATCTTTCGCGCAGGAGTAGCCGGAGACTGAATTATGTATGAAACTGACATAAGGAGATTTCCGAATGAGTCAATAAACTTCATTTTCTCAATTTGTACCGCTAAGTGCTTCGCCAAAATATTTATTTTGGCTGACAACGGAGATATAATATCGACGACACTAACTAAAGTTAGTGATTAACTAAGCAACTTACACGCTCTCCCGGACACCTTCCCTACTGAGGGAGCTTCGAGGTATCCGAGGAATGCTTAGGATAAACTTGCAGTCTACGGGACGGTGCTCGCCGCCTTTCGCTGCATCTCTTTGGCAGAAGTGCCCGAGAACTGGGTTCGGATGCCTTTGTTCTGGATCCTTTGCTTGACTGTGTGCAGTGGTCCATTGGTACCATCGGCAAGTTGAAGCTTTCTACCAATAAACCTAACGGGAAATCGGTAAACGTTGCTTGTTCTGGTTGGCACAATTTTGGCCGTAACTGGTTTGCATGCAGTGCCCAAGTCTATGAGACCACCATCGAGCCATACATGACGTTTCCACTTTGGCTTATGACCGCCCCTGACGTCCATTTCGCATGGCCATCCCGATAGTCAAGTAATGGTACCTTCTGTCCAATCGTAAACCATTGTTTCTTTGCTCCATGCTGCCGGTTAAAATCCTGTTTCATGTTGCGAGTTCTTTCACTAACGGAGGATTCCCAGCGCGGTCGGATGGTGCCGAAATGCATGCGCAGCTTCCTGTTCATCATAGCCTCTGCTAGTGAAAATCCACCCGGCGCTTGTGGATTCGGTATTGATCGGTGAAAAAATAGGATCCGGTCAACCGCCTCCTCTGTACGTCCCACCTCTTTCAATAGTTGGAGAGTTCGCTTGAATGTATGGTTAAGCCTTTCTGCCTGGCCATTCGACTGATTGTTAAACGGCGGCGGGCGAAGGTGCTGGACGGCGCATTGCTTGCAAAACTCCGTAAATGTTTCCGAAGTAAATTATGTGCTATTATCAGTTACAATTGTAGCAGGACATCCGAAGCTGCTAAAGTTTTGGTGCAGTTTTGATACCGTGGCATTGGGTGCAGTGCTAGCAATGAAAAACACTTCAGCAACTTGCTGTTTGAGTCGACTATGTTGCGGAAACTTCGGCCGTTAACCTGTCCCGCGAATTCTACCTGGATGCGTCCCAACAGCATGGTAGGTTTCCGCCATGAATAGCGTTCTGATGTTTGTGGCACTTTCAAGAGATTGGCGCACTTTTGGCAGCGTTTAGCTATTACTTCTAGCCGTTTGTCCTTGACGGGCCATTATACATAACTGCAGGCAAGCGCGTTCATCCGGTTGATTCCAGGATGCCCAGCGTGGAACTGCCGAATAAGGCGCTCCAGAAGTGCCTTGAGATGAGTACTCTTTCCGAAAATAGTATGCAGTCGTTCACGATAGATCGCAGGGTCTCCTCTGGTATTACTGTTGCGACTCGGCAGATGGACATGAACTTGGCCAACTTGTTCTGTGAGATTGTTTAACCTTCTTGAGTATTGAGCCCCGAAGAGTTTCGGCTCGTACAGCCTTCGCTTTGACTGGTAGGCCGTGCAATGCCTTAGTTACCAGAAAGCTGACGTTAGATCCAATCTCGCTCGAGGCAATGGTTGGGTCATCATGTTCTTGCTGACGGGTATCAATTAGGCTTGACAATGCATCAACTGGTTGTGCTTCTCGAAATCATACCCCATTATGTTAACAGCCCAGCGTTGTGGCCGGTTGGCTGTGCACGCCTGTCTGCCCTTCTTCAAACCAAAGATAGTCAGCAAGTGCTTGGGAGCTGTCAGAGGATTGAAGCGGCTGCCGTATAGCATGTTGTGGAATTTCTTGACTGCCTACCCTGCGGCCAATGTTTCGTTCTCAATCTGGCTGTAATTCCTCTCATCCCTTGTAAGCGTTCTGGCGGCATCAGCGATTGCTTTCTGAGATCCATCGCTGTACGTGCGTGAAATTACTGCGCCAATCCCATGGCTTGAGGCATCTGTGGTTAGGAGAGTTGCTCTGGTGGGATCAAAATGAGTCAAACGCAAGTTTGAGGACAGCAGTGTCCTGACCCGTTCGAAGACATTCTGACGTTCGGAAGTCCAGGTCCAAGTTTGGCGTTTGGCTAATAGATTGATTAACGGGACTCGCAGGTGGTGCATCACAGGCAAGACTGCGCTGTAGTGGCTGAAGAGCTCACAAAAGGAACGCAAGGACTGTAGATATGTAGGTGCAGACATTTTTCTGATGGCTGCTACATATTCCGGATCTTGTCGACAATCATAATTTTAGAGGAGATAACCGAGGTATTTGACGCTCGGCGTGAACAATGTGCATTCATCCTCACGGTTCCGGAAACCATACGACTGTATACAACTAAGCACTTCATCCAGGCGGTTAAACATCTCTTCCGGTGTTCGACCTATTACCATGATATCCTCCAGATATGCAGCAGTTCCAGAAACGCCGGCTAACTTGGTACCCATCAATTGTTGGAAATGCCTGCAGCGAGTTACACCAAATGGCAAGCCCACGATGTGTGTCAATCGTCAACAACTCCGTCGAGACTTCGTCAACCTCAACTTGAAGTTAGGCGTCGGATAGAGCAAGCTTAGCAAAGTACTTGCCACTATTCAGTATTAAAAGATACCATCCCGTACAGGTAATGGGTACCGGTGGTTTTCCAGCGCGGCACCGTGGCCAGTTTAGAAGTAAGCGCCGACGCGTAACTTGCCATTTGCGTTCTTCCCTGGGGCAACAGATGCGATCTAGGATGAGTAGTTGACGGTTGTGCTGACTGCGGCATGTTCCAGTCGATCGGGTTGACATGGCTGCATACGGCACCGGTCTTTTAGCTTTGAACGCTGGTTTAGCACCTGAACGCAAGCTCAGCGTTGCCGTAAATTTCGTACAATGGTCCAAGCCATCCTAAAAGGCAGAGGCAAGTTTTCGTTTCAGGGTACGTGTCATGTCTTCGACGGACTTTGATGATGGGTCTAGACATGCTCGAACTCGGTTGCAGACCTGCTTCAAGGGAACGTCGAGGAGTTGCAACTTTTCAATCTAGTCGAGACCAAGAAGCTTCAAATTCTGCCGGTCTGGAATATAGCATGTTCCCGTCTGTTCCACAACCTTTTAAAGCAAGCTTGCATTTAAGTTCGCCCACTAAGTTTAACACACCGCAGGATATATTTTGTGCAACTTGCTAAGATTCGATCATCTTCGGCCTCTTTATGTGACTCCAAGTGCTCCTGGAAATAATCGTTATGTCTGAGGCCGTGTGAGATTGCAGTTTCGTTGGGAACCCATTGAGCAACCCAGTGATGAAGCGTCGTCGCGGTATCCACTGACGTTGGAATGCGGCAGCTTTGGACGGAGACTCAGCGCCAACTTCCTAGGTCTCCCTTTCGATAAGACTTCTTCACCACCATCGACCAGACCTGATGGTAAAAATCCGCCTTGTGCCCACGCTTCTGGCACGTTTGCCCAATATGACCTTTGAAGGAAAAGAAGCGCTCCATACGTCATTAGCCGCATGATCAGCATGCTGTGAACGGTTTATTCGTAGACCTCTTGATGCCTTTGCTTCGGTTAACAGTCCTTGCCTTTTTCCCGAAGTGCACGGTATCTGGTGGTGCGAGACCATTCCGTTCGACCGTGGCAGTGTCGTGTTTTAGAGTGAGCATCCGTTTGCATTCACTTATGAGGGCCTTCAGTGTCAGATCAGGCTCCTGATCTGGGTTAGCTAAAAGCCACGTGCGGATCTCAGCGTCACTGGGGATTGTAGTGCGCTGACGAAAATAAGATACTTAAGCTGATCCCCCGTTAAACAGCGTAGCTTGAAACGTTCACGAGCACGCTTAATCATGTCTGCTAGAGCCCCAAAGTCGTCCGATTCCTGTTTGACAATTTTCAGGCATTTATAGCGAATACTAAAAAGATACAGGCCCACCAAAAATTTCATTCAGCTGCGACACTATTTTGTCTAAAGTTAGATCCTTCGGCTGTTTGAGCGGAAGGTGGTCTTTGAACTTTGAATATTCACTTATTCCCAGCTAGCTGAGTAGCAATCGCAACTTTTAAGAGTAGTCCTGACAAATGAAATCTGTTCGGAACATGCCTTGCCAGCGCTTGAACCCTACTTTAAATGTGCATCCAGAACCTGCGTCATAATTGAATTCAGTGACTGCATTCGTGAGAAGATCAACGCACTCGCCTACGTATACCGAGTCGCTGCTCCGGTTGCCTGCAAACTCATGCATTCTGTGTGATTTTCTAACATTATCATTTGTGCCTCCGTTTGAGCTCGCTATTGGAAAAGCAGCTATTGAAATTGTTCGGCAAAAAAATGCATTACATTTTCAACTTTTCCGTCGCCATTTGTTATAATCTTCTCACTAGACGCGATTCCGAAATAGTCATTTTACTGCTCCGCAAAAGCATCTGGCCCAACAGAAGGAAAAAGCAGAACGCCAATGATCATGACAAAATAACCTATTAATCGCCGCCAACAAAAATTCTACAACTACCGCGGGCCTTCGCTGTATTTATACGTCTCATATTTACCTTCGACTTCTAGAATTGGAAGGTCAGCTACCAAGCTCAGCAGTTCCCCATAGCTTTTGCCGAGA
Organism: Dicrocoelium dendriticum; assembly: GCA_944474145.2. Taxonomy (NCBI): domain Eukaryota; kingdom Metazoa; phylum Platyhelminthes; class Trematoda; order Plagiorchiida; family Dicrocoeliidae; genus Dicrocoelium; species Dicrocoelium dendriticum. Next base: position 214,761,923 of record OX104064.1, read on the forward strand.
TGTCAGTTGGTTTCTAAACATTTGCAGAATCGGTACCTTCAGGAACGTTCGAAATCGATGTGATCATTGTTACTAAGCGCTTAATTGCTAAAATAGTGGATTTCCTAAGCAACTCACACGCTCTCCCGGACACCTTCCCTACTGAGGGAGCTTCGAGGTAAACGAGGAAAGCCTGGAATAAACTTGCAGTCTGCGGGATGGTGTTCTCCGCCTTTCGCTGCATCTCCTTGGCAGAAGTGCCCGAGAACTGGGTTCGGATGCCTTTGTTCTGGATCCTTTGCTTGACTGTGTGCAGTGGTCCACTGGTACCTTCGGCAAGTTGAAGCTTTCCACCAATAAACCGAACAGGAAATCGGTAAACGTTGCTTGTTCTGGTTGGCACAATTTGGGCCGTAACTGGTTTGCATGCAGTGCCCAAGTCTATGAGACCACCATCGAGCCATACATGACGTTTCCACTTTGGCTTATGACCGCCCCTGACATCCATTTCGCATGGCCATCCCGATAGTCACGTAATGGCACCTTCTGTCCAATCGTAAACCATTGTTTCTTTGCTCCATGCTGCCGGTTAAAATCCTGTTTCATGTTGCGAGTTCTTTCACTAACGGAGGATTCCCAGCGCGGTCGGATGGTGCCGAAATGCATGCTCAGCCAGACGCCCTGCCCACGAGATTCCAGTTCATTACTTACAGCAACCACATTCTCTTGCACGAGTACGAAGGTAGTTAAATTAATGTATTCCATGATCAAGCGTACGGCACAAGGACAGCGGGAATGACTTTTGTGGCAAGTTTTATTTCAATATGCGGTATTTTATACTGTCCGTAAATTGTGAACCTGTTACAACGCTTTCCGTGATATAGTAGATGGCTTCCGATATCTATCTTAATGCTTTCACGCTTATCGGCTGCGCTGCATTTTACAAACTCCGGCTTATGCACCAACGTCTCGCAGTAAATCAAGGCCGTAGGAACCGCCTCAGATATTTCTTCCGGTTCCACCAACCATTTTCTGTAGATTACGGATCCCGGTAAATGTTGGGCACGTGGAGTAGAGAAGAAAAATGATGGCATCAGAAACGTTGGAAAAATGAGGTATGTGGTGCTTTTCAGTAAACGTTAATTTAAAGGAATTTAAAAACAAATATCTTCAAAGGGCGGAAGGCACTTCGGCGTATTTAGCTGGAAAACCTAAGCATACGACAGAACAACTGTAGTAACACGCAAGCAAGGAAGAACTCTTGGCGTTGAGAACGTAGTTCTATTACACAACACGCAGGCTCTACAAAAAGGTAATAAACATGAGGTAAATTGGAACAAAGGAAGTTACAGTTAACCAATGTCATTGTGTTCTTGTTCTCCTCCGGTAATTGAGCAGGAAAGTGCTCTGAAAGGCAAACGGGAAAGAGTGCCGTTAAGGCAACGATTCAACTTTGGACGCGCACCAAAACCATTTCGATTCTTCTCAACACCACACCCCCTCTAATTAGGCAGCGTCCCCGTTGTCACACCATAGCCGCCCTGACACTGCACCTCCAGTTCAACTGCTACCTCCCCAGGCGTTTCGTTCAGCCCTCCGACAGATTGGTCAGTCTTACTCCGGAATGGCTTAAGTCAATTGAAATGTCCTGTCATGGGTTGACTGGCAGGGCTGTTGGGATCTTTGATAACACACGTGACGTACGATATCACCCGCTGTATTATGTACGTCTAAAATCATGAACCATAAAACAGGATCTTTTTCCATAAATGGTGGAACTACCAGAAATACCGCTTGCACAGACTGTGAGTCCTCACACTTTTTAGAAATTGAGGCCATGATTTGCGTGGAAAAACCAAAGAAATGGAACGAACTCACCGGAATGCGATTGGGGTCACCAATTATGTAGCGGCTTGACGAATGCTACACAAGAAAACCGTAGCCCGGTGAGACAGAAGACGGTGGGATATAAAGATTGTCTTGAGAAAATAGCTATGTACAATAGCTATGTGAATATAGCTTGAGGAAAATGGGAGAGAGTGGTGAAGCAACGAGTAACACCACGTAGGAGCACAACAGCCGGCAGCGCGCGGGCAAGATGGCGAACCCGGTTCAAAATTGCAGTCCAGTATATATAGGCTTGGGATGGGTGCAAAGTAAAACAAAATGTGTACAAGTCTGAACGTGATGTTTGATGGAGTAAAATGTCATGGTCACTGCAAGCTACTCCCAGGAGAACGACTTCTTGACTTGAAGTACGCAGACGACATTGCTCTCATCTGTGACAGCTCCCAGACGTGCCAAGCCGCGCTGGACAGATTAGCACTGGCTGTCAGCCGCTTCGGGCTTTGCTTTGCACCATCGAAGTGCAAAGCGATCCTCCAAGGTTGGCAGCGTTCGCCCCCTGCGCACACCCTTGGTGGGGTCAGCTGGAAGTCGTTCAGAAATTCAATTGCCTGGGAAGTTGTATCAGCGCCCTTGGGATCGAAGACGAGGTCACGAACCGTATAGAGAAAGCTCGGAGTGTTGTTGCTAACCTTCGCCACCTATGGCGGCGGCGCGACATCACTCTTGCCCTGAAGGGTAGAGTGTACAATGCAGCGGTACGTTTGACCTTACTGTACAGTTGCGAAACCTGGCCCCCTAAGGTCGGCGGACTTGAAGAGGCTAGCAACGTTCGACCATCGGTGTCATCGCAGTTTGGCTCACACATAGTGGGAACACCGCATGAGCAACTAGCGTGTTCGACGCCTTGTTTACGGCACAGAAAAGGAACTGAACGACTCAGCACCGTCATTTCACGAACCAGACTCCGATGGCTGGGCCAAGCGTTGCGCATGCCAGCCCACCGACTCCCACGACGTGCATTGTTTGCTCACCGGGGATGTGGGTGGAAGAAGAGGAGAGGTGGCCAAGCGATGACTTGGTCTGGAGGAATGAAGTCCATCAGTTCGGAGCTAGCCTCGGTTGGAGCTTCCCGGTTCCCTGGTTGGGGTCCAAAAGACGGTGAACCGGTTTGGCTGGATACACTTGCTGATATGGCAAGGAGCCGACCACAGTGGCGTTCCTGCTGTGAGTTTCTTTGTCCCTCCCCATGACTTTCAGTCTCCCCTCCATCTACGATCTCATTTCCTAGGGTAAAACGTAATGTAAAACTTTTTTCTTTTTGCCTAGTGGCTGGATGGAAGCTTACCGGAACGATGCTTATCCGTTGCTGGTAGCTCAGCTGGCATGCAACTGTTGTATATATTTTTAAATTTTGTATTGTATTATATGTATGTATGTATGTATGTATTTCTTTCATGTATTGCGGCACAATAGCGGAGGTGTTTCCCAAAGCTAGCTGATGTGTGTAATGAGAATGATGATGACACGTCGCCTCACGATCCATATTCAAGTTGGTTGTCGTCTGAACTTTTGGCATGCGGATCCCCTCCGTCTGAGAACAGCCGCAAGCGCTATGGACTGGAGTATTCCTGATCCCATTCCTCTTGATGATGCGTGGAACCTGGTGCTCTCCAAAATAACTTCTCTAATTGAGCAGGTCGTTCCTTTCTCCCGTAGAAAGTCCGTTAAGAGGGGTCCACCTTGGATTGTCATTTATTTGAGATCTCTGATAAACAGATGAAGAAAAGTGTTGGATCTTTTCAGGCAATCTCAAACAGAGTTCGATTACTCTTCCTACAAGACTACCAGAAATGCTTGTGTCGCGTTGAAGCGACAGAAACGTCAGTAATATGAACTATCATTAGCAGCACATTCCAGAACGACACCCAAAATGCTTTTCTCTTATCTAAAAAGCAGCACCGTGACTGTTAGTAGCATTCCCACCTTGTGTTCCTTCGAACATCGAAATTTACTTTACAAAGACGCCGATAAAGCCAGTCTTTTGGCCCAGCAGTATGCCTCTGCATCGCAAAAGAAATTCCCGCCTGCGACAACACTGTGTCCAGTTTTCCTTATCAGTTGGATCAAGTAGACATTAACATCAATTCTGTGGTTAAACTTCTCCTTGAGTTAGATCCGCATTCTTCACCCGGCCCGGATGGCTTGCACACTCTGCTCCTTAGGACTGTGGCGCAGTACATCGCCCCTCCTATCTGTCAGGTTTTCCGTCTTTCTTTTGAAGCTGCGCGTCTCCCGTCGGCTTGGAAAGTGGGCATTATAAAACCCATGTACAAAGGAGGGAACAGGCAAGATCCAGCCAACTATCGTCCTATCTGCTTAGCGTCGATATTGTGTAAAGTTATGGAGCGGATCTTGAAGAAGGCTCTTCATCTCTACCTCGAGGAACTGCATTTTCTCCCTTGTGCACAGCATGGTTTTCGAAGGGCACGCTCATTTACCTTGAACTTACTAGTTGCTAAGGAGAAATGGGCGAAATCGCTAGATTCAGACAAACGTTTGGACGTTGTGTTTGTGGATTTCAGCAAAGATTTCGACAGGGTCCCGCACGAACGACTTTTGATGAAACTCCGAGAAATCGGTATTGCCCTTAATCTTCCTTTATTTCCCGAGTTTGTCCCAGGTGCGGCAACACGCACCCAAGGAATTGTACAGCGCTGCGACAACACAAGCCACACAGTTCTTTTATCTGGACATCACCCCATTAACAACTTACTAACCGGACAAATCATTCGTTATCATGGACGGATACAATTTTTCCGAGACGTGAACCTTGGGTTCAGTTTGCCTCACGCTATCTCTTCCACATTACTCTTGCCTTGAGAACAACTGTTTGACTTCAGAAGGCAGATGCTCCTGCGATACAAGGCCAGAACAATTGGTCATTATGAGCTCTTCAATCCGCGTTGACCGCTCAATTGGCCGTGGTTTCCTATCAAGTTCAAGCGGGACTGGAACGATAGGATAGATCCCGTGAGTGTTCCTTCTTCGGCGGGTCGTTGAACCAGGAGTTGGCGAACTTTGAAATACTGATGGACCTAAAACAAAGACCGCATCACACCCTGTCCAACCAATTAATGCCCACGTATCCTGCCCTAGCAGTCCCTGCTGGGTCGGTTACGTGAAGTAAGAAAGAGAAAAAAGTAAACGCAGGAGGCAAAAGAGAAAGTGATAAGAGCTAAGCAAATGGAATACCAAGATATTTGAGTCAATAAAGAAAGAACTGAAAAATGAAGGTGAGTCAGCTAGGAAAAAGGAAAGGTTTGCTGTTGCCACCCAAGAGCATCGAGTTGGCGCGCAAAACAATCAATTTTACTAGATACCCCGGGGGATCTGCGATTCTTTCTTGGGAGCCATAGTATATCCTTCAAGGCTTCAACAGCAATACAACATATTTCAACGTATATCCCTTAGAGACTTCACGTGGTTCTGCAGTGAATCAACACGTCATATTCAAAAAGACAGGACTCAGTAACGCCGAAGGCACCCAGCTAAGGCATGTGACGGCAAAAAATGGGACGCAACCTGACTGCGATTAACCGAGCAAACAAACGTTCAACCAGAAACATTGCCAGTAACAACTTGACATTCAATGGATTGGCGGCAGTGTTCCAGGAAGTGGTGGGTTTTCGCCCGACAAGCGATCTCCCTATAAAAAACCACCGATATCAGTTTAACAACAATGCAACGTGGCGAATGTGTAGAGAAGAATCGATATTGTTTTGGCGCGCGTTCAAAGTTGAATCGTTGCTATAACGGCACTCTCTCCCGTTTGCCTTTCAGAGCGCCTTTCCTGCTCCATTACCGGAGGAGAACAAGAACACGACATTGGTTAACTGTAACTTCCCTTGTTCCAATTTACCTCATGTTTATTACCTTTTGTAGAGGCTACGTGTTGTGTAATAGAACTTCGTTCTAAGCCCTTGGAGTTCTTCCGTGCTTGCGTACTACAAATTGGCGACCCTGCCAAGTCACAAGAATCAGGAATCCATCATCATTAGTCTAATGAAGATCATGCCAAGAATGAACAACAAGTCTGATGACGAAGGCCATTCTGATATCGTTGACCCCACTACCAGACTTTCCGCTTCACTGGATGTTTTGTCCCATGCTTTGGAAAAGTTGTCAACAGGCTCGAGTTCGCCAGTCTGTATGCATGCAATCCCACCTCCGGAGCGTTACACTCCCGGGATGTCGTACTCCAGATGGGAGAAACAAGTGCAGCTTTACCTCCGGCAGTTCCCAGTCCACCAACATTCAGGCGTGCTCGCCGGCTTACTGTCAGGGGATGCTTTTGATGTCGTTGCTGATAGTAAGATTCTGGAAACAGAAGTCACGTCTGAGACGTTCACTGCCTTGCGCCGCCTACTGGACCCTCCTGCATTGCCTGCACCCCTACGCAGGGAATTCCACTCACGGTACCAGTGGCCCGGAGAGAGCATTAGGACTTACGTGCGCGAACTCCGAAAGATGGCCGACACCGCATACGAGAGCGAGTCATCAAGCGACCGTGATAAACGAATACTAGAACAACTCCTAGAAGGAATCCAAACACCATCCATTAAACGTGAATTTCTTCTTCACCCCCCGCAGGAGTTGGATGCAGCCGTACGAATTGGCGAACAACTTGAGCAGGTCGACAAAGCGATGACCACGCCGACTTCCGGGTGTTTCGCTTTGAGGGGAAATGGACGCCCCAGACGTGCGCCAACGGAACGGTTAACGTGGCATCCTGACTATCAGCAAAGATATTCAGGCTCATGGCGACCAACGCAACAGGGTTCTCGGTGGCCCCGCCGACCAATTCCGAATCGTGGTCTACCTCGCTACAATAACGGACGCCCAGGTGAGTGGCACCGATCGCATTCACACTTTATACCAGCCATTGTTTGTGCGTCGACCACAGATTCAGCATTAGCAATAGAATTACAGATAGCAGGGGTTCCATTGATAGGTCTCATCGACACAGGTGCATGTAAGAGCCTAATCAGATCTAGTTTGACTAACCAGCTAGCAGAACGTGTATACGCGCCTTGTCGCTGCCGACTAACTGCCGCCAATGGAGAATTGTTGTCCGTTCGAGGATCCCTAACCGCACAAGTTGACGTCGCGAAACAGAGCTTCACCCAGGAGTTTATTGTTGCGGACAAAATTCCGTTTGCTGTTATTGTTGGGATGGATCTGTTACGCCGGTTGAAGTGTCGATTGGATCTGGACAGGCGCCAACTAATCACCGATAACTGTACAGTTTTGTTAAAACCCTGTGGAAGTGGTGCTTTGGAAGCATCTACAACCTATGAGGACACCTTAGAGAGTGAGAAGTACATTAACGCCTTTATTCGCTCACTCGACAGAGTCACGGATGAGCAGACACTGAAGCGGCTCAAAGACGTGTTGCGCAACCACTCAGACGCATTTGCATGGCGCAGTACCGACTTGGGTCGAACCAATCTCGTGAAACACCGTATCGACACCGGTGATGCAATCCCGATTAAAATCCCCCCAAGACGCATACCATTACATTGGCAGACTGAATTGCAAAAGCTCATAGATGACATGATAGAAAAGGAGGTAATACGGCCCTCGACTTCACCATGGGCAGCCCCGGTTGTTCTAGTGAAAAAGAAGGATGGTGGTTTTCGCCTATGTGTCGACTATAGACGATTAAATGAGATTACTCGAAAAGACGCTTTTCCCCTCCCCAGGATCGATGATCTATTTGACGCACTGGGAGGATCAGTTTATTTCAGTACGCTAGATTTGGCTTCTGGCTACTGGCAAGTAGAAGTGGAGGAGAGCGACAGAGCGAAAACGGCGTTTGTAGTACCATCAGGTTTTTATGAGTTCCAGACCATGCCTTTTGGCCTCTCTAACGCCCCTGCGACTTTTCAACGACTGATGCAAAAAGTGTTACACGAATTGATGCCCCACAAGTGTCTTGTTTACCTGGACGATGTCATTGTACACGGAAAAACAAAAGACGAGCACCTAAACAACTTGGCGGAGGTGCTAACACGCCTAGTAAATGTGGGCCTCAAACTCCAGCCCACAAAGTGCCATTTACTACAGACCGAGGTAACGTATCTTGGGCACGTCATTTCGGGGATGGGGATTCGTACTGACCCTCGTAAGACGGAGCAAGTGAGATTATGGCCAACCCCTGCCAACGTTGATGAACTACGCAGTTTTTTAGGGTTAGCCTCATACTATCGGCGATTCGTGAAAGGGTTCTCAGAGATCGCTGCGCCTTTGAATACCTTGTTACAGAAAGGTAAGACCTTCGAATGGACCGTTGAGTGTCGAAATTCATTCGATCGGTTACGAGAATCCCTTTGTGCAGCTCCGGTGTTGGTTTTCCCCGATCTGTCACCAAATGCCGGGGAGTTTATTCTAGACACGGACGCGAGCGACCAGGCGATTGGAGCTGTTTTGTCACAGAAAGGGCAGGACGGAATAGAACGAGTGGTGTCGTACAGCAGTAGAAGTCTCAGTGCAAGAGAACGGAATTACTGCACAACCAGAAAGGAAATGCTAGCCCTAGTATTCTTTATAAAACAAAACCGACACTACCTATTAGGAAGGAAGTTTCTGGTACGAACAGATCATCAGTCACTTCGTTGGTTACAGAATTTCAGAGACCCCGAGGGACAGATCGCCAGATGGCAGGAACAACTTCAGGAGTATGATTTTGAGTGCAGACACCGACCTGGTGCACTGCATGCCAACGCGGACGCTCTTTCCAGACTTCCTACTCGTGCTCATGGAGACTGCCCGTCTTGTAGTACACAACACGTAGCTCTAGTTAACCTTCAAAGTTCGGAGTACGGTCGCTGGCAGGAGGCACAGGCAGCAGATCCAGACGTATCACCGATCTATGACAAACGGCTGTTGGGGAGCGACAAACCTACCGCGAAGGAAATGGAGGGAAAAAGTTACGAAGCTCGATGCTTATGGGCGATGTGGGACAAGCTCTCTATCGAGGAAGGTGTGCTAGTGTTTGATTTTGGCCCAAACTATATCAGGAGAATCGTAGTTCCGCGATCATTAGTTTCCGAAGTGCTATCTAAACTGCACGAACAGCTGGGTCATGCTGGAATCAACAAACTGGAAGCGGCAGCACGTCAACGTTTTTGGTGGCCACACCAACGGAGAGACGTCACTAACTTTTGCCAGACGTGTGAGACATGCGCCACATTCAAGAATCCGACCATCACCAGGAGAGCACCATTGCAGCCTATGAATGCAGGCTACCCGAACGAGATTGTGGGAGTAGATCTTGTTGGTCCCCTACCAGAAACATCACGTGGCCATCGGTACATCTTGGTCATGGTCGACTATTTCACCAAGTGGTGCGAAGCAGTTCCGATCGCCCAAGCCGATACAGTCACCGTAGCAACGGCGATGGTAAATCACTGGGTGTGTCACTGGGGAGCACCGGGGCAGCTACATTCTGATAGGGGCTCATGTTTCGAGAGTTTGCTGGTTCAGGAACTTTGTCGTGTGTTCGGTATAGACAAGACGCGAACGACTGCTTACCACCCGCAAGGCAACGGACAAGTTGAGCGTACAAACCGGTCGCTGAAATCGCTACTGAAGGCCTTTGTGGAGCAAAATGTAAGTGAGTGGGACGCTATGTTACCAAAATGCTTGCTGGCATATCGAAGCACAGTGCACGCTTCGACTGGTCAAACACCATCTTTTATGTGGACCGGGAGAGAAGTCCGATTACCGTCTGACATCCGATTACCCAGTCCGCAACAGCCACATTCATCGGTGACAGAGTATGTTAGCAAACTCCTTGATTCGCTTCATCAAACACATCAAGCAGCACGTATTCACCTTGGGAACGCCCATCGACGACAGAAAGACTATTACGACAAGAAAGTTTTCGGCGCTCCTTTAAAGGCTGGCGACCAAGTTTACTTGCACCAGGTACCAACGGCAGGAGTTCCGGTTAAGCTACACCATGAGTGGACAGGACCGTACATAATACAGCGGGTGATATCGGATGTGACATGTGTTATCAAAGATCCCAACAACCCTGCCAGTCAACCCATGACAGTACATTTCAATCGACTCAAGCCATTCCGGAGAAAAACTGACCAATCTGTCGAGGGGCCGAACGAAACGCCTGGGGAAGTAGCAGTTGAACTGGAGGTGCCGGCTCAGGGCGGCTATGGGGTGGCAACGGGGACGCTGCCTGCTTAGAGGGGGTGTGGTGTAGAGAAGAATCGATATTGTTTTGGCGCGCGTTCAAAGTTGAATCGTTGCTATAACGGCACTCTCTCCCGTTTGCCTTTCAGAGCGCCTTTCCTGCTCCATTACCGGAGGAGAACAAGAACACGACATTGGTTAACTGTAACTTCCCTTGTTCCAATTTACCTCATGTTTATTACCTTTTGTAGAGGCTACGTGTTGTGTAATAGAACTTCGTTCTAAGCCCTTGGAGTTCTTCCGTGCTTGCGTACTACAAATGTGACTCGCCACCGAATAAAGTCACAGCCCATAACTTAACACTGGCAAGTCAACAAGCGTCATCATTCTAGGTAGGTTTGTTACACTGGAACTTCTACATCTGCATATACTGTCGTCTTTTTGCTTTCTACGATATCACCGTTGACCTTTGCGTTACGTGCGCACGAACTCACTGTATTGTCATATCTCTCTTGTGTGTGCTACTAAATTATCTTCCAATGGATCATTCAGGAATCTCAATCTATTATTAGCTGAGGTCCCGGTTTAAAGACAACCAAATTATTATTTCGCATTTTCACCATAGTACAGTTCCAACCATGGACATATGAACAATTTTCTACTGTCACTGTTATAGTTGTCATACAATGTCCGCACATTTGTACATTTCTGATCATGCCTCCATGGGCGTGCCACGCATAGTCGAGAATGAAATATTTATTTATTTCTTCTCTTCTGGATCTTTGATTTCCTTCGCGACCGCACGATGCAGGTGCCAGTGGACGATGCATTTTCCGTCCCTATTCTGATGACTAGTGTGGTCCCACAAGGTTCGGTCCTCAGCCCGTGCTTTTCAACGTCTTCATCTATCACTCACCGTCCACACTCCAGGAGGATCGCCTAATCTACGCCGACGACCTAAAGCTGTGGATAGAGGTATCCAGTGTGGAAGATGCTGACAGGATGCAATCGACACTCGACCTGCTACATGATTGGTCTATTAAGTGGCAGTTGCCAATGAATCATGAGAAGTGTTCGGTTCTCCCAGTTGGTGCGTCTGTCCCATTTGGAATCTACCATATTGGTGGTTTGTTTGCTCAGAAACTCCACTCAGGAGAGGGATTCGGGAGTGATACTTTCGTCTGACCTCAAATCCAATGTAGATACCAAGAAAAAGGTCGCTGCGGCCTACAGGATGGTTCACTCTATACGCAGAGCCTCTCGCCTGACCCCGGGGATCTTCCGACTCCTGTTTACTTCACATGTACGCCGGCTTCTGGAATACGGGCTACCTGCCACTTACCTTCTTACAAATTTTGAATGTGATATGATTGAAAAGGTTCAACGGCGCAGATCCAAACCTGTTCCTGAGCTGCAGGACCTGCCATATGCTCTCCGACTCAACTACTGAACCTCTTTTCTCTAGATTACCGTCGTCACCGCGGAAATTTGATTTTCACCCGACATATTCTTAGAGGAGAGTTGGGGATGGAATTACAGGATTCTTTCATCTCAACACAGAGAGTTCAACAATGCTCCAATGCTTGCGATTCACCTCTCTCCTAGCGCGCCATTATCCATCGTTCATGTTACTCGCCTCAACGTTTCTTGAAAATAGGTAGACATCGTTGTATTGAATTGTATTGGCTTCATGTAGCCTACAAATAGCCACTTCTTGACTCTCCAACCTTCATTTTCTACTGCCGTATGTCTCTCTTAAACCTCGCTCGTCTGTTGACTTCTTCATCGAAACTGTAGGTATCAAATAGTGGACAAACGTCTTAATACTATGGCTGCACCAGCCACCTGATTCATTCTTTTCTAGAGCCAGTATCTCCGCTTAACCACAGCTAGTCGCCATAGCTTCCATTCAACTCTGCGGATATCAGGAGATCTGTAGGTGTAGCTCCATTCGTACAATGTTCATAATCTGGATTGCTTGCGGCACAGCTCAGATGTTTTGTTGACCTATTATATGCCACCGCAGGACCCACTAGAAACCAAAGGCTTAATCCGAACTACAATGCTGGCTATTCACCTCTCTACTAGCGCGTCGTTACCCAACTCTGGTCAACTCTTCTTGGCAATTGCTAACCATTGTTGGCTCCATGTAGCTTACAAGTAGCCACTCCCTGACTCTCCAACCCTCATTTTCTTGTGCCGTCTGTCTCTCTTAAGTTTCCCTCGCATGTTGATTTCTTCACCGAAGCTGTAGGTATCCAATAGTGGACAAACGTCTTAATACTATGGCTACACCAGCCACTGGTTCACTCTTTTCCAAAGCCAATATCTCTGCTTAGCATCAGTTAGTCGCCATAGCCTCCATTTAACTCTGCTGATATCCGGAGCTCTGTGGGAGTCGCTCCCTTAATACAATATTAACTCACTTGGAATGTTTACTTTACAGCTCAGATGGTTTGCCGACCTATTATGTGCCACCGTACGATCCACTAGTTACTGAAGGCTTAGCCCAAACTCTATTGCTGGTCACTCTTCTCTCTCCTAGCGCGCCATTATCCGTCGTCCATCTTACTCGCCTCAACTTTTCTTGACAATAGCTAGACATTGTTGGCTCCATGTAGCCTACAAGGAGCCACTTCTTGACTCTCCAGCCTTCATTCTCTTCTGCCGTATGTCACTCTTAAACCTCGCTTGCCTGTTGACCTCCTCAACAAAGCTGTAGGTATCCATTAGTAGACAAACGCCTTAATACTATGGCTACAGCAGCCACTGATTCATTCTTTCCTAGAGACACTATCTCTGCTTACCAGCAGCTAGTCGCCATAGCTTCCACTTAACTCTGCGGATATCCGGAGCTCGCTCACTCTTACAATGTTCATTCTCTTGGATTGTTTGCGTCACAGCTTAGCTGATCTGTTGACCTATCACTTACCTTCACTGGCCCATAGATACACTCATCGACCCTATAGGCATACACTAGTGACAAAGCGTCCGATTGGAATAGCTGCATCTGGCGACTGAGTCATTCCTAGCGCCAACATCTGTCGGTCGTCATAAATTCGGCATTTCTCTTCAGAAGTAGCTAATGGCCATCGGCCCCATGCATATGCGATGATCCAGTGCTTGTTAGGAGCCACCCCGTATCTGATTAACCTCTACTCCTCTAGAATATCTGCATCCAGTCCCTCCGCTGCCCTGCCACCAATTGAGCTTTAAGACTCTCTCGCAGCAACCTATTTATTTTCGCTTATTATGCCCCTCTCTCGGATTACACTAACTACGTGCTGTTCATGCACCTGACAATAACTACCAACATTCTAACTCTCTTTGCTCTATCCCCACGCAACTATCGACTCATATCAAATGGATACTCGTACCTTACTTACTGGTGCAACGCTCTTGTCCCTACGCAGGCGATAGCAATCCACCTATACGGCTAATGATTCTATAGGATACTCAAAAGACATTTTCAGCATAATTATTGTTGCACAGTGTACATGCTTTTGTCTCCAGCCCAAATGTTATAACACAAGACACTAACAATATTCAATTCCATGCCTGTTCTTGCGGTCTTCTCTCGGTTGTCTCCCACTTTCCCTTTTCTCTGAGGTCCGGGACATCTTGGAGATCTGGGATTGGACTGAGGAACAATTTTGCCCAAGACGGACGGAACAACCCACAAGGACTGACATGGAGGATAGTAAAACTCCGCAAGGACCAACCTACAATCATCATAACCCTTGTCCAGTATGGAGAACTGGACACATCCTCATACTCCCATACATTATACATCTGAAAAATCTGAACAGCGGAAAAATTGAAACTTTTGCTCACCTGGACATACAACAAGAAGAAAAATCGCGATGTCCCTCTCCTCCAGCGACCCCAAAAAATCATGGCGACCCAGAGCAAAATACCCGTCCAACTAACAGAGGAAATTAGAAGCCATTACCCCGCGAAAAACCGAATGTGAAACCAGTCGTCAAGCGGCTTTGCCAGTTCAACATTAATGTTCAAAATGCTTTACGGCAGTGTTGCAGGACGTGGTGGGTTTTCGCCTGGCAAGCGTTCTCCCTATAAAAAGCCACATATGTCTGTTTAACAACACTGCGACGTGGCGGATGTGACTCGCCACTGAATAAAGTCACAGCCCGCAACTACATACTGGCAAGTCGACTAGATTCACATATCAACTCCTCTTGACACCGTTTCAACTATACACGATTGAACCCGGAGTATCGTCGTGATACACAACAGTTTTAAACCTTGATCATGCTTAAGTTGGTGCGTCTCTATGAAGCTGAGAATAAACTATCTATTTATTTATTTTACCACGAACATACCACCAATTTTCTACTATTGCTGTCACGGTTGCCATAAAATATTTGTACAGTTGTACATATCTGATCATGCCTCCATGGGCGTGCCTCGCATAGTCGAGAATAAAGTATTTATTTATTTATTTATTTATATATAAGAGGCCACAGTTTGAAACTGTTCAAACCGAGGAGTGATCGAGTGCAATCCAGCCTGACTTTATCAACTCGCGTTGTGAATGACTGGAACCGCCTTCCGGAGTCCATCGTCGTTGCCGAGACCGAGGAACGTTTCAAGGCAACTTTATTTCGGCCCACAAGAGGGACACTACCGAATCATACCCCAGACACGTGTGAGACGGCACCGCGTACCACCATCGCAACCAATTCATTTACGGCGAGTGCTACATTTGGTAATCTAAACAGGTCCGAGCAACTTCATGCGCATCCAGGCTGTTGTGTACCTGCTACATCCCCCAGAGTTTCGCCGTCGGTCCAGATAAAATGGCCAAATTGTCCATTGCTTCCTACCCCGCAACATGCGCATCTTTTACTCCAGGTGGGGATGAGCCGCAACAGAATCATCCGGGCACCAAACTCCTCGTCGCCCAACTACCAACTTCAATGTCTTCGCACTCACTTACTACAACTGCTGCAGATAGCGAAGTAACCATCGACGGCTTCATCTCGTCATCCGTAAAGCTAGTAGACCCCAGATGTTCTTTCTTACTTTTTCTTATAAAGGCTAGCTCCTTAAACATTAAAATGCATGCCTTGCGTCCTCAGTCAGTCCTCGCCAACCCTGACGCATTATTTGTCACGGAAACATGGTTTTCCCCTTATGCTGCAGAGGAGGACTACTCACTTCCTGCCTATTAGCTGGTTATGCAGTCTCGTGTGCATAAACAAAGGGCGGGTGCGCCATTTATGTTAAAAATACTTGCCCAGCAAAAATATCCGAAATCATGAACGCGGCTGAGGCGATGGATTCAGTATGGATAACGGCTGGTATCCTGGGATCGACGGTATTATTTGGGTGTACTTATAGACCACCTGATACCTCAGTTAAGGGTGACCACGCACTTATGGATATTATTGCGCTAGCGTCAACTTTTTCCTGCGAATACAAACTGGTTGCTGGAGACTTAAACCTGCCCGAGTTAAACTGGCTCTCACCTGCTGCAACAGCAAAGTATGCTGGCCTACTAGCATGTGTAAATTTAGGCGGCTGGACGCAACATAAATCTGCTCCAATCAGGGCTGAACATATTCTTGACCTAATATTTACTCTAGGCATCCTATCAACGCGAGTGGCAGTCGGCCGGGAGTTTCCGGGTAGTAAGCACAGAGTAGTGCTTGCTCGGTTTACTTAAAGCAACCTAATGCCCACTGAACGAAAAAGGACGCGGTCGTAGTATGCCGCCCGATGCAAAGCTTCAACTAGACAACCTTTGCTGTACTCGTCCGATCAAGAAATTTGGGATTAATTCTTTATGTCTGATTCTGTAGATCGCTCGGCTGAGTTGTTTTATGTGGAAATACTTCACTGTCTCGACTCTCTAGCTCCCTTGTCACATTTAATAAGGCACCCATCTAAAAGTGTGACCCAAACCAAAATGCAAAGCAGAATGCGTCAGCCTAGACGATTCTATAACAAAACCTACAATTTTGCCCACATCATGAGAGCGAACGAGATTGCACATTAGTTTTTCTGCCAGAGCTAAGCAGCAGCAAACTAACCAAGAAATATCCGCACTTAATAGTGCAAACAAAGATAAGAATCTCAGCTGGCTGCTGCGCTCTCGGACCCCTAACTATGGACGACAGATCTCTACCCTAAAGATCAGTCCCAACGAAACTTCTAGTGGCACAAGAATTTTATGTTAAGTCTTCAGCTCACGTTTTAAAGAATCGCAGTGTTTAGAAACAGGTTCAACCTTTCAGGCCCTGCAAGTACCTGTTAGCCAATCCGTGTGCTCTGTACAGTTGATATAAATAGTGTCCGTTCTGCGATTTCAACTACCAAGTCATTCTGGAAACCTGGCCCAGACGGAATACCGCCCAGTCTACTAAATAATGGTGGTGAAGATATCCCTATTCTTCTTTTGAAACTCTTTACGTTATCAATGCAAAAGGTCAATGCCCAACCGCCTGGAAACATGTTATCATTATGCCAAGGCATAAGAGCGGAAGCCTACAGGAAGTTGGTAACTATCGCCTTATTAACCACACTTCTATTATCTCACGCGTGATGGAGAAGTTGATTAAAATCCCCTCATGTCTCATCTTTATGCAGTCTAGCACATAACTGAATCTCAGCACGAGTTTCTAAGTGCTCGGTCTTGTGCAACCTGTCAGTTGGACTTCCTTAATTTGGTCACCGAGACCATTGACTCTAATCTTTCAGTTGTCATTCTTTACCTTGCTATACAAAAGGCGTTTGACAGGGTACCACACATGCACCTGATGCATAAGCTAAAGGCTTATGGGGTAGACGGTCCTCTATTAGACTGGCTGGGTTCCTATTTAATAGGACGTACGCAGTCTGTTAAGGTTGAACAAACTATAGCCACCCCGACCGCCGTCCCCAGTGGCGTGGTGCAGGGGAGTGTCCTTGGCCTTACCCTATTTTTGATTTATATCAATGACCTCTGCAAGATGTTGCAACACGTTCGCTCCTTTATCTTTGCTGACGATGTGAAAGTTGTCTACGACTTTCCACGTGGTAGTAAATTTTCCGCAATTAATAGTATCGCTGAGGATCTCAAAGCACTCGAAAAGTGGTGCGAACACTGGCAAATGACCATCTCCGCTCAAAAATCTAACGTCATGACCCACAGATTCTCTATACCTGCTGGGTCCCGAACAATAAACGGCATCACTATCAAACAGAATATCATAACAACAGATCTGGGCTTGCGCTACTCTATGAGCCTCAACTTTGCAGAGCAAGTGCATTATCAAGTCGCAAGGGTAAAAGGATTATCGTTCCACATACGCCGTTGCATAGAAACCGCCGATGCAAGGCTAGAACTTTATAAGAGACACGTCGGGCCACATCTAGAATATTACTCTTTTATATGCAGCAATCTACGTAAGTCGAACAGTGTTCTGCTTGAGAAAGCTCAGCGACGCTTTACGAAGATGTTGACTCCACCGCAGCAAGCGCTGAATTACCGACAAAGGTGTGAACACCTTAAAATTCAGCCCCTATGGCAAAGGCAAATTATCCTTAACATGTGCTTCTTACATAAGCTAATTCCTAGAAAGATGCACAGTAATATCACTGGTCTTAAATTAAGGAGGGCATCTGAATCAAAACTCCGAAACATGGGATATTCCATTTCTTCGCTAAAGGCAAAGAAGAGAATGCGATCTCGTTTCTTCTTACTTGTGTACCTGAACATATGAAACAGACTGCCTTCCAGCATAAGAGAAATCCAAAACTTGCAGGTATTCAGGAAGGAGATACAAAGATTCCTATGTTTTGGCAATATACAAAGCATCTTCCATATCTGCGATTCGCAAGACCACTTCTTCGAAACTGGCCCTGATGTCGCTTGAGGACGCCCACGATGTAGTGCGTGACATCTAAGCACCTTAAGCTCACAACTCATCCACGTTCATTGTCGTTACCGTTCTGGCACCTAAGAGACTTTAGCGGTATCCTTCGCACCATTTTTGAGGGTTTAAGAATAGCAAACCGAGTACAAGATGATTTTATTCTTCAACAATCTCTTCCTAACCTACTTGAGTTCTCCTACGGACAAATCCACCTTAGGACGGCACTATGGAAAGAGTAGAAGCCAGCACAAAATCATCCGGTAAGGGATAATGAGGGATAACCCTCATGAATGGTCCCCATCCGTGACCGTTGTACCTTTAACTTATCCATTACCGCACACACAAGACGCAGAAGGTCTCAGTCGGATCAGGCGCACGCATCGTGCAGGTGCTAACATTGGAATTCTGAATGCGAGGTACTTAGCCATTACTGAGTAGTTCCTGACGTGCTTCGACCCTCTCACTGACACGTTGATCCAAAGGCTGAATGAACCAATTGGTATCCACAACCCTCCGGCTTCTCTCTTTCTATGGTCACTTCGTCGTCTATATTTAACAACCGCGAGGACCAGCTCTGGGAGAACGGCCATGATCACATATAGACATACAAATTCTTCAACCAGCACCAATAAAGCTCCCTTCATCCCGAAATGGTCCGCTCCTTATCACGCTCTTTCCTTTTATTTCTCTTGCAATCGGATGGCAAACTCAGTGCTCTGCATGACCTAGTCTCATTTGACCAGTCTGACTGCATCCATGACTACGGAGTTGCAAATGGTCTGGGATCTGCAGTCAAAGTTAAGTTTACTACACCTTGACAGTCTGCTGGAATCGCTTACACTTATGCAGTTTATTCCTGTCCATTTCTGCTGCCCCTCCCTATTTGTCTTCTCACCTTAACTATACGCTTCAACCGCAACGCGCTGAGTAACGTAGTCCTATCTGATCGGCCTCCTGCTCTACGACCACCGTGAATTCAATGGCCAATACTCTGAACACCGAACACTCTATACCCCTTTACACCAATGCCTCAATGTCTTTCCCACACCTCATCAGTAAAATACTTCCTATCCCTATCCTATTGCTGGTCACTCTTCTCTCTCCTAGCGCGCCGTTGTGACCCTCGTCCTACTCGCATCAACTCTTCTTGATAGCAGCTAGTCATTGTTGGCTCCATGTAGCTTGCAAGGTGCCAATCCCTGACTCTACAGCCCTCATTTTCTTCTGCCGTCTGTCTCGCCTAGCTTCGCTCGCATGTTGATTTCTTCATTGAAACCGTAGGTATCCAGTAGTGATCAATCGTCTTAATGATATGGCTTCAACAGCCACTGATACATTCTTTTCTAGAGCCAATATCTCTGATTAGCAGCAGCTAGTCACCATAGCTTCCACTTAACTTTGCGGATATCCGGAGCTAGCTCCCTTCTTACAATGTTCATTCTTTTGGATTGCTTGCGTCACAGCTCAGATGGTTTGTTGACCTATTATATGCCACCGTAGGATACACTTATAACTGAAGGCGTAATCCGAACTCTATTGCTGGCCACTCTTCTCTCTCCTAGCGCGCCGTTGTGTCGCTCGTCCTACTAGCATCAACTCTTCTTGATAGCAGCTAGGCATTTTTGTCTCCATGTACCTTGCAAGGATCCACTCGTTGATTTCCATCCTTCATTTTGCTCTTACGTTTGTCTCTCGAATCTTCGCTCGCATGTTGATTTCTTCATTGAAACTGTAGGTATCCACTAGTGATCAATAGTCTTAATGATATGGCTTCAACAGCGACTGACATATTCTTTTCTAGAGCTAATATCTCTACCTAGCAACAGCTTGTCACCGTCGCTTCCACTTAACTTTGCGGATATCCGAAGCTAGCTCCCTACTTGCAATGTTCATTCTTTTGGATTGCTTGCGTCACAGCTCTGCTGGTCTGTTGACCTAGCACCTGAACTGTCACTTACCTTCATTGGCCTGTTGATACACTCAGCGACCCTATAGACATACGCTAGTGACCAAGCGTCTGACTGGAATAGCTACATCCGGCCACATAGTCTCTTCTATCGCCACCTGTCGGACGTCGTATATTCGGAATTTCTGTTCAGAAATAGATAGTGGCCATTGGCTCCATGCATATGCGATAATTTAATGCTTGTTAGGAGCCACTCCGTATCTCAATATCCTTTATTCCTCTAGAATTTCTGCATCCAATCCTTCCTCTGCCCTGCCACCAATTAATCTTAAGTCTCTCGCGGCAACCTATTTATTTTCGCTTATTACGCGCTCCCTCTCGGATTACACCAACTACTTTCTGTTCATGAACCTGACAATCACTACCATTATTCTAACTCTCTTTGCTCTATCCCCACGCAATTATTGGCTCCTACTAAACGGATACTTCGTACTTTACTTACTTGTACAACGATCTTGTCTCTAGGCAGGCGTTAGCAATCCACCTATACGGCTAATGATTCTGTAGGATATTCAAAAGACATTTTCAGCATAATTATTGTTGCACAGTGTACATGCTTTTGTCTCAAGCACAAGTGTTGTAACTTAAGATATTAACAATGTTCGACTTTATGCCTGTTCGAGCGGTCTTCTCTCGGCTGTCTCCCACTTTCCCTTTTCTCTGAGGTCCGGGAATCCTTGGAGATCTGGGATTGGACTGAGGAACAGTTTTGGCCCAAGACGGACGCAACAACCCACATGGACTTACTTGGAGCATGGTAGAACTCCGAAAGGACCGAACTGCAATCACCATAACCCTTGTCCAGTATGGAGAAATGGACATATCCTCATACTCCCAAAAATTATACATCTGTAAAACCTGGACAGCGGAGAAGTTGAACTTTTGCTCACCTGGACATAAAATAAGATGAATAATCACGAGGTCCCTCTCCTCCACCGATCTCAAAAATAATGGCGACCCCGATCAAATTACCTGTCCAACTAGCAGAGGAAATTGGAAGCCATTACTCTGCGAAAATCCGAAGGTAAAACCAGTCCTCAAGCGGCTTTGCCAGTTCAACATTAATGTTCAAAATGCTTTACGGCAGTGTTGCAGGATGTGGTGGGTTTTCGCCTGGCAAGCGTTCTCCCTATAAAAAGCCACAAATGTCTGTTTAACCACACTGCGACGTGGCGGATGTGACTCGCCACTGGATAAAGTCACAGCCCACAACTATAAACTGGCAAGTCGACTAGACTCACATATCAACTCTTCCCGACTCTGTTTCAACTACACACGCTTGAACCCAATGTATCGTCGTGATACACGTCGGTTTTTAAACCTTGATCATGCCTGCGTTGGTGTGTCTCTATGAAACTGAGATTAAAATATTTATTTATTTATTTAACCTTTTTTCTTTCCTAATCACTCTTTTTGCTCTCAAGACGCGAGCATAGTGGGCTTCTCCAAACCCCAGCAGAAAACTTTTTCCATCCCGATTCTGTCATAGGCTGCTGCGTCATATGTTTTCAAGCCTTCTTTAATCGGACTACCAACTCACAGTGCCCTGCCATAACCTAGTCCCAGCTGACCAGTCTGCCTCCCTTTGACTTCTTCCAGACTACCGAGATGTTAACGTTCCAGGCTCTGTAGACACTACGCAATGCCACCCTCACCGCGACAGCCTGCTGCGCTTGTTCACCCTTTGTTACTGTAGCCACATCCATCTTTATCTGTCCACTTCTCGACTCACTCCAACTGTCCCCCCAAATGAACTACAGTCTCAAGCACAATGCGCCGACTGATCCAGTCTCAGAATCCTGTGACATTATTGGCCATCGTTCAATCATTCTTCAATCGAACGGCCAAATCTCAGCGCCCTGCCCTAATTCAGCCTAATCCCATGAGCCAAATAATCTGGGTCTACAGGTTACCGGGATGTTAGCGGTCTAGACTCGGTCGATTCAAAGCGGGGTTTCCCTCACCTTGACAACCTGCTGGACTTCTGTGACGATGCCGACTATTGCTCGGAAGACTGAACGCTCTGTCTCCATTACCTCGAGAGCCACGTAACCTGTCGCATTTCTTAGCCCTAAAAGTCTACTCTCGACTCTGTCCTCCCCTCATCACGCTCTGTCTTTATTTCTTCTTCAACCGGAGAGCAGGCTCTCAGTGCCCTGACCTATTCTCTTCTTTGATTGCTTCCTGACTAGCGAAATGTAGTTTTAGGCTCTGCTTCACCAATACACAACATCTCTCCCACGCGAGCCTGCCTGACTTGTATACCTTATATTCATATACCCTCTTCAATCCCTAACCTATCCTTCTCTGCCGACTCTTTATTTATCTTCCCACCTCAACTGTACGACTTACTCTAAATGTGCCGACTAATCCAGTCTCGTCTGATCGGTCCCCTGCGCTCCGAGTTTTCTCAGACTGTTGTGACGTTACCGGCATTTATTCGGAAGAGCGAACGCTCTGTCTCCATTACCTCGCGAGCCCCATGGACTTTTCCACACCTTATTAGTAAACCTCTTTCTATCCGGACCGTCTCCTCTCCTTATGACGCTCTCTACTTTCATCTGTTCTATAATCGAACTGCTAACTCTCAGGCCCTGCAACAACCTAGTCTCACGTGACCGGTATGCTCCTTCGACATTTCCAGACCAACAAGATATTTGGAGCTAATCTCTGTAGACTCAAAGCTATGTCTCGCTTACATTGACGGCCCGCTAGACTTGCTTACTCTTTATTAATATAGACACTTCCATCAGTATCCTGTACACTCAATATTTCTCCAATCGGACGACCATTTCTAAGTGCCCTGCAATAACCTAGTCTCAGCTGACCGGTCTGCTTCTTTGATCTTTTCCAGAGCAACAACATTTAAACGGTCTAGGCTCTGTAGACTCAAAGCTATGTCGCACTTACGTTGACAGCCTGTAAGTCTTGTTCACCCTCTATTTATATAGGCACTGCCTCCTTTAACCTGTCCACCTATCGACCCACTCAATTTGTCCTCCAAAATCAATCTCATTTCGCCGACTAATCCCGTCTCAACTGATCGGTCTCCTGCTCTCCGACTGCTGTGACGTTACTGGCCATCGTTTAGATGACTAAGCGCCGTCTGTATGCAATCCTTCTTCAATCGAAAGGCCGACTCTTTGTGCCATACCCCAATTTAGCCTCATTTGATCAGCCAAACTCCCTGGAACTACTACCATGCTACCGGGATGTTAGCGGTCTAGGCTGCGTCGATCCAAAGCAGTGTCTCCCTCACATTGATAGCCTGCTAGACTTGTTCACCCTCTATTTATATAGACGCCTCCACCTCTAACCTGTCCACTTCTCGACCCACTCCATTTGCCCTCCAAAATTAGCTGTTGAACTCAATCTCGTTTCGCTGACTAATTCTGTCTCGTCTGATCGGCCTCCTGCTCTCCAACTTCTCTCAGACTCTTGTGACATTACTGACCATCGTTCAGATGACTGAGCACCGTCTGTATTCAATCATTCTTCAATCAGACGACCGAATCCCTGTCACCCTAACTCAGCCTCAGCTGATCAGCCAAATTCTCTGGGACTGCTACCAGGCTACCGCGATGTCAGTGGTCTAGGCTCGGACGATCAAAAGTAGCGTCTCCCTCACCATGTTACTCTGCCGAACTTGTTCGACCTATGTTAATATAACCACTTCTATCTCTGGCCAGTCCAATCCCACTAACTACACTACCTTCCCAAATGAACCGTAGGACTCATTCACAGTTCGCCGACCAAATCCAATCTCGGCTGATCGGTCTCCTTCTCTCCTACTTCTGCGACGCTGCCTGCCATGCTCGGAAGACTGAACGCTCTGTCGCCATTACCTCGCGGGCCCCATGGACTTTTCCACACCTTATACGTATACCTCTTTCTATCCGGACCGTCTCCTCTCCTTATGGCGCTCTCCACTTTCATTTCTTCTATATTCGGAATGCCAACTCTCAGTGCCCTGTAATAACCTAGTCTCATCTGACCGGCCTGCTCCTTTGACCTTTCCAGACTAGCAAGATATATTCATCTAATCTCTGTACACTAAAATCTATGTCTCGCCTTCATTGACAGCCCGCTAGACTTGTTTACCCTTTATTAATATAGACACTTCCATCAGTAAGCTGTACACTCAATCATTCTTCAATCGGACTACCAACACTTAGTGCCATGCCCTTCTTTATCATCATCTGTTCAGTGGAAGTCTCTGGGACTACTACGAGGCCACCGGATGTGTCGACTAATCAAGTCTCCTCTGTTCGGTCTCCGGCTCTCAGCGTTCTCTCAGACTACCGGGATATCACCGGTGATTTTTCAGAACTGAACGATTTATACTTCGCACGAGAGCGTCCCTGGCTTCACCACACTTTAGCAGTAAACCTTTTTCATCCTGACTATCGTCTTCTCGTAATTACTCACACGAGTTACTCTTCGCACTGCTGTCCGCATTCATCCGCTCCTAGCTGATTCACTAAACTTCCTTTGCTTCTTGGAACGTTGCTCAACCTATCTTGCTCCCGCATTCGGTCTCAGCCTAGTTGTCCTTAGTTTCACCTAAGATTCCTCTCGCATTCAGACTGCTGTCATCATTATCGGTTTACCTGTTTCTCTCCAACAATCGTATTAATCGCTTAACTTTTGTCAACACGCATTGTTATATCGGTCACTTGACCCTGCGCGTGCAGAACTTTCTTCCTATCTAGTAGTTGTAGTCTGAGTCACACTAGCGACGTGATGTAAAGAACGCGCTTGCAAATCATGTATAGCAAACAAAATTACACAAGTTTTAATGCATCATAGGCACCGTTGCGCGCCACTAGTCTGTGTTTTTGTCTCTTGATTCATTGCTGTTTGGCTGTCTCTTGTCCGTTGCCCGTTTTCTCCCGAGATTTCCACAGTTACATCCGCCAAAACAAGGTCTATCCGCTGGGACTGGTCGACTCACCCTCAGTAGCCAGCTGGTTTAAACGCTTGAACTTTTCTCCGGGAGATGAAGAACCCACACATCGTTCCAAATGGAGCTCTTTCCACCATTCTGGAGAAGCTACCACCACGGGGTCTAAACAAATGTGTTTAGCTCGCCTAGAACTCACAGTAGAACAATTTACTCACCTGGAATAATATATTTACATGGATCCCCTGTTCCACAAACGAAGACAGACAATTCTGGCATGATTACCTTCACTGCCTCAAACATTCCGATTCTCCAGTCACCTGGAGCTTTTCTGATGTCATTTCACGGACAGCATTGCGCGCGTATAAGCGGCATTTCCGATGATCTTTCATGGAGTTTGCACGTGGCCATGGAGAATAATTACACTTACGTTTGAAGGAATTCCTTGTCCACTTCGCGAAGAATAGCATATTTTCCTGTTATGGACATATTCAGACACAAGAAACTAATGCAATCACTGTTCCCATGACTAGTGCAGCATGGATAGCTGGACACGGGTTGCGAGCCGGACAATATAATAGAAAATGCCGGCCTCTATTAACAATGTGTTTACTCACCTGCATCCTTGTCATTAGACGCTGTGACTCTTTTACATCATTGACCGGTATCAACGACTACTCCCGGGCCATTACTAAGCCATTCGGCCAACCAAGGAAGAATTTTGGCTGTCAGCAGACTGCGAATAATAGAGTTCAAAATCGGCCTATACGATGCATAGCGGACTAGTCCTACAGTTCAACGGAAGTTACGACAGTGTTCCAGGACGTGGTGGGTATTCGCCTGGCAAGCGTTCTCCCTATAAAAAGCCACAATTGTCCGCTTAACAACACTATAACGTGGCGGATGTGACTCGCCCCAAAATAAAGTCACAACTAGACATTTCACACGGACGCAGTCCTCAGCCTTCCACATCCAACCTGTGCAACTGATTTTACCATGAAGAATGCTTTAATAGCGCACAGATCATTCCGGCTTCATAGTGTTCAATGATTACACCAAAACCTTGTTCGGACTCCTGTGCTCATGGATCACTGCAAGGTAAAAATACCCCCAATTTGTATCATGACGCAACAGTTTTTGCCAGCCACAGCGCCATCATGGTCCTTGATCTGGCTATTACCGGACAATATGCCCGCTCATATGGACGACATCTTTTCGCTGGCTAGCCGAACAACCTCCTCGTGGTGCCAGCTGGGTGGTTCGGGTAAGTCCCGTTCCAGCAAATGGTTCGGCGGCAGTGTTCCAGGATGTGGTGGGATTTCGCCTGGCAAGCGTTCTCCCTATAAAAAGCCACAAGTATCCGTTTAACAACACTGTGACGTGGCGGATGTGACTCGCCACTAACTAAAGTCACTGCCTCTTCCCTTTTCCGGAGGATCATTCACACATCACGGACGTCATCTGATTCAAAGTGTTCCATTGCTTCCCCCTTTGATGGCGAACACAACGAATAAAAGCACACACAGTCACATCTACCTACTCATACAACATGTCCCCTTCCAAATACACAGTTAAACATAGTTTTACATCTCAACACACACAAATTTCCATGCTATTGGTCAAAATGTACTAATTTGTGCAATTGCTGATCATATATGTTTGTAATACCATGAACACGCCCTTGATGGTGTGCCTCGCAGTGACGAGCATAAACCATTTATATATTTAAATGTTTTAATATTCCAAGGAAGCTATGCTTGTAGACATATTTGATCACGCCTTTACAGGTGTGTCTCGATTTACAGAGAATATACCCTTTATTTATTTATTATTTGTTTATATTGTGGCATCGGAATCATCACTGAATAGGAAAACAATATGAATAATAAGAAAAGAGCAAAAAGAACTGCTTTTTTGTCTATTTTACCACTCACAGTTTTTGAAATTTTTTCAGTTTGTTCTTTTTTAGAGGGAGGAAGAAGGGACACCGCAACAAATCGATGCACACGTCAGCCATTGACATCGAACTTGAGCCATAACTTCCAAGGTCTTCAACCTGCAGGTATCCGCGTCTCTCGGACCACAACCAGGTAGTCGACAACAACCGGCCGAGGCCAACTGTTTGTCAACTTTTTCATGCGGCTTCTCCATGTTGTAGGCTGTCCATTAGACCGTCTCTTCCAGCCCTGTCCAGCAAGTGCAAACAACGCACGACAGGGGTAACGCTGGACAGGCATGCGCAATACGTGGCCCAACCACCGCAGTTGATGCAGTGAGACGAGCTCCTCGAGCGAGTGGCTTCCACGTCCCAAGACACGCTGGCTAACTTCCACATTGCTTACGTGGTGCTGCCACCACACACGGGCAATGGACCGCAGACAGCGGTGCTCGAAAACGGATAGCCTGCGCAAGTCATCTTTACGAATGGCCAGGTCTCGCATCCGTACAACAGTACAGCACGGACAGCTACACAATAGACCCGCCAATCGATGGAGAGACGAATGTCGTGGCGACGCCACAAATGCTTCAGCCTAGAAAAAGCGAGGCCTGCTATCGAGATGCGCATCGAAATTTCGTCTCCAACAGCCCAGCCAGCAGTGATGCAACTTTCCAAGTAGACAAAGCTCTCTACAACCTCTAGTGTCTCACCAGCAAGCGTGAGTGCAGGCAGGGGCACCTGCCAGTCTTGGAAGAGAGACTTGCATTTGGATGGCGAAAAGTACATATCGCCAAGCGGTTTAATGCAAGTTGGACGACCTGTGCATCGTCACCCAGCAAGATGATATCATCAGCATAATCCAAGTCAACAACTCGACTACCTGGGAGGAGCACAACGCCAGCATTCAACGAATCGCCTAGAGCGTTCTTCAAGACATCCTCAATGGCAAAGTTGAATAGGAACGGAGAGATAGGGCATCGTTGTCGAACTCCACTGCAGACCACAAAGGTAGGCGAATGCTTGCCATAAGCCCTAACCCTGCCCGAGGTCAGATTATAGAGGGCGCGCAGTATGGAGCCGAACTTCTCGGGGACACCATTCCTCAGTAGGCAGTGCCACATTACTGTACGCTCGACAGAAGCGAAGGTTGCACGGATATCCAGGAACACAGAAATCGTTGGCCCCTGATACACATGGCGGAGCTCAAGGATCTGGCGGAGTGTGCAGATTTGATCGATGCAGCCGCGACCAGGGCGAAACCCAGCTTGTTCTTCTCGTTGCAATGATTCGCGTTTTGGGGATAGCCTGCGAATTTATTCGCAGTCGAGTAAATCCTCTGTTGGCCAGCTAAATGGCACAGTCAGATTCCAACATGGAAGTTCAGATCAGTCGGTTGGAAGTGTGAGTCTGAAGGTAAGTAGGATTTCCAGAGTATGGGGTTTCACCCTTGATTATGTATATTTGCCGGGGTGCGAAAATTCGTGTCCAGCTACCCTCACTGGACATCGGTGGTCGAGTTGTTGAGTGCAGATGGTTGGTTTGAAAGTAAAACTGCAACATGCCAGTAATTGACGATTCCGGCGGTATGCAGTGCGATGTCTGCAACCGATGGTACCATCAGCTTTGTATGGACCTGAATACCGGGCAGTACGCTTCGCTGACCTTCAGCGAAATGTTGCTTATCAGTCGTGCCAATTGTTGCAGCCGCCGGCAAGGCCGCGCGGCCTTTCGTATGAGAGACGAATCTCTTAATACCCGGCTTCGAAAATGTAGAGCTTTCGTTCTCGATCCTCTCAGATTTTCGCTTTAAGCTTGATCTGCTTACGAAGACGCTTCCGGTCTCCAACAACGCAGATTTGATCGCTTACAGTGATGATCAACTTGTGGCACCAATTATTATGTCACCCGTCCAGATGCCTACCGACCACAAAATGAAGCTGCTTCGGACGTCGTATCTAAACTACCCTTGTAGTGACCTGTAGATTCCCCTGTTTGGCTGCCGCCAAACAGGTTTGGTCAGCTAGAGTCGCAATTTTCTTAGCATGGTATTAGGTCTGAAAAGACCAAGTTCCACCTTGTCGTTTCCGCGCTTCCGCTAAATGTCATCGATGTCATTGATGACATTTTAGATCTTCCTGACGACCAAAAGACTTACGATGCAGTCAAGACGGCTGTCCTGAGAAGAACAGGCTTATCCGATCGACAACGAGTTAAGAAATCCCAACGACCCAAAGCTCCACTCAGCTTTGCAGTCGATACATCGGACACCGCCATTGGCGCCGTCCTGCAGCAATTCACTGAAGAATGCTGGAAACCACTAGCTTTCTATTCCCGACGCTTACAACCGCCAGAAGCCAAGTACAGCACGTTCAGCCGCGAACTGCTGGCAGTTTATTCTACCGTCCGACATTTCAGGCACGTCTTAGAAGGTAATTCGTTCGTTAACTTCACCGATCATAAGCCGCTTATTTACGCCTTTCGAAATCAATCAGCTCGACACTCACCACGTGAGGTTCGT
The DNA here is from genome assembly GCA_944474145.2 of Dicrocoelium dendriticum. Taxonomy (NCBI): domain Eukaryota; kingdom Metazoa; phylum Platyhelminthes; class Trematoda; order Plagiorchiida; family Dicrocoeliidae; genus Dicrocoelium; species Dicrocoelium dendriticum. The sequence continues at coordinate 214,791,167 of OX104064.1, forward strand.
CAGCTGGATTTTGTGGCCTAATTTTCTACTGACCTCCGACACATTTCAGGTCAGAATAACGTCGTTGCTGACGCTCTTTCGCGCTTCTCCGCAATCCGCACCGCTGGCCAGGCAATCGACTTATCTGCCAGGGCCACGGCGCAACTAACCGACGCTGACTGACAGAACGTCAAACAATATTCTTCGCTACGAAGCACATCGCATCCACTGCCGTCATCTGATGGCACAATCTTGTGCGATACTTCTACTGGACGACCTCGACCCGTCGTTCCAGAAACTTTACGACGTCTAGTTTTCAACACACTTCATAACATCGCTCATCCAAGCATCCGAGCCACGATCAAGCTCATATCCGAGAGATACGTTTGGCTCGGAATGCAACGCGATCTTAAGCGCTAGGCACGCGGTTGTCTAACGTGTCAGCATGCCAAGATACAGCGGCATGTGTCCCCTCCGCTTGGTCGTTTTTCGCAAGTCTCAGCTCGCCTCGCCTATGTCCATCTCGACATAGTTGGACCCTTGGCACCATCCAGGGGAATGGTCTACATTCTGACCATGATCGACCGATACACCCGTTGGCCCGAGGCTGTACCTATACCCGACGTATTCGCGGACTCAGTAACGCGCGCTTTCATTGTGCGCTGGGTCGCTTCATATGGCTGTGCAGCCACCGTGACTACCGACCGCGGTCCGCAGTTCGAATCCTCGACCTTTAACGACCTGCTCAAAATCCTCGGATGTCAACGTATCCGGACTACCACCTATCACCCGCAATCCAACGGCATGGTGGAACGTTTCCACTGACAGCTGAAGACCTCACTTAATGCCGCTAATGCACTAAGCTGGACCGAAGCACTGCCTATGATACTACTTGGTATCCAATCAGCTCTCAAAGCTGATTTGCACGCGTCTAGCGCCGAACTGGTATATGGACAACCTCTTCGACTACCTGGGGACTTCTTTTCTGGAAACCCCAGAACACCACGCTACGACGCGAATTACGCTCGGCAGTTAGCCCCGAGCATGCGCCATAGCAAAGTAATCGACGTGCGAGAACAACGACTTAAATCGTTCGTTCAACAAAATCTACTGCATTGCGCTTACGTTTTCGTTCGAGTCGATTGTTTATGCAGACCACTCGAACGACCCTTCGAAGGTCCATTTAAGGTTCTTAAACGTAAGGAAGGCGTGTTCGTTATCGACCGCCACGGTAAACGTGGAACCGTCTCTATCGACCGTCCCAAGGTTGCCCATGTGGAACCTGAGATCGACGATGACACCCGTCTACCTTCGGACGAGTCAACGCAGCCTATGATCGACGACTCGCCTACCTCTGATGCTACGAAGCATTCTCCGATTAACCCTTCCGACTCCGTTCCTTCAGATTCTATCGAGCCGGAAGCTTCCTCATCCGACAAAACTGCTGGATCGACAACGCCTCCGACCGAAAGTCCGAAATCGACTAGGTGAGGTAGGCGGGTTCATTGGCCAGCGCGATTAAAAGATTAGTCTTCTTTTCATTCTTCCTTTCCCGCTTCCTTTTTGCTTGTGGCCTAACCCGTCCAACAAAAATGTTGTGAAACCCCAAAAAATAATTTGCAAAGCGTTTCGAAAACCCCAAAAAGCGCAAAAACGTTTTGGAAACCTAAAAAGGAGAAAATCGTTTTGAAAACACAAAATGGTTCTCGCTTTTTTCGCTTATCGCACTCGGTAAGTGCTATCGCATTTTGTTAGCTCTGTAGCTCACACCTGTTTGACACTCCGCATTTCCGCTTCTTTTTCATATCCCCGATACGCGGACGCTCAGTTGTAGAGGGGCCGCTTCCAAGAATGCCTCGGGGGAGCTCCTCGGAGCTGGCTGAGAGCGGATCGAGAAGGACGGCTATCGAC
>OX104064.1:214793553-214810973 GCA_944474145.2 Dicrocoelium dendriticum
GCTATGACGTCAAAATGCCTGAGTTGCAGTAGAGGTGTGACATCGCGTTCCAAGGCCGTACAGTGCTCTGAGTGTGACGGATGGCTGCATATTGCCTGCTGCGACATTTGTCCTGAACTCTATGAGTCTCTGCAACGATATACTACATCGGCTATCACTGTTTCCTGTCGCAGCTGCAGTACTTCATTAAACAGTCGACGCCTTACGCCGGACTGCCAGTCTGAAGCCCTCATCTACGCCAACGAAGTTCGAAGCTTCCACTGCGTTTGGACTCATTGTTCTTCATTACCTGTTTTTCGTCCGAGCAACCACATATTCCAGGCTACCGTGCTCAGCTTACCGCCCTGAGACGGGTAAACGAGAGGCCGTCAGTCCCATCTGAGCTCCCATCATCAGATCTTTTGACACACGCCATTGCCCAATGTGAGCCCGACGCATCTGAGATCATACGCTGCCGTGGTTGAGGAATAACTCTCTCTGTACCCTGTTGGGGGGGTCCAAGGCGATATAGTCCCATGTCCAAACCCTAAGAAAACTGATTCCCTAGGACCCAAATGAAATCTGTTCTACAACAAATGTCCAAAACGAGTTGTGAAAAGGTTTGATCAAGGACAGTACGTCACCACAGCCCACAGATTCTCTGGACCGCGCTCATCTCACCCTCTCGTGAAAGATGCCTTATCATGTGGTCGACGCCCGCTAGTACAAATCCTCCCAAGCACACCTTCTGCAGAAAGGATGCTGGATGACCCCAAGGGTCTCCTCTTGAACGGAATATTTTCACTACATCTATTCCGATGAAATGGTGAATTAGGTATAAACATTATCTCTGCCATTTCTCGCCTGGCAGGGAAGGACAAGCGAGGATCCTTCCAAGGTACGTCCCCCATCAAGAACTATATGACTCAAAGCGAAGGAGGAATGCCTGACGCAGTCCCTCCGACGGAACCCCACTTTTGAAAGGAGTGAGCCTTTTTTACGTCCAGAGAGATCTTCACCGGAAGATCGTATTACAGATGAAACAGCCGGTAGATCAGCTCTCCGTCCCTGCCGAGCGTGAAACTGGTGAGACAGACCTCCACATTGTGGTTTTTCGCGTAATCCGGAGACCCCGAGAACCCGGTGGAAGGCCAATTCTCCTCACCCCAGGAGACAGTAAAGCAGAGAATGTGACTCGCGTGTAAATTTGTGTTTGCCAATGTACGCATCTGAGAAATAAACTTGATGATGAAAACAGATGCTTGCGTCAGATACTGCCCAAGCCATGATGGCCTATTACCGAACTTGTGCTTTATGCAGTACATCATAGATTCCAGAGGTAATACTATCCACAGGTGATACAGTCTTTGTCGATCCGACCGCCTTGGGAGGTAGGCCCGTATGTGCTGGCGTTATACTTACTGTCTGAAGGCCGACATCTGGAATGTCCCATTTTGGTTGTCAGGACCTACTATTATGTGACATCACGGTGACTACTTCTTAATCTGCCCTGTGGAGTAGCGGGTATTCATGATGTATGCAGATCGCTACACTATGAGGTGTTGATTTACAGAGAGAGTCGCCAGGGTCAGATAGGATCCAGGAGGTCATTTGCTCATTCTGATACAGTGAATACACAGCGCGGAATGGACAGTCTATCGTGGGGGAATATTTAATTGCCCCTAATATCAGATACAGGACCTACTCTGCAGTGGTGTCGTCCACCTGCGATTACACTTTTGATGCTACATTACTTAGAACTGTTATCGATTGTAATTGTTTCAACACTTGTCACCATGCCACGCCGCATTGTTGCCGACCAAACGCCAAACATTCTGGCCCTGGTGCTCACATCCAGCTCAGATCAGATGTTCACGAACCTAACAGGTTCTTCACCCCATCGTGCAACTAGTGATCATTGTGTCGTTTCACATCCCAAATGGACACTCGCCCTCACGATCCATAGCCAGGGTGGTTGTCCGTCGGAACTTTTTGGCAAGCAGATCTTCTCTCTTAGTCTGAGAACACTACTCAAGCGCTATGTCGCTGGAGTATTCCTGATCCCCTTCTCCTTGATGATGCGTTATGGAACCTTGCTCTCCAAAAAGACTTCTCTACTTGAGCAGGTCTGTTCACCGATTCTCAACCGTTGAAAGTGCTTTATCAAGAGGGTCCACTGGATGTGACGAGTAGAATTGAGATCTCTGATTAAACAGGAAGACGCAAATTGTGGGATCGTTTTAAGGCAATCTCAAACATAACGAATTCGATTAACTCTCCTACAAGACCACCAGAATGCTTTTGTCGAGCGAATGAAGCGACAGAAACGGTCAGCATATGAAACTAATCATCTATAGCAGCAACATATCCCAGAACGACACCTAACAATGCTTATCTCATCTATCTAAAAAGAAGTAATCCAGGGCTGGCAGTGGCATCCCCACCTTGTGTTCCCTTATTTAGAAAAAAACATCGAAAGTCTACTTTACTAAGACGCTGAAAAAGCCAGTCTTATGGCCCAGCAGTATAGCCACTGGGTCTTCACGAAAGAAGTACTCATCCGCCTGCGACAACACACTTGGTCTCCGTGTTTACCTATATGAATTTGTGATATCAAGTAGGGACATTAAGCATCAATCGATGTGGTTTAAACATCCCTTATTTAGATCTGCCAAACTTCACACCGCCCGGATGCTTAGCACCCCCGTATCTTAGGAATCTTTGTGATGGCGCAGTACATCGGGCCCCTCCTATCTGTCAGGTTTTCCTTCTTTCCTTATTGATTGCATGGGCGGGCGTCTCGCGCGGCGGCTTGGCAAAGTTGGGCATGGTTAAAATCCACATTTATACAAAGCGATGGAAACAGGCAAAGATCCCAGCCAACTATCGTTCCTATCTGCTTAAGCGTTCGCGATATTACATTAAGCACATATGGTAGCGGATCTTGATAATAGGCCATACATCTTCAACTCTACCTCGAGAACCATACTCACTTCTCATTGTGCACAAGCATGGTTTTCGAAGGAGCCCGCGCTCATGTACCTCGAACTTAAACTAGTCTTGCTAAGGTGATAAATGGAGGCTGAAACACAAACTCAGCTCTAGACTTCCGGCAAACGCTTTGAGACGTTGTGTTTGACAGGATTCAGCACAGCTTTCGACAGGAGTACCCCGCACGAACGACTTTTGAGAGTCTTGAACCTCCGATCAGAATCTGTGATATAGCCGGGAATTTCTTCTCTCTCCTGGATCTCTGATTCACCTTCGCGACGCGCGCACGATTCAGGTGCAAGTAATCTCGAGTACATTTTCCGGGCCACTGTCTCATAGACTAGTGAAGTCCCACACAGGCGTTCGGTCCGCGCCTCGGTGCATTTCAACATCTTCATCAATATGCGACTTACCGTCATACACCTCCAGGCGGATTTTGCCTAATCTATCGTGCTGAACGCGTTACTATAAAGCTGTGGATGCGGACTGGTGTTAATCCAGTTATGTAGACGCTATGCCACATGACAGGTTGCAATCGACACTCGACCTGCTACATGATTGGATCAATTATAGAGACTGGCAGTACTTGCGTCCAAATGACATTCATGTCGAAGTGATTCCCCAAAGTTCTCTCCCAGTTGGATGCGTCTGTTCCCCGTTTGGAAGGAATCTGACCCATATTGGTCCGGGATTCCTTGCTCAGTAAACGTCCACTCAGGAGAGGGATTCTGGGAGTGGTACTTTTTGTCGTCTGACCTGCAGATCTAATGAAGATGACCCAAGATAAAAGGTCGCTGTGCGGCTACAGGATGGTTTCACTATTATAACGCTAGCGCTTTCTCTCGCTGGCCTGCCCTGGTGTCTCATTTCGATCTCTTCCTGTTTACGCTTCACTATGTAACGCCCAGCTATTCCTGTGAATCACGCTTCTACCTGCCGCCAATAGCACCTCTCTACGAAAATTTGAAATGTGGATTATGATATGAAACAAGGTTCCAACGACGTGCGTGGAATCCCAAATCTGTGCCTAGAGCTGCGGCGTATACCTGTCACCTAGTTCATCTCCGACTCAAGCAACTGACACTCTCTTTGTCCCCGTGGATTATACCTCGTCGTCATCGCGGGGGAGACATTTGATCTTCCGACCTGACTGTACACTCCTAAGAGGAGGAGAGTTGGGGTGGGGAATTCCAGGGACTGTCTTTCACTCTCAACTACAGATGAGAGTTCACCACAAGACAGGACAAAGCACAGTGTCTTTGCAACTGTTTCAAACCGAGGAGTGTATCGGGATGTGCGATGCCAGCCTGGCCTTACATCCACTCGTCGTTGTGTAGTGACACTAGGAAACCGGCCTTCACCGGAGATCACATCGTCGTTGCACAGAGCAACACTGAGGAAACGTTTTCAAAGCATCTTATTGAGGACTAGCTCATCACTTTAGTTCTTACGGGGAGCCAGTCTGTTTCCAATGTCAAGCTATCATGTGCATCTCTTGTGCGACCTTGTTTCCGCACATGAGAACGCATAGGACTATCTCCGAAACGATCAGTATGGCACGCCAAAAATCGAGTTATCGCGTAGAACTGACAGTACCAAGTCACACTGCATACTGGCAAATAAATCGGTTACTGGCTCTGAACAATTACTGTCCGCAAGCTGCCCTAGACTCATCAAAAGAGGATTCCAGGGGTCCATCCGCCTCGGTGTTTAGCGAGATTGTACTGTACGATCTGCGAATAGCGACGCTCTTTCCAAGTTCTCGGATTTTGTGAAGGATTTGCTTTCGATTTATCGAGTAGGGAAGAGCTATCCGTGTTGTTAGCTATGACGTCAAAATGCCTGAGTTGCAGTAAAGGTGTGACCTCGCGTTCTAAGGCCTACAGTGCTCTGATTGTGACAGATGGCCGCATGTTGCCTGCTGCGAAATTTGTCCTGAATTCTACGAGTCTCGGCAACGATATACTACATCGGCTATCACTGTTTCCTGTCGCCGCTGCTGTACTTCATTAAACAGTCGACGCCTGCACGCCGGAATGCCAGTCCTGGGCTCTCACCCTACTCCAACGAAGTTTGAAACTTCCCCTACATTGGACTTTCTTGTCTCATCTGCTTTTTCGTCCACACCTAGTTCCGGCTCAGCAGTCCCCACGGGTAAACGAAGCCGTGCCCCATCTGCCTCCAAATCAGAACCTTTGACACACGCCTTGCCCAGTGAGCCCACGAATGAGACATCCGCTGCCGCGGTGAGGAAAAATCCTAAAACGAGAAGCAGGATCGGTACGCTTTAGAACCAATACGCGAATATAAGGCCAACCTCCGATGAGTGCAGAACACCAAAAGTAACGCTAGGAAAAATTTATTAAGTGGGGCGAAACGCTATCTAGTACTAAAAATAAGGCACCGGAAGATAGCTAGCTAGGGGAAAGGAGTAGTCGCGTGCGCGGAGAGCAAAGACGACCGCGGAGCCGATGAGCGTCGCGCCGTTCGAAGGCGGATGCTATGTTGACTCAAACAAACGCGAGCAACGTTCAAACAGGCGAGCGGCTAATTTGCTATGTACATCGAGAAAATATAATTTTGCGGTTTTGTAATATTTTACGCAGTGTGCGGCAGCCAACCAGGGGGATCTACGGGTCACTACACTCCCACGGTCCCAATGGGTCAGGCGAAAGCTAAGTCCAATCCCAAGAAAACTGCTTCCCAGACGCAAATGAAATCTGTTCTCCTCAAATTCAACGAGCTGGAAAAGTTGATCAAGGACAGTGCCATACCACAGCCTCAGATCTGGCCGCGCTTTGCCACCTTCTAGTGAAAGGTTATATCATTGTGAACACCCCAGAAACCACCAAGCACACCCCTGCAGAAAGGACGCTGGATGAGCAGGGGTTCCTTGAGCGAATGATTTCCATTTTATTCGATGAATGTGAATTGGGTATAAACATTATCTATGCATTCCGCCTAGGCAGGAAGCAAGAGGATCCTTCCAAGGTACGCCCTCTCAAGATCGTATGCCAAAGCGAAGAGGAATGCCGACGCATCCTCCGACGAACCCCACGTTTGACAGGTGAGCCTTTTTACGTCCTGAGAGATCTTTCTCCGGAAGATCGTATTAAAATGAAAACAGCCGTTGATGAGCTCCGGTCCCGTCGAGCGAATGGTGAGACAGACCTCCACATCGTGGATTTTCGCGTAATCCGGAGAACCCTGAGGACACGGTGGAGGCCAATTCTCCTCAACCCAGGGCAGCAGAGCACGAGAACGGACTGCGTGTAATTGTTGCCAATATACGCAGTCCGAGAAATAAACTTGATGAGGCACAGATGATTGCGTCAGATACTCGCTCAAACTTGATGGCCTTTACTGAAACTTGGCTTTTTGCGGACATCAGAGATTCATTGAGTTCACTGGGTTATAGAGAGCAGGAGGGAAATCCCTTGTCAGCCCCATCGATTCCGTTTCATACTTGGTTTGGTGCGTGTCGTTGCATTAGGACATTCCTCGAGAGTTTGCCGCAGTTGCAGTGACAGCCGCAAAGTTCCTGCATTCTCAGCGAATGCTTGTCTATCAGTAGCTTGAAACTTTCCTCGGATGGAGGGTCTGCAATTTCTTCCAGTAAGCTGTTTCAGTCATTCACCACTAGTGGATTGGGTGACATCCGTGCGAATTCTGTGTGTTTTTGCTTAAACCTTTTTCATGTGTGACCTCGGGTGGAACAGTCAGTGTTGGACAGGAAGAATTGCTGTAACTAAATCCCAAGTTCCCCTCGGAGGATGCGCCTAGTATATAGGTGATCACCCCGGCGACGGCAGAGCTAGAGAGGGAACAGATTTAGCTGCTGGAGTCGAATGGGGTACATGAGATCACGAAGCCCCAGAGCAGCTTTCGATGCACGCCTCTGAACATTTCCAGCAGAGTGCATTCAAACTTTGAAAGCGAATGGCCAGCTGGAAGGCCATATTCTAAGACCGGACGGACGTACGAAGTGAACAAACACCAAAAACCCCAGGAGGCATTCGAGCGAATGATCTTATTAAGGCACCCACCAGGCTCCTTCCACTGGCCACCTTTTTCAACGTGTCATGTGTCGTGCTATGGTCAGGAGTCACAATAACCCCGAGATCTCTGTCGTGGGTGGTAGTTCTGAGGAGGAACCCCCAAATATGGTATGCACCATACGGTTCAGTGCTACCCTTTGGGAGAACAGCGCATTTATCTCAGTTTACTGGCAGTTCCCACCTGATGGACCATTCGTGTAGCTGGTCTAGAGCCCCTTGTAATCTCTCCGCATCCTCAATGATGGATACTGTTGACCAAAGCTTGAGGTCATCGGCGTAGATCAAGCAGTCGGTTTGAAGTGCAGTAGGCAGATCGTTAATGTACAGTTGGAAGAGCTCCGGTCCAAGCACTGATACTTGGGGAATGCCGCTAGTCATGGGCACTGGAGCAGAGAGGGTTTGGTTCACTTGTACGCGCATTGTCCTACCTCTTATGAAATCGGCAATCCAGGAGAGAAGATTTCCCGCAATGCCAATTCCATGGAGTGCATGTAGCAGTCGTACGTGTGGAACCCTATCAAAGGCTTTGCTGAAGTCAATGAATATTACGTCAGCCTGTTTTCGGGCATCTATGGCTTCTGCCCATGTTTCCTTGGCGATGAGTAAGTTAGTGATGCATGAGCGTGCTCTCCGGAAGCCATGTTGAGCAGGTGAGATGAGGGTAAGATCCACACAGTGTAGCTAGAGGGCGCACTTGACTATTCGTGCCATGGCTTTGCACACGATTGAGGTGAGACATATTGGCCGGCATTTGGCTGGGCATGTTGGTTTCCCCCTTGTATTTGGGCAGGACGGTACCCGCTGTCCAGTCTGTAGGTAGGCAGCCGACTTCGAGGGATTGCCGAAACACTTGGCAGAGAGTGTTGGCGACGTACTCAGCTATCGTTCTGAGGAAGCTGAGATCCAATCCGTCCGGGCCTGGGGAGGAGTTCGGGTCCAGTTCGAGGAGTAGCTTAGTGACTACTTCGGGGTTAATTTCAACTTGATCCATAGAAGAGTTGTGTGCAGGCAAACAGTTGTTCAGCAATGGTGACTCCACTGAGTAGACCGAAGAATATTGCGCAGCCAATAGATTTGCTTTTTCATCATCGCAGTAGAGGACGGTATCTTCTTTAAAAGAGGATAGAGCGGGGATTCCACTGCCAGTTTTGGCATTTCGCTTCAAGTAGGCAAAAAGTTTCTTGGGACAGTTTTGGGATTCCATGGCCAGTCCATGTTCATATTGTAGTCTTTTGTCTCGTTTTCTCAGGGTGCATAGGTTTCTGTCAGTTTTGTACTCTAAGTACCTTGATGTCAATCCTGTGCTCTTGAAATGATGCCATAGTTTTCGTCGTTTTTCATTGGGGATGTTACTTTTTATCAATCCATGGGGTCCTTTGGATGATGGTCTGCCTTTTCAGTTTGGAACAAACTGTTCAATGAGCCGCATCATCATAGATCGCAGGCGTTCCCATGTGTCATCAAGCTCCAAGGATTGTGGAATACTCCAGTCCATGTTACTTGCGGTAGTTCTTAACCTGGGCTGGTCACTGCTCCAGAAATTTCTACGCAGTGTCCCCTGCTGGTGTATTGTGAGGCATCGTGTCCACGAAAAGGAGACTGTACAGTGATCACTCTTCCCAAGAGGTCGAAGGATCGTTAGACCTGAGACATCAGATGGTGCCGAAGTGAGAGCCAGGTTGAGAATGTCTGGTGTCTGACCAGGGACTATCCGTGTTGGTGTCAATACATGCTGTGTCAGATTGCACTCGTGAACGGTATCAAGGAGATCAACTTCAAAGGAGTCAGGTGAGAGATCACTGTGAAGAAGGTCCCAGATTATGTCGGGGACGTTAAAGTCACCCATAAGGAGACAGTTTGTTCCTCTGCTGTGGGTTCGCACGGAATGTAATAGGTGTGAGCCAGGTGCTGCAGGGGCTCTGTAGACCACGCCGAACATCAGCGATTGGTATCCGTCATGAAATCGACACCAGAGCATTTCCGACATATCATCCTTGTCACAATCGGGTTCGACAATGTGGGCTTTGAGGTGGCTCTTTGTGTAGAGGATTACTCCGCCTCCAGACCTCCCACAAGGGCGATCACATCGAAGTAGCTGATATCCTGAAACATGAACCTCCGAGTCGGATATATTAGATGACAGCCAGGTTTCGGAGAACGCCATTAGGTTCGGTTGCTGTTCAGAGATAAGGAGTGGAATCTCATCTAGCTTGTTTATGAGACTGCGCACATTCCAGAGTATTACCCGTAGTCCGTTCTTTATGTTTGAGGTCCTGGAAGAAGGAGAATTGGCCTCCATCGAGCTCTCTGAGTTCTTTTGACTACGAGAAAATCCACTATGTGTAAATCTGTTTCACCATTTGCGAGTCGTTTTCGCAGCTCGCAAACAGCTTGCATCATTCGGAATCCGTCCTCCGGGGAGAGATCTTTCAGAACGTAGAAGGTTTTTCCATGTTTTGGTGTTTGATTTTATCGTGGGTCGTGAGATCTTCTTCGACGCCTTATTCTCAGCTATGGTTGTCCTCGTATTTGCTGAAGTGCTAGCGCTCGCGACTGCAGCATAGGACGAGGGCTTATGCATCAGCCCATTCCCGTTCTGAGTGGGCAACGGTATTAAGTCCAACTTGGTGGAGGACGCCCGGCTTCTTTCCCCTTTCGGTGTAGAATACCCAGACGAGGGCAGACACACTGAGGAGATAGGTATCTCGCAGTCCGAGTTAGAGTCGGCTTGCGCGGAAGCGGTATGTACGTTGAACGAGTTCGTTAGAAGTTGCTTGTCGCTGACCAGGGTCAGACAAGAATCGCAGTGTACGTTGATGCTTTTAGTGGTAGTGCGCTGGAGACATTGGTAAAGATCCTTATCAATGTTACAGCAAAATATATGCATCCATCTGTCGCACAGTGCGCAATGGAGGGCCGTTGAACGTGAGGTGAAAATCTTCCCACAGTCGACGCACTTGGATGTCTTATCTAACAAAAGAAAAATTTGACAATAGTCAAATTTCGTCAAAATTATCTATCAAACACTTTTCTTCAAGATAATTTTACCTAAAAGACTCGAAGTATAGCACGTCAGAAAGAGGAGTTGCCGCGTAGTACTCAGAGGTTGCTATCCCCGGATACAATCTCTGTCGAGCCGACCACCTTGGAGGTAGGCCCGGTGGCGGCGTTATACTTTACTGGAAGGCCGAACTCAAGGCCCATTTGGTTGCAGCTACTAGTGGCGACGATGGTGATTTTGATGCCCTGTGGTGCCTTATTCATGATGGTTGATGCTCCTATACCATTGGTGTTGTCTACAGGGCGCCTTTGGGATCCGGAGTTCATTTTCGATTCGATCAGGAAACACGGCGCGGGAAAGGGCAACCTTATCGTGGGGGATTATAATGCCTTAATATAGATTGGGACCTACTTCTTTGTGGTCGCCCACCTGATTCTTTCGCTGCTACCTTACTTGAGACTGTTATCGATTGTAATTTGTGTCAACCCGTCACCGTGCCAACCCGCATCGTTACCGGCAAAACGCCAAACATTCTGGATCATGTGCCCACCCTAGCTCAGTCAGATGTCACGAATCTAACAGTTCTTCAACCCACCGACAAAAGCGATCATTGTGTAGTTTCATTCCAATGGACCCATCGCCTCCCATCGCAATGAGGATGGACCTTACCGTGGTGCGATTGGCATGCCTTAATGTACACAAACTACTACAGATCGGTCAACAGTCAGCACTTGCCTGAACCTGGGAGACCCTCTCGATCGATATCTGCTGCTTATCGGAGACCAGCCCGCAAGACTCGAGCTCTGTGTTCACTCTGCGATCCCCTTCAAGTGACACTAGCAGCACTTTCTCATTGCGCCTATCTGGTGACGATGCAGCTTCGAGCACCGGCCAAGCTGGTGTTGGCATAGCTCTGAATCCCCGGGCTGAAGCTGCTCCGGTTGATTGGATTCCAATCAGTAGCCGGATGTGTGCGGTCCGATTGGCTGGCTCGTTTAAAGCTTCGAAGTTGCGCGGGACTAATAGGTGTCTATTCATCATCGCTGCCTACGCGCCCACAAACTGTAGCGATGATTCGGTAAAGAACGACTTCTACCGCCAACTGACTCAGCTTCTTTGCCACAGAAGAAGCACGGACACTGTTGCGCTGGCGGGGGATATGAACGCAAAGTTGGAAAGTTGTCCACTGATGAAATGCATCTGGGCGGTCAACCCGGTGTAGGCTCCGTAATGATAACCGTGAGCGGTTACTTCATTTGTGTGAAGATGCTCGCTTATTTCTTGCGAGCACTAATTTCTGACACAGTACCTGCCGGAGGGTGACTTGGAGCCTACCAACCTAGAACCAGCTATGAACGCAAATCGATCACATTGCGATAAGTTACCGATGGAGAGGCTGCATCCAGAACTGTCGCTCGATTTGGAGCACAGGTGTGAACACCGATCATGCACTTGTATGTGCTGACATGCGGATGCGCTTTGGCGGACGCCCACGACGACCCTGTGAGCGTATTGACACCAGCCAACTGACAAAGCCAGCTGTTCGGAATGCCTATCAAAGTACGCTGTCATGCGAGTTGGATAAACGCTCACTGGATGCAATTGAAGCTCACTGGTCTCATATTCACCAGACCTTACTAGCAGCAGGAAAATCCTCATGTGGTATGTCTAATCGCCAACATGGACATTGGGTCTCTTAGCAGTCTCTGGAACTTATCGACGCTCGCCGGCATATCCCGGCTGGAAGCGAGCACAATGAAACTCGCAAAGAGCTCCGGTCAAAACTCCGTGCTAGCCTGAAGAGAAACCGCGAATCCTGGTGGTCTCATTTTGCATCAGAGATGGAAATGGCCGCTGCCCTTGGTAACCATCGTAAGTTATTCCGGATGATATGGGAATCGGGCAGCAGAAGACCTGGTGTTAGTGAAACAACTTGTGATGAAAGTGGGCAGCCTACCCACAATTTGTCAAAACGTTTGGAGCGTTGGGCTGAGCATTTTGAAAAGCAATTTAATCGGCTAGAATTGTTCGGTTCTTCGCCGGTCACTGATCGCCCTGCTCCGTGGGCTGTCCCTTTGGATCCACCCTCTCGCTCAGAAGTCAAACGTGAGATCGGACAGTTGAAGTTGAACAATGCCGTGGGACCAGATGATCCTCCTCCAGCCCTCTTTAAATTCGGGGGCTCCGCTCATATTGATGCTGTACGTGAATTACTAGTGAAACTGTGGGAGCAGGAGACTGTCCCAACCGACTGGAGCCGATCCGTTATTGTTCCTATCTTCAAAGGCGGCTCGCGCTCGGAATGCGGCAACCATAGAGGAATCAGTCTGATCTCCATCGCCTCCAAATTACTCGCCTCCATAACGCTTCACAGATTGACGCATCATCATCATCATCAACAGGAGTACATCAGCCATTTGAACCGATGCTTCGCTGACATACAACCATGAGGACCTATGAAATAAAGAATAAGAAAAGGGAGAGAAGGGGGACTTACCTGAAAACCTTAATGCCCTAAGCAAACATTCAGGGTCAAGGCGCCTACACCTTGTGTTAACAACATACCGTCACAAACAGCTGGCTATCGTGCAAAGATAAGGCGGCATCGGCGAGACAGCTTCCTTGCGGCATTCACTGCCACGCGTCATAATCAGCCATTACCCCGCAGATAACTCAGCACCAAACACACTTTAAACAGACAATCCGATTAGGAGACGGCAGCAGACGCGCCACTGGTGTCGGTTGCGAGCCATGTCCTGTAAAGTCTCGAGCCAAGCACAAGGTGAGTCACGTGGACTCCAACTCGGAAGGCGAGACGGTCCAACGGCACCCAGTTTGGTCGTCAGTGACTTCATTTCCCGCTGCCAAGTCAACTTCTGTCCACCTCGAGCCTTGCGCCATCCTACACCTGGTAGACTGAACAAGGCCCTCCTAGGTAAGCGGTGACCAGGCATACGTAGCACGTGCCCGAGCCAACGCAACTTATTCAGTGCTATCTGTTGTTCTAGGGAGCTAGCATGATCATCACCACCTAGTACTCGCCTACGCACATCATCGTTGCGGACACGCTGGTGCCATCCGACACCAGCAATGCTTCGCAAACAACGATGATCAAGGACTTGAAGGCGCCTCAGATCTTCAGACCGAAGGGGTCAAGTCTCACTACCATAGAGCAGAACGACCCTCACTGTGGCCTTGTATACACGGCCTTTCATACGGAGGGAAACTCCCTTCTGTCGCCAAAGATGACGCAGGTTCAAGAAGGCAGCTCTGGCCTTTGCAATGCGTGAGCTCACGTCAGTTTCTATGCGCCCATCATTGCTGATGCAGCTGCCAAGATAAGTGAATTGATCAACCACATCGAGTTCCTCGTTAGCAAGCGTCAAGGGGTCCTCGAGTGGCTGGTGGTCCTGCAGCAACACTTTGCACTTTGAAGGTGCGAAGTGCATACCAAATAATGGGACCACTCTGGATAGGCTATTCAGGGTTGATTGTGCCGCCTCAACATTGTCGAAAAGCAAGACGATATCGTCCGCATAATCTAGATCAACTAACCGTTCACCAGGCAGCACTACAACACCTACATCGTGAGATTCCGCAAGGGAACACTCCATGATAGAATCCACGACGAAGTTGAACAAAAATAGGGAAATCGGGCAACCCTGTCGAACGCCACTTGTAGTTGAAAAGCTATCCGATAGGGCACCATAGACCCTGACGCGGCCTCTAGTGTTCGAGTATAGAGCACGAAGGATGTTCACATATTTCGTGGGAACACCTTTCCGCGCAAGTATTTCGAACAGAATCGATCGATCGACTGAATCGAACGCACTCTTGAAATCGAGGAACACAGCTATTGTCGGTCTGCGGTATGCGTGGCGCTGCTCTAGCACCTGCCGCAAAGTAAATATATGGTCTATACAGCCACGTCCTGGGCGAAAACCGGCCTGCTCTTCTCTAATCCGAGATTCCCGTTCTGCAGTGAGGCGACGAACGATAATCGAGGCCAGTAATTTTGTCACAACTGGCGTTAGGCTAATACCCCTGTGGTTCGCACAGTCTGTGCGACTGCCCTTCTTGTATATTGCCACTATAATCGATTCGCTCCAATTAGCCGGCACACTCTCTTCGTTCCAGATACGTTCGAATAGGGAGGTCAGTGCTTTGCAGAGGACCTCACCACCATCCTTAAATAGTGCAGGTGGTAGGGAATCCGGGCCAGCGGCACGAAAACGATTAAGGGCTGTGATCGCGTTTCGGACTTCGGCCTCCGACGGAGGCTCTAAACTAACCGTCCATGGCTCGTCCTGCATCACCTGAGTAGGAAGAGGTCCGGGAGCAGGGGGCCAGCTGAACTGATGTTCAAAGTGCTCAGCCCAACGAGCCATACGGTGCTGCTTATTGTGTATCAGCGCACCCGCGCTGTTCCTGTTTGTCTCACTGACTAACGCTCGTGAAAGCCATATTCGTGAGTAGCAAGCCGGGTTTCGTCGGGAGCGTGGCTGCATCGACCACATCTTCACCTTGCGTCAGTTGTTGGAGCACCGCCGCATATTGGCGGCCCACCGTAGTCGTCTTCCACGACATCAAAGGTGCCTTCGATTCGGTTGATCGATGTGCCCTTTGGAATTGTTTACTCAGGATAGGTGTGCCCGAGAAATATGTAAATATTATCCGAGCGTTATATGCGCGTAGCACGGGCAGAGTGAGAGCTTACCGCAAACGGTCGCCACCCCTTACTCTCTCCAGCGGTGTGAGACAAGGAGGCCCGCTGTCACCTTTCCTCTTTAACTTCACTTTTGACGAAGTCATGGAGTTTGCATTTACAGGACATGACTTGGTAGGTGTGGAGCTTGTAGCGGCTTGACGAATGCTACACAAGAAAACCGTAGCCCGGTGAGACAGAAGACGGTGGGATATAAAGATTGTCTTGAGAAAATAGCTATGTACAATAGCTATGTGAATATAGCTTGAGGAAAATGGGAGAGAGTGGTGAAGCAACGAGTAACACCACGTAGGAGCACAACAGCCGGCAGCGCGCGGGCAAGATGGCGAACCCGGTTCAAAATTGCAGTCCAGTATATATAGGCTTGGGATGGGTGCAAAGTAAAACAAAATGTGCACAAGTCTGAATGTGATGTTTGATGGGGTAAAATGTCATGGTCACTACACAGGCCTCCCCCTAGAAGGCCGAGGGACGAGGACTTCGATCGCTGTTGGCTTGCAAATGTATAAAGGCAGAATCACAGGAGTTCGGTTGTATTTGGATTATTTAATCTTCTTGTGGATTGGAATGCATCATCGGTGGGCCGTCCCAGCGGGCACACCGGACTACAAAAAAACTGGATAATCCAGAAAAAGGGCCGGTAGGACCTTTCACCGCTGCTGAAAGACGGTGCGCTTGGGAGAGGTCACTCCCCCCACCGCATTCCAATCCACTGCCACAACGAAGCTGAAATCCTGTTCGTACTGGCGAGCCGTGGGGGGCCAAAAACAACGAGCCAGGCACACGAGCAGCCAAAGCCAGGAAGGCGAGCCAAATTGAGCCAAGCAGACCACGATCCAAAGGCCAACGTGGGCGGGCGAGACGACAAAGCGTTGGGGGTAGACCAAAGCATCCAAACGACCAAACAATTGAGGAACAGCCAACCATTGAACGGACGGACCCAAACGTGCCAGCCTCATGAGTTTATCTGATAGATGGGGAAAAAACTCGGGGACAGATTGCGATATGTACTCTGCTAACGGAAAAGCATAATATAAACGATGAGAGAAAATGAAAAAGATTCATGAGGTATGGATGAGTTCGACAAAATCGGAGAAACGAACAGGTTTACGAACCCTTCTACCGTGACTGGTATTAGTCTGAGGCGAATCTGGTGACTGGGATTGCGGTGGAGCTGAAAAGCTGGGCGTCGTTACAGGTGGCTCTGTAGATTGCGTTAAGGTCGATGATGGAACAAACTGTTGTTCATCGATGAACGCAGGCTTGACGCGATCTATCGAGACAGTATCCCTTTTACCCCCACGGTCAATCACCAAAGTTTTTGTAGACCGTTTAATAACACGGTATGGACCTGTGTAAGGTGCGGAGAGAGGCTGTCTCCCTTGGTCGACACGTAAGAATACGTGAGAACATGTAGAAAGGTCTTTCGGAACGTGCACTGGAGTGCGTTGTTCCCTGGGTCTCGCGGGATGCAGCTGACGCATGTGGTGCGTCAGACGAGCTATGTAGCTCTTGTAGTCCCATGCCCTCTCCGGGGTTGGGGCGACTAATTGTCCAGGGAGACGCAATGTGCAGCCAAAAACGAGTTCGGCCGGAGCAGCGTTAATGTCGGTTTTGACAGTATTTCGTAAGCCAAGTAAAACGGTGGGAAGCGCTTCGTACCAGTCTGCGTTATCATGTGCACATAGTGCAGCTTTCAGCTGGCGGTGAAAACGCTCAACCATGCCGTTGGCGGCAGGGTGGAATGCAGTCGTTTGGACGTGACATGCTTAGAAGTAAACTCAGCTTCTAAAATCATGAACCATAAAACAGGATCTTTTTCCATAAATGGTGGAACTACCAGAAATACCGCTTGCACAGACTGTGAGTCCTCACACTTTTTAGAAATTGAGGCCATGATTTGCGTGGAAAAACCAAAGAAATGGAACGAACTCACCGGAATGCGATTGGGGTCACCAATTATGTAGCGGCTTGACGAATGCTACACAAGAAAACCGTAGCCCGGTGAGACAGAAGACGGTGGGATATAAAGATTGTCTTGAGAAAATAGCTATGTACAATAGCTATTGTGAATATAGCTTGAGGAAAATGGGAGAGAGTGGTGAAGCAACGAGTAACACCACGTAGGAGCACAACAGCCGGCAGCGCGCGGGCAAGATGGCGAACCCGGTTCAAAATTGCAGTCCAGTATATATAGGCTTGGGATGGGTGCAAAGTAAAACAAAATGTGTACAAGTCTGAACGTGATGTTTGATGGGGTAAAATGTCATGGTCACTGCAAGCTACTCCCAGGAGAACGACTTCTTGACCTTGAAGTACGCAGACGACATTGCTCTCATCTGTGACAGCTCCCAGACGTGCCAAGCCGCGCTGGACAGATTAGCACTGGCTGTCAGCCGCTTCGGGCTTTGCTTTGCACCATCGAAGTGCAAAGCGATCCTCCAAGGTTGGCAGCGTTCGCCCCCTGCGCACACCCTTGGTGGGGTCAGCTGGAAGTCGTTCAGAAATTCAATTGCCTGGGAAGTTTGTATCAGCGCCCTTGGGATCGAAGACGAGGTCACGAACCGTATAGAGAAAGCTCGGAGTGTTGTTGCTAACCTTCGCCACCTATGGCGGCGGCGCGACATCACTCTTGCCCTGAAGGGTAGAGTGTACAATGCAGCGG
>OX104064.1:214811174-214828828 GCA_944474145.2 Dicrocoelium dendriticum
TTGGGAATGCATTTCGCACCTTTAAAGTGCAAAGTGTTGCTGCAGGACCACCAGCCACTTGATGACCCCTTGACGCTTGCTAACGAGGAACTCGAGGAGGTTGATCATTTCACTTATCCTGGCAGCTGCATCAGCAGTGATGGGCGCATAGAAACTGACGTCAGCTCACGGATTGCAAAAGCCAGAGCTGCCCTCTTGAACCTGCGGCATCTTTGGCGACAGAAGGGAGTTTCCCTCCGTCTGAAAGGCCGGGTATACAAGGCTACCGTGAGGGCCGTTCTGGTGTATGGTAGTGAGACTTGGCCCCTTCGGTCTGAAGAGTTGAGGCGCCTTCAAGTCTTTGATCATCGGTGTCTGCGAAGCATTGCTGGTGTCGGATGGCACCAGCGTGTCCGCAACGATGATGTGCGTAGGCGAGTACTAGAAAGTGATAATCGTGCTAGCTCCCTAGAACAACAGATCGCACTGAATAAGTTGCGTTGGCTCTGGCACGTGCTACGTATGCCTGGTCACCGCTTACCTAGGAGGACCTTGTTTATTCTGCCAGGTGTAGGGTGGCGCAAGGCTCGAGATGAACAGAAGTTGACTTGGCAACGGCAAATGAAGTCACTGACGACCAAACTGGGTGCCGTTGGTCCGTCTCGCCTTCCGGGCTGGAGTCCACGTGACTTGCCTTGTGCTTGGCTCGAGACTTTACAGGACATGGCTCGTAGTAGGCACCAGTGGCGCGTCTACTGCCGTCTCCTAATCGGATTACCTGTTTATAATGTGTTTGGTGCTGTTATCTGCGGGATAATGGCTGATTATGACGCGTGGCAGTGAAAGCCGCAAGGAAGCTGTCTCGCTGATGCCGCCTTATCTTTGCACGATAGCCAGCTGTTTGTGACCGTATGTTGTCTACACAAGGTGTAGGCGCCTTGACCCTGAATGTCTGCTTAGGGCATTAAGGTTTCCAGGTAAGTCCCCAATCTATCCCTCTTCTTATCCTTTATTTCATAGTTTG
Source organism: Dicrocoelium dendriticum (assembly GCA_944474145.2). NCBI lineage: Eukaryota > Metazoa > Platyhelminthes > Trematoda > Plagiorchiida > Dicrocoeliidae > Dicrocoelium > Dicrocoelium dendriticum. The sequence continues at coordinate 214,812,178 of OX104064.1, forward strand.
TCGTGGTTGTATTGCAGCGAAGCATCAGTTCAAATGGCTGATGTACTGCTGGTGATGTTGTTTTTGTTGGTTCTGAGTTATCCGCGGGATAATGGCTGATTATGACGCGTGACAGTGAAAGCCGCAAGGAAGCTGTCTTGCTGATGCCGCCTTATCTTTGCACCATAGCCAGCTGTTTGCGACGGTATGTTGTGTACACAAGGTGTAGGCGCATTGGTCCTGAATGTTTGCTTAGAGCATTAACCTTTTCAGGTAAGTCCCCCTCTCTCCTTCTTATTATTATTTCACTGGTCATCGTGGTTGTATGGCAGCGAAGCATCAGTTCAAATGGCCGATGTACTGATGTTTTTGATTGATTGCTTGATTGACTACAGAAACTGTTGTCTTACGTTGTTTCAAGGGTCTTGATGGACTGGATCCGGAACTACCTCCAATACCGTACCGTCCAAGTACGCGTCGACGGAGCGTTGTCCTGCCGCATCCTTGCCACAAGCGGAATTCCACAAGGGTCTGTTCTCGGATCGGGCCTCTTCCTAGTTTTCATTGATGACGTCACACCGTAAGTGGAGTCTTCGCCACTGCTATATGCGGATGAGGCGAAGCTGTGGCGCACGTTTAATGTTCCGGACTATACCCACGCACTTCATACGGACCTCGACCGTCTACATCAGTGGTCCATAGAAAACAACCTTCCATTTAACGCTTCGAAATGTCGCGTCCTTTCTACCCGCCGTGCGGCTTTTTCTGCTCTACATTTCCTGGGAGCGTCTATCCTTCAGATCTCTTCAGTTGAAAAGACTTGGGTACCATTACCCAGACGAGTCTTTCCGTATCCGATTCCTGCCGGAAAGCAGCAGCTGCTGCTAACCACATGGTGAGATTCCTGAAACAAGTTTTCGGTCTAATTGACCCTAGCAATTTCCACCTCCTCCTCAACGCTTTTCTTCGACCCCACTTGAAGTTTGCTATTCATGCTTGGAGCCCCGGGTTGCTGAAGGACCAACGTATACTCCAAACCCCACAACGTCGAGCAACAAAACTGGTCCGAGGTCTCAAGCACCTAGGTTATCCACAACGACTTCACTGCCTGGGCCTCTACTCACTTAAGTATCGACGTCTCCGGGGTGACCTGATCCTTGTATTTATGATCTTATCCCACCCTGGACATCCGTGTCGCTACCTACTCACACTGCACCAATCGTGCTCCTACCTACGTGGCTATCCACTGAGATTCACACATCAGCACAGTCGGCTGAAATGCAGACGATGCAGATGCAATCAATCAATTTTGATTGATTGATTGCTGTGCGAATCTGCCGATCGTGGAATCCTCTGCCTGCCGATTTAGTGTTGGCACCCACTGTGGCGGATTTTAAGACCCGCCTGAACTGTCATCTGGCCGAGCTACACCGCGATATTCCCTGAGATAATTACCTTCTACTTGATGGAGTTTCTCTTCTTTTTTTCTCTTCTACCTAATTCCTTTTCATAGCCGTTTCGGAGGGTGTAGTGGGATGTCACGCTTTGAGCCGGCGTGCATGCTGTTTAAATGTCGCATAAGCCCGATGAAGGTACGGCTAACACGCGAGTCCAACCCGCTGTAAGATTGCTTGGCCTTTCATCATACCCGAACCGAATTTTTTAAAAAACCCTATGGGTTATGTAAAGCTCGGGCTTTTATTCCTATTAAATACAATGTTCCGATGTGACATCGGTCGATCTGTGCGACTGAACCTTAACGTGGTCCGATGGTTTGCGTACCTCTGACTGATTAAGCTATACTGGCTGGTGTCTCCGGACCCCTTGAGAGCTACTCTTACCTGGTTGGTCAATTGTTAGAGGTCAGACAAACTCAGTCCCCTGGTTTTCCAGGTTGGGGGGTTTGAAATGGGATGGCGTCCATTTCTGTAACACTAAATCATTGTCACCTCCCCGCTGCCTTGCGGACAGGCTTTTGGGCCAAAGACTGGTTGAGGAACTTAATTGTCCTCCAGTCTACGTCTGGGCTCCCTTGCGTATCTCAGCCGAAGTACAGCCATGACCATTTCCCCAAACGTTAACTGTATCCAGCATCGGCCGTCGTGCTGATTATTAATGATTGCCTTATCTGATGCATACAGCAGGGCGGATAAGCGGAAACTTGCTACTGCCGGCGCTTCCTTTCTTCACCTATTTTTCTTTCCTTCCCACCCCTATTACTAACCTTGTATAACCCAGCTTAATTGACAACAGCCGTAATGCCACTGGAGTCGAACCATCTGTCGCACTCTGTTATCTGCGTATTGGCACTGCGTTGAAGGCCTGAAGCTATTTACCATAACGATGCACAAGTTCCTCACCTTATCTACGCTGTTAGGCGGAAACTAACGCGGAGCCTGCGCTCTGACAAGGAAGCCTGGTGGACCAGTCAAGCTCAAGAAATGGAGAAGGTAGGAGCAGCAGGCAATTGCCGCAAGGTCTTCCAGCTGAACCGCACCACTGGTCCCAGGAAACCAGACATCAGTGAAACTATCAGACAGCGCAGATGCATTGATTCACAATAAAGAGCGCCGTATGGTTTGTTGGACGATCGACTCTATTGGCCCCCTGCTCCCGGACCTGTTCCTGTTTAGATGATCAGGACGATCCATAGACGGTTAGTCTAGGTGATCCATCGGAGGCTGAGGTCCGAAACGCGATCACAGCCCTCAATCGCTTTCGTGCTGCTGACCCGGATTCCCTCTCACATGCATTATTTAAGGGTGGAGGTGAGGTCCTCCACAAAGCACTGACCTCTATTCGAACATGCTTGGAAGTAGGAGACCGTCCCGACTAATTGGTCTGGATCGATTATAGTGGCAGTATACAAGAAGGGCAGTCGCACAGGCTGTGCTAACCACATGGGTATTAGCCTAACACCAGTTGTTACAAAATTACTGGCCTCGATTCTCGTTCGTCGTCTCACTGCGGAACGGGGATCCTGGATTAGGGAAGAGCAGACATTTTTCTGCCCTGGACGTGGCTGTGTAGACCATCTGTTCACTCTGTTAGGTGCTAGAACAGGGCCACGCATTCCGTAGACCGACAATAGCTGTGTTCCTCGATCTCAAGAGTGCACTCTACCCAGTCGAGCAATGCATTCTGTTCGAAATACGTGTGCGGGCTAGTTGACGCAAACCACTAGCAGTTATGGGTTCGATCCTCGGAAGAAGACCGATGGATGCGCACTACTGGTGAGTCCTAATGGGGCGAAACGGCCGTCTGGCGCTTTCTTGTAATCGTGGTTTTCTCTGAGTTGTCGGCTGATTGCGAGGAACTCAAAATACTCGCTCAAATCTTTACTCATAAGTAATACATATTCGCCCTTACGGATTTCATAAAAATGCTATGTCGATTCATAGCTGTCGTTACCGGGATGTCGCCGGAAGGCCAACCGCTGTCATCTGCATGGCAGGTGCCTGCATGGGTCGGGTTATATCACATTTAGCTAACAATTCATGATGGTCGTCTGCCGACCCCATGGCTCAGTGGCCTCAACTGCGGGCTAGTTGGCGCAAGCCGTTAGCAGTCATGGGTTCGATCCTCGGAAGAAGACCGATGGATGCGCACTACTGATGAGCCCCAATAAGGCGAAGCGACCGTATAGTGCTTTCTTGGAATGGTAGTTGATTTATCTGAATTGTCGGCTGATTGCGACCATCTTACCTACTCTGCTCGAATACTACAGGCCGCGTCGGAGTCTACGGTGACTTACCTGATTACTTTCCGACAACGAGTGGCATTCGTTAGGGTTGTCCAATTCCCCATTTTTGTTCGATTTCGTACTGGACTTCAATATGGAGTGTTCTCTTACGGAATCTCACGATGTAGGCGTTAAGGTCCTGCCTAGTGAAAGGTTAGTTTATTTTGGTTATGCGGACGAAATCTTCTTGCTTTTTGACGATGTGGCGGCGCAATCAACCCTGAATAACCTCTCTAAAGTGATCCCATTATTTGATGTGCGCTTCGCACCTTCAGAGTGCAAAGTGTTGCAGGACCACTAGCCACTTGATGATCCCTTGACTTTTGATAACGAGGAACCAGAGGTAGCTGCTCAATACACTTACGTTGGCAGCTGTATCATAAACGACGAGTGCATAGCAACTGAAGTCAGTTCACGTATTGCAGAAGCCAGAACTGCCATTTTGTATCTGCGACATCATTGGCGACAGAAAGGGGTTTTCTTCCATCTGAAAAATCGTGTTTACAAGGCCGCAGTGAGGCCGGTCCTACTTTATGGTAATGAGACTTGGCCTCATCGGTTTGAAGATCTGCATTGCGTTCAAGTCTTCTATCATCGCTGTCTGCGGAGCATTGCTGGTGTCAGGTGGCACCAGCCTGTCCACAACGATGATGTGCGTAAGTGAGTACTAGGCAGTGATAACCCAGCTATTTTCTTATAACAACAAATGGCACTGAATAACTTACGTTGGCTTGGGCATGTAATAGGTATGCCTAGTCATTGTTTACCCTAGTTTAGTCTGCCAGATCTAGCGTGGCGCAAGGCTCGAAGTGGACAAAGGATGACTCGGCAACGAGAAATGAAGTCGCTGACGACCAAACCTACTACCGTCAGTCCGTCTTGCCTTGCAGGCTAGAGTCCACGTGATGGGCCTTGTGGTCGGCTCGAGACTTTACATGACATGGCTCGGAGTCGACACCAGTGAGGTGTCCTCTGCCGTCTCCTAGTCGGACTGCCTGTTTAAAGTGTGTGGTGCTGGGTTATCTGCGGGGTAATGGATGATTATGACGCGGGGCATTGAAAGCCGCAAGGAAGCTGTCTTGCCGATGCCGCCTTATCTTTGCACGATAGCCAGCTGTTTGTAATGGGATGTTATTGACAAAGTGTAAACACCTTGTCCTTGAATATTTGCATAGGGTATTAAGGTTTTCCTCTCCTTGCCTCCCTCTTAATATTCTTCATTCCACAGGTCGTTATGGTTGTGGCAGCGAAGCATCATTTCAAATGGCTGATGTACTGCTGTTGATGATGATGATCCACTGTAGAGAACCACTTCCTCAGTCTTCGTCTTTATTTGTGACTCACGTCCGGCCGCATTGGGTGTTAGGCGCGTTTCGAATGGACTACCTCTAATCAGTCCAGTCTCTCATACCTGCATTCTGTGGCGCAAAAGAAAAATGATGCTCTGCTGCTCTCCATCTTGCGTTCACCTGAATCTTGCCCATATACTCCTCCTGGAAAACACAATCTTGTTTCTTTAATTTCATTTCCATAACTGTTAAGATTGTGAGACGCCTGAGGAGATTGTCACTGGCACGATTGGAGCACGCCTACGATAACTGCTTGGAACGTTGGACAATCGAATGAGTACGCTAACCTGGTGGCGTTAGCTTAGCCCGGGGTACGCGCTGGTGAGACGGAAGGAAAGTTGAACGAGCGTGAGAACGTGCATAGCCGCACGCTGTCTTGTCCTAATGACACTGAGCTTCAGTGGAATAAGATCTCGGTCGCCACGCACAACGCAGGAGCATCTGCTTGTGGCACTATCAATCGTCATCGTACCAGTCACTGGATATCCGAGAGGTCGGTGGACCTGTTGGAATCCAGAAGAAACCTCCCGGCTGTCTCTGAGCATAATGTGACCAGATGGGCTATTAGGCGCGGGAACTAAAGCGGAGCCTACGTGCTGACAAGGAAGTGTGGTGTACCAGTAGGGCTCAAGAAATGGAGGGAACAGGAGCAGTAGGCATTTAGCACAAACTCTTCTGCTGGTCCCAGGAAACCAGGCATCAGTTAGACAATCAGAGACAGCGCGGGTGCACTGATACACAGTAAGGAAGCGCCGTGTGACTCGTTGGACGGAGCACTTTCAAGATCAGTTCAGATGGCTCCCTGCTGCCGGACCTCTTTCTACTCAGATGGTTCAGGATGACCCATGGACGGTTAATCTAGATCCTCTGTCGGAGTATGAGGTTCGAAACGCGATCACAGGCCTCAATCGTTTCCGTGCTGCTGATCCGGATTCCCTCTCACCTGCACTATTTAAGGATTAAGGTGAGGTCCTCCACAAAACACTTATTTCCCTATTCGAACATATTTGGAAGTGTCCCGACTAACTGGAGTGAATCGATTATATTGGCAATACACAAATAGGACAGTCGCACAGACTGTGCTAACCACAGCGTATTAGCCTAACGCCAGTTGTGACAAATTGCCTCGATTCTCGTTCGTCGCCTTGCTGTGGAATGGGAATGTCGGAGCAGGGAAGAGCAGGAAGGTTTTCACCCAGAGCGTGGCTGTATAGACCACCTATTCACTCTGCGGCAGGTGCTAGAGCAGCGCCACGCATACCGCAGACCGACAATAGCTGTGTTCCTCGATTTCAAGAGTGCGTTCGATTCAGTCAATCGATGCATTCTGTTCGAAATACTTGCGCGGACAGGTGTTACCAAGAAATATGTGAACAACTTGCGTGCTCTATATACTCGAACACTACAGTCTGTATCAGGGTCTACGGTGACATGTCGTGTAACTTTCCGACCACAAGTGGCGTTTATCAATGTCCAATTTTCTCACTTTCAATTTCGTCGTTAACTCTATCAATTGGTGTTCCGTTGCGGAATCTCACGATGTAGGCGCTGAAGTCCTGCCTGGTGAAAGATTAGTTGATCTTCATTATGCGGACGATATCGTCTTGCTTTTGGACGATGTTGGGGCGGCACAGTCAACCCTGAATAGCGTGTCTAGAGTGGTCCCATTATTTGGTATGCGCTTGGTACCTTCAGAGTGCAAAGTGTTGCTGCAGGACCACCACTCACTTCATTACCTTTTGACCCTTGCTGATGAGAAACTCGAAGTGGTTGATCAAATCACTTATCTTGGCAGCTGCACCAGCAACGATGGACGCCTAGAAACTGAAGTCAGTTCGCGCATTTCAAAGGCCAGAACTGCCTTCTTGAACCTGCGGCATCTTTGGCGACAGAAGGGAGTTTCCCTCCGTCTGAAAGGCCGTGTATACAAGGCCACAGTGAGGGCCGTCCTGCTCCTATGATAGTGAAACTTGACCCCTTCGCTCTGAAGATCTGACCTGCATTCCAGTCTTTGATCATCGGTGTCTGCGAAGCATTGCTGGTGTCGGACGACACCTGTGTGTCCGCAACAGTGATGTACATAGGCAAGTACTAGGTAGTTATTATCATAAAGGCCAGTTACGTTCGACCGTCGGTGCCTTCGCAGTTTGGCTCACATCTGGTGGGAACACCGCGTGAGTAACGAGCGTGTTCGACGCCTTGTTTACGGCACAGAAAAAGGAAATGAACCGCTCAGCACCGTCATTTCACGCACCAGGCTCCGATGGCTGGGCCACGTGTTGCGCATGCCAGCCCATCGACTTCCACGACGTACGTTGTTTGCTCACCGCGAATGTGGATGGAAGAAGAAGAGGGGTGGCCAAGCGATGACTTGGTCGAGAGCAATGAAGGCCCTCACTTCGGAGCTGGCCTCGGTTGGAGCTTCACGACTTCCTGGTTGGGGTCCAAAAGACGATGAACACGTTTGGCTAGATACACTCGCTGACATGGCTAGGAGTCGACCTCAGTGGCGTTCGTGCTGTGAGTTTCTTTGTCCCTCCCCATCTTTTTTAGCCTCCCCTCCATCTACGATTTCATTTCGTGACTTAAAACAAAATAATTTTTCTTTTTGCCTAGTTGCGGGCTGGTACCTTACCGGAACGATGCCTATCCGTTGCTGGTAGCTCAGTTGGCATGCAACTGTTGTATTTATTTTCCTTTTCCTTCATGTATTGCGGCACAGTAGCTGAGGTGTTTCCCACCTCTAGCTGACGTGTACAATGATGATGCTAGCTCCCTAGAACAACAGATAGCACTGAATAAGTTGCATTGGCTTGGGCACGTGCTGCCTGGTCACCATTTACGTAGGAGGACCCTGTTTAGTGTGCCTGGTGTATGGTGGCGCAAAGCTCAAGGTGGACATAAGTTGGATTGGTGGCGGGAAATGAAGTCACGGACGACCAAACTGGGTGCCGTTGGTCCGTCTCGCCTTCCGGGCTGGAGTCCACGTGACTCGCCTTGTGCTTGGCTCGAGACTTTACAGGACATGGCTCGTAGTAGACACCAGTGGCGCGTCTGCTGCCGTCTCCTAATCGGATTACCTGTTTATAGTGTGTTTGGTGCTGAGTTATCTGCGGGGTAATGGCTGATTATGACGCGTGGCAGTGAAAGCCGCAAGGAAGCTGTCTCGCTGATGCCGCCTTATCTTTGCACGATTGCGAGCTGTTTACGACCATGTATTGTTAACACAAGGTGTTGACGCCTTGACCTTGAGTGTTTGCTTAGGACATTAAGGTTTTCAGGTAAGTACCACTTCTCTCCCTCTTATTCTTTATTCCATAGGTCATCATGGTTGTATGGCAGCAAAGCATCATTTCATATGTCTGATGTACTGCTGTTGTTGATGATATTGAAATTATACTCGAATTACTCCAGTTAGCCGGGACACTTCCTTCCAAATATGTTGGAATAGGGAGATCAGTGTTCTGCGGAGGACCTCACCTCAATCCTTAAATATTATATGTGGGGGGGAATCCGGACCAGCAGCAAGCAAACGATTGAGGCCTGTGATCGCGTTTCGGACCTCATACTCCGATGGAGGCTCTAGACTAACCGTCCATGGGTCGTCCTGTATCTCCTGAGTAGGAACGAGACTGGACCTTAACGTGGTGCGACGGTTTGCGTACCTCATTGACCCATTGAGCTATACTGGGTGATGCCTCCGAGCATCTTGAGAGCTACTCCTACCAGGTTGGTCAATGGTGAGAGGTCAGACAAACTCAGTCTCCTGGTCCTCCAGGTTGGGGGTTTGAAATGGGATGGCGTCCATTTCTGTAAAATTAAATCACTGCCACCCCGCTGCCTTGCGGACAGGCTTTTGAGCCAAAGGCTTTGGATGAGGACCCTAATCGTTCTCCTGTCTAGGTCTGGGCGCCCTGGCAGTATCCCAGCCCACATACAACCATGACATTTTCTTCAAACATAAACTTCATCCTGCATCGGCCGTCGCGCAGATTATCAAGGGTCGCCTTATCTGCTGCATACAGCAGGGCGGATAAGCGAAAGCATGCTACTGCTGGCGCCTCCCTTCTTTCTTTTCCACCTTTTTCTCTTACTCCCATCCCGGCCCCCATTACTAACCTTCCTTCTATAATTCCCAGCTTAATTGACAGCAACCGAAGTGCTACTGGAGTAGAACCATCTGCAGCCACCATCCCACAGCACCTATCGGACGCCTATCGGCAAAAGTCCCTTATAAGACCACGCTGTCCCGTTTCCATGGCGACCTTCAACGTCCGCACTCTATGACAAACAGGTCAGCAGGCTGCACTCGCACGCACCTTGGACACACTGGGTGTTGATGTGTGTTGTGTGTCCGAAACTAGGATTAATGACCCTAACGGGGTTATTGAACTGACTGCACCCGGCTTATCCTCTCGTTATTGGTTGCACGCATCCGGAGACACCGATGCGGCACTCACCGGTCAAGCTGGTGTAGGTATCATTCTCAGCTCCAAGGCTGAGTTATCGTTGGTTGATTGGATTCCGGTGAACAGTCGTTTATGTGCAGCCCGTTTGACGACATCAGCTAAGGTGAATTCGCGAAGTAAAACAAAACGCTGTTTGTTTGTGATTTCTGCTTATGCTCCCACGGACTGCAGTTCTAATGCAGTCAAGGACACTTTCTATCACGAACTGAACACGCTGCTACGCAGTGCTACTAGTTCAGATATTATAGTACTTGCAGGGGATATGAACGCACAAGTAGGGCGTCTGAGCTCTTCAGAAGCTCAGCTGGGTGGTAAGTATGGACTTAACTCCGAACGGACTGACAACGGCGAGCGTCTGCTGCAACTGTGTGCGGAGCACCAGTTGTTTCTTACTAGCACTGCTTTTAGACACAGTGGGCGCCGAAGTGCCACTTGGCGTCCTTCTCTAGCTGGTCAGCGATGGACCCAAATTGACCACATAGCCATAAGTTACAGGTGGCGCGGTTCCATCCTGGATTGCCGCTTGTACTGGAGTACCTGTGTGGACTCTGACCATGCCTTGGTGTGCTGTCGTTTCTCCATGAACTTTACCGGAAGGCGCACAAAGCGTCTCCCCCGATTGGCAACTGAGAAATTGTCCCAGCCCTCTGTCAGGCAAGCCTATCAAGAAGCACTGCATAGCGAACTCTCGCTGTCTTGTCCTAATGATACTGAACTTCAGTTGAATAAGATCTCGGCCACTATGCGCGACGCAGGAGCATCTGCTTGTGGCACTATCAGTCGTCATCGCACCAGTCACTGGATATCCGAAAGGTCCGTGAACCTTTTGGAAGCTAGAAGGCACCTCCCGGCTGGTTCTGTACACAATGTGACCAGACGGGCTATTAGGCGTGAACTAAAGCGGAGCCTACGTGCTGACAAGGAAGCCTGGTGGACCAGTCGGGCTCAAGAATTGGAGGAGGCAAGAGCAGTAGGCAATTACCGGAAGCTCTTCCAGCTAATACGCACCACTGGTCCGAGAAAACCAGGCGTCAGTGAGACAATCGGAGACAGCGCGGGTGCACTGATACACAATAAGCAGCGCCGTATGGCTCGTTGGGCTGAGCACTTTGAACATCATTTCAGCTGGCCCCCTGCTCCCGGACCTCTTCCTACTGAGGTGCTGCAGGACGAGCCATGGACGGTTAGTTTAGAGCCTCCGTCGGAGGCCGAAGTCCGAAACGCGATCACAGCCCTTAATCGTTTTCGTGCCGCTGGCCCGGATTCCCTACCACCTGCACTATTTAAGGATGGTGGTGAGGTCCTCTGCAAAGCACTGACCTCCCTATTCGAACGTATCTGGAACGAAGAGAGTGTGCCGGCTAATTGGAGCGAATCGATTATAGCGGCAATATACAAGAAGGGCAGTCGCACAGACTGTGCGAACCACAGGGGTATTAGCCTAACGCCAGTTGTGACAAAATTTCTGGACTCGATTATCGTTCGTCGCCTCACTACAGAACGGGAATCTCGGATTAGAGAAAAGCAGGCCGGTTTTCGCCCAGGACGTGGCTGTATAGACCATATATTTACTTTGCGGCCGGTGCTAGAGCAGCGCCACGCATACCGCAGACCGACAATAGCCGTGTTCCTCGATTTCAAGAGTGCGTTCGATTTAGTCGATCGATCGATTCCGTTCGAATTACTTGCGCGGAAAGGTGTTCCCGCGAAATATGTGAACATCCTTCGTGCTCTATACCCGAACACTAGAGGCCGCGTCAGGGTCTATGGTGCCCTGTCGGATAGCTTTTCGACTACAGGTGGCGTTCGACAGGGTTGCCCGATTTCCCCATTTTTGTTCAATTTCGTCGTGGAATCTATCATGGAGTGTTCCCTTGCGGAATCTCACGATGTGGGTGTTGAAGTGCTGCCTGGTGAACGGTTAGTTGATCTAGATTATGCGGACGATATCGTCTTGCTTTTCGACAATGTTGAGGCGGCACAATCAACCCTGAATAGCCTATCCAGAGTGGTCCCATTATTTGGTATGCACTTCGCACCTTCAAAGTGTAAAGTGTTGCTGCAGGAACACCAGCCACTCGATGACCCCTTGACGCTTGCTAACGAGGAACTCGAGGAGGTTGATCATTTCACTTATCTTGGCAGCTGCATCAGCAATGATGGGCGCATAGAAACTGACGTTAGCTCACGCATTGCAAAGGCCAGAGCTGCCTTCTTGAACCTGCGGCATCTTTGGCGACAGAAGGGAGTTTCCCTCCGTCTAAAAGGCCGTGTACACAATGCCACAGTGAGGACCGTTCTGCTCTATGGTAGTGAAACTTGGCCCCTTCGGTCTGAAGATCTGAGGCGCCTTCAAGTCTTTGATCGTCGTTGTTTGCGAAGCATTGCTGGTGTCGGATGGCACCAGCGTATCCGCAACGATGATGTGCGTAGGCGAGTACTAGGTGTTGATAATCATGCTAGCTCCCTAGAACAACAGATCGCACTGAATAAGTTACGTTGGCTCGGGCACGTGCTACGCATGCATGGTCACCGCTTACCTAGGAGGGCCTTGTTCAGTCTACCAGGTGTCGGATGGCGCAAGGCTCGAGGTGGACAGAAGTTGACTTGGCAGCGGGAAATGAAGTCACTGACGACCAAACTGGGTGCCGTTGGTCCGTCTCGCCTTCCGGGTTGGAGTCCACGTGACTCACCTTGTGCTTGGCTCGAGACTTTACAGGACATGGCTCGTAGTAGACACCAGTGACGCGTCTGCTGCCGTCTCCTAATCGGATTGTCTGTTTAAAGTGTGTTTGGTGCTGAGTTATCTGCGGGGTAATGGCTGATTATGACGCGTGGCAGTGAAAGCCGCAAGGAAGCTGTCTCGCTGATACCGCCTTATCTTTGCACGATAGCCAGCTGTTTGTGACGGAATGTTGTCTACACAAGGTGTAGGCGCCTTGATCCTGAATGTTTGCTTCGGGCATTAAGGTTTTCAGGTAAGTCCCCCTTCTCTCCCTCTTATTCTTTATTTCATAGGTCTTCATTGTTGTATGGCAGCGAAGCATCAGTTCAAATGGCTGATGTACTGCTGTTGATGATGATGATGGTGATCCTGAGTAGGAAAATGTGCAGAAGCGGGGTGCGGGGGTGTTTCGCTAAACCAGCCATACGATGCTCCTTATTGTGAATCACTGCATCTGCGCTATCTGTGATTGCTTCACTGACGCCAGGTTTCCTGGGACTATTGGTGCGGATCAGCTGGAAGAGCTTGTGGTAATTGCCTACTTCTCCTGTTTCTTCAATTTCTTGAGCCCTACTGGTACACCACACTTCTTTCTCAGCACGTAGGCTCCGCTTTAGTTTCCGCGCCTAATAGCCCGTCTGGTCACGTTGTACTCAGAGACAGCCGGGAGGTTTCTTCTGGATTCCAACAGGTCCACCGACCTCTCGGATATCCAGTGACTGGTACGATGACGATTGATAGTGCCACAAGCAGATGCTCCTGCGTTGTGCGTGGCGGCTCAGTGTCATTAGGACAAGGCAGCGAAAGTTCTATACGGAGTGCGTCTTGATAAGCTTGCCTGGCTGAGGGCTGAGACAATTTGTCAGTTGCCAATCGGAGGGAACGCTTGTTGCGCTTCCCGTTGAAGTTCATGGAGAAACGACAGCGTACTAAGGTGTGATCAGAGTCGACGCAAGTATTATACAACGAACGGCATTCCAGGATGGAACCAATCCACGTGTAACCTATGACGATATGGTCAATTGTGGTCCATCGCTAGCCAGCTAGAGAAGGACGTCTAGTGGCACTTCGGCGCCCATTGTGTTTAAAATCAGTGCTGCTAAGAAACAACAGGTGGTCTGCACACAATTGCAACGGGCGCTCGCCGTTGTCAGTCCGTTCGGATTTAAGCCCATACTAGCTGAGCTACAATCGTGTGGAGAGTTGTGTTGCGCGGACAGGATACTGTCAGGATGCCCAGGCCTAGACAGGAGAACGATTAGGTTTTTCAACCAAAAACCTGACCGCAAGGCAACGGGTTTGGTAGCGAGCTACAAGGAGTCCGTTATAATGAATAAGGAACATCTATCCCGCGAATGTGTGGACTGCCAAAAGTTCACAAAGAAGGTGTACCTCTACGCCCAATATTGTCCATGACAAACTCCGCATGTCATCCAACAGCCGTGGTTGGCAGAATTGCTGGAGCGAATAAGAAAACGAATTGCCCAACGTAGTGTTCGAGATAGTTTTACATTCGTAGAGCACATTAGAGATGGGAACCTGAAGGAGAAGAAGATGTTCTCACTTGATGTAGCTTTTTTATTCATGAAAGTCCCGCTACTAGAGACAGTAGAACAACTATGCAACTATGTGCACGATAACAATATTCATTTAGCTATACCCTTACCAAACCTGAAAGAATTACTTCTGAGATGCACCTACAACATTCAGTTTCTTTTCGACGGCATATATTATCGGCAGAATGATGGGGTCGCAATGGGGTCCCCACTCGGACCAGTGCTGACAGATATTTTTCTTACCAAACTAAAAACTGAATCATTGGGGCCACTTATAGATCGTTTCGACCATTACTATCGTTATATGGATGACATCTTTTGTATGACCTCTAAAGATATCTCTCTGGAGGATATATTGGCAGAGTTTAATGGTGCGCATCCGGCGATTAAGTTCACCTACGAACTTGAACAAGATGGTCAACTCTCATTTCTTGATGTACACCTTAGTAGACGAACTGACGGTTCCATATTAAGGAAGACCAACAGGAAGAAGACCTGGACCAGTCAGTATACAAATTTCAGTAGTTTTGTGCCGCTTAAATACAAGCGTAACTTAGTACATTGTCTCACTTCAAGGGCGAGAAAGATATGCTCAGAGGACGCTCAGGAGGATAAGATGAAATCCATCCAGAACACTTTGCGTGAAAATAGGTATCCAGAAAGATTCATTCAGTGCACATGCAGCCCAAAATAACACCGGTCGTTAAGGGCGTAGTGGAGCAAAAGGCCCTCTTCATCCGCCTTGGTTTTAAAGGTGATACAGCTAGTGAACTTGTAACAAGAAAACTGACGCAAGTGATAAGGAACACCTTTCCGGCTGCAGAGTTACGATGCATCTTCGCCACGAATCAGCTAATTCCTGTGTGCAACAAGGACAGACTGCCGAAGCTGACCTCTTCTTACGTTACCTACCGATTTGAGTGTACTTGTGGGGCAACTTACATTGGTCGGACGGCTCGTCAACTATCACGTCGTATTGAGGAACATAGCCCTGAATGGTTGTTGAGCGGGGGCGCCGGATTGCTTACAAGCGGTATTTTGTCTCATCTGTTCGAATCAGGTCAACAGATTAACCTCCCGAATGCCTTTACTGTGATTTATCAGGTTCCAATGAGCAAATCAAAAGGTACGCGGTTAAGGATGCTCGCCACTGCAGAGGCCATTGCGATTCGCATATTCCAACCCCCGCTGTGCTCGCAGAAAAAGTTTGTTAAATCTATATACCTGTATACGGTACTGTGATACTCTCCAGTTTTTGTATCATAGCTTCTGCAATAAATCCGGAGATGGGCGATCCCATGGGTGTCCCTTTCAGTTGCTGCTATACCTGATAGACAAGTATCACAATACCGTTAATCAAACCGAAATTATGAATCCGATACATGGACGACACGTTCATCATCAAACGACAACGACAACCGAAGAGGCACGCGCGCGTACGCTGTGAGGAATCGATTTCGATGGTCATGTGCCCGTCGAACGATCCAAACTCAGGCTGAAGGCTATAAGATCGATCACTCACACTCATTGACGCTTCGTACCGCGCCGCTCCGCTACATAAACGCGCACTGACAATGTGGTGATGAAATGTTTGTAGCCAAACCTGCCGAGCTCAGCGAACATTCGGACACAAGCGTATTGGTCGATCTGAGGTAGTTGATTTTGTTGGTTTGGTATAGTGTTCGCTGGCTTATCTCACTCTTGACCTCGATAGAGTATTCCGCGATTTCATCCACAGTGCAAAGCAACAATAACAGTGTGCGTCGATCATATTCCTACGCTCGCCCAAGCACTTGAGTATCACACTGCTTACAAAAGCTATCTGATTTATGATCACATTACTTATCTTACTGCACTTGCTTTAGGCAGAACTTGTATTTGAAAAAGCTATTATTACAAAACACCTGCTACTGGACTCACATAGCTGTATAAGAACCAGCGCAAGCTCTTCTGTGCTCACAAGTACAGTGCTGCTTGGTCGTTCGGGAAGACTATGGACGGCTATGCATTTATCCTTCCTAGTGGTATGTTATAATCTCACTAGACGCGATTCCAAAATTGACACTAGGAGTAGCTCTCAAGGGTCCCGAAGCACCACCCAGCTCAATGGGTCAAGGAGGTACGCAAACCGTCGCACCACGTTATGGTCCAGTCTCGTTCGCCGTCTACGTAAATGACTTGCTTGGATTGCTTGAGGTGCCATCACTCTTATTTGGTGATGACGTGAAGCTCTTCTCGATTAATCCTGGTAATGGTCTGTGTTATAATCTTCTCACTAGACGCGATTCCGAGATTGGCAATTTACTGCTCCATGAAATGTTTAGCCTAACCGAAGTAAAAAGCAGAATATCAATTACCTTGACAAAATAACATATTATCCGCCGCCAACATACACTGTGGAACTACCGCGGACCTTGGCTGTATTTATAGGTCCCTTACTGACCGATTTCTGGAATTGAAAGGCCAACTACCAAGGTTGGTGGTTCCCCATAGCTTTGGTCGAGATGTGAGGTGGTTGGTAGTCACGTGCAGAACTTAGAACATTCCAGAAATCGATGCGACAATGCAAACTAGTAATCGATTAATCACTAAAATAGTGGATTTTCCAGGCAATTCCTACTTTCTCCCCTTCTGAGATACCGTCCGAGGTATACTATGAAGGCCTACGATTAATTTGCAGTCTTCGGGAGGGTTTTGTCTGTCTGTCGGTCCATCACCTTGGTAGAAGTGCCCGAGAACTGGGTTCCGATGTCTGTAGTCTGGATTCCTTGCTCGACTGTGAGCAGTCGTCCATGGCTTCCTATGGCAAGTTGAAGCTTTCCACAAATAAG
>OX104064.1:214828927-214865688 GCA_944474145.2 Dicrocoelium dendriticum
CCCTAGCATCCCTGCTAGGCCGGTTACGTGAAGTGAGAGAGAAGAAAGTAAATTTAAAAGGCAAAAGCGAAACTGGAAGAGATAATCAAGTGGAATACCAAACTATTTGATACATTAAATGAAAGAACTGAGAAGTAAAGTTGAGGCAGCTGGGAAAACGGAAAAGTGTGCTGTCGAATGCCAAGTGCATCGCGTTGACCCCGCAATACCCTTAAGCGCAGGTTTTCTAACCACGTGATCTGGAAGCAAATTCTAGCGATCTATAACTCTGCGCGACAGAGAAGTTTCCGTTCTAATATTAGCAGACCGTGCTTTATTTATTTTCAGTGCGTGACCACGGAGATTAGGTAACTTAGTGGGACTAAATAGTCCTGACAAATCCGCTACAACCTTACCTGTCAGAATACGATAAGTGATCATCAAGTCCGTTCTTATCCTTCGCTGGTGCATTGGGTGCATCCCCGCACTGAGCAAGCGTTCAGGATACGTCTGTCCCCGTAGACCCTGCATTTACCGATTGCCCCCTCATAACAACCACTCTAAGCTCATTTGTCTCGGTTAAGACATGGTGGACAAGCCTGAATACAATATTCCCGGTGGGGTCGGACGAATGCCGAGGATAACTTCACAAACAAATTGGCCGTTCAGCTTCCGAAAGCTCGGCGGATAAACCACATCATACAAAACCCTCGACCAGCTGCCTTCTGCCAGTTGTCACTAGAATAAAGTGTTGATGCGTGTACGAATCCCAAATAAACCTCCTGATTGACAACAAGGAGTGCACCCCCGCAGACAACATATCGAGAGCGAGGATTAACAACTCCGGTTGGGAGAACAAAGCAAATGGCTCTATTTGTGGGTATCAACCATAAGGTAGATCATTTCCAGAGCCTATCCATTGCATGCTGAATTGGCCCAGGCCCCCCAAGAGATCCACAATATTTCAGAGCACAGAGTCATCAGCAAACTTTAGGGATGACACCCCATGTCTCCCGGCAAGTCATTTACATAGATCGCGAACAACAGTGGCCCCAAAAACAACCCTTGCGGAACGCCAATAATGACCGCTTGCATGAGTGGAAGCCTACGCCCTACCCGTACGCACCGTTCCCTCCTTGGAAGGAAGGTAGACACCCGTTGAAGGGCATGACCAGATATCCCATAAGATCTCAACTTCAGTAAGCCAAGGATGTGATAAAATCCTACGAAAAGTCCACAAATAGCACGACTACAGCGTAGCCAATGTCGACCGCTTCTGCGCAGCCTTCACGAGCTCTAGGTAAATCTGGCTGACATACAAGTCCCTTGCGGAATCCATGTTGAGCAACACTGAGAAGGTTGAATCTATTCAGGTGCTTCTCAACTGAATCCCTTATCAGCTGTTCAAGCAACTTGACTACTACGCTTGGCACACTGACAGGCCGGTAGTTCGCCGGTAGAGCGCTGTCACCGCCTTTAAAAATCGGACAGCTGGTTGCTTCCTTCCAGTACGAAGTTAGGATGCAGCTATCTAGCGATACTGAGAACGCGCATGTGAGAGGACCACTCAGCTCATTGGCCAATTCATGCAATTGATTCGGATGAATGGTATAAAAACCGGAAGCTTTAGAGGGCTTAATGCCTTGCATTAGGCTGAAGCCAAGAGTCTCCGTTATGCTAAACTCGGCTAAGCAAGAATCCTCTGGCATTCTTGAAACCAAATTCAACCTGTGGTGAAGTGGTCTCCCAAGCAAAGACCCCAGTATACTTATCACTAAGTAACCAAGCATTTTCATAGTCAGTTTGCGCAAGGGTCCCGTCTGTTCGCAATAACCCTGGTATAGACAGTTTTGCACCGCTGCGTCTTTTAACGTAAGCAAAGGGCTTTTTTTGATTAGCTGCGGCCGAGTCCGCTAAACCCTGCTCGTACTAGAGACGAACAGTTCTGCGAGGTAGCTTAGAGTTATGTCCAACCTCTCGATAACCGTCGTAGGTACCGGCGCATGGTGCCGCTTAATAAGTTTGCCAGAAGCAAGGATGTTTCTTGAGTAGGAACTTGCCTGCGGTATCTGTCCGTTGAAGCTGGGCCCTTAACGTCTTTCGCGCATGAGTGGAATATAGGGTATGAACACCTCCGTATGCTATGCCTTACATTGCTTCCAGGCAAAATGGACAAATGTCAGCCAGCGAGATCTAACAGTTCAGAACTGCAGCCTTAGCTTGCATTTCGCTACAGTCCGCACGCCAAATATTCTGAATACAAGAGCGGTCTCTTGGTGCCTCGAAAGAGCACCTCGAAATGATTTGCGTGCGTGATCCCTGGACCCTAGTGGAGCACCGTATGAAAAAGCAGTCACGAACTCGAAGGACTTAGCGGAAACCAAATCTAAAGTAGCTGGTCTTTGGCTGTTCATATACCTAGTGGAAAGGCCAGGAGCCGATGCAACGGCACCTGGTGAGTCAGTTCAAGCAAGTCTGCCTTAAAAGTTGCTGATGCCGAATTGCAAGGAAGATCGACCCAATGGACTTCCGGGTGGAAATTTCCTAGAAGTAAGGACTTATTCGCAGACTGAGTGCGATTAAAGACAAGTATCTCCTGGAAGAACTTCCAGGAATTCTGTATATCACTATAACTGTAAACTGAGTAGAAGAAGTGCAAAAACCAGCCGATATGGCTTTAATAGTCTTATCCGACGAATGGAATGTGCAGGTCCTCAACACATCTGCGTTACGGCTCACATATAGTAAAACGCCTCCGCCTTGGCGACCAGCGGAGCGTTCAGTTCTAATCAGCGCGTAACCAGGTAAATATAGCTCACCGTCCGTGGTATCCGGAGACAACCACGTTTCAGTAAAAGCATGTAGGTCGGGACGAGATTTGTCTGCATACAGACGCAACTCGTGCACCTTGTTCCTTAGGCTACGCATGTTGCTAAGTACTACCTCAATTAAGTCTACACGAACATCCCTGGGTGCTGTGCCGTCCGCATAAGTTTTGACAGGGCGGAAGATAGCTACCGTCAGAGCACCAGACGGAAGCCTTGCTCACCAGACGCCCGACAAGGTTTGAGGGATCGTTGGACTCATTTAACTTCCAAATACCTGGCAGTGATAGGTCCGGAGGGACGCTCAAAACAATACACTTATATTTAAATGAAAAACGCAACAATGGTCTGCGTTCCTCCGGAGTAGAAAGGACCACGACAAGTAGTCGTGGTCGCGGATTTGGCAGAGCAGTAGTGACCTTACCCAATCTGGTCAGCATCTTGCCAGTGACACCAGGGATGCAAAGTGGGAGCAGCTTTCTGCCACACAATTTCAGTCACTTGATATTATCCAAGATGCGTTCCCTTGGGAGAGCGGCTGCAGATTCTGTAACGATACGGAATACAACGCCACTATCCGTAAAGGAGACGGCAAAATTAGGTGGGTGTATCCCACGTGCCTTTGATTCGACATCAATACAAGAGGTTTCCGCCAAGGCAATAGGACTGATCCTGTCTCCACAAAAGATGTCGAAGCAACGGTGGCGTAGGTTTCCCGCTGTATGGCCTGCGTCTTCCTAGTTCCTGGGTCTTCAAGTGTTTTCTAAGTTTTACGAGTAAATCTAATCCGCTTCTTCTTTGTGTTCACTGGAGCCAGACCGTTGAGCCTATATCGCATTGAGTAGTTGCCAGCACTTCGTCAGAACGGGTTGGTGCAGCGGCGGCCGAGACCGCCAGCATCTTCGGAAGGTTCTTTGTGCACCTGCGTCAGACTACTTTACGACTGTCAAAGGCGGCATGCTTTTCGATGTGTAGGCAACTAATTCTTTGGGTTTTGCAGTG
The DNA here is from genome assembly GCA_944474145.2 of Dicrocoelium dendriticum. NCBI lineage: Eukaryota > Metazoa > Platyhelminthes > Trematoda > Plagiorchiida > Dicrocoeliidae > Dicrocoelium > Dicrocoelium dendriticum. The sequence goes on from OX104064.1 coordinate 214,832,734, forward strand.
GGCTTTTGGTATTTCCGCACCAAAATTTGCTTCACTTTGATCGGCTCATGAGGATAGCCAGCAATGTTACCTGGATTGGCCGGTAGGATGTGCGACTTTATGACCGAGTGACAGACCCCCGTGGATGGATCGTCAGCAATGTTGCCGCCAACAGCAGCGTCTGCATTCAAAATATTCAGCGACTTCATAATTAACGCCACTTCGGTATCGAGCAACGCAATAGAGACGAGTTTGGTTATCCCTTTCTCCACCTCTACCAACCTTGAAGCAAGCGCGGAAAGTTTAGCACCGGTAGTAGTCGGGCGCGTCGATCTTTGAGTGCAACACGCAGCGCAGCTGAAAAGAAAAAGCACGATGGCTGATAGCATTTTGTACTTGGCAGCTTGTAGGCCGGTACAGCTTTTGTGATACCAGCAGAAGCACACGTCACAAAACATACCGCCAGATAAAGCTGTTAATGGTACTGAACAGTTAACCTGTCCGTAAGCTGCAGCAGACTCATCAAACGTGGCTTCCATAGGTCCAACTGCCTCGGTGTTTAGCGAGTCAGCCATGTCATTGTGGAACACGAAATAGAAGTAAGGCACGTATGCAGTGGTAAAATGACCGCAATACAGGCAAAAACAGGGTGCAGAACGGGATTACACCTTGGACAACCGGAAAAGTTGCAAGTAAGCGCCAAAGACGGTTTGGCCAATACCACTTTAATCAATCCAAGATACCGTGGGTCATGGAACATTTGACGATAGTCAAATTTTGTTTCGTGTTTAACCAAAATCTGTTTTCCACCTTATTTCCACTAAAAAGCTTGATCATTATGGCATGCCAATTCTTCGAAATACCTTGTAATGCTCTCGGCTCTTTCCGAGTCTTTACATGATTCTGCATGTTGTTAACACATTATATGATGAAATATATTTATTCCTTGTCCACCAAGCGGTCACATTCCTTCCTTTAATACGGGACTGGACCCAGGATCACACTATGCACTCGCCTAGCTCAACAGCCAAGCATGAATTTTTACGCAAGCTGACTGCGAATAGCCGAGCAAGCAAACGCTTAACAAGATACATGGCCACTCAAAGCTTTCCGTTTAATGGATCGGTGGCCGTGTTTCCAGACGTGGTGTGTTTACTGATGGCAAGCCATCTTTATAAACAGTTCCGCAAATGACGTTTTAACAACACTGCAACTTGGCAAATTTGACTCACCAACGAATAAAGTCACTGCTCATGACTTCACACTGGCTGGTCGTCTAGCGTCACCATTCTTGATTGGTTTGTTACACCGGAATTTCTACATCTGCATAGGGAGTTTTTGCTTTTTATTACCATTTGCTGCATAAGCTGTCGTCTATTTACTTTCCACAGTATCATCGTTGAAATTTGCTTTACTTTCGCACGGACTAACAATATTGTCCTACGCTTATAAGCGTGCTCTGCAATCAACTTCTAATGGATCTTTCAGGATTCTCAGACAAGTATTAGCTGAGGTACGGCTGCAATAGGTGGCGGACCTATTATGTCATAATAATGGGGCCTCAATCTCCCTACATTCAAACTACTGTAAAAATAACAAATTTCCCCTACTACTTACAAATGGCCAAATTATTGGTTTGGATTTCAACCATTGTAGGGTCCGAATTATGAAGATGTGAACACTTTTCTGCTGTCACGTTTTCGGTTGCCATAAAATGTCTGTACAGTTCCGCATACGTTATCATGCCTCTATGAGCGTGCATCGCATAGTCGTGCATAGGATATTTATGTATTTCTCCTAAAATTAAGAATTCTTGATTTGTAGGTTGTATGGCAAGCGTAAAGGAGTATACGACGGCTACGGATGAAATATCATTACTCTACATCTCACCTGTGAAATGTGGGCGAATGGTTTTGCCTTAAATCTAACAAGCCAAATTTGGCTACCTCGGATCAGTCAGAAACACAGTGCATTAGTATACAGGAGCAAATAACTTGCGCTCAGTGGGCTGTTACGCTGCAGAATTTAGATGACGCTACCAAGTTATCTTATATAAGTGGCAGTAACACTAGTGACTCGGGAATAATGTACACAATTTTTAACTACTTTTCCAAGGAACGCTGTGTATAGAGAGAATCTGCAACCGAAGAGCCGTTACGGAAGACTAAGTAACACTATATATTTCTCAGTTCAGCTTAAATGTTTACAGTCAATAAGAACAGCACTCAGGCAGTCCTTATACCCTAGTCTATTTGGAATACCTTCCATTTAGTTTAAATGCGCTGGTAAAGATATTTCCGCCCTTCTCCAAAAATGTATTACTTTATCCTTGTTGCATGGTAAGCATACTCTTCTAGCACGTCACAAAGGTGGATCCTTGAAAGTATTTGCATTATCTTCCCCATATAGCACACTACTATTATATCTCGTTAAACATCCTTAAGTGGTTTTCAAGGGCTTCCCACTTCAGCTTTTCTAGCAGGCTAGACTGACAGGCCGATAGTTTACCGGAAGAGCCTTTATCACGTTTTTAAATATAAGGCAAAACACAGCTTCCTTTTAGTCAAAGTGTAGGGTGCAAGTAGGCATCGGCTTCAAAAATAGGATAGCTATGGGTCTACCAAGTTAATTTGTCAGTGCGTATAACAACCTATGCTGGATGGCATTAACCTCAGCGGCTTTAGTATTGTTTAGTACTTGCAACATTAAACGCATTTACGCCTTTCAAACTTTGATGACGGTCAATTAAGGGCCTGTCGGAACTTTCCATTCTGAAGCGCTAGTTGGTAAAGGAGATAAGAGAGTAAAAGTTTTCGCGGCTGCTCGCCGCGAAGATTGGCATTATCGTAGTCGGTATTCGCAGTAACCCCATCAGGTCTGTACATCACCAAGTTTAAGGTATCTGCACTGCAACGACTTGTGACGTAAGTGGTAAATTGCTTCAGGAGGCTTAAGTCTCTGTCGGCGAACTATAGTTAAAAGCAAAGCCGGGCATTCCTTAGGTACTGCTTACACTGTTCCGTGCCGCCCGATAACGCCGTAAGTCAACAACTGACAGAGTCAAATGGTAAATCCGCTAACACATTACCTATCCTTTTAGCAGTCAACGTGCGGATAGATGGAATCCCTGTGGCTCAGCGTTCGCTTTTCTACCAACAGTAAGCGAACTGTAAGGAAGGCGCACAGCAGAGGAATACTATTAACTGCTCCTATGTTGTCTTTCTATCATCTGCAATCAATATGGTGCAGGATGACAGAGCATCTCTGGGACGCACTGCCTGAAACTTAGGTGGCTAGGAATTTAGGCGTCCTGTCTCGTATTTCTCTTGGTCTCTATTGAAAGCGCCCCCATAGAACTTGCAAGCGGGAACCCGCACACCAAACGGCTAATGGAAAACTCTGTTAGTTACGAGGATAACGGATATTTCGGAACAGAATCCAGCATGGACGGAGACTGCACCCCCATAAACTGTTAGGCAGACCTAAAATTAAACGTAAGGGTTATGAAGCAATAGCTCTACGAGCTCTGCAGGTAAGCCTGTAGTCGCCATCTTTCTAGTGTGTCTACGATAATCGCTCTTGAAAATTAAATTCCCCTATCACTAAGTTTTGGTTCGTAGAGTGAATAGAGTAGGTAGAAGGATAGTGAGATATAAAGCTAAGTACCTAGTAAAAGCACCATCAGGACTACTATACATATACACAAATTTAAGTTAGGAATAGAGGGTACACACTTCAACCAACAGATCTCCAACGGTTTTATCCGTTGAGCGAAAAGTAGCTGCCTTGAAGACACTTAAACTGGGATTTAGGTAGAATGCAACTCCACCACCAGGGAGGTTGCAGGGGCTTTCAGGCGTCCGTAGAGTCTAACCAGGTAGGAATATTTTACTGTCTAAGAATTCCGCATAAGCCCCCTTTCACTGAAAGCGAGAACATTTGATTGACCTTGGTCCACCCGAGCGCCAATTTGCACGAAATCTTACGCATGCTACGCACGTCAATGTGTACCACATCAGAAGTATTGGGATTGTAAATCGGGGATCGTGCTCTATCATAATAGGCTCTGGCATGACGGAATTGTACGGCTGGCGCAACACTCAAAAGTTCGGCCAACAGCGGACCGCTTTCTCCCTCCTCGTGACGTGCCTTAAGGGCTTAGATGGTTGTTTTAAGTTCTTCTCTCTCCGAGAAAATTAGGTACGGCTGTGGGTTTATTTCAGAAGCTTTTAGTTTAAATGAAAACAGCGGTAATGCCTGTTCCTTATCTAGTATATAAAGGGTGGCTTGCAGTAATTGAGGTTTTGTGTAAGACTACAGCTCCCCATGTCTTGGAGCTTAGTTAGCTTAATCAAATTCCCTTAGGGGAATGCAGGCGGTAAAATTATCCATAACGAGAATTCCAAACCACATGTCATTTTGATGTCTTTTCTTTTGCAAGTGCGGCAACGGACTGAATGGCCTTGCTAAAGGTAACGCTACTAGCTTTTTACTTGTCTACACGACGTAGAGTATTTACCTTGCTTATTTTACAAGCACTTCGCACGGACATGTAACCTTATCCCCTATCGATTTTGATTCCGCAGTTGCGCTAAACAGTATTTATGGAACCAGCGGAAAGGAGCTGACTTACGGCCCTTGTGGCTTTGTAAGCAAACGACTTGCCGTACACACTGCCATCCAAATCACTTTCACATTAAGTAAACTTATTGGCTTCTTTGTCTTCCGTTGCTTCCTTTTGACGGGCTTGTGATCTTGTAAACCTTTGTCAGTATGCGCTGCGTTAAAGACACCTGCTGACGGGTCGCCACTTCAGAAGACACGCTTACCAGAGTGGGTAAGTTTGTCAAACTGCTCAAGACGAGGAGTCGCCGAAACTCTAGATATTTCGCAGGCTAGGTACCCATACGTATTCTAGGCTAGTTGGAACAGTTGTCACCAGCCGGTCCCGGTGAAACACAAAGGGAAATCTATTTTTCATGCATTCTCCTCTAGGAACAAGTTCCAACTACTTGCGTCAAAGTGAAACCACTTCTAGTTCCGGGTGTGCAACAAGCGGGACAACTAACAGCAGCCCCAATATTCAAGGACTCACTATAATGCATTCCTATTTTCGCAAAATTCAACCACCTTCCAGTATATGGCGCATGCATTTCCGTTATGGATATGGTCATTCTGTCGATTTCAGTGATGTTATCAATAGTAATACTTGTACAACATTGAGGATACCCAAGTTAAATACGATTCTCGCAGGCGATGTTTTTCTGTAAACATCTAACCCCTTGTCGCGGGGAATTGGGTGCCGCCACTGTTTACGGCGCATAAACAATTTCTCAGTGTACACGCTTGGTGGATTATGAGCGATTTGCATGTTTGCCCGAGAGGTCAGGAATATTCGCTAATGTCTTAATCGTCCTGATTCACCATTGCATCATACTCCTATGGTTCGTCTTATTCATTCCGTCAGCTGCTGCTTATTAAGTTAACCTTCACCATGTCTTACTTTTATCTTTGTATTTGCCTTGTATGTGCGAGTAATAGCATCTTGCGTACACCTATACAATGGTCCTGCAGGTCTCTCACTCATGTAGATAGGAGCAACTTAGGTGTGGCCAAACTGGAACCATCACATTTACGAACGGACATGAGTAGGTAAGTGCGTTCGTTTATGTACATTGTCAAAGAACAGGTACCCGGTCTCATCTAGTGTGCAGCTGTTTATAGGTACCAACGTCATAGTTTGCGCTTTTATCCAACAATGTCGCAGGTACGGGTTCCTTACCAACAGACCGGTTCTTTTCATCTTTAACTAACCTTTATTCAGAGCTTTATGTTTTAAAAAATCCACCCGACTATCTGGATGTGCAAAACATCGCCATTTCGTGAATCGTTGTCCACTTTGCGTCAAATCTATACATACGGTACTTCTGTGGCTCTGACACACATTGCCAATAAACATCCCTCAGAGTTTGCAAGTTGTTATGTGCTTTAGACCCTCATCATGATGATGTATATACTTAAAATCGGTACAGACCTCCGCTTTGCAATTGTTTCTACTTTTCAATAGCGTTAACATATTTCCTATACTTATAAAACGAACGTTATCTACGGCAACTGTATGCACTGTCGGAAACAAATGTTAAACTACTTGACTTCGTATAACTTTTTAGTGGCGCCAATAAAACCCATTCTATGCTTGGTGGTTTAGGCACCGCGTAAGTGTTTGTCAGTGGCTTTCTTCGTAGCGATAAGGATGCCTGCGTTGTGGCCTCTATAGACATAATGACTACTAGTTTTGCTGGCGCGCGGTTCCTACACTGTACACTTTGCCAGTTGCGAGTATGGTGTCAAGGTTGTGAAAAATACAAACCCTTTATAATTGGCTGTGGTGTAAGCGTGTGTAGACAATAGTTGCCACGCTCCGGGTGGCAATATTGCTGCCAACAGTCAAGCGCAATGTAATTAGGATTCATTGAGGTGTGTGAAGCCAATCTTAAAGGCTTCGATACCAGTGATAAGGACGCCACCACAGTAGTGCCAACGTAGGTTAAGCTAACGCCGGTCCTGAAGGCAAATTTTCCCAATTGTGTGTACGCTAGTAGCCATAATACTGCTGATGGCATGGGACCATTAAAGGTTTTATAAGCACAAGGCGGGTAGAGCCAATACGTGAGGCTTTGCTAGTAGTACTATTGATGGTAGAGTCCTGGGACGAATAAGGTCTAAGCAACCACCGTTTATTGCAGCTCTTTGAGCCAATAGCAGTGGCTTTTCTATAGACCTAAATGAGGTTTGCCTGTGGAACATGTGTAGGCTTGTTAACCACTGGTAATTTACGCTAGCTGGCCAGAAATGTGTCAATCATCAACAGCAGTACACCAGCCATTTAAAATGACGCTTCGCTGCCATACAACCATGAGGACCAGTGAAATAAAGAACAAGAAAAAGGACAGAGGTAGGCTTACCTGAAAACCTCAATGCCCTAAGCAAACATTCAGGGTCAAGACACCTACACCTTATCAACAACATGCCAGTAGAAACAGCTGGCTATCGTACAACGATAAGGCGGCATCGGCATGACAGATTCCTTGTGGCTTTCACTGCCCCACGACCTAATCTACCGTTACCCCGTAGATAACTCAGAACCAAATTCACTTTAAACATGCAATCCGATTAGGAGACGGCAGCAGACCCGCCACCAGTGTCAGTTGCAGGCCATGTCCCTAAACGTTTTGAGACAAGCACAACGCGACTCACGTGGACTCTAACCATGAAGGCGAGACGCTGTTAAAGGACGTATATATGTACCGCACACGCAGGCAAGTTCCGCCAACATTGGGTCCGGTTGAGTGCAGAAAACAACGTATTATATATGGCAGCTACATTGGCTTGTTATGCATTCGTCCAGTCTGTAGGATCGTAAAGCAATCCGTGGTCCTGGCCATATAGGTGGTATACATGCCTAATATCATCTTACCCTATTAATTAATTTGCAAAAGTATAGTTTCTTCACCCTATTATTGGTTATGCATTGTATAATTTCTTTTTATTGGACACACAAAGTTTACTAAATGTTGTTTATTATAAACATAGTGTGTTATTAATGAACAGCGTAATCCAGCTATCCTCTTTATCATACTTTGAGGTGAAAATTTACCCCTACTTGTTGAATTCCATGAAAGTTACCAACTGTTTATTTAGTTATTTATAAACAGCATGTGAAAGTAGTCAAATAATTTGAAACAAAGTGACCCAAAGTATAGGTTGGTTCATTGACGGCATTTCGCAAATTCATGGAAATCTATGACATGTCGGCCGGTTGCAAAACATAAGGCTGAATAACAGCGCTAACAAAAAAACAGTACAAATGTCGCCACATAAGAGTATAAGCATGAGTACCACCAAGTACATGCAATGCCATTTATAAGCATAAGCATACTTTGCAAAGCTCGATAAAGGTATAGTTATATACCAAATGTAAGAGTCAGTGTATTTGTATTTAACAATTTTATAAATATACATGGAAGTGACGCGTACTGGCAAGTAAAAATAACATATGGGGGAATCTATTTGTGTAACGGAGTTGTTACGAAACATGTAGATGCAACGGAATCGTAACACTGAAGCATCCGTTGCATCTACGACTGCCAGGAAGCATTCTAAGGGGTTGTTATGTTAATAAGAAATCAATAATTAAGACAATCATTGGTCAATGTATCAAGCCTTAATCCTTGCACTGGTAAAATAAGATTTAACAGCGCGCGTAAATGCTTGGTGAAATATAATATTATTTATATGTGTATATATACTAGCGAATTGCTTGAAGTACGTACGCAAGACATAAAAGCTTTTTCTCTCCTGTGTGGATTAAGGCGTCATACATTGACCAGCCCCCGCTATCAAGTACGACTTCCTATTAACCTTATATCCACCAATAGTGTTTTCCAGCATTCCTACCTGCAGGTAATGCCTCCGGGTTACAATTCTTTTCAACTGTACATCGTAACAGCACGCTAACATAACTATGTAAGCTTTTATCACATTTTTATTTGCATAACACTGCCACCGGTTTGCCTCGTTAGTTGCAAATTATATGCAAAGCGAATTCCCTTCTTTTCTACAGATTTCCTCATTCGCACTAACGCTCCTGCCTAGAAGTTAACCGAAAGCTAATTCACGTATGATGGCATGTAACGTAAGCATAACATACATTTCTTATTTACGTTCCGTATTATTAATGTTCCTTTGTTATATTAAATACGCACACTATTATTTGCGTACCTAGAAGCATTCGGCCACTTTCCCAGTTTTCTATATTACTCCCGAATTTGCCGGTTTACCTTGGCCAGCTACCCCATTTCCGCCAGTTGCGAGCATTTTAGTCCCACGTAAGCTTGCATTGGTGTTCATATTCTGCAAGCGGGCAATAACTTTGAACCTTGCCATAGTAACGTGAGGAAAATTTGTTTTATCCTGACTAACAGTCCGCTTTACAAAACTATTTTAGTCAAATTTTGTACATTTACTTGTGCATAATTATGACTGTAATATAACAAAAGACACCCTAGTACAGAACGTAGCAACAATGGATTTTACTTTGTTTTAACCTACAAAACGTTCATTTAGTTTATAACCGACACTTCCTTGTACACAAAGTTTTATTGAGCGCGTTGCTGCACCGTCGCTCGCTCTGGTGTATTCGTTTCCTATTTTTGTAGTCTGCACATGCAAGTTTGGCTTAGTTGCCAAAAGGTTTCATACTTCCGTATTTGAATCTTCCCTTACATTTAATTGCTTACCGAATAGCAACCTGGGTGCCAACCAAGAATTTGTGAACATAATCCATTACGCGTTGTTCGCTATTTTGCATTTGAGCAACTTGAAAATTCCCATTTTGCATTTGCATTCTTGTGAGCGCGTTCCAGTAACTTTGTAATCCATAACTTGGGTTCAGTTTATTTTCTCACTGGCAAGTTGGAGAAAGTGTGAATTAGAATAAAGCCAGATAATTGTTTTCCGCTGCAAAGCAAATATAAAACCTAAAACTCGGTTGTTCAGTTTCTACTGATTTAAGTTCGTCATTATACTTGTAGGACTAGTTAATACTAGTCCGAGACGATGCGCGGAATTAAGCGCGGATATCAGAAGGCAATTGGAGTCGGACACAGCGGACTGTATTCGATGGGCTAGAACAAGAAACGGACGGATGAAGCGAGGCAAGAGCGTACACGTGAGCGCGGGAACTTACAAGGCAGTTGTGTGTCGAGCCGGTTGTAAGATTAAAACAAGAAGGAGTAATGTACAATCGGTCAACAAGTAAATTGTACACGAAAGATAAGAGTTATCTTTTTGGGCGCTACAGAGCTCCCCCCTAGAAGGCTGAACATAGAAAGCCTTCGAAATCGAAAAGGAATGTTGAAACGAGGTTCGTAAGGCGAAATCGTGCCGAGTAAAAATGGGCGTGCGTTCGTGTAAATGGGGGTTCGTCGGAAGTCGGAGTCCGCTGTGCCGTTTATGATTTGTTATTTATTGAATGCAGGGCAGGGTGCATTTCGGCGAGCCGTTGGAGCGGGCTTGTCGGACTACAAAAAAACTGGCTAGCCCAGAAAAAGGCCGACAGGACCTCAACCTCCGCTGCTGCCAAACGGTGCGCTTGGGAGTGGTCTCTCCCCCCGCCGCACCCCGCCCCGCGCCAAAACGACCCTCGTCCCACGAAGAAAACGACCATGGTCCCACGGAGAAGCGACCCTCGTCTCGCGGAGAAGCGATCCTCGTCCCGCGGAGAAGCGACCCTCGTCTCGCGGAGAAGCGATCCTCGTCCCGCGAAGAAGCGATCCTCGTCCCGCGGAGAAGCGATCCTCGTCCCGCGGAGAAGCGACCAGTGTTCGCGTCAGGGTCCGCGAAAACATTCCTCGTGTGGGCCAGTCGATCGAAGGGGAGGGTTGGGGCATGTAAAGACGAGAAAGTAGAAAAACACGCGCAGAAAACGCCAAAAAGAACAAACGAATGAGCTGCGTGTTTAAATATTTTTTGGTTTTTGAATATTTTTTTCGAAAAAGGTTTTTCGGGGGTTTTTGATATTTTTGTTTGTTTTCAAAACGTTAATCGACCAAAAATGAGGCAAATATATACAATATCTACAAAGTTAAAAGTATTTACACTGTACATAGTCGGAGAAGCGAACGGGCTTACGTACCTCCCGACCACGGCGATTGGTCGTGGGAGGCGGCGGACTAGGTTCGGGTGATGTCGGGACTGCTGAAGCTTGCAGACCGTGATCGTGGTCTGGTTGGACTTCACTAGCATGCGGAAAATTGGTACGGTGAGTTGTGACGTCGCACGAGGCACTACTAGACGAAGTAGGCGAGGTAGTTTCTTCCATAAAGGCGGGTTTCAGACGGTCGATGGTGACGACTTCGTGTCGACCACCGCGGTCAATAGTGTACGCCTTACTCGCACGATGCAGCACCTTGAAGGGTCCTATGTACGGCGACTGAAGAGGCTGTCGAACACCGTCTGCGCGAAGAAGGACGTGTGAACAAGTAGACAGCTTCTCGGGCACGTACACTGGTGTCTTCTGCGATCGAGGAGCGGGTGGACGTAACTCACGCATCTGGTGAGCCAATCGATCAGTGTAACTTCCGTAGTCAAAAGTGGAAGTACATGGGGCTGGTGCTACCAGCTGTCCGGGCAACCGCAGCGTGCAACCGTAGACTAGCTGCGCTGGTGTGGCGTCGAAGTCGGTCTTAACCGTGTTTCTTAAGCCTAGGAGAACGAGGGGAAGCGTTTCAGACCATGAAGGATCTGCGTGCGCACGTAGCGCTGCCTTCAACTGGCGGTGAAAACGCTCCACCATGCCGTTAGCGGCCGGATGATACGCCGTCGTCTGGACGTGGCGACAGCCTAAATCCTTAAGCAACGTGGCAAATGTCGACGAGAAATGTGACCCTCGATCGGTGGTCACGATGGCGGGACAGCCGTATTGAGCTACCCAGCGCTCCATAAAAGCTTTCGCTACCGTTTCCGAGGAGCAATTTGGGATGGGGACGGCCTCAGGCCATCTAGTAAATCGATCGATGCAGGTCAGTAGATATACCGAGCCTTTGGAAGGCGGCAGAGGACCTACGAGGTCGACGTGCACGTGATGAAAGCGTGCGTCTGGCGTCGGAAAAGTGCCTAATGGGCTTCTCGTGTGCTTGTGCACCTTCGCGCGTTGACACGGAAGGCAAGCAGCTGCCCAGGTACGGACGTCCCGATTAACATTGCGCCAAACGAATCGTGCGGTTACGAGTTTAACCGATGCACGAACGCCTGGATGAGACAAGCCGTGCAACGCGTCGAACACGGTCTGCCGAAACTCGCGTGGGACGACTGGGCGCGGCGTGCCCAGAGATAAATCGCAGAGTATCGTTCCGTCTGATGATGTCAGCGGAACGGGTCGTATATCCAATGAGGGAGACCTGCGTAGTAGATCAACCTCAGGATCGTTGAGTTGTGCTGTGGCCATGGCTGCCAAGTCGATAGCAGTGCCGGCGTCAGCGGAGATAGCTTGGATGCGAGAAAGTGCATCGGCGACGGCGTTGTGCACACCTGAGACATGCCGTATATCGGTCGTAAACTGAGCGATATAGTCAAGGTGGCGCGACTCTCTAGGAGAGTATCGGTCGGTAGTCGAGCCGAGCACGTAAGTCAGGGGTTTGTGGTCGGTGAAGACGACAAAGGAGCGGCCTTCTAGGATGTGTCGAAAGTGACGTATCGCTAGATATACGGCTAGTAGTTCCCTACCGAACGTGCTGTAGCGAGATTCGGTAGGTTGTAGACGTTTGGAGAAAAAGGCTAAGGGTTGCCACGTGTCGGCTACGCGTTGCTGCAAAACAGCGCCGACTGCCACGTCCGAGGCGTCAGTACTGAGGGACAGTGGGGCGGCCGGATCGTGGTGCGCTATAGAAGCTATGTTGGCGATAGCCTCTTTCAGCGACTTAAAAGCAGCGCGTGCTGCGGCAGAAAATTCGAATTTCTTGAGTTTCCCTCGGAGAAGGTCCGTGAGGGGTTGCATCAGCGAGGCGCAGTTGGGTATAAATCGACGGTAAAAGTTAACAAGGCCATCAAAACGCCTGAGCTGTTTGAAAGAATGAGGCTCGGGGTAGTCGATGATGGCTTGAATTTTATCCTGCAGTGGCACGACGCCTGCAGAAGAGATACGATGTCCCAGGAAATTGACTGCATCGACACCAAACGAACACTTTTCTGCGTTGATCGTCACCCCGTGTTGAGATAAACGATCAAAAAGTGTTCGTACGTGGCGTATGTGCTCTTCTCGTGAAGAGCTTGCGATTAAAATGTCGTCAAGATACGCGTAAGCGAAGTCTAAACCGCGACAAACTTGGTCGATGAAACGCTGAAAAGTTTGCGCGGCGTTCTTTAGACCGAATGGCATGCGCAGAAACTCGAACAAACCAAATGGAGTCGTCACGGCAGTTTTAGCGATGTCCGCTCGGCTACCGGAATTTGGTTGTATGCGCGTACCAAGTCGATTTTGCTGAAGATATTTTTACCCGCCAGACTGGCGGTGAGATCCACTATGTGTGGGATCGGATAGCGATCAGGCGTGGTTACCGTATTCAAGGATCGATAGTCGCCGCAAGGACGCCAGTCCCCCACAACCTTCTTCGGGACCATGTGCAGAGGCGACGCCCATGGGCTGTTGGACGGTCTGACGATACCAAGTTGAAGCATGTGGTCAAATTCGGCTCGTGCTGCCCGTAGTTTGTCTGGAGCAAGCCGTCTTGGCCGTGCGCTAACTGGTTGACCGCGCGTAACTATGTGGTGAGCGACCTCTGTCGTGACTGGTGGAAGCTCTGCAGCCGGTCGAACCAGTCGCGGGTATTCGGAGAGGAGGCTCAAGTAGTCGGACGGTGCGTCTGCGATCCGAAATACAGGGCTGATTATCGGGGCATCTGAAAGGACACCATCAACACCTAGTTTCGTACGATCGTCTAAAAGTCTGTGGCGACCAGCATCAACAAGCAACCCAAAATGTCGGAGGAAGTCGATACCGATAATTGCGAAGGGTACAGACGCAACCATGAAGACCCACTGAAAATCTCGGCGAAGATTGAGGTCTAGGTTCATCATGCGCTGACCGAATGAAGCTATCGGAGAACCGTTGGCCGCACGCAAATTGTACGTAGGCTTCGAGTGCTTGTCGCTAGCGGTCGCTGGGATGACGCTGACTTCCGCTCCCGTGTCGATGAGGAACGTGATGGAAGAACGTCGATCCTTAACGTAAAACAGTCGGTTTGCTTGGTTATTGCATGATACGTTTGTAGTGCTAGTATGCGGGCTATTCGTTTTCCCTGGGTCGTGCCTAATGCAGGGAGCCCGACAACGTCTAGCTCTTCCACCGTATTGGCGGTGATACCAACATACTTCTTCGACGGGCTTGACATTATCTGACTGAGAACTTGTAAGGAAAATGTGGCGCTTTCGTGCCGAACGTGACGTACTCGGTGCAGGCACAGACGAGCCGCAATGAACGGTAGCCAAAACGTGGTCAGCATTTGACCGTGGCACACGCTGCTTCGAAGCCTTCATTGCTGCTATCCTGCTGCGAAGTAGCGCAATTTCCTCGTCTTTAGAGTCAGATCGGTCTAGCGACTGGGAACAAACATGGGATTCGGTTTTCATCGGTGAGAATACGTCACCGGAGTTACTGGTCGTCTGCTGCGGAAAACGTTCGAACGCAGCGTCTGCCTTGGTAGCTAAGTCTTTCAAGGGTGCATCTATAAACATGGACAGCATTACCGGCAATGGCTCTGGGAGACGTGCAAACCACAGCTCCTTTATCCCTTCTTCGCTCAAGAATAAGGGACCAGCGATGCGCTGAAGTTCGCGGAGCAATGCCGACGGCTTGCGATCTCCAAGCTTGAGACCATTGAGCTGCTCAAATCGTGCTCGTGCGCTGGGTCGTAACTCTTTCAATATCGCTTGCTTCATCGTTTCATACTTTGCCTCATTCGATGGGCAGAGTAGAATGTCCTCAATCAGCGTCACTACCGACGGAGGAAGGCGTGGGACGAGCTGATTGTACCTTGGACGGTCCGCCGTTATGCCCTTATTTTCTAGCTCGATCTCGAATATCTTAAACCAAACTTCTGGACTGTGTTCCATGAAACTTGGAACAGCCAAAGTAAGCATGGTTACGCTGTGAAACGACTCAGATGCCGCTCTCGAAATGTGAGTCGAAAGATAAAGAACGAACAAAATACGATAAAGTACTAAAATTACGCAAGAAACAAATGAATATAGGTATATAATCGAGAAAAAGGAACGAACTCACCAAAAAATACAAACGAGAAAAAATGTTGAATTCGCGCGTGCGAATCGGGGTCACCAATTTGTAGGACTAGTTAATACTAGTCCGAGACGATGCGCGGAATTAAGCGCGGATATCAGAAGGCAATTGGAGTCGGACACAGCGGACTGTATTCGATGGGCTACAACAAGAAACGGACGGATGAAGCGAGGCAAGAGCGTACACGTGAGCGCGGGAACTTACAAGGCAGTTGTGTGTCGAGCCGGTTGTAAGATTAAAACAAGAAGGAGTAATGTACAATCGGTCAACAAGTAAATTGTACACGAAAGATAAGAGTTATCTTTTTGGGCGCTACATACTCCAACTGGCATGAATGAGCTGTCAGCCGCGTTATTTCGGGTGGCAGAACGGTATCGTGCATAATTCAGCTGCATATAGTCAAACTTAAGGTAACAATGTCGTTCAGCTTGAAATCTAGAAACTTGCACAAGACAAAAAGCAGAAAATCGGTAAGCCTGCTCGAGTAGCTGAGGAAGGAAAATGCACTTCCACAGTGAAGGCAAGGGTAACACGTTTTGTTAGCACTATATTCGTACTTTGAGTACAACCCATTCTATTAGACTTCTAAGTATGAAGCTTATATATGAAGTAGTTATACCACGGTTTCTGTGTTGGGGGTTGGGTAAAGTTACGTTGTGTGGGGCAGGCAGAAAAAACGAAGTACTTAAAATAACGCTTGTTGGATTGCAGAAGCTATGAGTCAGCTAAAAGGTAGATGGAGCATAAGGCGCTTGTTAAAAAAATTGTTACCTTTAAATTTGTCAAATATGGGAGGATATAGTTGGACAGCGTAGCCAAACGCTTGCGGTCCCACGCTCAAAATTGCGGAGCGATATTGCAAATGATACGTTGGTTGGGCCACAGAGGTCCGAGGCGCGTACCCGTGCATGAAAGCCGTGGCTAAGGGAAAGAGAAGAAGAAAATGACTAGCCTGAGGAACAAAAGGAGTGAGGATTGTTTATATTAAGTTGTTTTGGTTTGAAGTTGAAAAATTACTATACATGTTAGACGTTGTCTTTTGAAGAAGAAGGACTTAGGTAAGACCTATCCAAACGCTTAAGGGATTTTGTAAGAATGTGGGGAGTTCCAGTGTCAGAGGTAAGTCAGAGAGCGGCGTAACTAGGTGGTGCGTTTGAGGAAACGATAGCCAGAGCCAAAGAGAAATGGGAAGGTTTATGCGTTAGAAACGCAAGGAGGTGAAGTGGGAATAAGCAATGTTGATAAGGCTGATTAACGAAACTAACTTTTGTAGTACCGATAACAGCTTGAGAGTAAGGATACAAGTAAGCAGCATAGCCAAATGTTTGAGGCCCAAAGCAAGAAAGTGCGGGAGTACAGTATCAAACGTTAGTCTTCACATAGTAAGGGTGGGTGGTGTGTACTATTGAATGAAGGCCAGGGACAATGAGGTAAGTGAGGAGTAGGGGAAATTAGGAAAAATAAGTGTGGTGTAGCCGAATTATAAAGTGTAGTTACGGTTAAATAAAGGATAAATTATTAGTGATGTCGTAGTAGTTTGGGGTCACGCATATGCCTGGTCAACATAGGCAATATTTGTGGTCCTGGGAAATATAGGTATGGAGCTACTTTGTCAAAGGTCGTTGTGGCTTTAAAAATATGTGGTGCGTAGGACTGAATAAAAGAGAGTGATAGAGACAAGAGCGATAAAGTAGGACGGGGCGCGAGATATAAATTACGGCGGTGGTAGAATATGAAATGCTGAGTTTATTAAATGCGGAGAACATTCAAAAGTGTTGAAGATGTCCGTTTTGGGAAGAGAAGTTAGTTGGGCAGCATAGCAAGATACTGGAAGCTTTTTCTCAAAAGGTGCAGTGGTATAGTGCCAAGAGCAAGTTGGTGTAGCAGTGGAGGTAAGTGGGCCGTACGAGCTTATGAAAGCCAGCGCGGAAAATAAGAGCAGGATTAACACTAGGCAAGGGATCTGCCGTGACTTGAAGAGGGATTATGCAGTGTTGTATAGGTTAAATGATGAGAAACAACATTAGCGATATGGTTGTCAAATGAAGTAAAGTATATACGTGGGTAATATAACCAGAGGTCGGCATTGTTTCAGGACGTGGTGTGTTTTCACCTGGCAAGCGTTTTCCCCGCAAAAGGTCACAAAGGTCTCTTAAACAACACTGCTCCTTGGCGGATGTGACTCGTTACTCAGTACTGTCCCTCTCCAAACAAACATTAGCATGTTGACCGATACCACATTTCACAAATCCTGTGAATATATCGGTTCTCGTACTACTACGCCTACACAGTTGAGCAACGACATGCCGCTATTCTTAAAATATTTTTGCAGTGTTTTCCGTATGCTGCAGTCACATGACGGACATTGTATAATCAACCTCATCGGACTGGGTGCGCATCAACATACTTTACGTTACTTAGCTGCTTCTGAACTATACATGTCACATTCTGTAAAGATTGACCACATAAAATCTTTGGGCCTTGTGGGCCCACCCTACGGACTCCATCAGTACCATTCCCGCTGTTGGTCATGCTAGCCACGCTATCGGGTAAAAGGTTGCAATATGCTGATCATGCCCATAAGGCGTGTCACGCTTTGTTGAGAATAAGATATTTATTTATTTGTAAATACTTGAGATCTTTCGCACAAAATTGCGGAGCCACCATGACAAACATAAGCCGGTCGTTGCGCGTAGGTAGGTTGTGCAGACTAAGACATAAAAGTTCAAACTAAGGAAATAGGAGAAGAAATGGGACTGGCTATGAAGTAAAAATTAAGGTGAGGAGAGGCTACATATTTTTGTGATAAAAGAGAATACATTTACTAGACAAGCGAAAGGATAGCGACCTAAGTAGTAGGAATTAGGTGGGCTACATGGTAAATTCTTTAACTACTTTCGCACAAAATTGAGGAGCTATAGTGTCAAATGTACGTTAGTATAGCAGCAAAGTTAGGTGGTGCGTAAGAGAAAATGAGAGCTAGTGTCAACTAGACAAACTACTACGACTAGGCAAGGCTACATAATGAAGTGATGAGATAATATGCAAAGTTGTGGTGGTTAAATAGAGTAGAACGGTTACAAATAAGGACGTCACGTTGGGGTTACATACTGGAAAGTGTGGAGGCACAGTGTCAGTAGTAAATCAGTGGAGTTGCAAAGGTATGAAGTGCATATGAGGAAATAACAGCCATAGCAAAACCGAAAATTGATGGATTAGGTCTAGGCACGGGATATGAAGGGAGGTGAACAAAGCTCATGCATTGTTTTGAATGTTGAACAGTATACGCGGTATTACGGATAAGGATGTCAAATAGGAGAAGTATATAGGTGTGGCAGCATAGCCAAAACGTTGAGGTTCTGAGCACAAAGATGCGGGGCTAAATTGTCAGCGTGAGTCGGTGTAGCTACCAAGGTAAGTGGTGAGTATGAGGAAGTGAAATCCATGGCCAAAGCGCTAGGACATACTATCACAAAGCATGGGATGCGAAGCTAGTAAAGAGTGAGTATACAGTTCTGGTACATACATAGAGGAAAGAGCATAAGTGATATACAAGTCAGCTTAGGTTTAAGTACATAGGAATGCAGAGTAGTCAAATATCGGATGCCCTACACCAGTAAGTGCATCCTGGCAATGTCAAATGTAACTCGGTAGGGCAGCGTAGGTTGGTGGTGCTTATAATTTAATAAAAAGCCAGTTAAGGACATAAGAGAAAAAGTGGGACAAAGTATTGATAGGAAGCGGGGTGCTGAAATATCATGCAATGTAGTTAAATTTACACAGAGAAACAAATATTAGAGAAGTAAATGGGTTTAGGGTATTGGTTGGCAGCACAGCCAACTATTTGTAGGCCAACGCACAAATGTGAAGAGCTACATTGTTAAAGAAATGTCGGGGAGCATCGGTGATAGCTGGTGCGTATGAGGAAATGAAGCCAGAAAAACTAACTAAGATAGCGATTGTGGATAAGCAAAGAATGCGAAAGGTTAGGAAGTGGGAATGTCATGGTAAAGTGATGCAAAGTATGTTAGTGATATCGATGTCAAATATGGGAAGGAGTATTTATATATATATAATAGTAATAATATATATATATGGAAAGCACAACCAAACATTTCATGTCTAAGCAAAACGCGCAGGGACACCGTGTCAAATGTCGGACTGTAGGGCCGCGGCGTTATGTGGTGCATACAAGCAAATATAGACCAACGCTTAATAAATAAAAGAAGGAATAAAATAACTACTGACTTCACCTATGTGTGCGTACGTGCGGAATGCTTGAGTAGTGCAAACATTTTGGGGATATTACCCCCAATAAATTGAGCGGAGCAACGTTATAGCCTAACGGAAGACCTCACGAGCACTTCGCATGCGCGGGCATAAGCATAGTTCCGAAACATTTGGGCGCGTTCACGCGTCTGACTTATAAGTGGAAATGTCCGTAGGTTTCCAATAGTCCGCCGCTGATCAACGGAGTTTCAAATAATGATTTTCTCCAGTTTGGTTGCATGGGAAACGCACGCAGCGCGCAAGCAAAAAGAACATCCTACACATAGTTCATCTACTAACTTGGTCTTTACTATCGTTTAAATGGTTTTTAAACTTTCGATAACATTAAGCGAAATGTATAGAAGACAAACTTACGCCTAACATCCATCCGATGAAAATGCTCTTATCCGGAAGACAAAAGAATGATGAAACAACTGAAAGCGCATTAATCACCGTTACAGGTTAATGGTCGGTGGTTCCGCGACCTGATCAACTACCTCCAACAAATCACTCCCAAAAGTTATAGCAAAATGCAGACAATGATTAGCTTGATCCACGATAAACAATGCTTTCATTACGTTCTAAGGTTTCTTGGCTGTCTTTCGAAAAGCATAAGGCGCTCTCACCAGCGGTCAAATATCGTTCCTTAAAACTTAATATTGCTTACTTTTATGACAACTGAATCACCAAACACTGCTGTCGGTGCTGTTTTAGAATAACACATAGACTAAGGATGGGCATATTGATTTCACAATTAAAAACCGAAGCAGAGACATATTTCAACGGCAAACAACAGTTGGAAACTAGATAACTAAACCAGAGGACAAAACGCGCCGCCGGGACACATTTATTTGTACGGAGATCTCACGTATTTATCGCTATAAATAAAGCAAACCGCTGCATACATCCAGCTAGTGGCAGACAGAATGCACGGCGTGGAGAGCAGGCATGAGTTGCCTCAAATAAAAGCGGAAAGCTAAAAGCCGAATTTCAAAAAGAGCAATGCATGGCAGCGCATAGTTTCACAATCCGCATCGGTCGAATTGGAGTAGTATGAAATAATAGTAACAAGAAAATTAATAAGGCAAACTTAGGCAGCGCCCGACTGCTAACTGGCCCTCCCAAGAAGAGCATGTGTAGGCAGTTTTTCGGTCTACGTGATGGCAGTCTGTCGCGGGCAAGCTTTCTGCCGGACCTAGTTGTGGAAACCGATAAAGCTGATGTTGAAGAACCATGCAATTGGAACTAGTGAGCTCCCACACTTGTTTTCACTACGGTGTCCAAATGGAAACATTTATGTGCGTGGACAGTTAGTAAGGTTCACGTAGCAGGTTAAGCAGCTGGCCCTTGCTGCTTTCGTTTGAGATGCAGTGATCTAGCGGAAAACGAAATCAAGCAGCAAACAACCATCCGGTTTTATAGGAAAGCAAATTGACAAAGTGCTGCGTGGGTGCATAGCAATATACAAAGTTATGTCCAACGCAAACTTACGAAACTGCTTTTGGGTTTTCAAAAGGATTTGTTTTATTTGGTAGTTTTAATACGGTCAAGCCGTTCAAAGCGAAAATTAGGGAGCACGCTGTTTGATGGTTTGATTTAGGTAATGTTTGATCGAGCATAGAAGTATGTATGGAACGCATTCTAAGAAGAAAGGTAAAAGGGTAGGAAGGTAGAAGCTAGGTTGAAACAATAGGATTGAAGAGCCGACAAGAGAAATAAGCACGTTGCGTCGAAATCATCTGTCAGATAGTCAAGTGAATTGCCAAGTGGAATGCGTCAAATAGGCTAATATGTTTACCTTGGGTGATGACTGAATGTGGAGTTCCAGGTGGAGGTGAACGGCAACACAATCGCTCGCTACATATACGGTGGCTTGATGACAATGAAGAAATTACACCGAAACGGGAGCCCATGAAGAAGGTGGATAGCAAAATGTTAAAGAATGGGTATGGGGTGACGTTGATGCATTTGGGGACAGGGAGCGATGTACGACATGGAGTGATAAGACGAACTTTAATCCGTTCTGCGCTTGCACAAGAGGACGTTCAGCACGTGGCACCGGTGTGCACTGTAGGGTGCAAACTCGCGAGGACAAACTTGGCACTTGATCAGCACGAGAAATGAAGGTGGAGTGCTCAGATATTCTATCCTAAGCGGCAATTATAGTGAAGATGTGCGCCAGCATTTTGCCTACATCTTCATAACAATGGCATCAATTTCGCTGAAAGCTGTCTCCTTATTTGTGAGAACGCACCCAGCGAAGTTGGTCTGGAGCCTGTTTTCTATAAGTTGCCTAACGGTTTATAAATGCTCCTACGACTGCCACCCCACTCTCCACAACGGAAATAACTCGAGGGCATTTGGAAGAACATAGTGGCCTACCTTAAAACAACCATGAGGCGGCGATATCCCTAAATAACCCGAGGGAATACGGATAAAGTACTGAAGGAGCCTGAATTTAGAATGCAGTTCTTGGAGCAAGTTGTAGCAGAAGAACGTGCCTGCGGGACGCTCACCGAAGTCAACAAATGGTGCAGCTTGTACGAAAGAATTATAGACGTGCTTTTCCCCTACTCGATCGGTAACCCACTCAACACCAACGAAATATTTCTGTTAACTTTCACTGATCTTTTCATTCAAAGCAACGTGAGGCCAACTCGAGAGGGGACATTGTGGCCATCAGTTAGAATTTCCCCCCACACTGCGAAGGTTCACGCAGGAATAGCAAAATTACTGTTAACTAGGAGTTGAGTGGTTTCTGGCTGCGGTGTTAGTACACGTGTTGTTATGCGTTCATTATGTAGTCCAATGAGCACTACCGAGATTACTAAGACACGTCGCACGCCGTTCCAACTAACTTAGACAACCTTGTACACGTCCCCGAGAGCATATCACAGATACTGGATACAATAGGCGTCCGCCCTTTGCTGTATGTTCAATGCAAAAGACCCGGCCGAGAGTCCTTCCATCTAAGTGAGCTACGTCCAACGTGCATCTTTTACTGGCCGGCACTCCGCCTAGTAGAACGCGATCACCAGCCAGGTCAACGCAGGGCAAGACTAACGACAAAATCGGTCAGTCTCCACAAACTGGGTTTAAGCCACCTAGTTGCCGATACCTCAGTGCAATGAAACAGGCGGTCAACGTTCTGTTTTCTGATTATGCTTAAAAGGTCACGAGGGTTTTCCCACGACAAGCAGTCAAGTATGAGTCAAGTGTTTAAACTGCCATGCACCAGGGGAGTATTCGTAAGTAGTTTTCCAGGATTACGCACTGAAATCCTTGTATAAAGTGTTCGCTCAGTTCGTCCAAGGTTGTCGCTACCGCAGGTACAGTGAAACAGCTCAACGCTTGAGGCGGTAAGTTGCGAGCCAGGCCTGTTCAGCTTGGATGTAAACAGCAACTTCTTATCTTGTTGCGAAAGCACAAGCGCAGCGGCGTAATAGTACTTTTCGTAGATAGGCGGTGACGGTATTGTAATCTATTGTTACTGCGGCCGCATTAAATGATGGCGTTTTGAACAACGTTATCTAGGGAAGCCGGGCAACCGTTCGTTCCTAGTACTACAGTTCGCTCTTACTTGCCGGCGGTGAACGTTTCTAGATATACAATTTCAGGTAATGTCGAGGAAACTTGTTGCAGCTACAAAACTCCTGCCAGCCTAGAGCTTGAGTCAAGAGAATGAAGGTTCAATATGTGCCATCTGGCGTAAGTATCTAGTTTACAAGGAAGGATAGCTGCACTTCCAACGTGTTTACTAAATTTGTATCTTTGTTCCTGACAAGGGCTGCTTGGGGAAGGTAGTGAGCGATGGCGCCGCACTTTAGTTGGGTGTGTGGAGTGCTCTTTAGTGGAGAATGTGCACAATCAATTTAGGGCGACGGTTGCGGTGGCAGGGATTTGACGTAGGCTGGTTTCAGTCTATTCATACTTGCAGTTTCTTTAGAAACACTTATGTCCAATACGAAATACGTCTCTATACAAGCGGCGGCTACGGAATGGACTTCGTGAGACGGTGTCAAATGCTGGCAAAACGCATGGATACGTACGAAGACGAAGAGACACTGTGCAAGTGGGGATGAATGTGAAGTTTCGAAACGTGAATCGCATTGTCGCTGGCCGCTGAAGTATTGTTTTAGTTGTGCGACGCAGGACGTAGGATCGACTTCACCAGTGACCCTAGAACCTAGTACTATTTCTTCAGGAAGTCTCAGTGTCGTACCGAAGACTAATACTGTGGGACAACAACTGATACTCTTCTTCACACGGTTGCCAATACCAAAAAGAATGATTAGTAAACGCACCGACCAGCGTACCATTGATCGCTACGCAGCGAGTGCTGCATTGGTTTGACAATGAGAATGTTCTACTAAACCGTTAGAAATCGGAAAATAGGCTGTCGTAAGTAAATGAAAGAAGCCACGCCTGCGGTAACGGTCGCGTAGTAGGGAAGAGTAATTTAGAGTCTTGCATTATTGGTGATAGTGGCGGGGTGCCAAATACGGATATCCAAGATTTGATGAAAGCTAGTACCGCCGTCTCGTCTAAGACTTCTCGCAGTGGCGCGGCATGTGGCCAATGTGTGCAACACACGAGACGCGTCAAAACGTAAACAACCCAGTTGGATTGCATTAGAGGTCCAAGCACGTTGATTTTCACATACTTAAAGTGAGCGCCGGGCAGCGAATAGGTCCCAAGTACTGCTTCTGGGTGTCGACGTACCTTGCTTTCCTGGCAGATAAAACGGTGTTTCGCCAAATGATGGATAGCGATGCGCATGTTAGGCCAGATGTAGCGATTCGTACACTGCCTGATAGCAGCGTTGCGGCTCTGATGGTAGGTTCTATACAAGTCAGTACCGTTTCGCAACGGATGTTCGTGGCTGTCAGGTGGATATTTGGCAGCTAATGCATGAGTTGGATTTGGCAACAGGCGGTTAAGGAATTTTACTAAAAGCATTCGCTTTAATCTGCTTAAACCCGCCATCTATTACTTGATTGGCAACAATGTATTCTAGCTTATATGTTTGACGCGAAACCTCGCGAATAGAAATAACGGAAAACGCGTCGACTGCAACACGGTGGGCTGCATCAATATGTCGAATGCCGGTGGCAAACTGTGCTATGTCGTCTAACTGCCGAACTTCTCTTGATAAGCATCGACCAGAGAACCAGGGAAAGTATAGGTAATAGGCATCTGACCCGTAAGGAAGGTAAATGCACCCATTTTAATGAGTCTTTTGGTCGGAGTTGGATAATTTCATTATCCTTGGCTTGTACGGCGGATATTCGCTCTAGGCCGATGGGTGACGGTAACATTTGATCCAAATGAGCACGCGATAATGCATCATCAACGGTGTTGATAGGACCGCGGATGAAACGGACATCTACAAAGTTGGGTATGATGCTGCCGTAGTAGTTGACTACACCGATGAACCGGCGTAGGAATTAGGCAGCCGATGGCATGGTGTAGCCTAGGATCACTTGGGTCTAATTCGGAAGAGGTATGATGCCATCACCATCGGTCTATTGATCCAGCAACTCTACGGTGGGCTCACAAACTGTGTCATGGTTTGCACGTCATTCATTGCAAAGTTTGTCAGCGCTTTTAACTAGCGTATTAACGAATGTTTAACCTGTCTTTGACCTGTCACAACGCAAACAAAGCGGCTGGTATCAGCTGGAGACGCACGCAATTTTCTGACTTAGCCTTCTTTATTTCTCATAGCTACTGATATTCCTTGATCCAGTCCTGCTCTTATCACACTCTCATTTCGCCGTAGTTCCGTCAATGATTGCCAGTGGTGTTTGCACGAAAATCCACACCTTTCTGTTTAGGTATCGCAAAATTAATTGATCAGGTCTACTTCTTTGGGTTTAAACCAAGCACTTGCGTCCTCAGTAGCCGTTAAAAGAAAAGGCAGTCGCTCGCATAGATTTTCAAACATAAGTTAAATTACTATTTATGAAAATGCAGCACAACGGTCGATCTAAGTAATAATAAATATCAGGCCCAGAGTAAATCCTACATGGGCGAAGAAAAGGAGTGGATGAACAAGGCTTAGTGTGTAAACATGAAAAGGAAATTACGCTTAAATGAGCAATAAACACTTTGAGTAATGTTAAATTTAAAAGCATATATATGTTGAAGTGAGTGACGAAAGGTTGAAGGATGTAGTCACGAAAATGAACTGTTCGCTGCCATGACGGCAACGGATGCTGCGTGGATAATTGGTTGTTTTCTGAAACGTAACATGGAGCGAACGAAAGCCTTGATAAATAAAAGCTATGGAACCCACGCTAGCCTTTAAAGTTATTTAAACTTCTTAAAACTGCGAAAGGATGTAATAAGTGTTTGTCTTTATGACGACAGCATGAGAAGTGGTACCATACATAAAAATGAGGGTTTTGTATGATGCCCGTGATGCTTGTTATGGAAAAACAAGCTGAATAATCTAATAACGGTTATAATGCGGTGTTTAGTGTAATATATTGCTAGAATAATATAATTCATAGTGCAACTGCCTTAAAAAGGAAGACTTGAACTACCTATTTCACGCATTTGTTTACAGAATGCGTTGAATGAACGGCAGTTTGCAACCGGAGAAATGTATATTTAATCGGGTTTCAGAAACTGGTTTCATTGGTAATTTGAAATGTGTGGAATAACTATTCTGCTCAGAAATGTATAGTCCCTGGTAGCACAAACGTAACACTAAACGTAGCAAACTGGACATAAACTGGACAGATGTCCACTTCAGGTATTAATGCATTACTTGCAGCTAAATGCATTTAGTCTGACATTTTGTTAATAAATTAATAGTTGATATGCATTATATTTGCTATTATTTGACCATAACCCCAATGGTTTAAATGCATCTGCAGGTCTTCTTATTTGGCCAGTTTCGGTTTCGTAACCTTGATAGCTGATACTGCTTCCTTCTGCGCTATTGTCTAGCTTCCTTGAAACTGCGTTTCAGCAGGTGTACCTATCAGGATTTTCTGTTAAAAATTGTTTTATACGTAGGTATTCCTTTTCAGCATGTCACGTCGACGAAGTTATCAATTAACTGCACAGTTTTCGTCTCGTAGCACCATTTACCGTGCAGCGAAAAGAATGACGTCAGGATTCAGCTACGAAGAGGTGCTTCTGTTGTCAGAAGCTAAACGACAGAAGGGTAAGAGCATCTTGAACATATCTTAAATATGATTGCTTACACAGTTCAGCCACCTGCACACGTTATCAACCGCAGTGAAGATGACAGGGACCCCGATGAATTGGTATATAACTTGAGATAATTGATCGTAAAATCTCAAGTACCAGCGTCTTTTGTTCGTCCACTATTGTGCCTTGTGCAGCCGTGGATGCCATTTTTGCCAAAGGATTACCGGACGCTGATGCGCACCCCACGGACCTCCAGCATTCGCGTTGTTTAACCGGGAACCTACGTTCACGTAGGTCTGCTGAGAGGTTTACAGCGTGCATGCGGCGTACTTCGGAAGAGGAACAGCTTCCTCCTACTTCCAGCAACGCAAGCACGGTTGGGAATGTAGAGATGTGCACATATAAGGGTCAGAAGGCGTTTTGTTTGCACGGCATATTGTTTTCCACTGTGAAGCCGGATAACGTGGTCATCATCGATGCCAAACCCAGAGTACTGACAGTTGTGTCTGTAAATGTGTCCGGGAACATTGTCGTGCAATGCCGGGAATTTATGAATCTCCGTAGCCTGTTCACGCATAGCATGGATTTCTCTACGGCGTACATCTTCCATGCATCGCAGTTGTCAACTGAGGTATGTAACTTCTCTGTCTGTCATATTCTCTTTGAGTGCATTGCTTTACCCTTGAACGATTTTCTTGTAATTTACCCTATGCCACACAGTTATACACTTTAACTACTAACGTCAGCAATGATGGCTTTTCAAGGGTACAGCGTTGTCAAACTCCTTGACTCCGAGGATTTAATAACTATTGTCAGTAACTCTTGGCTTAGAGAAGAAGGTTCGTACGCTCAAATAGCTTCAGTGCGGGGTACGCACTACTATGCAGCAGTGAAAAATCACACTGCGCCGAATGTCGATGTGGTCAGCACTGCCGTGTCCATAATCGTTAGCACGAGTAAGTATTTCTCTTATATTAACCCACCTCGTTATTTAGCTTCCAGCATGCCCGAGAAATGGAACGGCAATCTGAGCGCGGGATGCTGCCATCGACAGACGATACAATTCCCATGGGCCTTCCAGCTAAGCGTGCAATGTGAGTATTGGGTTTTTTATTTCCCCTTAGACGCCGGCCCGTCCGTTCTAGCTCCGATAACGAGGATGCTACGCGTCCAAGCAAACCCAAAAGGCCTTCTGCAGCAACATACGCACGTGCGCCCTCCTCTCTGTTCAGTGGCATTAGTCCATCACGTCCAGGGCCATCAACAAACAACCGTAAGTATCGATTTCATACTTCCCTTATTAAACAGTAATCGCGCCACCGGTTATTGCTGACGTCCCACCAAGCAAGCTGGATGTGCTGCAGGAACTGCAGGCCATAAAATGTAAGACGCCACAGATTTATTGCGTTGCACTCAGCCTTATTTTTAGATGAGTTGTGTCTCATTCGATCAGAATTGGTCGGCCATCGCCGCATGTCCGAAGCGATGTTGCAAATGCTGCTACGACAGTCCCAAAGTGTTGCGCCGGGACTATCTCTGCCGTTCATCTCTCTCAGTGAGCTAAACATATATGATGAACGGCTGAAGGACCCCGATTTCAAAAACAGAGTCGTAAGTTCGTCTTATTATTCAGCTACTATAGGTCAACCATTTATGTGCTGTGCACGGTGATAACGTGTAACTCATCGTCCGGGGTACCATGGAGCGGCTAATGACAAGATCAGTTGCCGCGGAGATAAAATACTCCGGCGCTAGAGGTTCGTTTGCATTCAGGCGAACAAATATGAACGGCCTTGTACAAGGTAGGTTGGAATGCAGTAATCCATAAAAACTACCAAGGCATCATTCGGCAACGCATGGGTGATGCAGTCTCGGATGCTGGCATTACACGGCACATCAAAACGTGGTTGCATTCTGCACGGCACAAAAGACCGCCGGTTGAGCAAACTTAATTATGCAGTATGAATGAGGTGAGTCCCCTGCTTCTTTAGGCACATCTTTAGCCTCCTACGTTGACACTCGCGGAAGCGGATTAAGAATATCGACTATGCCGCTTTCTGCTACTAATGTTCTTTGTACTTCACCCCCTCATGTATATATAGCATTCCTATACCTCGGTTTTAATTTTCTTTCGCTTTGTGATGTCAGGTGCGCGGTAAGAGCGGTTTCCTTTTCTGACCAACAGCTTTGAGTCGCCGCCTAGGTGGGTTCTCAAGTCCAGAAACTACCGCAACAGGTACCTTGTGGACACTAGGTCCGAGCCGTCCATATATTCGTTAGGCGCATAGTGCGTTCAAGTGTGGTGTCCGTATGCGGATACCCATGGGAGGCAATGACGGGATCTGGACCAACCGGGTTGTCACGCATAGTGGTGAATTTATATTGGTCAACGCTAGCAGCATCTTCATTGGTCCAACGTAAACTGGACAGGAACCCTTTTTAGCCGTCTCACGGTAATACTTCCTGTCCAGTTTAGCCTAATGCTCTCATAGGAACGTTTAGGATGCTAAACTGGACAGGACCCAGACATGTGCTACCAGGGGTTGTTGGATATGCAAAGTATGATAATGAGTGTAGTTTTGTAACGTAATGTAAAGAGAAAGGAAAAGCGACATAAACATATTGCATCTCTTTAATGCGTTGATCAGAATTCTGGCGAGCAGATTTCCATGTAACTGGATGTTGTCAGCAACGATTACAATGGATTACGGTGGGTTAAGTTAGTTGAATATATTTAACGCGTACTGGAAATCAGTTAGGTTTGAATGTGTGTTTTGTTTGTGTAATAAAAGAAGAGTGATTTAATTTGAAGGCGAAAGAAGAAGCACACGTGGAGGAAAGTAGTGAATTGTTAGACCTATAAATTGGATAGGCGTAACTTGACGGCTGTCTGGGATACTAAGAACGTGAATGCGGGAAGCATGCGGAAACCATAAAGCATACGTAAGTCTTGTTTATGAAGCTTTGGTGAATAAGCGTGGATCTCTGCGCTGTGGAGCATTATGAGGTCCTAAAGTGTGAATAACGAACTTGATGGTATACTAAAATGATTCACTGAGGTAAAAAGACGGTGTTGGAGGTAGTTTTGACCAATTAACAAGCAACGGCGTGTGGGGTAGAAATTATATTTTTCACGCTTTTTAATACGTTAGATAGCATGCTTTTCGAAGGTAAATGGGTAATGAAACACAATTACCAGGTAATTATTATAATCAGTTTGCTGTTACTGCCCATAAGCATTGGTAGTCCATGTTCTATTTTCAATAGCGGACAGAGATTATCACGTGAGAACGACGCTGCAGCAAGTCATTTAGTCAACGTTTTATATTATTTCACTGGTGTTTAACGGTTTGCTCTTACCCATATGTTATAGTCTCATGTTCCATGTAGTTGCAATCGTTATCAAGCTATTCATGTGTTCATATGGTTTGCTCCATCTATAGACAGATTTAGGACCTTAATCCCTGAACTATTGTGGATATTTAGAGGAATCCTGAGAAAAATGTAGGGTGCCATGGGAAGGCTCTATGTGTGGTGTCCCTTATGGTTGTTCTACATAAATAGGACCAACCGTTCAGTTATAGGAATCGGAGCTGCTGACCCCCGCTACCGATAAGTTGTCGGCAGTGGTGCAATCCCCCTTGTCACTCAGCACCCTGATTTGGGTGTCGGCCACTCATCAGCACTTCATACTTGGGAAGAATGGAAGAGCAGAGCTAGTCCGGGGTTTCGTATAAAGATTTTATCAGTCATGTTTTGTAATCACGATAACTAAATTGTTTGTGAAGCTATCCTCGGCATTTGTCCTACCGAACCTGGAATATCGGATCTACGTTTGTCAGAACCTTTGCTCCAGATGGAGATGTACTGCATTCACTACGGAAGGATAAGGTGGACCTATTTCTCACATATTGTATTTTGACGGGTAACAGCATCACGGACTTGTCAGGACCATTTAGTCCAGCTACATTCTAGTATGTCCACGGTCACCCAGCGGAAACTGCCACCACATGTTACCGGGTTACTGTGGGGTCTTGGAGCAGGATTTCACCGTTATGTGCTTGATAACTTGGACCTCTTGAACTCCTAGAGACACTCGGTATTCAAGCATCCACACAGTATGATGGGTGTGGTCGCGCAGAACATGTATATGGCATCACGGTGGTACGGTCCATTAGGTGCACAGAAGGAGCGAAGAATGGAACAAGTCTTACGGAAGGCTTTACCTACAAATCTTTTCTGACATTGAGGGTGCTACTTATAGCTAATGTGATAACTGACTGCCAAAAATGGACATGAGCCAGAACAATAAAACGACGACCGAGCGAACGACTCTTAAAACACATTGTGAAAGACAAAGTGCAGGTTACTAGCGGTCAAAGTAGTATTACTTAAATAAATTGGCTGGGGTGGTAGTTTAAGCAAGAGTAGCGTAAAACAGCACGAACGACCAAGCAAACCATAAGCTGTTCAGACCCAGGCGAACTGCTTACGCAAGTTTGGGTGAGGTAAAGCACACTCAACCCATGCGGCGGACGACTAAGCAGCTGGGTGGTAAGATGATATCAGAAATGCAGTATGAGCGCAAGGAATGGATGTACGACGAATCGCAAGTCAAGCGTATTTCCTACCTATTCCATACATGTTATCTTGGTGGATGGCAAAGCACAACGAGTCTTTAGGTTGGTTACAAGATGAAGTTGTAAGAAACGAATCAAGATGGGTAGGTGCATCTTTACAACCCTGCAGAATTGAGGGCGCTTTTGATTTCCTTTGGTAGACCTGACCACTCCCATCATGTGTGATCCTAATGGCGAGGTAGGCATAAGGGCGGTTACCGTCAAGTATGGGAGGCACCTCATATAGCTGTAATGGGTGTACTTGACGATCAAGCGGAAGAAATGGCGTCGTAATAAAGGAACGGAAAACTGACAACATGATAAAACAGGACGTACAAACACCGATGGCAGGTAAAATGCTCCTGTCCACTGCACGACACGCACAGCTGATGATACCTAAGGCCGCAGTCGGAGCACATGACCCAGTCAACTACCTGTCAGATCGGTGCCTTACAGTCTGCTTGAACGCATAAATCGCACTTGTCGTAATTGGCTGGGTGTTTTGCATTGCAACTAGGTTTCCTTAGAGGCTTCTGCACCCTGGCGGTGTTTGCGTGCAAATTTGTAAACCAAGTGGCTTCGTTTCCTGCTCCTGACCAACAGACGTATCTGGAATGGGCGCTAAGGGTGGCTTACGTCTCGTGCGTCCCCTGGACGGTTCACTCATCCCTTCCGCTGCTGATTCAATTATGGTTTCGGAGGGTAAAGCCGAAACGTCCTCATGAGAACTGCTTAGTTTGTGAAGAAAATTCCGCAACTGATCCATAAATTCCCTATACTTTGCACCGCAAAGGCTGCCAACCTGCACTATAATATCACCCTTTTTCCCAAGTCTTTCACAGGTACGGCGACAAGCACCCAAGTAATTGTCCACCGTTGCGACAACAATTCAAGCCACACGGTTCCTTTTTCTGGACATGAGCGAAAGATTATCAACCATTTTACAACTTACTAACTAGACAAATCATTCGTTATCAAGCACGGATACAAATTTTGCGAGACTTAAAAAATTGGGATCAGTTTGCAGAACACTGTCACTTCCACATTACTCTTGCCTGGAGAACTACCTTTGACTTCGGAAGACACATTCTCCTTCAACACAAAGCCAGAACAGTTGGTCATTATTAGCTCTTCAATCCTCGTTGACCGCAGAATTGGCCGTGGTATCCTACATCGCTTAGCAATTTTACTACAAACCCGGTGATCTGCAATTCTTTCTTCGGAACCATATTTCATCCTTCAAGCCTTCAACTACAATTTAACAAATTTCAATGTATACCTTCTACGACTTCATGTGATTTTGCAGAGGATAGGCACATCTTATTAAAAAAGAAGGTATAGTTCCCGAGCTACCATTCGGGCAAAGGATAGGACACACGAACGCAATAGGCACCCGGCTATCGCATCAGCAGTCAGAAAAATGGGACGCAACCTGACTGCGAATAATCGGGCCAACAGTGGTTCTAACAGAAACATATCCAGTTACAACTTGCCATTAAATGGATTGGCGGCATTGTTTCAGAACGTGGCGAAGTATCGCCTGGCAAGCGTTATCCCTATAAAAGCCACAAATGTCCATTTAACAACACCGCAACATGTCGAGTGTGACTCGCAACCAAATAAAGTCACAGCCTATATCTTAACACTGGCAGGTCAACTAGCGTCAAAATTATAGAATGGTTTATTACACTAAAAGTTCAATATCGGCTTATAACGTCACCTTATTGCTTTCTAACATATCACCGTTGACCTTTGCGTTACTTGTGCACGAACGCATTCTATTGCCATGTCTCTTTTGAGCGTGCTCTTAAATTACCATCCAATGGATCATTCAGCGTTCTCAATCTATCATTAGCCGACGTCCCAGTTTCACGACAGCCAAACTATTATTTCGCATTTTCATCATTGTACGGTTCCAATCATGGACATATGAAAAAATTTCACTGTCACTGTTCCATTTGACAAAAAGTGTCTTTACAGTTGTACATATCTGATCATGCCTCCATGGGTGTGCTTCGAAAAGAGTCGAGAATAAAATATTTATTTACTTATTTATTTATAGAACCTGAC
>OX104064.1:214866183-215002251 GCA_944474145.2 Dicrocoelium dendriticum
GGATAGGTGGCTCAGTTGATAGCGCCTGAATACAGTTTTCTGGACGCTTCAGTAATCTAATCGCAACTGCTTCGGAAACAAAGAGGGTTCTCTCCACCAATCCCCCATCTTTCATTAGAAGTAGAACTCGCATACGCATGTCCCTAAGTAATGCAGCTTGGCACACTTACAGGGCTCGTCCTAGTCCCGAAACCTGGAGCGATTACGTGACTCAGCGCAACCACTGTAACATGCTTGTCCGTGAGGACAAATTGGCTCATCAACAACATTTGGCCAGTAAAGTTGCCAACAACAATACGCTCATACACAAGCTCGTCAACACCAGCCGGAAAATGAAGCTCGGTATGTTTCCACTTAACACGCCATTCGGAGTGGCACAGAGTACAAAAGTGGCAGCCAACGCCTTACGAATACAGTACGCCTGAACATACCAAATGGAGGATTAGCCTTGTTACACACAACCATCCTTATCCCCAATTTCTATACTCACTAACATTGAATTTTCTGCCAAAGCTGTGTTGAAGAAACAACTTCCCTCGTTACGTTTTTACTGCTCTCCCGGAATCCACTAAATTCACTCAATGGGTCTGACAGTAGCAGAAAACAAGCTACTGAGGCCTTTATCGCATTTATTCCAAACTGCCTGGATAAAAAATTGTGCCTACAAGTGGAAACATAACGTAATAACTCTAATTTTCAAAAGGCGGTAATTGCTCGGACCGGCCAACTATTTCCTTATTTCCTAATACCTCTGCTTCAAACGTGATGGACGCAATCATCGCTGAGACTTTAGTAGACCAACTAGAACGCCACAACATGGTATCATCCAAGCAACAGGGTTTTCGACTAATGATTGCACGGAGTAGTTGGACAGAAGCGGCCAATACAGCCAGTGGGATAGCCGTCATATAATACAACTTCTCAAAGGACAGCGACCGACTAGAAAACCGTGTTCTGCTTCACAGGCTCGAAAGCTATGGAGTTCGTGATCCAGTCCATGGGTGGATCCGGAATTTCCTGCAGGATCGGCAACTGCGAGTCAGAGTTCGAAGTGTGCTGTATAGTTCGATTTATGTCGATAGTGGAATTCACAAGAGTCAGTTCGGGGCCCGTGTCTGTTCCTTGTGTTCAGTAACGAGATTAGGTGTTTGGTCTTTTTAGACTCCTTGATCTACACTAATGTAATTATGAGATGACGGACAATCTCGACAATTCTCGATGCACTTCAGCGAGAACCAGGCAGGGCGTACGGGTGTTGAATCCGCCATCAGCTCCAGTTCAATTCGGAAAGTGTAGGGTGGTTCACATCAGCCAACATTCGCGAATCACATACAAGCCTGTAAATAATGTCCTGCAAGTAGTAAATCAGATGCCAGATCCTTGGGTACTACATCATTTATCAGACACTTTAACACAAAAGCATTCATACTCAGAGTACTACTTCATCTAATGCTCTTACACGTTCTCCCTCCCATGCGTCAATGGTTACTTTGACGCTCGCTGTCGCGTAGCTCTCTTATTGTTTGTGGGCCTTCAACCAATAGGAGGTCGGATTTAGGTATAGAGGGAAATCTAATCCCGGATTGGACGAAGGGGTGCCGATTGCAAATGCTCGAGAGCAATTCATCCCCAGGGCGATGATGGATGGCAGGACGCGGATAAGACTAATGAAGTGTTGGGTCAACCGCTGCGTAGTAAGATGAAGTTGAGAAGCTGGGGGACAAAGGGTCAGAGCATGCCCCACATTATCTCATTAACAAAGCATGTTGGCGAAAAGAGCTGTTATTTTTGCGCATTTCATCACATCCGATAGCCAGAGTCATTGCATCTAAAGTTACCAGGTTCTTGCCGTGGCGTAGCAAATAATTTTGATGCTCAGGACGGACGTAAACTTGACGCCATTTCTGGCGGTTTTAAATCCGTAAACCCTCATATTTTCGGACAGCTCTTGAAAACATTGTTTCATATGACAACAAGCAGATCCAATTATACAGTGCTACTGTAAATGCAGGAATTTTTTGTTACAGTATTCGTGAACAAGATTTACAGATACACATGTTGCGCATTATTTGAGGCAGTAGCACTGATAACACTTTGCAATTTTAATTTCGTTTTTGAAGTTACCAACTGCGGCTCCGTGAGCTTTGTCTGCTTCAATGAAAACTGAAGGCAGTTCGTTATGAGCTTACGTTTTGAGAATGTGCTTTCACAGCTAGCAATCCTAATATTTCGACTAAGAAATATGCGCGACAGATTCCCATATTGATATTTCGGTATAAGGCTTCAATGCTCATAACGTTCATCAATTGAGTATTTCAATGAAGTTTTCACAAAACATCGCAATTTTCTTCTTTCGGCGAGGATACTGTTTTTTCCATATCTTCGTTGCGTTTACTAAGCGGACAACCATACTTAGTATCATGTGGATTTAACGGTGTAAGGAAAGCATATTTGTTCGCATGCTCATGAAAATTCTGAAATCTACGGCGTTTCATCAGTCAAAATATATATAAGAGACAGCATTTCCCGTTTCTCCTCTGCAACAAATTCCATGACATAGAATAAGTATCCACCATCCATTCGTTTCTTTGACCGATTCGACGTTTCCTGCTTCTCTTCAAATTAGCAGTTTTTGGATTCTTCCATCGTAACGTGCATCATCTTCGTCCTACTCTGAAGACAGCAACGCTAAACGCTGTAAAGTTGTTACACAATTGCAGATCCAAACCATTTCTTCTGACATACCTGTGCATCCTTGAAATCTATGAGAGCAGATCCCTAAATGCTAAGCTTCAAATTAAACGAAAACGCCTGTACAGAGATGAGAAGTAGAGAGGCAACTGAACTTGTAATTGCATTTCCTCCTTATTCTCTGAAATGTGTGATTGAATTGACAAATTCCGAGTGTTTCTTCATCACAATATTTACAGCTCCCGCACGAATACTCCATCTATAGTTTACAGTCAGCTGATATTTACACCGGTGAATGAAAACAAGGCATTCAAGTAATCTGTAGATGAACAAAGAATGATCATAGCCAGTCCATCGTGCAAACAATGTAACAGGATGAACCGTCGCGGAGGCTACATGAACAGTTTGTTGGACGCTTCAGTAATCTAATCGCAACTGCTTCGGAAACAAACAGAGTTGCCTCCACCAATCCCCCATCTTTCACTGGAAGTAGAACTCGCAAGCGCATGTCCGTAATTAATGCAGCTTGGCACACTTACAGGGCTAGTCCTAGTCCCGAAACCTGGAGCGATTACGTGACTCAGCGCAACCACTGCAACATGCTTGTCCGTGAGGACAAATCGGCTCATCATCAACATTTGGCCAGTAAATTTGCCAACAACAAGACACTCATACACAAGCTCGTCAACACCAGCCGGAAAATGAAGCTCGATATCTTCCCACTTAACACGCCATTCGGAGTGGCACAGAGTACAAAAGTGGCAGCCAACACCTTACGAATACAGTATGCCCGAGCGTTCAAAATGAAATGGTACAATAATGTGAGAAAGAACATTTTAGATAAGGTCAACGAGAGCAATTATGTTTGCTAGATATTCGATGGCACGCCCGATGCATGGCACAAAACTCAGATGAGTAAAAATGTAGTGTGTGTAGAGGAGATTTTCTCAGCTTCGTTGAGACCAACAGCAAAACGGCAGAGGAAATTTCTGCACTGGTTCAGCGAAAATCGGAGCAGGATGCAAATTACATTCACGACTGTCGAGGACTGGCATTTGAAAATGACGATGTTGTGACATGCTAACGGTTGGGTGTCTAGAGACGTGTCTGTGAAATCAGCTCGAAGTCTACATCTGTGTCCTGCACAAACCATTCTATGTGTTCATGTAGCCTCCGCGACGGTTCATTCTGTTACATTGTTTGCACGATGGACTGGCTATGATCATTCTTTGTTCATCTAAAGATTACTTGAATGCCTTGTTTTAATTCACCGGTGTAAATATCAGCTGACTGTAAACTATAGATGGAGTATTCGTGCAGGAGCTGTAAATATTGTGATGAAACAATAGGAACTCGTCAATTCAATCACACATTTCAGAGAATAAGGAGGAAATGCAATCACAAGATCCGTTGCCTCCCTACTTCCCATATCTGTACAGCCGTTTTCGTTTATTTTTAAGTTAGCATTTAGGAATCTGCTCTCAAAGAATTCAAGGATGAACAGGTATGTCAGAAGAAATGGGTTGGATCTGAAAAGCTTTGACAAGCTTACAGCGTTTAGCGTTGTCCCCATTAGAGTAGGACGAAAATGATGCACATTGCAACGGAAGAATCCAAAACCTGTGCTAATTTGAAGAGAAGCAAGAAACGTCGAATCGGCCAAAAGAAACGAATGGACGGTGGATACTTGTTCGATATATCGATGGGATTTGATGCAGAGTTGAAACGGGAAATGCCTCCTCACCTAGACATTTTGACTGATGAAACGCCATAGATTTCAGAATGTTCATGAGCATGCGAACAAATATGCTTTCGTTACACCGTTAAATCTGCTTGACACTAAGCATGGTTATCCGCTTAGTAAAAGCAAAGAATTTACAGAAAAAATGGTATCCTTGCCGAAAGAAGAAAATTGCGATATTTTGTGAAAGCTTCATTGAAATATTACTTTGATGAACGTTGTGAGCATTGAAGCCTTATACCGAAATATCAATTTGGGAATCTGTCGCGCATATTTCTTACTCAAAATATTAGGATCGCTAGCCATAAGAAAGCATTCTCAAAACGTAAGCTCATAACAAACTACCTTCAGTCCTCATTGAAGCAGACAAATCTCAGGGATTTGCGATTCTTAACATGGAGAACGAAATTAAAAATGAAGCGTGTTATCAGTGCTACTGCCTCAAGTAATGCGCAAAAAGTGTATCTGTAAATATTGTTCACGAGTACTGTAACAAAAAATTTCCTGCATTTACGGTAGCACTGTATAATTGGATCTTTGCTCGTTGTCATATGAAACAATGTATTTAAGAGCTGTTCGAAAATATGAGGGTTTACGGATATAAAACCGCCAGAAGTGGCGTCAAGTTTACGTCCGCCCCGAGCATCAAAATTATTTGCTACGCCACTGCAAGCACCTAGTAACTTTAGATGCAATGACACTGGCTACCGAATGTGACGGAATGCGCAACAAATAACAGCTCTTTTTGCCAACATGATTTGTTATAGGGATAATGTGGGGCATGCTCTGACCCCTTGTCACACAGCGTCTCAACTTCATCTTACTGCGCATCGGTTGACCCAACGCTTCACTAGTCTTACCCGCGTCCTGCTATCCATCATCGCCCTGGGGATGAATTGCTCTCGTGTATTTGCAGTCGACATTCCTATGCCCAATCCGGGATTAGATTTCCCTCTATACCTAAATCTGACCTCCTATTGGCTGACGGCGCATAAGCAATAAGAGAGCTACGCGACAACGAACGTAAAAGTAACCATTGACGCATGGGAGGGAGAACGTTTAAGAGCAATAGATGAAGTAGAACTCTGAGTATGAATGCTTTTGTGTTAAAGTGTCTGATAAATGATGTAGTACCCAAGGATCTGGCATCTGATTTACTACTTGCAGGACATTATCTACAGGCTTGTATGTGATTCAGGAATGTTGGCTGATGTAAACTACCCTACACTTTCCGAATTGAACTGGAGCTGATTGCGGATTCAGCACCCGTACGCCCTGCCTAGTTCTCGCTGAAGTGCGTCGAGAATTGTCGAGATTGTCCGTCATATCATAATTACATTAGTGTAGATCAAGAACTCTGAAACGAGCAAACACCTAATCTCGTTCCGGAACACAAGAAACAGACGCGGACCCCGAACTGATCTTGTGAATTCCACTATCGACATAAATCGAACTATACAGCACACTTCGAACTCTGACATGCAGTTGCCGATCCTGCAGGAAATTCCGGATCCACCCATGGACTGGATCACAAACTGCGTATGTTTCGAGCCTATGAAGCAGAACGTGATTGTCTAGTCGGT
Organism: Dicrocoelium dendriticum; assembly: GCA_944474145.2. Lineage (NCBI taxonomy): Eukaryota > Metazoa > Platyhelminthes > Trematoda > Plagiorchiida > Dicrocoeliidae > Dicrocoelium > Dicrocoelium dendriticum. The sequence continues at coordinate 214,872,199 of OX104064.1, forward strand.
CAAAGTCTATTGAGAAGTCGAAGTAAATGACGGCTATTCCACTGGCTGTCTCCGCCGCTTCTGTCCAACTACTGCGTGCAATCAGTAGTCGAAAACTCTGTTGCTTGAGTGCTATGATATTGTGGCGTTCTACATGGTCTACTAAAGGCTCAGCGATGATTGCATCCATCACGTTTGAAAGCAGAGGTATTAAGGAAATAAGGAAATAGTTGGCCGGTTCCGAGCAATTACCGCCTTTGAAAATTAGAGTTATTACGTTATGTTTCCACTTGTTAGGCACAATTTTTTATCCAGGCAGTTTGGAATAAATGCGATAAAGGCTCAGTTAGCTTTGTTTCTGCTACTGTCAGACCCATTGAGTGAATTTAGTGGATTCCGGGAGAGCAGTAAAAACGTAACGAGGGAAGGTCTTCAACACAGCTTTGGCAGAAAATTCAATGTTAGTGAGTATAGAAATTGGGGATAAGGATGGTTGTGTGTAACAAGGCTAGACCTCCATTTGGTAGGTTCAGGCATACTGTATTCGTAAGGTGTTGGCTGCCACTTTTGTACTCTGTGCCACTCCGAATGGCGTGTTAAGTGGGAAGATATCGAGCTTCATTTTCCGGCTGGTGTTGACGAGCTTGTGTATGAGTGTCTTGTTGTTGGCAAATTTACTGGCCAAATGTTGATGATGAGCCGATTTGTCCTCACGGACAAGCATGTTACAGTGGTTGCGCTGAGTCACGTAATCGCTCCAGGTTTCGGGACTAGGACGAGCCTTGTAAGTGTGCCAAGCTGCATTACTCACGGACATGCGCTTGCGAGTTCTATTCCAATGAAAGATGGGGGATTGGTGGAGAGAACCCCCTTTGTTTCCGAAGCAGTTGCGATTAGATTACTGAAGCGTCCAGAAAACTGTATTCAGGCGCTATCAACTGAGCCACCTATCAATAACTCCCAATTGGTCGTCTCAACTAGGTTGTTCAAGATGTTGCAACGTGTGGTAATATGTGTTTGTTAAATAAATAAATAAATACTTTATTCTCGACTATGCTGTGTGTTACCCAGGATATTCAGCGTAACACACATAGTTAGGAGCTCCGGTGACATGATGGTTTAACCCCAGTGGAGTGTCTACAAATGGCCTGTCTACCATGAGTTCCTCATTTGTATGGACGATGTCAAGTACCGAAAGTTTGTTATCAGCTCTGTACCTGATAGGTGAGCTGATATGATTGTAGAGCGGATACTTGCGATAAGGTGTTGCAGTTCGGCCTTGTATGTTTCGTTGGGGGAGGATGCCGAGATTTCCAAGTCGTGCACGTTGAAATCGCCGGAAATAAGAACGTGGCTCTAAGTTGAGAGTAAGCATTTCCTCAGTGATGATATTAGATGGGAATTCATCATTGTGTCTGAGACTGAAACGGCACAGTGGTGAATCTCTGATCCGAGTCTCCGAATCTTCCAGTGTTTTGCATTTTAGGTTGTTATGAGAGTATATGATAGAACCACCTCCGCTGCTGGGACGATCGTGTCGGAACAAAGACATACCCTGAATCTCAATCTCGGCATCCGGAATCCATGATTGCAACCAAATCTCGGTCATGGAGATGAGATCCCAAGCGTTTGATGCCTGGTGCAACTGAAGCTCGGCGATTTTGCTGAGGTGGTCTTGGGCTTTCGTGTACATGTAGGTAAGTGTTTCGGTGCTCAGCAACGATCCGCGGCCCATGCGGGTAGGATGATTGGTTGTGCTGACCGTCGTATGGTCGGCCGCTAGCCGTTTTTATGGTATTATCAGCGAGTCGCTTGGAGTTGGGTTCGTTGGCACTGTGGTTATTTCTCGTGCGCAAATGTCTCTGCGAAAGTGTGAAAGTTATATTAGGCAAACTTTTTGTTGCGAAGCTAAGATTGTTTTGCGAAACTTGTGCATATTTCACTAGGCTCACCTCAGACATACAATCACTATACGAAAACTCAGACTGCGTATCAAGCATAACACGAATGATGAAAATTGTCCGTTGTATTGAAGGTTGGGGCTCCCTTAGTGACCAATATTTTGCCCCTGAGCATACGAATAACACGATTTCCCAAAGCACTATTAATGTAGACGGTGCATAGATTTTTTATACTTTCAAATGCCAACAAGATAAAGGGAAAATCGTTTGTTAGCTTGTAAGTACGTAATACTATAACAGTTAGGCCAAACCGAAAATGCTTTTGTATGACCAAACTGGTTTAAAATGGGTCAAATTGAGACTGCCAGGTATACAGTACCGGTCACACAGAGCGCTCGAACAGTTACGCGCGCTGACTAATATCACGATTTTACTAAAATGTAATGTTTTTAGACAAACGTTGATGGTGTTAACGAGGTATACATATTAAACAATATTTCTGGCATGTGAAGCCATTTATTTTCATATTTGGATTACTAATGAGTAGTGTGGCGTTTCGTATAATAACTATGTATTTTATCAAAATCCACCGTCAGGCAGAGGGCGTTGGTCTATCTGCGGATGCACAAACAGCGATGTTTCGACCTTCTGGGTTTTGTCAGTGGTGCGCCTTCCGCAGACTCCTACTGGGTTCCGTCCCCATGAATTCTCAATGACAACCATGAGTGACCGCTATGGTGGTTTACCTCTGAGTTATATCAAATTACACATTAGCATTAATAATTTAGACTAAAACCGTCCATATAGCTTTTAAGTGCTGTGTCGTACACGGTCGCGATGCGGAAATTCCTAGCTCCTTTCGCTAACTGAAGTCCTCTGAACGCTTTCTAAGTAGAATGGCAGGGGAAGATGAGCCGGCCCATATTGTGGTCCACTCCTAAGTATGCAGATCAAGGCCGTCAACCATGGCTAAGTGGAAATAGCTGCTGGCATCCGTAAACCATGGAGTGAGAACCCTGTAAGGGTCCGTGGAAGGCGCAACACTGACGAGAATCAAAATATCGCGACACCTGTGTCTGGAGCTGTTCCAGGAGTGTCCAAGCCTGTTGACTGAGAGTGGACTTTGATGAATTACCACTGAATTTTCCTGTTTATTGTGCTCTCTGCGAGTGACCATAAACACGCCCGAATTATACAGCTGGCACGCCATCAGTGCGGACAGAGATGCAAAATCCTGGCGGTTCCCAGGTCTTAGACGCCTAGACAGAGTGAACCAACTGTGCTCTGTTCTGGACCCTGATACATCTAATGTCCAAATTACACTGAACTCACTGAACGATACTATGCATGCTGTAACGGTTACCGTTAAATGTCACACTGACTCTTAATGATTTTCCCTTATGACACTACCACTAGTTGCCGGCTAATCTGGTGGTCAGTCTTTCTTTCTTTTTGGGTCTCTGCGTCAACGTTGTAGATTATGCGCTTTTTGTATCCTGCATCCGCAAGTCACGTTAGCTGGCAAAGCGCCGAATTCCAGTGGCTACTCTTGGCGCATGAGGTGTTTTCTTTAAACTAGGTCCATCCGTTCTCACTAGGTGTAGAAACAAACAGGGAGCATTACGTCCATAAGGTTCCTTTTTTAAAAATATTCTTTATATAATATCCTACTAACACACATTAGGGACCTTGTTTGGCAATAGTCCATGTACAGTACTAGTTTCTTCGTTGACTCTATCATGCCGGTTTCATGAACCATCCAGCATTTGCTTCCCTGTTTATCTTCTGTCTATTATTTTACCTGTTATTTCGGTTGGGTCTAATTTCTCTGCAATAAATTTGTCCAGTGAGCCGTACCATTTTCTAAGTTCTATCTGCTTTCCCTGTTCTTGAATTTCGTCAAAACATTTTCTTTAGTCACATTATCATCCATGGTAGTATTAAAAACACCCAAGGAACCACAGTTTGGTTGCCTATAACTGTGCTTCCACCGTTTACATTTCCATTTTCTGGCTATCAACTGATGTCACAAGCATGCCTAACGCATGCCGTCAATATTAATTTAGTTGTCCAACAACTACACTTTTTGCGCCACTAATCATTAATGCCATTTTCTTGTCAATTTTTTCGCATTATGTTTTAATAAAATACACAGGATACAAAGTTGTAATGAAAAGGCATAACGATTATGTTGCAATACATCAAAAAGTTTCCAGTAATAGATTTCTGGATTTCGCTCATTGTCATTAGGATTTACCGAATCACCCCAAGCATCCACTCAGTGTTTAACATGCCTGAACACTCATTCAAATAAAGAATGCGACCAAGTTAGGTGGTTTTGTCGAACAACGGCTTACTTACCGGAGATGCTTCTCTTTTTGCCAGCCGAGTAGTTCGATTTAGTCTAGTTCTAGCCCATAGTGTATCGGTGGTGTTCCACGATGTGGTGAGTTCCTTCTTGGAAAAAGTATTCCATAAAATTTTCACGTATATCTGTTTGACAACACTGTAAACTTGGTAAATATGACTTGCTACTAAAATCACTGCTCCTTGCCAGTACAAATTTTTATATTTACTCTGCGGACGTCAATCATCCACCTGGGAGATTTCTGCTTGACACCACACGCTGATGGTCCGATCGATGGCAATCACAAATACGGCAGCAGATATACAAATCCAAGGAAACCTTTGACACACACCTACTACCTTATGCGTACATATGTTAAGGCTATCGATACATGTTCTCCTTGTAGGTATTAGGAGGTTTTATTGGGTTGTTGGAATATCCGTCATAGTTAGCCTGCGGAAGACAGTCAACACATCCGGGAACGCTATAGACTGCCGTTTCTTCCTCCATGCCACCTCGACGGGTGATGGCTTGCAAAGAAATCAGCTGCTTTATGGCCAAGCGTTGGCCTCTGTACGTTCATAACATGTATGTCAGGGGGGATGAGGTGCGCTATATCGCAATTATGTGTCAGTCATAGCAGTCCTCTCTCGTCGCTATGGCTCAGTTGCATAAGTCGACGTTTCTCGACTGTGAGGTCATGGATTCGAATCTGGCAGGCTTCTGCGTGTGCGGGATATTGACGAGTCCCAATAGGACGAAACGGCGGTCTAACGCTTTCCCAGATGTGTGGTGGCTGTCCTGCTGAGTCTAACTGTTGCGAGTAGTCACAAAACCCCATTACATTCGCGATAGAACGATGCAAACATCCGCTGGGGCATGATGAAATATACACACAAATAGTAGAACATATCAAAATGTTACAACGGAAGTTTTCAGAGTTCATACTTGTGAGTATTTTGTCAGACAATTGTGGGATCAAGATACTCGACGTCGCTGGTGGTCAGAAAATTTAACTTTTCATCTTTCTCGTTCGGCATAATTGGGCGCTCGTGCGTCCGATTTGGGACTGAATTCCTGTGTGATATAATTATCAATGTTATAATTTTTGTATCGTTAAACAGATTGTGCGTAAGTAGGTATACATAGTGTAGCATCAGTGCAACCATTGACATGTACTTTTAGTCATCATCCTTTTGCAAATGCATATACTATTAAACATGGCACTTTAGCCATGGCCGGTAATTTGACTGACGAACAGCGCAAGTAGAATTTACAACAATACTGGAAGAGAGCAAATAGTGGTCGTGCCATAGAAACGTGAATCCACACCTTCTCAACACCTCCTTAACAAGGAGCACAAGTTATCGACTACGTGACACATTTGAACGGACAGAGAATACTCAGAACGCACCGAGAAGTGGTTGACCAAATAATGGGAGCAAAAAAAGCAAAGGAATTCGGGGTTACTCAGGCATTCGCTCAAAGCCCACAGAAATCGAAACATTAGGATTTACCTGAACTTGATATTGGGCGCAGATCATTAAGGCGCCTGATGTGTCGTGTCAGATAAAAGGTGCATACACCTCGATTGATACATGGTTTATTGAAAGATGACTCGGATCGTCGTTTAAAATTTTCCGAAAACACTGAGCCAGGACGACCGGTATTCTAAGCAAAATCTATTGGACCGAAGAAGCAAAACTTTAGAATACCGGGTGCCAAGTAATCGACGCAATTGTGTTTACTATGCAACCGAATCCTCTCACATCGATTTTGAGAAACAACTCAATCAAGCTGGGGTAAAGTATGGGCTGGGCTTTCCTGTAAAGGTCATGTTGGAACAGTATACAGCACACATAAGTGATCAAATTGTGCACTTGAACATGTTAAAGGATATAATAATAGCACGGTTACGTGAACAATACCAAGATGAAGTCTTCTAGTTTCAGCAAGTTGGGGCCCCACCTAATTTTGCACTCACTATACCTGCACTACCTTAATTAACGTTTCTCAATTGATGAATTGGATGCCGTGGTGCCATATACTGGCCGACAAGATCGTTTGAGTTAACTCCTATGGACTTCGTTAATGGGGGAACTGACAAAGATAAGCTGTTTGCACGCAACCTGCGCATTGTTGAAGACATGAATCAGTTCATCTCGGAGGCTTTTCAAGAAGTTGACGCTGGTAAAGACATTTGTTCTACAGTGCGCATGAGTCTTATTCCTCTATTACAGGAGAGTGTGGACGCTGTAAGCATGCATTTCGAGTACCCAAGGGCTTTGGGCTTCTTATTACATGTTTATGCAGCATACATTCTTTATTATAATAAACGACGTGAATAAGATAGGTATTGTCTCTCTTTTATCACAACATATTTACTCTTGCACACCCAGTGTTTTCTTGCTGAAAAGAATGCGTGTTTAATTTTGAAACTTTCTTTGAATCGTACAAATGAATACGTTGGTCGTAATTTGTTTTGTTTGCATTATATTTATCTAATCTAGAAACGATGACCGTCCAATTGGTTCATTTTTCATTAGTTCCGATGGTGCATGATGGTCGACGCACGGTCCATGCTTGTTAGTGGCTTGTTTTGATGTGCTGAAAAGTGGTGAATATCTTGCGAACCTGCTTTCGGATGGCACCTAAAATTTGATCGACTTATTATTCTCAGTTACCTTCTAGATACATCCGATGATGTTGATGTATGGACATCATGGGTGCTCTACGAACAGCGTCGGTTAACACTGGATCCATTTTACCAGTGTCTCCAGAAGCAACGAATGCTCCTGCAGCTATTATTTCATCAAACACGAGCACTAATGATGTACATGAACACCGCAAATCCAGATGTCTAACCGTAAGTGCATTTGTCATGTGAGGTCATCCTTTAGCGTTTCTGCAAGCAGCATTGCGCGTCATTCAGAACATTTAACTTTCTAGGAAGATTTCAATGGTATCTGTTTAGACGCAAACCTTCCAGAAGCGCAGATTAATATATTATAGATAGTTATGCCAAATCCATCACCAAAGTAGATTCATTACTACTGTCGACAGGTAGTCCCAGAAATGAACACTGCTCCATCCGTATCTTTCTAAACATCCCATGGGGTGAACGTTATCTAGTTAACCGCAACTTAGAGAACTACCAAAAGAAAATTTCAACCGGAACCATACTTCTTCACAGGGTTCCTGAAACTGAAGCATGTGATGGGCATGAAGTAACAACCCATGATAAAGAACAGTGGTATTATATGTGTGAAACACTCTGCTTGGATGATGTGTTAGAGAAATCCGTGTGACGACTGCTTACCTCACCGAACTACAAAGGAAGTGGCCCGAGAGTGTTGAGGGTGGTCGTTCGGCCACGACATATGGTAGCACGGATGCATAAAATTTGGTTCATGTTCCGTTGCAAGATACCATCTGAGGTTCCGCTGAAGATAATCAGCGATATGCCTCCTAGAGATTATGTCACTCAAAGAACCAAACGCGATGGCATCTAGGAAAGAACAGTGCACCAGTAGTGTATCGAATGAGGCCATAAAACCTGTAGATTATGATATTGACCAGACACCTTACACTGCACCTCGAAAATTAGACACGGGTCTAACTACATGGACGATGAATAAGACATTAAACCCATTTCCAAATACACACCAAAAAAGCGATCAGTCGCCGGCCACTCACTGGTCGGCGCAACTTCACATTTGCATTGCACAACGTCCGAAAAAATTATTCAAATCTTAGAAACCTTCATGTATGTACATTAACGCCAAAGGGCTCCTCAGTAAAAGTACAGAACTTCGTCTACGTCAGGTTGAGAATGCTTGGGACCTTAATAATATTACCGAAACGGTTATACGAAGAGGTGACTGATGCTCAGGTTGAGATAGCCTGAATGTCCCTTAACCGGAACGAACGCCCCAGCAGAGGAGGTGGAGCCTACTCTACTACCGCTGCGATCTACATGATACAATAGTTAATGATCTGGAAACACACATTACCGATTTACTCTGTTGCCGTCTCCAACTAAGACACGACGACACATGTCTCGTAGCTGTCATTTACCGCCCCCAACGTCCATTCCAGCAATGGATTCCCGCTGGATCCGTGATCTGAACAGAGTAACACGTACTAGGAAAACCACATTCTCATCTCCGGGGCTTCAATCTACACAATCTGGAGGTTTCGGCATCGCCCCGTGCGCTGTTCAAAGCAGACTTGCATGAATATGAAACTAATATTCCTTTGCACAATCATGTCACCACGCCAACTAGATTCAGCACAGCAAACAAACCGACCATAGTGAAACGTGTGATCACGAATAAAAGCTCATGCTTGACAAGTCATTGACGGGTGGTCCATTAGGTCTCAGTGACCATTTAGTAATAACGTTCAACTATGTGCGTTATGCAGAGTTACCAATTTAACACTCGGAATTATTTCATACAATCACACGCTACCACGCATTGAAAGAACTCACCGACGCAGCTGCTTGCGAAGTCTCAAAAAACAGTCCCGTTGACAACGTTTGGACAGAGTTCGTTAATAGACTCAGCGACATCTTCACCAGAGCATCAGAGGCCAAGTCGCTTCTTCCCTCAAAAATGCCTTCAATTCTAAGTATAAAGACTCGAATATGCCTGGCGACAATGGATGAAGCATGGGCGTCTAAAAGATTAATCCTGAATCAGAGATTTGGGGCAATTTTCCGACCCATCGCAACCATTGCACTGCAGTTGTCCGTGAGGACGAAGTAACTTATTAACGGTGCCTAGCCAAAAAATTTTACATACAACATCATGCTATATAGGCATGTCAACAAGCTTCCTAAAGTGAAGCATGGAATCCCTCCACTTAAACGACAGGCGGTAAAGTGCCAAGCGCCGGAGAAGCAGCTAACGCCCTGCGGCTGTAATACGCCTCAATTTTCTAACTCGGGGACTCTGACCGTCCCATAATGTCATGCAGATTACCGACTCTACTGTTTACACATGTAAATTTCAACCCATCAGCTGTGGGAAGGAAGTTACTCTCACTGCGTGAGCACAGTTCTCCGAGAGCAGATAATATCCGTCCGAAAGCACTGAAAGCTGTGGCCAACAAGCTAGCTGAACCACTGTAACAGTTCTTTCAAAGGTGCTTTGATGAACAACAAGTCACCACTATGTGGAAGTGTGGCATTATCACCCCGATATTCAAAAGCGCTGGCTGTTCAGATCCTGCAAACTATCGTCCAGTGACTCTCCTCCATGTGCTCGCGAAGGTGATGGAAGCAGTCGTCGATGAGGCTTTAATGGACTACCTAGAAAAGGCAACATCTTGGTACCGGAGCAGCATGGCTTCCATCAACACCGGTTCTGCAAACCAACCTACTGATTGCAAGAGGTAGTTGGACGGAAGCGGCTGATGATGGCTCGGAGTGGACGTCATCTATCTGAACTTCTCCAAGCCTTTCGACCGCCTTGATCGCTGCATCCTACTTCAGCGGCTACAGAGTTACGGATTCGGAGGTCCAGTACTTGTTTGGATTGGCAGCTTCTTTCACAAACCGGAGCTACAGTTACGTGTTAGGGGACCACACTCTAACCCAACTGAGGTGGAATATGTTGTCCCACAAGGTTCAATGCTTGGACCACGCTTATTCATTGTGTTTATCAAAGACTTGGCAAGAGTTATCTCCTCAAATTCCCTGCTTTTCGCCGATGACGTCAAGATATGGCGGCCGATTAGTAACAAACAAGCTCACGATCTGCTCCAACTTGAACTAGATTGCATTTACGAATGGTCAAAGAGGAACATGATCCAGTTGAACCTAACAAAGTGCAACGTCATACATCTGTGTCACCAGCAGCTGAGCGTTTACAATGTTGGAGACCACACCTAGGAGGAGGTCTCTCAGGAGCGTGACCTGGGTGTATTGGTACAAGAAGATCTCGGGTGTACAAAACAAGAAGGAAGTCGAAGAGAATTGGTAATCCATACCCCGGCCTTCTTCGCATTGCCTTCGGTCGATTTGAAACCTCAAACTTTCTGTTATGGGGACCAAACGTCCCTATAATTATTACAGGCTTAAATTACGGAAGGCTGAAAACCCGATTCACACAAGTGCACATGTACTCGGATCAGACAAAACGCACACGTTCAATCAGCCTTCCAACTCGTGAAACATTCACATTGTTTGGCCTTTGCACCCAGAAACAGTCTTGTTTCCAACCAAACACGCATTGCTGTATCCAAGCAACATTCATTTTTCCGGACAACTTACGCCAAACTTCCAACATTTCTGCTCAGTTTACGGACTTTGCATATTTACATAAAACCATGTTTTTCTTCCTGGGTTTGCTTACGCAAACCCTTCCAAGGGAAAACCCCCCTCATCACCGTTTCGTGATATAAAAATGAGGCCGTACAACGCTAGAATCGGCTTAGCTTTGGCCAGTAAAAGCAACTGTGGCAAAAGATCTGTCTGGTTCTTGGTTCATTCTTGGGTTGGGAAATCGTGCGTAGGAACTTTTCGTTCATAATAGGAACCCGTACTACTCGCGTGAACTAAATCTTTCGCGGCTAAGTTCCGAGAACCCACAGACTTCGAGCTTTTCAGTTACCGCGCTGTGCGAGAAAATAATTCTGAGTCTCGTTCGTTCATCCGACTAGGAGAGTTGGTATCACATTGTTAGAACCTGACGTATTCAAGAGGCAGTATTCAACACTTCCCCAAATGCTTAACACCTACGTGCGACCGCAAGTGGAATATGCTATTCAGGCGTGGCAGCCGCGGCAGTAACAGGATCTTGTTGCTCTCAAGACTCTTCAACAAAGGGCAACCAAGAACGTCAGGGGCTACTTTCATCTGCATTATCAGCTTAGCGTGAAATCTGCAAGAACCTACAGCAGTCGCTATCGGCTTCTTCGGGGTATCTCATAATGGTTTACCAAATTCTGAAGAATCCAAACGACATTTGCCGTCCGCTGCTGGAATTGAACCACAACACTAAGCTAAGAGATCACCCTCTGAAACCGACAATTCAATATAGCCGGCTTCAATATCGTAGAAATTTCTTTTCCCTCCGCGTGCGCCAGCCTTGGAACGCCATTCCTCTTTATGTCGTCTATACTCCCAATATGACGATATTTAAAAACGTGTTGATGCATTTCCTTACTTATATTTCATTTTATGAGTTGTTAGCCAGCGGCTATAAAACGTAAGCAAACGGTGTCTTGCCAAAAGCCTAACCAATGAATTTATGGATTTATACGTTTAATACACGAACACCTCCGATATTTCACGTAAGTCTTTGATGAGTCTACCAATATGCTTTTCACTTCATCATGCCATTGATTTTCGCAATTTTTTGCATCCCTCGGAGTTTGTTAAGCAATGCACTTTTAGCCGTAATAATGTATTGTTCCATTGTTATCCTGAGTTGTCAGCGTCCCCACCATCCTACATGCAATCCCGTTGTTATAACCCTAAATGCTTCATTAAGAATGAAGGTTGTGTGGAATCAGCAATAAGGCATATATTCAATCAGCGATTTTTTTTCTCCTTCACAGATACTGAACATGAAGTTGCATCTAGATAGTAGGACAATTTTCCCTAATATTCGAATGAACATTTGGCCCATACTTGGATTATTGATGCAACCACAATCGGACATATTTGTTGTTGGAGTCTTCCGAGAAGTAACCATGCCAGCCGACTGCATGATTTTCTACAGCAGAACATACAAGAGTTTATTGAATCTGTGTTGCTTCAATCTACTTTGATTATAAATTGTCCAAGTTCCCTTAAAGTGGGTCATATTTAACGTCCCTGCAAGGGCTTATACGAGATCAATTAAACTGCATTCGGGATGTTTTGCGTGAGCAAAATATACCAGCTTGCTTTGATAATAACCTCTTACTAGGCAGGCGTATATAGATACCCTCACTTGAATATTCCGGTCTCTTCAGAGGAAGTCATGGGGAGAAATTAAGATTTACGCTTTTGGCACAAAGTGAGTATCATGTCGGTGAATCACCTTTCGAAGCTCTGCGGATCGACGTGATTTCCGACTTCCAATCGAATACGCGCACATGCTGTGCATGGGAGCGATGGAAAGTCTCAGCGAGTTATGGCTTTCTGAACCGATCGAGCGGAGTGTCCGCTTGTCATCCAAAGTTGTCGATTGCATCAACGAAGGATGGTTGTTGTGCGATAGCTCTCTAACTTCCGATTTCTCACCGAAATGCCGCACCCAGAAAGAGTTGAGTGGATGGAAGTATACCGATATTTGGGGGTTTCTACTATAACTCATATTTGTCGTTTTAAATAGCATTTTGCCTGATAACCTGTACGAGAACTTGCAATCGCTACGTAGTTGTTTTGCAGCAGCATATGCAGCATGTAGTGATGATGATTGGCAGTATGAACAAATGCTTCGCAGCAGTTTATGCTGAGAGTTGCTTGATTTGTAATGTGCATTGACTGCAGAGCTACGCGCCCACTTGGGTCGTTTTGGGTCAATAGACTTCTTCTCCTCATCTACGTTAGTTATTTTTGTAGCGTTTACAGTGCATAGGGCTTGCACGCACGTGCCGCCGTCGCAGATTTCCCGTCGCATTTTGGAACATTTAGCACCATCTCTTACAAAGGATTGCACGTGTGTTGATGACACGGGTTCCGATACGGTTATGAGTAGTTAGGAATACCGTTAGCGTAATGCTGCAGGGTGCGTTTCACACCAATAACACTCCAATAACTCAGTCATTGCATTCGTTGTCTCGTCCATCGTCTTTGACGACGGGAACTCGGAAGCTTACGTACAGCTCTATGTGCACCAGGAAGAAAGATTTCACAAATGTATTCCTCCTGGAGATCTCCACATCTGTAAGTGTTTAGACCCACTAACACTAACAACGCGGATACCTGAGCGCCAGGTCAGATGCAAGTGTCTTCTCATTCCGCTTGAAGGAATCACATTATGTTATCCAGTATTTCACCGCATGCATTAACAACGGAGTCATCGTAGCTTAACAGGGTGAGAAGTAGCTTTCGTCGAATAACCATTGCTTGCATTTCAGGTGTTATGCTGCTGCATACGCAGACGCACGATGTAAGGAATATCAGTAATTTCAAGACTGCAACATACTATTTTTACTTGTTGTCTCTTTGCCTTTTATTAAACATGGATATGTCTACCAATGCAACTAATCTTCTAGATGTTTCGTCTCATGGAACTCAAGGAAGTCAGCTTAACGGTGTTATAAAACTGCTGGGTGGTTGGCAATGTTCAGGTCCTTCCGCTAAGTTGCAATCACGACAACTAGAGGCTCTTATACTGAACAGCATTTCGCCACCTTTTGCAACTTCACTGTACAAAGTGTAAACTTACACGGACACAGGCAAAGCTGCGATAAAATTACACAACCCTTTGCAGATGATTACCCTCAATCCAGAAGTTGGAGAGCATGTTCCTGGAATTTTCGGCGGCTTGTTCCAGCGTGGCCACGTTTTCCTTTAAGCGTGGCCGAATACCCAAGATGTATGTACCAATGACACAGTTTATTTGCAGCATTCCCGTTTGTTTTCTAGTATGAAACTCCGGTTAAGAAGTCGTATCCATGTGCCTCCTACAGTGTGGAATTTGATTACTCACCCCTCCGCCGAGGTCAAAGCTGCAGGAATATTCAACGGTTAGTGACCTAGAAAAATTGGCTCCACTGAACCATACGCCGGTGATGCCCATATAAGCCAAAGTGAATGCGATATCTGGTTAGCTTCCTCCGCCTCATCCAGCAGACAATGAGAGAGAAACAGGTGGATGATGCGTAGAACATGGTAAACATACGTCTGTGCGGACAGACTGTGCTATGTGTTAGATAACAGTACGTCTGCGCCAGTTAATTTAATTAGCCGCTAGCATGAACAAAACGGCAAAACGCTGGCCGTACTGCTCATGCAATATGGCACCCACATTTGAGTACGGTCAGTTATGGCAAAGCGAAACAAAAGAATGCGCATGCGATTAGGAAGTTATTGGGACTGGTCCATTCGGAAATGATAGGTGGCCGGAAACAGGACTGAAACGCAAACAGTGCAAAGGGAGAATAGGAAAACGATGAAGGAAACTTGCAAGCCCGGGGCTTCACATGCGAGCAACGTCGAGCGGACAGCATGAACCAATCGCAGCATTTTCCCTACGCAATGCCAACTTTACAATATATTATATTAATTATATTGCTTCCATTTACGCGTTTGTGATGGCAGTTTTTCCCACGTGATAATGAGATGATTCCGTACAAACACCGGTGCTGTTTTGGGAGAAGTATCCGGTCGCTATGTTGGATCAAATTGCATCGAATTTCTTCACTGTTGTTGAACTTCCATTTTACACTAACCAGTAACAACCATCTTCATCTAGTGAAAACTTTCACTTCGGTTATATTGACGGCTGTACTCGGCGAAAGAAGCGAGTGAATTCACTGGGATTAAGTTTTAGACCACGAGCATCTATGCTTACCAATTTTTATTACTTCATTGCATTATTGCTTTGTAGAGAGCGAAAAGGAAATCCTTTGTCAACCCCAACACTTCCCTCTCCCTGTAGGCAACATGTGGCTTGATGCGGCACAGTGTGCCATAAGGGGGCATTACGTTCACAGTCAACATAGTAAGATCCATCTTTGTCCAGCAAATTAATGTCTAGTAATCGTTTGAATCCTTTCGCTGTTTGTACACGAACGACTAGCTTAGGTAAACTGTTGCTGTCATTCACCACACGAGTTGACAAAGTGACATCAGAGCGAACCCGAAGTCTCCTTGGTGTAAACATCTTCATACACTGCCCTCGGGTCGAACTATCCGCACAACGACGAAAGAACACTCGTACCTCATCCCCCATCTCAACTCTAAGTAAGGCTCGCGTGTACATCAATTCACTACGACGGCAACGATACTCCAAAGAGAACAAGTTCCTTTTTTGAAGACAATGAGAGTTACAGATTCCGGAGTGTCCTGATGGATTTCTCTCCCCGCTGCTGAGCCCGCATTCGCTTTTCGTGATTGGACAGGATGCTGGCAATCCGTACTCAAGATGTGGTCACACTTAAGAGGTTAAGAAAAGTCGCAATATATGGAATGATCTGAGAACAGTATCTCCATATAGTTAAGAACCCCCTATTATCAGCCGCAAAGTTCTTTACTGTGTCTTGAACCGTGCGTAGATTTGGTGACACAAGAACTCTAAGGTCCTTTTCCAAGTTTGCATTCCTGAGCAGGACGACACCCCAATGTGATAAACACCAAAGGGGTCCGGGACAATAATTGGAAGGACAGAGCGATTAGCATGGTTAATGCGTGGCTGTCACTCCCTTGACCAGCCGTGCAACCGGTCCAGCATTGTCTGTAGCAGGTCGGCATCATCGAGCTTGGACACTTCTAGCCATAGTTAAAGATCATCAACGTAAATGAGGCAATCAGATTAGAGCTCAGATAGAAGATCATTGATGTTGATTTTGAAGAGCTCCGGACAAAGTTAAGAACTCTGTGGGACTCCGCTGATCATCAAAACAGGATTGGATTACGTATCATGCAAATTATCTTGCGTATATCGACCATTCAAGATGACAGCGACCAGGGATAGAATATTCCCAGAAACACCAATTCCCCGGAGTCTGAGAAGGAGACCTTCATGAGGAACTTTGTCAATTGTCCTGCTGAATTCGACGAAAAGCACATCCAAGCGGTTACCGACATCCAGTGATTTCGCCCATTTTTCTATCTCAACAAGCAAGTTAGTGACACAGGAATGTGACTTCCGAAAACCAAGTTCAGCGCATGAGACCATACAGAGGTTCTCCAGGTGAAGATTTAGGGCTCTATTATGAATCTTTCTAGGATTTTACAAATTATCGATATCAAAGCTCGATTGGTAGTTTACATGATCACGAAGATCTCCTCCTTCGTACAGCCATGCAGCCGCCCACACACGATTAAGGAAGGGTGACACACCCTCTGTTTTGTACCTCGTGCTCAACAACGCGGAACTATTGGCCGACACCGTGAAAATATTTGCATCACTTGGCCGGAGCGATCATGAAATGTTGCTCATTCGTTACATCTGCAACTCGATGAATATCAGTGAGAACTACCTGGAAACCTATGTCGTTACATATCACTATATCCTGTCCAACCTCATTCAATAAACCGACTGGGCTTTCGTGACCGAGAAGTATCCCGATGTCACTTGTATAATATTTATCACCCAATTCACCGAACTAGTGACAAATGCTTCCGTTAGCAAGGTCTTTCGCTCGAAGCAATGTGAACTCGTTCCTGAGGAGCCGTACTAGAAAATGCGTGGCCTTAAGTGATTCAGCCTGGCGCGCTTACAAAGTCTGTCCCAGTAACCACACATGGGGTGCTTACACAACGCAACGAAAACACTGCGTCAAGTTGATCCGCAAAGACAAACTACAGAATCAAGAGAACTTAGCAGAAAAAAATCAGTGCTAATGCAAGGTTCCTGTATAAACAATTCAAGAAGCTGCGCAGAGTGCAAGGCGGGATCCCAGTTTTACGTGCAACCGATGCTCTGGCGCACAATACACAAGATGCGGCCAGCGACCTTCGCCAAGAATAAATCAACACTCTCCGTGGTAAAACACACACGCCATTCACACAGCTCCCATCGCCCCCAGGGTTCAAATACGTACCGCTTACAGCAGCCCACGTGATGGAAAGCCTAATAACGTTATTGCGCGAGCGCAGCTTACCTGGCGTGTATGAAATCTAACCAAGGTCCTTTAAGACAGTGGCCATGCAACTTGGCGTATCGTTAGCTCGGTGATTTCAACGTTGTCTCGACGAAATGCAGGTTCCCACCATGTGGGAACATGGACTAATCACTCCAATTTACAAAAGTGCTAATCGTGCGGTACCTTTGAACTACCCTCCAATTGAAGCGAGAACGACTCGACAGTGAAATGCAAGCTTTTTTGGTGCGATCAAAAAGCCATGGCACCACTCACACGCGTTACATAATGGAATGCACGTTTCCTTCCTCCGCCGTACTATCGGGCTTTCGTTCGTGACACGTACATGTAATCTTTGGGGTATGGGAAGAATTATTCTGCGTCCATTAAGCCCCTTAGATACGCTATCACAAGTCGCATTCTGACCGATCCAGAGTTTTTAGACAGCTCGTGCATTAAATGAACGTGGATGTATTGCTCCGTTTGTGGTTGTTCAGGGTGATGCAATAGCGCCGGTTTGGACCGATTTATTACGTTTTTGACAAATATTCTCCCCCTTTTGCCCAGCTCATGCTTACCGCACTTCGCCGCCCGTGCCCGGTTTCGTCTCCTTCGTTCATGCAAGTGTTGCTCCGTCTGCTTCCCCTCGTTGCGCCCGTTTCCTTTTCCGTCCGCTTCCGTTTTAAAGGTGTTGCTATCCAACGCACCTTCTTCTTCCGCCTCCCTACACCCACACCTCTTCGAAGTTGCCGTTCTATAGCCTGCCACGGCCGGACTGAGCAGCATTTATCGAGCGTTGCGGTCCCCATGGTCAATTTCGAAACTCTCTCATTTGCGTTCGAGTACAGCGTAAGGGCCTTTCCAACGTTTCCTGAACTTCCTTGCTCTTGGCCCTCCAAGTTACGGGCGCTCGTGTATTTGTCTCTTGATTTGTTCTTCTACGCTGTTTGGCCAAGTTGACCGTCGCGTACCTGGTATCATAGTTGCATGTATTCTTTGCTTGTCGAGACCTGATTTCTCTTCTGACAGTTGCTTCCGAGCGTTCGGGTGTGTTGCAGGGCTATACCATTTTTGCGTAATATTTAAAAGTGCATCAAGGGGAATTCTTGGTGGTCAGCCAAACTGTAACTCGAATGGCGCAACTATGATGGTCCACCGCTTTCCGGTTCTATACACGAGGAACACGCGAGGCTATGTTCCTCCCAATGCAACTTTGTACATTTTATCCACGTCTTCATTGTGCGATTAAAATGTTTAGTCAGCCTGTTGGTCTGAGGATGGTACGGTGCTGTGCGTCGTCTCTGGATGCTCCACTTTTACATACTCTCTGAAATGCCATCCACACAAAACTGGGTCCTTGGTCGGTAACCACACGCTGTGATATTTCATACCTTGCGGGTACATTGATTTAAATGCCTGTACCACTGTTCCACTTGTTTGATCCTTCAGGGGTACGGCTTCCACTCATCGAGTAAAATGGTCTATCATTACTAGTATGTATTGTTTTCTGACCGGCAAGGGCTCAAAAGTGGCCAATCCCTAAAACTGAAATGAATGGTTGACTTCGATAGATCGCATCGGAGGATTTTTTATCCGTACCGCGGTTCGTTTGACAAGATGAGTATTCGCGAATATATCCCGCGAAGTCCTTTCTCATGGTTGGCCAAAACACCCTCTTCTGCAGCACGTCGTATACTCTCTCGCATCCCATATACAGGACATCATGTGTCACTCGCATCACTCGCTCCAGGAAATTCTGGGTGATAAGGCCACTTGCATTCCGATTATTGTCACCAACAGGTTATATTTTTGTGACATTAAGCTTGTCACAGATACACAGTAGTTCCTCAATGTCTCCCCTGCTCTTGCCTCTGCCTTGGTCCCGGTTTGTAAATGAGCGCACAGTAAACTTCTCAATTCATCTTCTTGTTGACTTTCCAATGCGTCTCGATCCTCAGCGGTAAAGCTACCCACCGTTTTGGCAGTATCTGGCAAGAGCTCTTCCAGCGATAGGTGTGATAACATGCCGGGTATTACGCTCATCGTTCCCTCTATGTGCTCGATTGTAAAGGTGAATTCTTGGAGCCAGTACAACTACCTTGTTAGTCCTGCTGCACATCTCTCTTCGGCATTAACCCTGATAGCGGCTTGTGGTTGATAACAACGTAAAATTCAGTCGCTAGATGGTAGGTTCTCCACTTCTCTAAGGCCCACACAATGGAAAAGCATCATTTCTCCGTCATGGAGTACTTTTGCTGTGCGCTCGTCAGCACTCTGTTGGTATATTCGATCGCACCGGCGGGTAGGGACAGTACATCGATTGAAACGTTGCTTACATCAACGGCCACCGTGAATGTTTTCCCAGGCGCCCTTGCAACGCATTCCTTTAGGTTATTAAAGGCCCGATCCTCGTCAGGTGTCCAAGCGAATGATTTGTTTTATGTAGCATCTTTATTACTGGACTGATCTCCGCCAAGTGAGGCATGAATTTCGTATCATACGCTACCATGCTGAGGAAGGATCGGAGTCGACTTTTAGGTTTTGGGGCTGCAAAATTCTTGATTACATTGCGTTTCTCCCAAAGCAGCTGAACTTGACCATACCCCACAATGGGACTCAAACACACCATAGAATTTTATGCAATCTGTGACCAAGCTTCAGAGGTGCTTCCTCTAGTCTTTGAGTGACGGCTACGAGTCGGGTACCATGTTCATGTTCTGTTTCCGAGAAAATAATGACGTCATCACAATAGACAACCAAATCTTATAGGTTTTCCAGGACCATTAATATTAAACGTCTGAATGTCTCAGACGTACTGTTGTCCGTTCACACTGAAAGTAGTTTTATGCCGGCCTTCTTCTGCCATGTTAGTTTCCAGTAACGCAACCATGGATCTATCAATGAAGTCAGTCTAGCATTGTAAAGATTTAAAAAATTACTTCCAGCTGGGGTGTCGGAAATGCGTCTTTTACGGTTTCGCCGTTTAACTGCCTGAAATCGGTGCAGTATCTGTAGGCAGCGTCCTCCTTTTTTGTCAGCATTACGGGAGATGCATACGGAATGTTTGTTTGTCAGATGATCTCTATGTCCTCCATCCCATCTACCTGGTTCTGTGTCTCTGCCAGATAGTTCTGTGGTATCCGCCTGCAACTTGGCTTACTCTGCCAGCCTGAGATTAGGGGTATCTGCTGTTCTACCTAGCCGCAAAATCAGTAATCGTCATTCGCACCCGTGAGCAAACGCGCACACTTCTAAGGCACGTATTGTATTTTACGGTTCCGGCACTCGGAAAAAACCGTCACGACAACCATCTGGTCGCATTTCCCTATATTTCGCTCGATATTTTCGCTGCCCACTATCACAAAATTTTTTCGAAAATCGATCGTCGCGCCGAACCGCTTGAGGATGTCATTACCCATGATTGTTTCCGTTGCCCTCTCGATAAGAAACATGGAACGGCTAATAACCGTTTTCCCAATTCTCTTTCGTAATCTCTGCCCACCTGTCACCTTAAAAAGGTGTCCTCCCACCGTTTACATTCCAATTGCTGACTGAGTTAACAGAACACCATTGAACATTTTGTGATAGAAACACCCGCTCCTTTGTCTACTACCGCACTGACCAAGACACCCTTAATTTTTATCTCAAGGGAGAGCACGCGATACCGACCCGCCATAGATAAGAAGAAACAATGGTAGAATTTTCTCTGTTTGTACAATATGCAAAATAATGAGCAACCCGATTGCGTCGGAAGCAACGGCGCTCATCCCGTCTTCCGGAATCATTGCGTTGTCTCTATGTCCTCTGCGTTTCGCTCAACAGCTCTTCTACCATCCGAGTTAGCTGGTCCATTTTGCGTTCCAACTTTGACGGCTCGATTCTTCCCATCGTCACAGGCTCCGTAAAACCCTGGGTCACAGCCACGAGCCCTGCTGCTTTTACTGATCCCTACCATTGTGGCCAATTTCCCTTTGTTATGTATGAGTTTTGGTAATCTTCGGACGAAGTTTCTTTTCAGTAACCGTTCTCTCCAGTTGCCATCCAACTCCGGAAGCGCAATCTCCAACTGTATGTTTAGTATTTGAAAGCACATCACTAGCTCTTCTTGCTGCTCCCATTTAACTGAGTGAAACTGTTTAAACGATTAAGCCGGTCAATCTCCTTCCGGAACTCCGCACAGAGTGCCGCCTTCATGTCAGCAGATAAGCAGCCAGCCTTGACTTTCTGCGTTAGTAGGGAGGTAGCCTGCGCTCTTCCTGTCAGCATCGCCTCCAAGGCGGTCTACAAGCTGGCACCTCCTTTGACTACGTTAAGTGCTGCGATCGCCTCAAACTCACCCAGCAATGTTTTCATGAGTCCCTCTGCAAAGGGCGTTGGCCAGGTCAACTTTATTCTGATTGGTCACGGCGCCAGTGTACCGAGAACGACGCGACAATGAAACACAAATTTTATTGGCGCGATCAAAAGATATGACATCCCTCAAACAGACTACATTAATGAATCTAAGTTTCCTTCCCCGTTGTACCATCTCTGCTGGATTTCGCTCGTGACAAGTCTATGCACACCTTGAGGTATGGGAAGAATTATTCTACGTCCATTACTCCCCAGTAGATCCACTCCCACGAGTCGCATTCTGAACGATCCGGAGTTCTTCGATAACTCGTGCATTATTTGAACGTGCATGCATTGCTCCGTTTGTGGTTGTTTCGGGAGGATGCAATAACGACGGTTTTGACACATTTATTACGTTCTTGACAAATATTCTCCTCATATTGCCTGGCTAAGGCTCATTGCCGGTAGCTGCTCCTGCCCCGGTTTCGTCACGTTCCTTCAGGCCAGTGTTGCTCCGTCTGCTTCCCCCCATTGCACCCGTTTCCCATTTCGCCCGCTTCCGTTTTAGCAGTTTTTCTATCCTACGGGCAGCCAGCGTCTTCCGCTTTCCCACCTAATCCCTTTCTTCCTATTTTTAGCTAAATTATTGGAAGCTGCAATATCAGGGGCGCTCACGGAATTCATTTTGATCAATGACATCCTAGTTTCACAGAAGCACGGATTCCGTATTGCATAACAAATTCTCTTTCAATCTGAACAGCTGGTCAGATTTAGCCGTTGCCAGAGTGGGAGTCGACGTTTTTTCCTGGACTTCTCAATTGTTTTTTATCGTTTTGACCACCGCATTCTCCTGCACATGCTTCGAGGCTATGGAATCAGGACGTTGTACTCGGTTGGATCAGAAATTTTTTCACTCAATGTTAGTTGATTGTGACAGTCCGCAGCTCACTTTACGATCCAATTTAAATCCATTTTGACGTGCTCCTAGGACCGGTACTGGGGCCACGTTTATTCCCAGCATTCGTAAACGATCTTGACAGAGTACAGCAGTCGGATTTCTTACTATTTGTAGGTGGTGTCAAATTTAACATGACATAAAGGAGTGCAGATGATCACATGGCATTGCAGAGTGATCTGGACCTGGCTTTTACGTGGTCAGCCGATAACTGGCTAAGGTTCAATGTGGAGAAGTGCAAAGTCGTGGGCATTCGCTCTCAGCTAAGACATGGACGTCTACTTGGGAAGCAACAGTTACAACATGCTTCCAGGAAAGTGACCATGTGTTGAAGGTGCAGGACGATCTTTGCTGCTCAAGACAAACTGAAACGGCATCAAAAGGTGTCAGTCAAAACGTGGGACTCTTACTGAAGGCTTTCAGATATGTCGAACCATCAATCTTTTCGAAAATGCTGTACACCGAAATGAATCCCCACATGACAAATGCGATCCTGACTTAGTGTCACTGGCGCAAGCGGGACGTCGATGTACTTGTAGCTCCACAACGCGGAACAACCAAATTCCTTAGAGGATGGTTTCATCTCCGTTAATAGCGCAAACGCTAGTTCCGGAGGTTATACGGTGGCAAATATCAAGTCAGAAAGTTAACCTCAACATGGCTGACTATCGCATTTTACCCACGCCGCAAGCTGTTGCAGCTGATCAAGAATACAACTCTGAGGATCCAACAGCTCAAACTGGCTACGCAAAAGAGTGGACTTGATTTTCACCGAAACCTTTTCAGAAAAAAACAATAAGAAGACCCGCCCTGCAAGATGGCTGCATTTCGTGTTATCCGATCACTTGCAAAATAATAACACATAGATCACGTAAGAGAAAAACGGTTGCTTTGAAGTGGTCAGAAAATAGCACACAAACATCAAATAATAGCCAGTATCACTGGAGCAAAGGTCATGAACCCCCAGAAAGCTTAAGTACCATTATCAGTTGCTTTTGCACAAAAGTGTGGGACGGTAACTATTTAGAGACACAGCTTTGGCAAGCTTTAGCACCTTGGCGTTTACCTTTCTGTAGATAACCGTAATAGTTGACCCAGGGTCTACTTGATGACCTACATTGTTTAGGTGTCTTGCGATAAATGATGTCGGCCGCTTGCTTGCTACTCCTTTTTCTGTTGCTGATTGTGCCACCAGCCGAGCATTTTGCTTCGCTCTCCAACTCGCCTAATTAGACCACGATCTGTTCCGCTAATGCATCTGCTCCACAGGTACAGACGTATTGGTAAGTACAATGAGTTGTGGGGGATACTGGTTGATTAGTTTTGGTTGGAGTCATCAGCAGCCTTCTCGGTTGTAGCTGTATCCAGAAAATGCAGCGGACCAGAGAAGCACCAGAACGTATGTGTGGAGAAAACCGTTTGCACGCACGCGCAGTGCAAGTAAATCGATAGAGCTTCGAATTTCAAACAACGGAACACTAGTTTATTACGGGTAAAAATGGATTGCTTAAAAAGTCCCCTGGGGTGGAAACTATTACAAAAAGTAAATTGCATGAGTCAGTGAAAAGTGTTTGGGTGGACGTATGAAGCATAGCGGAGATGCTCACGTATTAAACGTATAAATTCATAAATCAATTGGTTGGGAGTGTGGCACGACACCGTTTGATTGCGTTTTATAGCCTTTGGCTAACAAGTCATAAAATGAAATGTAAGTGGGACAATGCATCGTCAACAGGTTTTTTAAATATCACCAGATTGAGAGCAGGGACGACATAACTAGGAAGGGCGTTCCAAGGCTGGAACACGCGGAGGGAAGAGAAATTTCTATGGCATTAAAGCTGGCTATACTAAATTGTCAGTATAAGAGTGTGACCTCTTAGTTTAGTGTTGAATTACAATTCCAGCAGCGGATGGCAGATGTGGTTTGTATTCATCACAAATTGATAAACCATTATGAGATGCCCCGCAAAAGCCGATATTGACTTCCATAGATTCTTAGAGATTTCAGTCTAAGCTGTTACTGCAGATGAAAGCGGCGTCTGAAGATTTGATCGCCCTTTGTTGACGATTTTCAAGAGCAACAAAATCCTGTTTCTGCCACGGCTGACACGCTTGAATAGCGTATTTCTCTTGCAGTCGCACGTGGGTGTTAAGCATTTGGGGAAAGATTGCGGGATCAAACCGACCGAAGGCTCTGCGAAGAAGACCGAATTGTTGATTGACGGTTCTCGTAGTCTTGCCTTCTTGTTTTGAACACCCGAAATCTTCCTGTAACAATACACCCAGGTCATGCTCCTGGGAGACCTAATCCAACGTGTGGCTTTCAAGCTTGTAAGCGCTCACCGGCTGGTGACGCAGATGTACCACCTTGCACTTAGCTATGTTCAATGGAAGCATGTGCCTATTTGACCATTCGTAAATGTAATCTAGATCAAGTTGGAGCAGATCGTGATCTTGTTTGTTAATAATCAGCCGCCATATCTCGACGTCATCGGCGAAATGCAGTAAATTTGAGGAGATGACTCTTGTCAAGTCGTTGATAAACACCAGGAATAAGCGTAGTCCCAGCACTGAGCCTTTTAGGACACCACATTCCACATCGTTTGGGTTAGAGATTGATCTTCTAACACGTACTTGAAGCATTCATTGGCGAAGGCAGCTGTCAATACATCCAAGTACAGGATCTCCGACTGCATACCTCTGTAGCCGTTGAAGTAGAATGCGGTGAACAAGGCGGTCGAAAAGCTTGGAGAAGTCCAGATAGAGACGTCAACTCCGGCCCCATCATCAGCCACTTCTGTCCAACTACCTCGTGCAATCAGTAGGTTGGTGGTGCATGACAGGTGTTGACGGAAGCCATGCTGCTCCGGTACCAAGATGTTGCATTTTTCCAATTAGTCCATTGAAGCATCAGCGACGAATGCTTCTATCATCTTCGTGAACACAGGAAGGAGAGTCAATGGACGATAGTTTGCAGGACCTGAACGGCTACCGCGTTTGAATAGCGGTGATAATGCCACACTTCCACATAGTTGTGACTGGTTGTTCACCAAAGTACCTTTGGAGAAAACGGTCACAGTTGGTCAGCTAGCTTTGTGGCCTCAGTCTTTAGTGCCTTCGGGCGGATATTGTCGCCTCCCGGAGAACTATGCTCACGCAGTGAGAGTAACTTCCTTACCACAACTGATGGGTTGAATTTACATGAGTAAACAAAAAAGTCGGGAATGTGCACGACATAATGGTACAGGTAGAGGCCGCGATTTCGAAAATCGGGGCGTACTACAGCTGGGTGTTAGCTGCTACTTCGGCGCTTTGTACTCTACCCTCTGTCGTGAAATGTGGAGGGATTCCATGCTTCAATTTAGGAAGATTGCTGACATGCCTATATAGCAGTTTGTTTTTTTGTCATGAAACTTTTGGCTAGGCACTGTGGACAAGTTACTTCGTCCACACGGACAAGTGCAATGCAATGGTTGGAATGGGTCTGGAAATTGCCCCAAGTCTCTGAGTCGGGGTTAATCTTGTAAGCAAGCCATGCTGCATCCGTTATCGCCAGTCATATTCGAGTCCTGCTCCTTATAATTGAAGGCATTTTCGCGGGACAAAGGGGTTTGGTCTCTGATGCTTTGTTGACGATGTCGCTGAACTTATTAACGAACTCTGCCCAAACGTTGTTAAGGGGACTGTTGTTTGAAAGTTCCCAAGCAGATTTGTTGACGAGTTCTTTCAATATGTGGTAGCGTGTGATTGTATGAGTTAATTCCGAGTGTTCAGTTGGAAACTCTGCATAACACACATTGTTGGACGCTATTACTAAATGTCACTGAGACCTAATGGACTACCCATCAATAACTTCTCAACCATCTACTCTTTATTCGTGAGCACAAGTTCCAATATGGACGGTTTGTTTGCTGTGCTGAAGCTCGTGGGTGTGGTGACAGGATTTTACAAAGGAATATTAATTTCATGTCCATGCAATTGTGCTTTGGACTGCTCACTGAGTGATGCCAAAACCTCCAGATTGCGTAGATTAAATTTTCAGGAGTTGAGAATGTGGCTGTACCTAGTGCGAGTTACTCTGTTCAGACCACGGATCAAGCGAGAATCCATTTCCGGAGTGGACGTTATGGGGCGATAAACGACAGCTACGAGACATGCCTCATTGTGTATTAGTCGGAGACGGCACCAGAGTGAGTCTGTAACGTGTGTTTCCTGATCATCAACTATTTCACCTTGTAGATCGATGCGGTAGTAGAGTAGGATCCCACCTCCTCTACTGGGACGTTCGTTCCGGTTGAGTGACACTCAGGCTATCTCAACCTCAGCGTCAGTCTCCTCTTGGTGTAACCAATTTTCGAAAATAGAAATTAGGTCCCAAGCATTCGCAACCTGACGTAGTCGAAGTTCGGTACTTTTACTGAAGAGCCTTTGGGAGTTAGTGTACATATATGAAAGTTTCTGAGATGTAAGCAATGTTTCGTAAGTTGTGCAATTCAAACATCGAGTTTTGTCAACCAGTGTGTGTCCGGCGACTAACCGCCTTTGCGTTGTGTATTTGGAACATGGTTTAACGTCTTATTCATCGCTTGTGCATTTATTCCCTTGTCAAATCTTCCATGTATAATGTAAGGTGTGTGGTCAATATCATCTTCTATAGGTTTTATGACCGCATTCGTCACACCACTCGTGCACTGACTTTTATAGATCCCATCGCGTTTGGTTCTTTGAGTGACATATCATCTCTAGGAGGTCCATTGCTGGTTGTCTTCTGCCGAACCTCAGGTGGCAGCCTGCAGAGGAACATGTACCAGCTTTTAAGCATCCGTGCTACCATATGTTTTGACCGAACGACAACCTTCAACACTCTCGGGCCACTTCCTTTGTAGTTCGGTGAGGTAAGCAGTCGTGACACGAATTTCGTTAAGACATCATCCAATCAGAGTGTTTTACGAATATAACACCACTGGTCTTTATCAAGGGTTGTTACTGCATGCTCATCACATGTTTCCGTTTCAGGAACCCCTGAAAAAGAAGCATGTTTCTGGTCGAAGTTTCTTTTCGATAATTCCTAGGTTGCGGTTAACTCGATAACGCTTACCCATGAAACGTCTGAAAATCACGAATGGAGCAGTGTTTATTTCCGAGATTAGCTGTCGACAGTAGTACTGATTCTACTTCAGTGATGACGTTCAGCACAACGCGCGGAAGCCTTGGCCCTACGAAGCGCTTAGAGTTGGAGTGTCGTATAATATGCCCTACGTGTACAGTTTTCAGTTCAAGTCCGATTAGGTGAAGAATAATATCCCACTGGTTGAGGTCATCCAACTGCCTGCCTCTGATTGATGTCGACTTTGATTCTGGGTTTTTGGAGCCCAGTACGCTCAGTTTAGGTAGTTGTTTCTTTACACCTTTCTACATGTTGCGGTTAGTCATTGCAGTACTTAGAGATGTACCTCAGGAAACCGGTAGTGATTGCACTAGGAAAACTCCGCTACGGTCCTCAGTATCCGATCCAGTTGGGGGTGATGTTAATTTTCAATGACGGCTCATCTTGGAGGCAACCGTAACCCAACTTTCGCTAGTACCGACTTGCTCTTTTTCTGCGCCCTCCGTCGGAGTTTGGAAGTAGCCTTACGTGTAGTTACTCCGATCGAAATGGGAACCGCTTTAGTCAAATTTGAGCTACGTGTGATATTGAGATAGCTTTTGCTGTTCTAGACTCTAGGTGTCGTGTTGCTTACGGTGTTATTACCAGTTCTTCGCTAGATAGGAGTAGCAACCAAGGTGGATGATTGGGTTTCACAGTCTGCTATGCTTACCCCAACCGTCGTGATTTTGTTGGTCACCATTGCTTCAAAATTTGCTATTAGCTGGTCATGGTTTTGAGATAATAAGAGCACGCTTTTCTCGGTGGGATCGATGTGCATTCCACACAGCGCCATACCGAGTCTAATTTGTTTAATAACGGCCTGATTAGGTTTAACTCGGTGGCATCTAGCATAGAAAAACTTGCAACAATTACGGCACAAACTGCCACCCTTAACAAGTTTGGAACATGATCCACATAGGTCATTAGACTGTGGCACACTGGGCATCGCTCTTGTTGAGCAAATGTTACGAACCATTTGAATGATTTACCCTCTAGAGTAAAATGTTGTTCTGTTACTGACATTGACGGCAAGGTCACAGTGCTCACGTTGCAGCTGTATGCTGGCAGGCTGTCCTCTCTGGCGTGCCAGTCGAACGTGTCAACTTGAAGGTGGGGCAGATCACACGAGGGTGTGAATGAGAATTTTCATGGTTAAACATATGGATCGCGCCGGGTGAATTTGCTTTGAGACATGTAGCTGCACCAAGCAATTTTGGATTTGAACGAGTGACAGTTCGTTCGAAAGCCGTTGAAATGCTCTATCGAGTGAGACCAATCAATGTCTCCGATGCTTGGAGTTAGGCAACCTTTGGCGCTTGGATATCGGCGAAACACTGTCCGGGATTTAGAATGCAGCGTAAATGTAGGATGCGCTGGATTGTACTCGGGAAACTGGTATCACAAAGTAGAGCTTGTAAGCGCACGACGAATAAGTATGGATCCAAAGGTGTGCGACAAAATGTCGCTGAAGCACAGTTAAAAAACCAAGACGGCACAAGTGAGCGATTAGCATGCAAGTTCCCGCGAATGCGGTATCACATGTTTGGCCACCGAGTGCTAAATAGAAATCTAAGTAGGATAAGAGATTCCAGGGCAGAAACAAAGCAACGTATTTGAACACGACAGTTGTCCAGATGGCAGAGAGATCGGCAGCGTTGAACGTAGGGTGGATAGCAGTTTTCACCCGTCGTTCAATGTGCGCCGTCATCACATTACTTTTGAAGGGTAGCTGTAAATAAACGGACATTTTGGGTACAGTACGTACTCTTCGTTTTTCTTCGGATGACTGTAAAATCTGATGAATGCCTCCGGATATCCCTCAGCCCGAAATGTCTGTGTGATGAATGATAATTCTGACTCAAAACGGTCGGCATTACACATTTTACCGGCACGATCACACAACGTCTTTACAAGGTAAAGTTTGTAATAGACTGGCGCAAAGCTGTTGGAGTTCTCATATAGGTCTGTCCATCTCGTTTTACTTTAAACAGAACATTTTCTTGAGCCATCGTCTCATTTTGCCAATAATACGTCCAACAAAGTTAGGCAATTGTTAGCTTCTAATTCACAGGTGAAACGGGCTTTGGGGTGTGATTGCTGAGGAAATTGAGAAGAGACTGAACACTCTCTACACCTGGGAAATCACTGTGTCATCCATTTATCGCCTATATAAGCACACCTGCTCTAGGTAGGATTCACACCTCTATTCGACCATTGCCGTAAATATGTCAGCCAGTAAAGGGCCATGCCGAATTTCCATAATCGCGCCATCTAACTAGCGATAAACTTATCCATTAAATGAAAAGTGCACATATTCTGTACATAATGGAATGAAATCCCTTAGGTATTCCAGTGGATATTGCAAAGCTACTTTTTATTTGTGCTGAATTCCCACAAGTAATCCACTATTTCTTTTAATGGACTGTTGGTGAACAAAGACTCTACGTCCATAGAACACGAACTTGTCGGAAATATTCACATCCTGCACACAATCAATAAGATCAAATATGTCATTCACGTTATAGATCGTTAGCTTTTGTCTCACTGGCGCAAGTGTATCGACTAGCCAACGTGCCAAATTGTGGTACTGCGTCGCAGATGGAGCGTATCGGCCTTAACGGTGTGTTAGCCTTGTGGACCTTCAGCAGGCCGTACATTTGAGATGTGCATGTACCCGTGGGCTTAAGGGAATTGTACACTATTTCGGATATCATACCGTGCTGAAATAATATTGTGAATTGGTTGATCACCATCATTTTAAATTACCGAACCGTGGTTCCGCTTTTACCCTCCTAAAATTTGGCTTCATCTTTCAGGATATCATGCATATTATTCCCATGATGTGACTTATACATAACAGCAAATCATGTTCCCTTGTCTGGTGCTCAAACCAACATATTTTGGGCCTTCAGATCACGTAAAGCGTTACTGTGACTGATCTGAACAATGAACAATGATTTATCACGACTACAAATGCAAGCACTAGAAAAGTCTCAAAACATGGTTGGAGAAAATATTAAATTTAAAAAATCATTGAATAGGTAAATCGATCCTTTGCGCGTCTACCGAGTTAAATGCACTACTGCATAACGATAGTTTGAGGTGGGAATGGGATGTGTACACACAAAACGTTATATTATTAAATAAGGAAACGACAAAGCCCACTCGTGTGTTGTTTCATTTGACAGATGTGGCATGTTAATCCAGTTTAGTTACATCCAGGTTACTGACACAGAAAATTATGTACGTATCCTCACCGCCAGGTTGCGGAGAGGGCCGTTAAGCACATGATTAGGTTTGCGTTATTTCGTCCTCCAAGGTAAACGGATCATATCAGATAATGCAACTTGGAAAGCGTTTCATCAAGACGACTTTTGAATAGCGTCGATATAGGGGCAAGGATAACGTGAGTCGGAAGGGCATTCCAGGCACGGGACACACGAAGGGAGGAAACGTTCCATCGACAATCAAGCCGACACTAATTCGCAGTGCTATCTAGAAAACGGGTTTGGTGGATCGGTGACGTCATGTAACCGTACGCTAGGCCGACACGCTTAACTTTAAGCCAGTTGAAGTGTTTCTGTGTTGACAGTTTCAATATAGACAGTTGATCGATTAGATTTACGAACAGGGCCTCAACATGGATTTCACCTATCTTCTTACAAGTTATTTTGAAGTTCATGCCATATGATAGCTCTTCCAGCTGTTTTCTATCCAAACTTACTGATGACAAGTGATACACCAGAAAACACGGGTTCATATTCTGCATTTTGTAGGGATTTCTACTGTGCCTTGTCTAGTACCCTCATCTTTCTGTAAACGACGGCTTTACGAAGATTCTTGAACTTAATGCGGCAAACCAATGAAAGCTGGTCAGTAATCCTCACAGTGTTGATGCATCTCTATCAAGTGAGAAATAATTCTGGTAGCTTACGCCAAATAGGATTTAGCCAGTCGCTTCAAGCTCGTGTTGGTGGCCCAATTGTTTTCGACGCAGCAAGTTACAGAAATATGGAGAATATCGAGCGTTGCGTTTCTAGTCAGGTAGGAAACGAATCCGCATTTCCTTTCTGACAGCTTTGCATCTCAGTGTTACTAGTCCATCAAGGACTTTAATAGTATCAGTAAGGAGCTTTCATCACAGAAACTTAAAGCATTAAATTCCCGGTATCAGTCTGGACAAAACAATAATAAGACGAGTGTTGTAAGATGGCTCCATTTCGTGTTATCTGATCACATGCAAAATAAAACACATATGGATCATGAAAGGGCAAAAGTGATTGTTTTGTGTTGGTCAGCCAATTGCACGCAAACACCAAACAATAGCTCGTATTGCTGGAGCATAGGTCATGAACCCCGAGGAAGCTTAAGGGGTACTATGAGTTGCATTCCCGCACGTAGTGTGGGACGGTAACTTTTATCCCTCAGTGTGTCTCGTGCATGGAACGCCCTTCCGACTCAATTCACCCTGCATCCCACTTTAACGCTGTTCAAAATACGCCTTGATGACATGCTTTCAAACATAAGTTATTTGATGTAGTCTTTTCAACTCAGTAATTAAAACTAAATAATCTGCCTAAAGGCCGTTTCGGTACCGTGGCGTTGAGGACCCTAGCAAAATGTCTATGTGAGTAGCATAGATGTAGCTAAACTGAAATGATATATCACACCTGTCAAATGAATAAACACACAAGCGGGAGTTGTCGTTTCCTTACTTATTACTTCCGCACTTACTAAACTGTACGAGCTGAATATACTATTTTGTGTGTGAACATCACCCACTCGGATCTCAAACTATCTTTATGCCACAGTGCAATACAATCAATGGACACAGAAAATGGCGATTTAATTAATCGCTGACTCAAGAATAATTTTCACTCCAACCATCTAATAGAGAGTTAAGCGGAGCCAAAGTACAGATAGGAGGTCGCTCACAAAAGTATCGAGGAGCACGTGAGCTGTCTGCTGCATGCGAAGGTCCCCAGCACGAGCGTGGAACGACCTTCGACTGTTTCATCAAATTTGGGAATCGGGTGCAAACTGATTGGCCAGCAAATACAAGCCCGAGTCAACGGAGGCGAACCGCTCTGCCAAATATGGAAAATCCGTGGAACGGAATTAACTCACATTGGCTGAGAGCTAAACGCTTCCAAAATTAGTATGTTTCGTTCACCAATAAATAGAACTGACCTATCGTGTAGAAAGGACTACCTGCTTACCGATTCTTGGCCTTCTGTATCCCATCAGTTGATTGGGCGCGTGACTGAACAATCCGGCGGTCGTGGTCTCGCAAGCGCAGAATAGCACAGCGCAGCAGTTCGAAGGCAGCTTTACAACACCGTCATACCAGAATTTTCAAGGACGTGCTTTGTTCCCCGTGATAAATAGTTGTTGACTTTTTATTTCTCATATGAGCCTCGCAATACCTATTTTGTAAGCCTTCGGAAAACATCGGGCATCTAGAAAGAGCCGAAAAACTTAGCAGGGATGAGAAGCATTGCGCTGGGGCACCGTCTGGGGGACATGAGATGCCGATCATCCGTGCCCGGTGGAGTACGGATTGAATTCAAGTTGCAGTCGCATAACCAAGTCCCTACTGTGCTCAATAGTGTAGAGGGGCTGGATGATACAATTTCATGGGATAATGGAGCTTCGATGGAAAAATTCGGGGGAATAGTGTAAATCAAGATCAGCTTTGGCATCATCCTGTTAGAGAATGGTGTCCTAATTGCTAGTATGGTTGGCGGCATCCGGTTTGGGATTCGCGTCACTGTGGCCAGCCACAGGACGGCTGCGTCTACAGAGGGACCATGGGTGGCTTGCGCTGCGCCACCCACAGCTCCATCCACACACGCCATATCCGGTGTAAACCCGAAGGAATAAGACCGAGAGGCATGTGAATAGGAACCAGGTTTCATCAACGGAGCTGGCCCACACTCCTTCACATGCAAACATAAGCACAGTGTATTTGGGAATCAAGCGCACACATGGCGTTAGCTTGACCGTAGTCCGATCCACACTGAGTGTATGGAACAACTATTTGATCTTAACATGGTACAAGGACCATGCACCCCGTCCTTTCCAACCGTCTCCTAGAGTCAGTATGAACGAGATAGTGAGTAATAGAGAGGTAGGCACCTTGTCAACATGCACATCAAGCGCAGCCACACTGGGGATATCAAGCAACAGCCATTCACTTGAAACGACAAGATGAAATAAAACAAATCCAATAATGCATACAGATACGGTGGCATAACTATTCACTAAATTACCATATGAATTTAGTTGCTTACTTCGAATCCGTGATAAGTAAAAAATGTCCACAAGTTACTTGAAAATGCTACAAACGTAACAAAGTTACCGAAGATAAGCGCAACCAGCATAAGCAGCGTGGCCAGTTAATTGAAGATCATTCGGGTAGGCAGAACATACCAAATAAATTGGAATGAAATTTATCCATCTTAAAAAGACCTAGTTTAAGTGTACGTTGGTTTAGCCCGACTGCCGTGAAGAAGCATCAATAATGTTACATCAGCCTCAGCATGGGGCACTCATTGCTAGCATACAGAGCAGGTATCCAACACCCAATATTTGTACTCCATTTCAGATAAGAGTACAGTAGTTTGGTAGTGGACTTGGATTTTTTTGCGTAACGGAGCTCGTACTTTTGTCGTTTGTCGTGTTTCGTTTGTGTGCAAATTTCTTAACTGTCTTGTAGTTCGAGTAGTTTGAAGCCTATGTTGTAAATCTAAATCTACCCCATAATATGCGTCGTTCGTTGATAAAGATCCGTAACACATGATCGAGCCAGAGAGGGTCCTCTGAAAACCGCTTCCTTATATAGGGAGGGATTATTTGACCAACGAGTGACATCGTTTTTGAGAGTAAGAGGCCACTGTTGTCGACAACGTCTAGGTTCGCGGAAATTCTGTAAGCTAGAGTACTTGACGCAACTTTCAGAGGGTGCACACTCTGGCCATGAATAGTGAGACGACATGTGCATTCAACCGAAACCACACAATGATCCCTTTTCCCAATAGTTTGTAGTTAAGTCAGTATGGAGACATCTGCATGGGCCGGTGAGAGTAACACATTCAAGCTGTGTGGAAGCTAGTCTGGATATATTCTAGTTGGCGCTGCTACAGGCTGGAGCAATTGACAACCAAGAATAGTTTAGGGGTGAAGAAAACTAAAGAATCCGATAAGTTTTACCATGAAGCAGATCCCAAACAATAGCAGGAGCACTGAAGTCTCCCATTTTCAGACAGCCTCTACCCCTACCGTGCTTTTTGATGGACTCCAGTACTCAAGATCTGTTTCCCATGGGGTTTTAGTAAATGACACCGATCATAAGAAACCTACACCGGTCATGAACTGGACACAACAAAAGCTAGGAAGCACCATCGTCGCCACAGACAGCTTCCAAAGGATAAATCCTGAGGCGCGCCATTCAGTACAGAATCAAACCACAACCAGACCCCCTCCAGAACGTTCGTCCTGAGAGAAGTGATAATCAGGAACCTAAACCTCTGAGACTAGTATGTCCGAAGATAACCGGGTCTCTATGAATGCCATTTAATCCGGTTAATTTCTAAGGCAAGGTGTTGAATTTTGTCAAGCTTGTCTCTTTTGCTGCGCACATAGGCGGTTATCACTTGTAGCCCATGCTATAGTTTTGTTTCCTGATTATGACTAAGAGTAGTTTACATCGAATTCGCTGTGCTTTCTGTACTAAGCGAACGTCTACAATGTGGTGAATTAACTGCACCATTTGCCCAAAGTTTCCGTAGTTCTTCGACAGCGCTTTTACAAAATGGTGTAATGTGACTTTTATTAAGTAGCCAATGTGCAATTTCGAGCTGTGAATTTATTTGGTGACGAGTCACATCCACCACGTAGCAGTGTTGTTAGACGGATATTTGTGGCTTTTTATAGGGGGAAAGCTTGTCGGGTGAAAATCCAACACGTTCTGAAACAGAGCCGTCGATCAGTTTGAAAGGTAATTTATAACTGGCAAGCTATCTTGCAGACGCCTTGTTCACTTTTATTCGCAGTCGAATGTCGCCCAAATGTTTTTGCTTGCTGACCAAATGCCTTAGTCATGTTCCGTCATCAGTTATTGAAGCCGGTGGAAGATGGAAACGATTCATGAAGACTTAGGTGGAGAATTGCTTGGGCGTGTAAAATTTTCGAGGCAAAGAAAGTTCGCTATTTTGTTATGGCATAATTCTCCTGGTTATGAAGACTCAGTTTCCAACTATCCAACCTGTAATTCTATAATTAAGTTGGCGTGCATAGTAGAATCCTGGTATGAGTCGCGGCAATGTGCTTTATATAAATGTGCTTGCGTTTTGATGCGTAAGCCAAAAGCTAGGTAGGCTTCACAGGTGAATCATTGTTGGTTAAGTTCGTCCCACCTTATGGGAATTGCAATTCCTCGGTCTAATTCGAGATCCATAAGAAGTACTTAATAAAACATTTCAGACCTCGGAGAAAAGTGGGAGAGTGGGACAAGCCGAGAGAAGATCGCAAAGAAAAGTTATGGCATCAAGCAAGGTGAAATTCTTATGCCCATTCGGATCGGAGTCAAACAGGTGTACAATGCGCAACAATTTTTTGCTAAAATTGTCTATGCTGATCAGGCAACAAAACGTATGACCGTATTTTTAGTTAACTGTTCTATACAAAGTGATCAATAACACGGTTCCTATAAGCGAGCTGCAAAGTATCAGTTTACAGCTAGACAAATACTAGGTGGGAACAATGATTAGGCAGGGATGGAATATTTGGTAGCGATTAAATGGTGAATGTCCATCAGGATGTCATAGCCTAAGTGGCTAATGCAAGCAGGCTAACAGAGAGAGCTAAAGAAGTTTCATTGGTGGTAAAGCAGCTGAAAGATAGGAATCAAGCCCTACGTGAAATTGTTCAATGAATCTAGATGTACGAAGGCAAAGTGCAGCGGTGGGTAGAGGTGGTGAGCAGAGAGAGCATTTTCAAGGGAGAAAACCTCCCCCTTGGAATCGCATCACGCCCTAGTAAAATGCCGCCCAACCATTCGCTAGAACGTGATTTATCTGAAACCTCAGCTGACACCATAAGGATGTTGTTTGGCCAGGCAGTATTTCTTATTGTGTCAAAAGCGAAACGTTGTCCATCATCATAAATATATTAACCGGTTGTCTACCAAGTTTTCCTAAATGGTGACTTCCCGATCGGCTCCAAATTTGTTCCAAGATATTGAGCAGTATTTCTTTGTTAAACGCGTTGGCAACCAGTGGACCTTGCTGACTATAGGCTTCATTTGAGTTAAACGGGGTTCTGCAACGAGTGACGCACCACAGCGTGGACTAATAGAAGAGGTGCATTCCGATGCAGCGTTCAACTTACATCAGTCACGAATTACAGAATTAAGAGCGCTTTCGTTTTCAGTGAGGCAAGAGAGGCACTCCCGTCTAACTACTGTGAGTAATAGGCGGTAACGAGATCTTACAGCGTGCCATACTGATGCTATTTCCAGGCTGAATAAACACAGGAACAAAATCTGACTTTCGTCAAACTCTTATCGAATACAAGAGAAATTATGGCTTCGAAGTACATGGATGGTCGAGTAACAGTTACTACTTGCTCAATGGCCGTGCGGGGCAAGAACTGCGTTGGCTGGCGGCATATTTCCTGCTGCACTATCGAAGCTAACTTGTAAGCACTTCTCAAAACCGCCTACCCCATGGTGGCCTTTTTCATTTGGGACACAAAAAAGCAGCTGTTCAAACCCACTCAGCCACGTGGCCTCCGCAAGAAACAAAAAGCCAGACCCACTCCCGCCAGTTGCAGTGGACAGCTTCTCAAACACGAACAGAAGTCGTAGTAGAGGCTCTTCTAATTCTCCGTCATTAAACCTAGCACGTAACGGACGTATGGCCAAGATGATCACTCCTGCTGTCTGTTGTATACGAAAGGTCAAAGGTACGATCAAGTTAAAAGTCAATCTGGTAGACGAACTTTTGTAAGCTGATCAAGGTCTAACTGGGTGAGTACATTAAGGTGTCGCAAGGAGAAAAATGAACCAATAGGGAAGCAGATAATTACACGCCTTGTGTGTGTGTGTCTGGAGTTGTGTGCACCTGTCTGTTAAGACTAGCTGTCAAGAATGCTTACAGAATACACAACATCACCTCTCCGCTTAATCGTATGATGCATCAAAACCATATCGATTCGGCAGTTTTGTTCTCGGCTCGTTCTGCGGAGCTGCGTGCTTTACGTGGTTTCGTCAGTGAAAGTTGGTGGCATATGCTCCGATCGTCTGATACTTGTGAATAATCGCCGGGCGTTGACTGTGCGGCCGTCCTCCAGCCGGTAAGTGCCTGGCCCACATGCACGCGTTATTCTCATCGGATCTGATAATGTAGGTTGTCCTTTTGATGCAGCGTTTATCTTCAAGCGCACGAATGTTCCGGGCTGGAGCGGAGTAGTATGCTTCTGGTAAGTGGTCTGATATCGATGGCGATGGTCTAAATCGTCGGAATTATTGGTTGCAGGAATAGAAAGTGCGCATTCGACTTTTTCCGTAGGGCACATCTAAGCATGAGTTCAGTTGGCGTTTTGTCTGTGGCTTGGTAGTGTGCGGTTCGGTAAGAAAATAGTGCTTGTAGAACTGCATCCTCCCAACCTGTACCAGATAAGGGAATAGTTTGGATACTCTCTTTCAAAGATCGATTGAACCGCCCTACCATGCCGTTTGCCGCCGGATTATACGGCGTTGTACGTGAGTGCCGGATAGCGGGAAGTTGAAGGAACGAATGAAACTCATGGCTTGTAAACTGCGGCCCGTTGTCCGTCCCTATCTCCTCTAGTAGTCCGAAACGGGAAAACATATATATTTCAGCCATCGAATAATGCTGGCAGTAGTCACCTATCCACACAAATGGACTTCCGGCCATTTACTGTAAAAGCAGGTCGCCACCAAACAGTTCCGTTAATGCTGAGGCTCTGAGTTAAATGGACCTATGACGTCAAGAGGTATCTTGGTTCAAGGTTGCATAGTATAGTCAATGGGTTGTATAGGGGATGAAACCAACCTTGAACTCTTGTTTACCCCTTGACATGAAGAGCAATCATGAACAAGTTTTTCTATTTCGTGTGACATATTGGGCAACCCGAAACATGCGTCAAACTTGCGTTTCGTACGAACGATACCAGGGTGGCTTTCGTGAGCACATAGCATGATCTTTTGTATCAGGTTCCGAGGAGACACAAATATTTCGCCACGCATTAAACATCCAAGTATAAATGAAAGTTCATGACGCAACACGTAGTACGGACGAAACTCGCCTGTGAGCTTGTTATTTTGTGGCCAACCGTTTAGCAGAAACCGCTGAACGCGGCAGTGTCTCATCTTCCTGAGTCGCCTTCTGGAGTTATTCCTTAGTCATGGCTGAGATTGGTTCATTACTCAGGGAAGGCGCCAGTAACCTGTTATTATCGTCCTCATTGTTTTCAGTTTCATTGAGGGGCAGTCGAGAGAGCTCATCGGCTACCTGGTTATCGCGTCCGGGACGGAATTTAATTTGAGAATCGTAGGTTAACAATTGTGCATCCCTCCGATGTATCCGAAGTGGCTTGATGCTATTTGTTACCCGGGTAAGTAAACTAGTTAGGGCTGCATTGTCCGTACGAAGAGTGAAGGGCCTTCCGAACAAGAACAAATTCCACTTCTCACAGGCCCAAACACAGGCAGGGGCTTCTTTTTCCCCGGCAGAGTAAGAAAGCGTCACCACCGACAATTTTCTGGAAGCGTATGTAACAACCCTTTCATGCACATTCTGAATTTGGGATAGTAAATCACCCAACCCAATGTTTGGTGCATCAGTAGAGACAATCGTTGGGCACGTCTCGTCGAAAATAGCTATGACTGGTGTGGAAGCAATGAGGCGTTTTATCTCGTCAAATGCCTTTTGTTGGGGTGAACTCCAAACAAATGCACTTTTCTCCTTTGCCAGTTCACGCAGGGGCTCAGCAATATTAGTGAAATCCTGCAGGTAACATAGGTTGTAAGAACACATACGTAGAAAATGCTTTATTTCAGTGGAGTTCTGTGGGCAAGGAGCCTCGGTAATGGCATGTGTGTTGTCAAAATTCGGCTTCATACCGTCATTTGTTAAAATGTGGCCTAGGAACTCGATCTCACTAGCATTAAATTTGCGCTTCTCGAGGATTACTCGTAGGTTAAGATCGTGTGGTCGACGTAACACAGCATGCAGTTGTGAAACATGATCTTCTGGAGTCCTACTGAATACACCGATGTCGTCCATGTATGCTATTTGACGAGGTAAATTGGCAAACGAGTGAACCATAAACTTTTGCCAAGCTGCTAGGGCTAAACTCAAGCCCAGTTGGCAAGACTTTGTACTGAAAGAGTCCGTCCATAGTGGGAAATTCGGTCAGCGGTCTTGACTCCTTAACTAAAAGCATGTGAAAGAAAGCCTTTCTAAGGTCCAACTTTGAAAAATATCGGGCGCCAGCTAGTTTGACTATTAGTTCATCCGCGGTTGGAAGCACAAACTTGACTACCACCATGTGCCGATTTAGGGCCTGCAGGTCATTGCATATTCTTACTGTAAAGTCCTTCTTGAGGACTGTAACAATAGGTTGGACCCATTCAGAACAGTTAATAGGTTCAGTGTGATCATCTGCAATCATGTGCCATAATGCTGACGAAACAGCCTCGGTTCTGGCCAAAGGAATTAGACATGGATTAGCAATAGCTACCGGATTAGCATCCTGCTTCATACATATGCGGTAAACGGAGAAGGGAGCGCGCCCTATTGCTTTTTCACATAATTTCGGGAAATGTATCTGTAGGTCTGATAGGTTAATTGCCATGATGCGCATACGAGATAAAGACGGCGTGACTCCCAGTGCAACCATAGCGTTCCTCTCGAGTAAGGGACGATTATATCCGCGGGTAACGTACACAGCAACCGATGATTTCACTGCCCCAAATTGCAACACAATCACCATAAATGCTCGTATTTCTACCGGGACTTTTGTATAACTGTCAAATCGATAGGCTGAAGGATGTATCGGCATGTCCTCTAGGTGGATGACATAAAAATTACTCGGTACTATAGTGATAGGAGAGGCTGAATCAAGTTCCATGTCAACATATGTTGTTCTATCGTGTGCTATAACCATAACAGTACGAATGCCATGCATAGGTAGTTTAGGCTCTGGACAATTGGAACGATAGTTAGACAAAGTAATTGTGTTATCACTGGAAAATACACTTTCAAATGACCGTAGCTGCTGACTAAAAACGGAATCTGTGGGATGCAACTGAGAAGTGCGCACTGAACGACAACAACGGGCAAAATGTCCACGCTTACCGCACTTCTTGCAATCCATTTCTAAGGCAGGGCACTTGGTAAAATTGGCTTTATGCTGTAGGCTGCCGCAGCGGAAGCATTTCTGTAGGGATTGGGATTCGGTTGGAGAGTGATGAATCTTGGCAACCTCCTGTATGTCTGCGTGGGTGGCGAAACGTTGCAACTGTTCGGCCGTACATGTTCGAGGCGAGCTAGTTCCACAGCCTTACCCCAAGTAAATTTGGAAGAGTCTTCTGAAAGTAGACATTACTGAATTCTGTTGTTGGTGATTTCTGTAATCAACTGCTGCACTAGCATTACACCCTCGATGCTATTTTTCGGTATTTTTGGATACTCGAAGGGTCGTACACCGCGAATGAGGCGATCAACGAAACCGTCTAGAGTTTCCGATGGTTTCTGTGTAAGTCGACCGAATTTGAGGCGAGCCATGAAGAGGTTTGTACGCTGTCCCCATGACTTGTCCAGCACCTCTAATGCTTTTGTTAAAGTATGTTGTGACTGGAGCTCCAAAGCATCAAATTGGCTTTGTCCCTCATCACCGAGTAGGTGTCTGAGAAGCTTCAGTTTCTGGCCTTCAGTGTAGTGAGAAGCCGCAGGTAGTCGGTCAAGATAGTTTGTAAACTAGGTTTTCCACTGGGTCCATGAACTTTCGGTATGACGTAAGGTCGGATCAGACCAGTAAACTGTAGGAGGATGTAATTCCACGGCGTAGGTTCGTAAGGCGCGACGCCAGTGTTGTATACGAAAGCTCAAAGGCACGAGCAAGTTAAAAGTTCATTCTGGTAGACGAACTGTTGTAATCTGATCAAGGTCTAACTGGGTGAGTACATTAAGGTGTCGAAAGGAGAAGGATGAACCAATAGGGAGGCAGATAATTAGAAGCTTTGTGTGTG
The DNA here is from genome assembly GCA_944474145.2 of Dicrocoelium dendriticum. Classification (NCBI taxonomy): domain Eukaryota; kingdom Metazoa; phylum Platyhelminthes; class Trematoda; order Plagiorchiida; family Dicrocoeliidae; genus Dicrocoelium; species Dicrocoelium dendriticum. The sequence continues at coordinate 214,913,887 of OX104064.1, forward strand.
TGTGTCTGTGTCTGGAGTTGTGTGCACGTGTCTGTTTAGACTAGCCGTCATGAATGCTGACATAATACACAAGACTGTCAAAAGTAGCAGGGTCCAACCTGCGTCGCTTTCGAAGCCGCTGACGACTGCTAGTTTCAGCAAAGATTTTAAACCTAAAGCGCAGACAGCAGTTATTAGCTGTAGTGCACGTCCAACCTCCGTTAACCGTACGCAGTAGTTCAGGGAAAACAGTCCGAAGCGCAAAGAAGCTTAAACCAAAGACAACGCTTCCTTCTTCCCCAATAAAACAAATTATTAACGGATTATGCCAAGTAGATAAGCTGCTGAAACTCAGTCCGCATCCTAAGCCGGCGGTTATTGAGAATAGCTTAAATCGTAATCGATACTTGATCATCAAGAACGCTCCCATATTCGATAAGGATCCTGTGGATGCTATGATGCTGGCCTACCAGAATTTCGTAGAATGAATAGTTTCCAAGCTTTTTGACGAAGGTAAGCTAGGCATCAACATTTATTCTGAATTTCGTGTCGACAGGAAACAAGAAGCCTGCTCGGAAATTCCTCCCCTCAAGTTTATCTTCCAGATAAAAGATGCTTGCCGATTGGATTGTGCAACGCCCCTGAGAAGTACAGGCTTTTAATACTTATGTACTGGAAAACCTCTAAGATGTGGTTGTCTATTGTGATGACATCATTATTTTCTCGGAGACAGATCATGAACATGGTACCCGACTCGTCCCTCAAAGATGGAGGTAGCAGGTTTGAAGCTTGGGCACCAAAAGTCACAGATGGCTTAAAATACTATTGTGTGTTTGAGTACCATTGTGGAGTATGGTCAAGTTCAGCCGCTTGCGGTGAACCACGAAGTAATTAAAAATATCGCAGCTCCGAAATCTAAACGTCAATTCCGGTCCTTCCTCAGCATGGTAGCGTATGATTAGAAAATCGTGCCTCATTTTGCGGAGATAAGTCCAGTATTACATCTGCTACATAAAACGAATCGTTCGCCTGGACACATGAAACTGATCGGGTCTGTAACAACCTAAAGGAATTCGTTGCAGGGGCGCCGGGGAAAATATTTATGGTGGCGGCTGATGTAAGCAACGTTTCAATCGGAGATGTACTGTCCCAACCAGCCGGTGCGATATAATATGCCAGCAGAGTGCTGACGAGCGCAGAGCAAAAGTACTCCATGACAGAGAAAGGATTCCGTTCCATTGTGTTGGTCTTGGGGAAATAGGAAACCTACCATCTAGCGACTGAATTTTACGTTGCTACCGACCACAAGCCGCTATCATGGTTAATGTCGATGAGAGATCTGCGGGACGCCTTGCAATGTATTTGTACCGGCTCCAATAATTCATCTTTATAATTGAGCACATAGAGGGAACGAAGAACATAATACCCGACATGTTATCGCGCCCATCTCTGGAAGAGCTCTTGCCAGATACTGCCATAATGGTGAGTGGCTTCACTGCTGAGGATCGAGACCTACTGGAAATTTAACATGCGGATGAATTGGTGAACTTACTGTGCGCTCCATTACAAGCCAGGTTCAAGGCGGCGACAAGAGCAGGAGAGATTGAGGAAGTCCTTAGTATCTGCGACAAGCTTATTGTCACAAATGGCACCCTGTTGCTTATAAGAAACGGAATGCAAGTGCACTTAACCTCCAGAATTTACGGGAGCGAGTGATGCGAGTGACACATGATTTCCCCCATACGTGGTGCGAGAGATTATACGATCTGCTGCATGAGATGGTGTTTTGGCCACCCATGAGGATGGACGTCGCGGCGTTTATTCGCGGATGCCCATCTTGTCAAACGAACTGCAATACGGCAACACCAAGGCGACAATGCGATCTATCGAAGTCAACCAACCATTCTAGTGTTGGTGATTGACCATTTTTGTGCCATTACCGGTCAGTTGGTCAAGAAACAAATACATCCTAGTAATGATAGACCATTTTACTCGATGAAGTGAAGCCGTGCCCATGAAAGATCAAACAATTGTAACAGTGGTACAGGCGTTTGAAGCAATGTACCCGCCAGGTATGCAATATCACAATGTGTAGTTACCGACAAAGACCCTGTTTTGTGTGGATGGCGTTACAGACATTATAGCGAAGTGGAACATCCAGAGACGTCGCATAGCATCGTACCATCCGCAGACCAACAGGCTGACTAAACGATTTAATCGGACCATAAAGACTTGCATAAAGTGTACAAAGTTGTCCTGGGAGGAAGCACGGCCTCCGTGGTTCCTCTTGTATAGAGTCGGAAATTGGTCGACCACCAAAATTGCACCATCCGAGTTACAGTTTGGTAGACCATTAAGAATTTCGCTTGATGCACTCGTAAATGGTACGCAAAAATAAAATATCCTAGCAACACATTGCGAACGCTGGGAAGTAACTGACAGAAGAGACACCAGATCTCTACAAGCAAATAATAAACGCAACTATGATACAAGGTACGCGACGCTTAAATGGAAGCCATACAACGTAGCAGAACAAATCAAGATACATATTCACGATCGCTCAGAAATTGGAGGGCCAGGAGCGAGGAAGTTCAGGAAACGTTGGAAAGCCCCTACGCTGTACTCGAACGAAAAGTAGAGAGTTTCAAGATTGACAATGCGGACCGCAACACTCGATGCATGCCGCTCTAGTCCGGCCGTGGCAGGCGAGAGAACGGTAACTTCGTGGAGGGGTGGATGAAGGAAGGCGGAAGAAAATTGCTGCGCCTATAATAGAAAGACCGCTAAAATGGCAGCGGACGAAAAGAGAAACGGGTGCCATGGGGAGAAGCAGGCGGAGCGGCACTGACCTGAATGGACGAAACGAAACCGGGGCACGAACGGCGACCGGCAGTGAGCATGTGCTGGGCAACACGGGGAGAATATTTGTCAAGGACGTAATAAATCGGTCAAAACCGCTGTTATTGCATCCTCCCGGAACAACCACAAACCGAGCAATGTATGCACGTTCAAGTAATGCACGAACTATGGAAGAACTCCAGATCGGTCAGAAGGCGACTCGTGGGAGCGGAGCTGCGGGGGCGTAATGGACGTAGAATAATTCTTCCCATACCTCAAAGAGTGCGTGGACGTGTCACGAGCGAAAGCCAGATTGTACAACGGGGGAAGGCAACGTGGATTCAATTATATAGCGCGCGTGAGTGGTGCCATAGCTTTTTGATTGCACCAATAAAGCTTGCAATTCATTGTCGCGTCGTTCTCGCTTCAATTGGAGGGTAGTTCATAGGTTCCGCACGATTAGCACTTTTGTAAATGGGAGTGATTAGTCCATGTTCCCACATGGTGGGAAGCTGCATTTCGTCGAGGCAACGTTGAAATCACCGAGCTAACGGTACGCCAAGTTGCATGGCCACTGTCTTAAAGGACCTTGGTTAGATGTCATACACGCCAGGTGAGCTGTGCTCGCGCAATAACGTTATTAGGCTTTCCATCACGTTGGCTGCTGTAAGCGGTACATATTTGAACCTTGGCGGCGATGGGAGCTGTGTGAATGTCGTGTGTGTTTTACCCAGGAGAGTGTTGATTTATTAATGGCGAAGCTTGTTGGCCGCATCTTGTGTATTGTGCGCCAGAGCATCGGTTGCAGGTAAAACGCTGCCCTCTGCGCAGCTTCTTGGATTGTTTATACAGGAACCTTGGATTAGTACTGCATCTTTTCTGCTAAGTTCTGTTGATGCTGGAGTTTGTCTTTGCGAAACAACTTGACGCAGTGTTCTCGTTGAGTTGTGTAAGCACCCCAGGTCAGGTTACTGGGACAGACTTTGTAAGCGCGCCATGCTGAATCCCTTATGGCCATGCATTTTCTACGAGTAGCAAGGCTCCTCAGGAACGAGTTCACAATTTTTTCAAACGAATGAGCTTGCTAACGGAAGCATTTGTCACTAGCTCGGTGTATTGGGTGATAAATATTATACAAGTGACATCGGAATATTGATCGGCCAGGAAAGCCGAGGCGGTTTATTGAATGAGGTCGGACAGGATATCGTAATGTGTAACGAAATAGGTTTCCACGTAGTATTTACTGATTTTCTTCGAGTAACAGATGTAACGAAATAGCAACATTGCATGATCGCTACGGCCAACTTATGCAAATATATTCACGGTGTCGAGCATTATTTCCTCGATGTTTAGTACGGGGTCCAAAACAGAGGGTGTGTCACCCGTCCGTAATCGCGTGTGGGAGGCGACGTGGCTGTACAAAGGAGAAGGTGGTCAGGGTCATGTAAACTACAAGCCGAGCTTTGATATCGATAATTTGTAAAATCATGGGAAACTTCTATATCCTCACCTGGGGAACCTCTGTATGGTCTCATGCGCTGGACTTGGTTTTCGGAAGTCATATTTCTGTGTCACTAACTTGCTTGTTGCGATAGATAATTGGGCGAGATCGCTGGATTCCGGTAATAGTTTGGATGTCCTTTTCGTCGAATTCGGCAGGACAATTGACAAAGTTCCTCATGAACGTCTCCTTCTCAGACTTCGGGGAATCGGTGTTTCTGGGAATATTCTATCCTTGGTCGCTGTCTACCTGGATGGTCGATGTATGCAAGTTTATTTGCAAGAAACCTAATCCAATCCTGTTTTTATGATCAGCGGAGTCCCACAGAGTTCTGTCCTTGATCTTGAGCTCCACAAAATCAACATCGGTGATATTCTGTCTGAGCTCTAATCTGATTACTTCATATACGTTGATGATCTTTAACTGTGGCTAGAAGCTTCCGAGCTCGATGATGCCGACCTGCTACAGACAACACTAGACCGGTTGCACGGCTGGTCAAGGGAGTGACAGCCACGCGTTAACCATGCTAATCTCTCTGTCCTTCCAAAATTGCCCCAGACCCCTTTGGCGTTTAGCACATTGGCGAGTCATCCTGCTCACGAAAGCAAACTTGGAGAAGGACCTTGGAGTTCTTGTCTCACCAAATCTACGCACGGCTCAAGACACAGTAAGAAAGTTGCCGCTACTAATAGGATGTTCTTCACTATATAGAGATACATTTCTCAGATGATTCCAGAGATATTCCGACTTCTCTTATTCTCTTAAGTTCGACCATATCTTGCGTACGGATTGTCAGCATCCTGTCCACTCACGAAAAGTGAATGCGGGCTCTGCAGCAGGGAGAAAAATCTATCAGGACACTCCGGAACCTGTCACTCTCATTGCCTTCGAAAGATGAACTTGTTCTCCTTTGAGCATTGACGCCGTCGTAGTGAATTGATTTATACTCTAGGCTTACTCCGAGTTGAGACGGGGGATGGGTTACGAGAGTTCTTTCGTCTTTGTGTGGATTGTTTGACACGAGGCCACTGTTTGAAGATGTTTATACCAAGGAGACTTCTGGATAGCTCCGATGTCAATTTGTCAACCAGTGTGGTGAATGACAGGAACAGCTTACTTAAGCTTGTCGTCCGTGTACAAACAACGAAAGGATTCAAACGATTACTTAACATCAATTTACTGGACAAGCATGGATCTTGCTGTGTTGACTGTGACCGTAATGCCCCTTTATGGCACACTGTGCCGCATCAAGCCACATGTTGCCTACAGGGAGAGGGAAGTGATGGGGTTGACAAAGGATTTCCTTTCTTCTCTCTACAAGCCAATGAACCAATGAACCAATAAAAATTGGTCAGCATAGATGCCCGTGGTCTAAACGTAGCCCCAGTGAATTCAAGACGCTTCGTTCGCCGAGTACAGCAGTCAATATAACTGAAGTGCAAGCTCTCACTAGATGAAGATGGTTGTTACCGGTTAGTGCAAAATGGAAGTTCAACAACAGTGAGGAATTTCGGTGCAATTTGCTCCAAGATAGCGACCGGATACTTCTCCCAAAACAGCATCGGTGGTTGGAGCTAATCGTCTCATCACCACGCGGGAAAAACTGCTGTCACAAACGCGTAAATAGAAGAAATATAATTACTATAATATATTGTAAGTTGGCATTGCATAGGGAAATGGCTGCGTTTGGTTCATTCTGTCTGCTCGATGCTGGTCGCATGTCAAGCCCCGGGCTTGCAAGTTCCTTCATCATTTTCCCATTCCCCCTGTGCGCGCTTTGCGTTTTAGTCCTGTTTCCGGCCAATTATCTAGCATTGTCTGTGTCCGAATTTCTAGCGTGTCACCTATCATTTCCAGATGGCCTAGTCCCAATAACTTCCGAATCGTATGCATATTCTTGTGTTACCCTTTGCCATAACTGACCGTTCAGCTGCAGGTGAGCTACTCAAATGTGAGTGCCATATTGCATGAGCAGTACGGCCAGCGTTTTTGCCGTTTTGTTCATGCTAGCGGCTAATTAAATTAACTGGCGCAGACGTACTGTTATCCAACACATGACACAGTCTGTCCGCACAGACGTATGTTTACCATGTTGCTTGTTTGAAACCGTTTCATTGCATTTTTGAATCGCTAACTCTTCTGGATGTTCAACACAGGCATAGCTTTTGAATTGCGGAACCATCTGTCGACGCATTTGAGTATAAGCTTCGGTAAGATTTTGACGGTTTTGGTAAGTCACATATGTTTAATGGCTTCATTTTGTCTATCCCGTCCTTATTGTCGTTAAAATTCTGTCAGGATAGGCGTCGCATGTATTTCCTAGCAATTTTAACGTTTATTTATCTTAAATGCTGTTGGATTATGTGGAACAACTGCTCATCGAATTTTCGGTATCGGATTTTGTTATCACCATCAGCACAAATTAGACGTAGATGTGAATAACTCATTAGCTATTGGGTCGCAATGCAAACATATAAGATTCACCGACAGAAAAGTGAGTTGCAAATCATTACAAGACGCAATACAAAACGTATTGTTAATATGGTGCATACTAACATATTACGCATTTTTTTGAGATCGTAGTTGGATTGTCGAGATAAGCAGCTTACTCTTCACCACGTCAACTAATGTACCCAAGCAAATGTGTTCTTCGTCTTTCGGTTCGTGGCCCGACGGTTTGGAGATACCAACAGAAGCTTAGTCAAAAGTGATGGTCATCGTAATTCTGAGCCAAGACATTACTTGTACCCCACTTCAAATCCTCAATCCACACGCACGGCGTGCAAACCACGCAGGTTTAATGTGATGTGACTGATTAGATGGTAAGATTAATTGTATGCTGTCAAAAAGCTGCAAAGTTGGCAGTGAGCAATTGCAGACATTCTGCAGTTTCCTGTTCGATCCACATAGATTACTAGTTGAATTCCCAAATGCAATTGTAAATTATTAAAGGTTGATCAAACAGACGGTACATCCGAATTCTGTTGTGCTCAACAACATCTATCCGCATAATATACCAACAACATATCTCAGTTGACACCACACGTTGAAAACCTTAGCGTTACCTTTGAATTGCCCATTCTAGGATGCTAGTTTACTGGCGCGGTATGTTGTATATGCTATCTGGGGAACCGGTCAAAGTGAGTACCTTAACGCGTTGAAACGCATGAAGCCAATGAGTATTACTTCCATTGCAGTTGCTGCCTCCATTTGCCTTTTCCTCATTTTTCCTCCCCGGCGGTTGGAAGTGAAACATTGTTGCACATGTGGATGACGGACGCTGACTTTTCGCAACCAGGCATGTGGCTGATCCGGAACGATATGCTCACTAAAGGTGGAGGTGTAATCATGTATTACCGAAGCGACTTACAATGCGAAGCCGTGGCAGATTCAGACTCGCAATTCCCTGACTCTCTTTGCTGCCGCTTGCATTTGAAACGCAAAGAACTTTGCGTTATTGGCTTGGGGTACGGCCCACTAACTCTACACCCGAAAGCGACTGTCACCTAGCGGCTGCTTTCAGGTTCAGTTTACAAGGAAAATTCACTCACATACATAAAATAAGGTATTTCAACGTATATATTGTAGATACTCTTGCCAAGATAGGAGAATAAGTCAAAGCCGATATGAAAAATCTCGTAACCACTGTATTTCTTTACCATCACATCACTTCGCCCACTCAGTTCAGAAAAGGTAATGGGCCATCTGTGTGGACCTTGTGCTTAACAAGGAGTAGCATATGATTGATGTGTTGGTTTTAGACTGCCGGTTGTGTCGCAGTAATCAGCAGCGAAGAACTCCAACCTCGTCTGTTACTTGGATTTTCGAAAAACGCTGAGCATTGCAATCCATCACAATCTAAGATAAATAAGCCCAGCTCGTCAGCGCTACAACTCCGTTGTTACTTGTCGTAGGACACACAGAAGTCGACTTGCTCGATTTCTTTCCTTATAAGCAGAACTCGAAAATGGATGACAGTAATCAACGCAGCATGGCGGGTGTACAGAGAAGCTCCAGCTCCAGAAACTGGGGACAAATACGTAACCCAACCTAGCAACCACACGCAACTGCTACGAGAATACAATGCCACCTATCAGCAGAACATAGCAAAAACCTTCAGTGCTAATCACAAACTGCTGTACAAGCACGTCAATAGCTACGAAAACTGGAGCAAGGGTTTTCTCAACTCAGAACGGCTGATGACACAACAAGAACGGTTGCGGAAGCGGCAAGCGCGCTAAGGATGCAATATGCCCCTACTTTTCAGAGGGTCTTGATACCAGGTGATATAATCAATTTTTTCGTCTCTTCATCAGGAATAACCCACATACTTTTACAGCGGAGGCTTTATTGCAAAAGCTGACGTGTCTACGCAAACATAGCTCGTCGGGTGTCGACACCATTCGTCCAGAGGCACTGCGAACAGCAGCAAGCCAACTGGCAGGACCATTACCTCAGTTTTCCAGCGCTGCTTAGACCAGAATCAGGTTCGCGCTATATGGGCGCACGTAATATTTGCCCTGATTCACAAAGGTGGAAGCAGAACTAAGCCATCTAACTACCGCCTAGTATCCCTTTTTCCCATACTCTCTAAGGTAATGGCATCCATTGTTACTGATGCACTGCTGTGTTACCCGGGAAACTGTGATATCGTCACGGCTGAGCAGCACAAATTCCGTAGACAGCGTTTATTCAAATCGAATTTACTAGTCGCAGGCATAGTTTAATGGAATCAGCAAAAGCTAAAGAAGGCTTTGGTGTAATATACCTGGATTTTTCGTAGGATATCGATCGTCTAGACCATCGGATTCTACTCTCCGAGCTCTAGTATTACGAAATCGGAGAGGCACTTTTAAGCTGGATTTCCAGCATTCTACTAAAGGTCAATTAGTAGTCAGAGTTTGGAGCTGTTTAACGGACCATATACAAGTCGCGTGTGATGTGTCGCAAAGCTCAGTTCAAGGTCCAAGTTCGCTTTTGGTGTTATTAATAATCATGAACAGGGAATCACTAAAACGTTCCGTAAAATGTCCCTGCCAAAACATTCTAATATCAAGATCTGGTGCATATTCCAAACGAATGCCGGTCAGCGTCTGATTCTGAGTGAACCAGTGAACTGAGGATCAATTGTCAACCCAAAACTTATTGCAATTTCAGGTTAGTAAATGCAAAGTACTTATCGCTAGACATCAGAGGAGCTACTCATACAGGCTCGGAACGAATGTACTGCAACAATCAAATGTCGAAAGTGACTTGGTTGTCCTGGTTCAAGAAGACCTCGGTTGTTTCAAACAATCCGAAAAGGCCCAAAAGACTTGGAATCAAGACGACGGGGTGTTGAGACGGGCGTTTGGACAAATAAAGAGCTCCATATTTCGACGAATGCTGAGTGCGTACGTTCGTATGCATGTTGAATGCGCAACTCAAGTCTGGCATCCATGGCTAAAAAACGACCTTAATGCACTGGAACAGTCACAACATCGGCATTTAAAAACATAAATGGAATGCCCAATCATTCATACCAGGTGAGGTTGCAAAGATTTGGGATATTCAACGGACGCTACCGTAGACTAGTAAGCGATCAGATTATGGCATACTTGCTTCTGCACGAACCACATCACAGGTGCCGCCATTAACTGGGATTCTGCACCAATACAAAATTGCGGAGCTACTCACTGAAACCCGGTGTACAGTATAGCCGCCTAGAGTGCCGCAGAAATATAATCCTTTCGTGTCTGTCACCCGTGGAATGCGCTCTCATAATTGGTCGTCACTGAACCGACACTAGTAGTAGTTAAAATTCGGCAGCATGAAACACTCATCCACAAAAATTTATAAATTAGCACTACGCATCCCCCTAGGCCTGAAATCAAAAATGAAATAAGTTGAAGAAAAGTAAAGTTATTGTGAAAATAAGCAGAATGCGGGACTATGGATAAGCGAACATAAAGTCGTAATTTTCACTTTTCAAAAAAATATAGATTTTAATCCTATTATTAATAGCATTTCAATTTGGATATTCCCAACAACTATCCAACCAGACTTGAAAAGCAAGGTTGCTTAACACGTATAAAAACATTGATCATTGATTATGGAGTCCGCGACTCCCTATCCGATGCACAGGATATGGTGTGCGTTGTACTGAAATGTTCGGTGCTATGGCCTCGCCAATTCATGGATTTCATTAACGATCTAGCGAGGTCTATCGCTATCGCTATCCCATTGTTCACAGATGATATCAATATTTGAAAAATGACCAGAGGACAAGATGACTAATAATGTAGCAAGAGCGATCTTAACACGTTTCGAACTGGTCAGTGCAGAACGCGCTACCATGCAATGTAGACAAATGTCGGGCTGGTTACTTACGCCATAGACATGACTACACATTTTTGCTTGGGGCACATGGATTGCAGACCAGATCTCAGGAATGTGATCTTGGAGTATTCGTACAGAGTGACCTCAAATCATTACTCAAGCGGTGGTAACCGTGAAAAATGGGCAACTTCATATCGATTTGCTGCGAAGGGCATTCGGGTGATTCAAGATATCAATATTCCAAGTTATTCACTATGCACACTGTGCCATCACGTTGAATATGCCATCCAAGCTGGACAACCTCGGTTGAAGCGTGATCTAGAGGAGTCCGAGGCACCAAAACGTAGCAGAATAGAATTTGAATGGCCTACGCAATCACCGTTAACAACGGACTCTACAGAATGCTTCGTAGCGATCTCGTATTTGTGCAGCAAACAATGAGAGACCCCAATCACGTATGCCGCCATTTGCTGAAACTAGTCACCACACAACGCCTAGAAATAAATGTTTGAAACTGGGTGAGCTGGACAGCTATTCAGAATAGGGTAGGAACTAATTTTCCCTGGAACTCTGTCCCACACACAGTTTTATTCTGCTCTAATTTATACATCTTAATAAAAGATTGGATGCTGCTGTAATGTCCTAGCACTTCGTTATTTAAACTTCGCTATTGTGGATTACATTAGTCATACATTTCAACCGAATTTATGCGTCATGTGCGTCCAGGTAATCGGTGTTAAATTGAACGCTATATTTTACATGTCTCACGCTTTACGTCAGCGATCGCTACAACCATGTATTTCTGTGTATATATTCAATTTTTATTTTACACCCATCCTGTTTATTAATGTATTTAGCTCAGTAGACTTTTAGTTGATGACTCACATATATTTTGTTTTCAACGTATGCATCTCAACTATCTAAAGGGACTTGGGCAACAATTGCTTTCAACCCATGATAAATCATGTTTCATTGTAAGTAGGTAGGTGAGGCCACCTGAACGGAGTCCAACAGGGTCCTTTGCGACCACATAGTTTAATGAGTGGTTTTCTTTAGAACTTTCAACTGTAGAGCAAGCAGTTGGTCGTTAGTTGCTGGCTCATTCCATGTCAATCTTCTTAAGCTAACAGTAATCCGGCAGTCAGCGGTTTTATGTTGCTGCTTACACATGGGTTTTACGAACCTAAGAGGTGTTGCAAAATGTTTGGCGCATTCTCTGAGTATTGATTTTCTTGAGTTCATTGAGTTCCTTGAGTGATATAGAGCAGAAAGTAAGTCCCGTCTCAGTCCTTTCGTTTCCCAGTCTTTCAAGGATTCCAGTTATGGTTGTTGTGGCCTCGCTCACGATGTGGTGTCAATCCTGAAGGATCCTGGAGGACCCAGTAGGTAGGTGTCTAACAAATGTTCGCATTGCTCTTCTGATTACCTCTTGACAATGTGGTCTCGCAGTGGACTCCGATCAATATCTATTAGAGTAGATAGGACGATGCGTTGACTGATTTACACTAGATCGTTTTAAGCAGCTTTCAGCGGTAACCGCGAGTCGAACTGCCAAGTTTTCTCTGAAGAAGCTGTCACAGCTATTTTTCAAATTCTCCTCGCAGAATGCGCCTAGTTTGATTGTCCCCGCAACGTCGCGATGATCTGTTCGGAATAGCTGCATCCTTTGGATTTGGGCAAATTTGGGGAGTTCTTTTAGCTTAAGGACAAATTTTGAGGTTCGTAGCTGAACTTTTTCCGTCTGTTATCACTCATGCTTCGTTAGTTGGGTTACGGCTGGACGTGCGAATTCAGGTTTTGGACGGATAAGAAAGGCTAAGGGAAGTATGGATATCTGCGGCGTCATTCGTGAGAATAGTCTCATGATGACCTTGCACATCCTGTTTGTCACAGCAGTTTTCTTTATTATGTTACGGATAGGTTTGATAGCAGATAATGCTTTTCTTCTCAAGTCCTTTTCCTGAACGGTAGTTTTGTGTAAGTATGCGCCAGCGTGTTAAGTGTCCAGTGGTTCCGCAGCACCGATTGGAAGGACAGAGCACTGATCTTTGTTGACCGGCAAACCTCACTTGATTTCCAGTCTTACAGTAGATCAAGCATTTAATATAATCGGGCGGCGTCTGCGAGGCTCGAAACTTCCGACCATAAAGTTAGTTCGTATGCATAGACCAGACAGCTCGGTTGAAGTATACTTGGTAGGTCATTGATATAGTTATTGAACAGCTTCGGTCCAAGGAAGGAGCTTTGTGGAAACCTACTGTACATAATCACTAAAAACGACACGCTATATTTTACCTTGACTTGCATGCTTCCAACTTGCAAAACTTCATTGGTCCCTAGTTGGACGTTCTCTGTAATGCCAATTCCGCAGAGCTTAGAGTGTAGTTGCAGATGACGGGCCTTCAATAGCATTGGTGAAGTCGTTGAATAGCACATCTACGTGGTTTCCTATGTCCAATGACTTTGCCCACTTCTCTTGCCACAAGCAGGTTAGTGTTGTATTAACGTCACTTTCGAAAGCTATATTGAGTAGTTGAAGTGATGTTCAGAGTTGGAGGTGTCGATGGTTGGTACATTTAATAAACGTTTCCATATCTTACAGACGACCGACGTCAAGCATATGGGCCGACAGTACGCATGGTCCTAGCGGTTTCCACCCTAGTATTTCGACATAGCTATGCCCTTATTTTAGTCGAGAATTAATCCACCAGCTTTAAGAGGGAGCGAAAATCTTTGGCAAAGTGGGGCGGCAATTAATTCTGCTACCAACTTGAGTAACAGGAGGTGTAATCCGTCTAGTCCTTCCAAGGAAACGTAGTTCAGTACTAGTAGTAGCTTCAAGGTAGCACTTGCATCTTTATCCATATGATCTAGAGGCACTGGATGTGCAAATACACTGTTGTTCCCAGGGTGTCTCTCTTCGTATACACTGGGGTGCACTGTAGTGCCAAGTGGTCCGTTTTGGCGTCCTTAACAAATAGAATAATGTCTGGCTCTTTGGTAGACAACCCAAGGTTACTGCACCCAGGCTTGCGAATCTGTTAAGGTATGAGAATTGTTTCTTTAGCCTGGAAAGGGAATGTTCAGCCACGCTGTGCTCATATCTTTGCGTCTATTTATATTTCTGCAGGGATCAAAAGTTTCTCACGGTTTTGTGTTTAGCGTATTCAGAGCCTAAGCGGGTAAGTTTGAATTTGTCCCATGGCTTTAGTCTTGATTTCATGTTCGCCAAGATTTCTTGCTAAGTCCACGGGGGAAACTTGGAGAGGCCTGTTACCATTTGATGTGACGGCCTCCGCAATGAGTAGCTCCAAGTTGGAGAGTAATTTGTTCCAAACAGCATCATGATCCAGATATTGTGGAACATTCCAGTCAAGTTTACACACTGCCGCTATTAACTTGGATGCGTCGGTTTGTCAGAAGTTGCCGCGGTGTGCGTCTCAGGCTTTAAAGGGTAGACTTTTAGTCCATAATATGGAGGCAATACAGTGACATTTTTGCCACTGGGCTGTGTAAGAATAAAATAAATCAGATAGAGCTAGCTTGAGCACAAGTTTATTGATGTGCGGAATCCCGTTATGAAGAAGTCCAGTGGGCAATGTTATATGCTGAGAGAGGTTTGTTTTGTGGACGGTTTCACGTAGGCTAGAATCAAATGACTCTGGAAGAAGGCGACAATGCAGTAGGTCCCAATTGACATCTGCGGCATGGAGGATAACCACCAAAAGACAATCTCTGCAGTTTCCATGCGTTTTGTTAAAGTCCAACACCGATTCATCATGACCTCACTGGGTTTTGTTTACAAAGTCAACCATAAGAGATTTGATGCTATCAATGTTCCTGCCCAGCTCATATCTGCGCCACCGTGAGCGTCACTGATGACTTGTACGAGATGAAGTCTAAGATACTGACTCCAGCAGAGCACTATGCTGTCACCAGTTCTTGTTCCATAGCGGTTAGCACGGGAATGTTGATATCCTGGGATGTATACCTGGGAGTCGGAGATATCTAAAAAGTGAGGCAGAACTCAGTGAAGGCCAGCAGGTTCGGAGGCAGCTTTGAATTAACGGTGTGTACTTCGTTCAATTTGTTCCGGAGTCTGCGAACTTTCGTAACTGTCACTTGCAGTCCATGCTTCTTACTTGTTATTAATTCCCGAGAGGACGAAAAATGGCTACCAGTGGGATCTCTGGGCTTTCTGCACTATCTTAACATCCAAAATGTGCAAGATGGGTTCATCATTTGCTCTACGGTTTCGTAGTTAGGTAACTGTGCTCCTTATTTTTAATCGATCTTCTGGGGAGAGATCTCTCAAAACATAAAGTTTTTTCCCTTAAAACGTGAGGTATGTCCGGATATCCGGCGGCAATCTTCAGCATGCTGATAGACATCTTCGTGAAGAAGGAAGTAGGTTGGGATTTTTGCTTTCTTCCGTAGCGAACTGCAGAGACAAAATAATTATCGGTTCCACACTATTAAACAGAAGAGAAACCATGCGCTTTAAGAATAACTGATCATCCTGCATGTGTCTTCTTATTGGAATCTGAAGCGTTTACTTTGACTTATAAATCGTTTCGGGTGGGATGCATGTTTCCCTCAGGTATAGCTGATTCCTGTATGTCGGGGTTAGCTTTGATTATAGCCTCTATCTGCGTCATTATGTCCAAAATCAATTGTAGCTGGAATCAAGCAGATTTTGGTGCTGTGTTAGACTTCTGAGTCTTTTAAACCATCGTTCTGCGCACCGCTGTGCTTGCAGTGACTTTGTTGGTACGCCATTTTAGCTAGAGTTGCATATGTCTTATACAGTGGCACGCTGACCCGTCTTGTATTGGTTACCATCGCAGTAGAGCCGGAAATGATTATAATCCGCGGCCACAAAGTGATCATATTTGTGAGATCTGGATAGAAAATCGTAAGTTCGTCATCTGTGCAGACGGTAGCCTCACTTGAGCAAGAACTTGCAAGAAAAGCAAAGTGGCTGGAAGATGGGTGGTTATCGCTCCTTGCATTTCGGCAATGTCAATTTGGAAGTTACTAACCGGAGAGGTACACGACTGAAGCTTATGATACAGTTCAGCGCTGATGCCGCAGTAAGCGACATATAGACATCCCTTACGAAAAAGCGTTGGACAGCTTTTGAATGAGGTGTGACTTCCTTGCTGCAGAACACGCAGTTGGAATTCATTATCCACGTTTCTCATTACAGTCCTGTCAGAAGTGGGAGACGACAACAGCCATAAACTAATGCATACGGCAGAAAGCGATACGACGGCATATTGCTTGTTCAGACTTGCCGGTTGTTACAAAACGTAGGTGCCTTAGTAAATTATTCACAGCTACACTATCCTAGCCAGGGAAAACAAAACGCCTAGCCTGCTAGACCGAAGTATATTAGGTACAGAACATGGTTGTTTTTATAGGTCACATGCGCTTACCTCGCTGCTATCACTGAGGTGACTCACATCTCTTGTCTGAACAGATTCGACTCTGGCAGCCGCCATCACTGTCTGACTGTAGGTAGGACCACGTCCGCCACAAACCACCCCTTGCGGCGATGACGGTCTGATTTCGTCAGCTTCCGGTTTGACCATGACAACCAGTCTGTCAGCCGCTCACGTGATCTGGCAGATCTCGCCCCGCTAGTGTGCACCATAGTAGTCAGCTGTTTCGCCTCCGTGACACATCTAACCATGTTATCCTGGGCCTTTATGACCGGTTCATTTCAAAGCTAACATGTGTCCACCACACAAGCACATATCGCCCCCACTCATTTCAGCAGATGCATACATGAGTGGCTCTCCTTACTACACTTTTCGTCTTATGGCACAAAATATTGGCACCACATAACTAGGTTTTAGTCATGAGATCAGAGGCTAGTATGATTGTTCCCTGTCATAACCCGCATGGAGCATCAAGGCGATGCCGTTGACTTGTATGCAGACTGAGATTGATGGTTGCAGCATGTTCTCGAAACGGCGATATTGCTAGTCTCCTGACTGATTACGCCTCAACTTGCTATACACTTGACTAAGCTACCTGTTTTGTGTAAATGGAAAACAGTAGAAATAATCCACTGCACAATTTCCGGATGGTTGTGAATGAAGTGAGAAGTCCTTGACTGTTCACTTCTGTTAGGTCGAATAACTGAGATCGGGTATGAATGGCATTACAAAAACTCGCATCTCTCGAATATAAACCAATAATGTAAATAAGGAAAAGTGACGTAATACGTGTGTCACGCTGCACTTGCATATTTATCGTGATCACATTTTCGCACATGATTGGTTGAGGTTGAGCTTGTCCTGCCTTCGTAAATTCATTGGCCTTCCGTTTCGGTATTTCTGGTCCCTTTAAATCAGGATGCTTTCACTAAACGGTTTCACACTATGCCTGCGCGTTTAGCTTTGTTCATCGAGCTACCTGCCTTAACGTTCAGGAGACGGATTTATATTACTGCAACCTCGTAACTTCCTACACAACTTTGGAGTATTCCTATTTAGAACCCAACAACAATTACCTGAACCGCCACAAGCGCGCTTCTTGCAGTATTTAGAGTCATTGTCCATTTTGCAACGAGAAACAGCACTCTCAAAGAGCCACCTAAATTAATTGCTGCGACACTTTCTGGTTAATGAAGGAAAAAGGCATGTTTGTTACCATAGCTGTGAGAAGGCAACATTTACCGACGCCCGAATTTCTTATCGGGTTATGAGGTTTACGACCGTCCACATCCGCTGAGCGGTATTCTTTTTTTGACTTTGCCATAAGGTAAGAAAAGTGTCATTGATTACATTTTGAGGTTTTAGCAAGCCTAACCAGTGAATCGGTATGGTGAAATCCCATCTACCAAGTTCGAAGGAACGATGGCTATAGGGTGTCTGATACGCAGTGTCCGTAGTGCACAGGCTCGCGAAGGTAGGAACTTGAGACGACAGTGGGTTGCAACTTGCGAATGTGCATAAGCATTTGGTACCGTTTCTCCAGCAACCAAACGAAAATGTTTTGCACTTAGACGTCTATATTGGCTTTAGCAGGATAACGATGCGGAAGTCTGCATTTATCGGTCGAGGAATGTCGTCGGTAACGGGTTATCTGTTGCCAGTGTGGAAAATTACGAAACAGCCTGAGTTTGTCGATCTAAAGCAGGCCCAAATGTGGCATCACGATTCCCAACAAAGTTAATGAAGATCCTTCAAGCTTTAGACGACGATGACCAGCTAAACACCATTTGAAACCCAACGTCGTGTATCTGTAGCATTAATCCATCTTGCACCTCGCAAATGGAAATATAAGTTCAGTTAGTTAAATGGAAGTTGATATCATGCCATAGTTACCATAATTGGGGTTGCATCTGCTAAAAGCTCATCTAAGTTCTCCCCTTGTGAAGGAACTTTGCGGATATACAATGGGCAACCGATACCAGGCTTAGGAGAATGCACTATTCAAGGTAATTACACGGTGCAACAAATAAGTGGTTGTCTATTACAGAAAATATGGGATGAAATCCTTATCAGAAATACAACCAAAATCCTGCTACTCATGAGTAATATTATAGAGATGTCAAAGTGCCTACACTCCACTTATCCTAGAGTTTTATTCCGAGGTCCCTTGGCATGTCAGGTTACATGGTGGTAACCCCACGGTTATTTTATTTGATGTCCAGTTTACATCGTATGAATTATATTTAAAGGCACGAAAGCACAACATGTACAGTATGTGCGTAAGTGGCAACTACGGATAAGACATCACCGCTACACTCGCTCCCAACTACTGACAGCAGCTTGGAACAAATAAAGGATGAATTCGCCGAGATCGTCGCTTGTGCGAGCCACTGGCCTAGAGCTGCAGAAACTAGAAAAAGCAACACCATAGAAGACGTGTACTTGCCGCTGTAGCGTTGCTCCGTGGCTGAAATGTCATGGTGAAATCGTTTGTTATGTTCATCGTTAACCGTTCCAAAGTTCTCAAGGAAAACATTATGGTGTTTAAGTAGAAAGAGAATCTTGAGGGACATTCAAGCATCAACAGCCTGATAGTCTGCAATGAGTATTCTATGTTATATTTGTAGTTCTGTGCATTGCTTTACAAAACATCCAGCAAAAATTGCCTTGAATGTTCTCCACGCTTCTAACTCAAATAAAGTAAACTGGCATTCGAAACACTGTCTGCTATTATCCGGCGATATCAGGCGTATTAGGTAGCTCTTCTTTGAGCATTGCATCACTGATCTTCGAAACATTGTTTCAAGCACTGAAGCTCAAAACTAACTCGCTGGTGTGCTTCGACAGAGTTCCTCATAAGACCAAGCTCGATGCGAATATATATATATATATATATATCATCAGGTTGCAAAAGAGGTGCACGCTTTACACTCATTTCCAATACAGCACACTCCGTCCTCTCCTGTAAATTTTGTCATATAGTGCTGTTTTGATCTACTGCCCCATAAGCAGAAAAAACAACACTATTTTTTGAAGCCTACTTGCCTAGCCACTAGGAGTGCAATAACCATGAAGTCAGCACAGATGTTCCAAACATGCATAGCGTAGTTTACTAAAGGGAGTATCTACTGCATACTTTCGTAAGTCTCCTTCATCTTGGTAGCAAGCATCAGAGCCATAGTTGGGAACACTGTTTCACTGTGGTGCAGTGTGCCCTTAGTACTCTTGCACAAGTCAATGAGCAAACGCCACTCATCACTGATATGCCTTACAGCAAGTTCCTTCATTAGTCCTTCCACGTCGGAAGGGTAGCAAAATGTTTCTCTGGTGTCACAGAAACCAGACAGCTTGACACTTCGCTTTGAGTATAGTGCAACCTTAGTGTTTGTAGCAAGTAAGTACCAGTGCTGCAGCCGAGATGTCATCAACTCGGCCTTGGCTTTAGGCAAGCCTAGTTCATGTAACAAACCATTCGGCTCTAATTGTTCAATAAGGTTTTGGTTGAAATCGGCCGCTTCAACGTTTTCACAAATGTTAGGTGAATTTGATGATTTAGAATCGTTGCGCATCTTCAGAGACATGCTTCCCGGAGGTCCTGGAATGGGTAAGCTGCAATCACGTATAACAGGTCTAGTAGCTGATGGAAGTTCAAGGTAATAAATTTGGCCTTTGTTTCAGTTGGAGATTCCAAAGACACAAGTTAGGCGGAAGTATGGGTATGTCATTAGTTTCTTCAGGTCCTTACACACCATGAGAATTGCAGAAGACATTGTGTATACGCCACTGAGCCTCTATATTTTATGTAGATTGCATTCATCATCTTCATTATACAAGTTACCTAGAGGTGGGAAAAATCACAGCTACTGTGCCTCAATACATAACAGAATAAAAAGGAAAAAATGCAACAGATGCATGCCAGCTGAGCCACCAGTTGCAAATGTGCGTCTTTCCGAAAAGCTTCCAGCCGGCTACCCCACAGCAAAAAATTAATTATGGATAGGAATTGAGATCGTGGTTGAAGGGAGAGACTAAGTGGGATGGGGTGGAACAAAGAAATTCATAGCGCGAACCACATTGAGGTCGGCTTCTAGCCATGTCCGCAAGTGTATCCATGTGTATCTATGTGTGTCTATAGTTATCTATGAATATATGGATCTATGTGTAACTATGAATCTTTCTTCTAACAACAATATGTAGATGGCATTACACACATATAGTATGTGACGCCAACTTCTTATCGTGCTCTCACAGTTTCATCTCGAGACGTGCGTGTTAGGAAGACTTTAATAATGAATGAACATGAAGTAATCTGTCCACAGGCATAACAAAATGAATTAGGTCAATGACACAGCAGCCGCTTTCAGGCATGATCAACATATAAATCAAGGGGTTAGTTATATGGACAACATCAAATACTACTATAATATTATTGTGTTACGTGAGGGTCCTGCATATTTCCTGAAAACGTTCAATAGGAATAATAAAACCCGGACGATTAAAAAAGCCAGACAAATAAAAGAAAAATAATGTCTCGCTGACATTATTTTCGCATATCGCACATAATCTGCTCCTGTGGGACAAGTTGCATAGTTCACACGACGAGACGTTTGTCTGAACACATCCGCGAGCACCACCCAGCGTGGCTAAGCTGAGGAATGAACAAGGCGTACACCACCGCGATAGTCCTGTATCTAGTCCAAACTAAATATCTTGTCGTTATCACTAAAGCCTTTCTCCCGATCCACCGGGTGCACTTTGTCGATACCAAGCTTTTCCTATGCAGATTCCTTGCACTGGCGGAGGCCATCGCAATTCACTCAATGATCCCCTGCTTGTTTCCATGCAGTTCGTCAATTCAAAGTCTTTAGCAAGACCACCTGGCACAGGGCCAGCTTCAGTGTGAATAATTCAAGCACACTTTTGGCATTTTAACACTTTCAGTTCCGAGTTGAACAATCCAGTCTTTCTTTTCTTAAATATCTAAAAGTGTTATATCTGGCTTCATGATGAATCATTTAAAACGAACAAGTTTCCTTGACCGTCTTTATGTGTCTGAACAATATTTATTCATCCAAAATTTTAGGCTTGATGAACGCAAGGCATTTCGTTTACTGAGCACGTGTTGCGAGCCAAGACACTGGCACAACCTTGATGATAAGCAGTTTTTCTCGTCTAGTTGATTACGTTGCACGGTTCAATTCGCTCTTATGTGGCTATAAACTGCTCTGTCTATAGATGTTCCTCTTGCGCGCTGGTCAAATCGCCAATACAACCGTGAGACAGAATATAAGGTGGTTTTATAGTGAGTGATGTGACTAGGCCTATGAATTACCCTAAGGTGTAATTGTCGCGAGCATGAAGGGGGTCCGTTGTGAAAATGCGCAACTTACCCTGTAGCTGCGTCATAGAGTTTTGAACATTGAGGAGTGAGAGCTTGTCCGATTACTCTATCCAGCAGGGTAACAATTGTGTCCGCAGATTGGATTTACTCAGTTTTGCGAACGTGGATTACGGTGCAAATCTGCTGGGGATTTACAGCTCATGTTAAATGAAGGATGCGTTGGCAGTGTTCTCGAAGTATGTGATTGAGGATGGGGCTTGTAAAATCAAAACGAAGATGAGCTGCTTCAGATCGTGCGACAAATTGTAGCTATGTAAAACGAAAAACATAAGGGTGCACAAATGTACGACCAGCGTGCTAAGGTCTGACACTTCCGGGTTATCCATGATCCAGAACTACCGCTGACAATTAGACAACGAGAGGCAACCGAGCAGCCATAATCCGGGTACATCTATAACCTCAGTAGTAGAGTACTGGCGCTTCTGCTTACAACCAGACTAATAGTGCCAGCCAATTACCTTTAATCGGTTCATCAGGAAGCTATGAATTTTATCATAAACAGAGGTTGAGAGTCACACGTTGCATCAACACCGGAAGCGCGGGGTGAGTGAGCTGTAAATAATATGTCGAGAAACTACACAATCCCCTAATTATTAGAAAACGGTAGTCGCCACTTCAAATTAGGCACATCCAGTCAAGGTTATGTAATCCCTAACACGGTCAAACAAGTGAGAGCTGATCATGGAAAGAGTAATGACAGCTGTTGTTCAATCCCGCTTTATGTGCTCATGCCTATGTTGCGAATAGGTTGTGTGTCACAGCAACACAGCAGATCAAAGAGGTATGGGGCACAGACGATGAGAGTACGAAGACATCACGTAGTATGTGAATATGCAGACCAAATTCACTGGGTTAAGCCAGGTTTATTGCACCGAAATATATTATGTGGCGGCCATACTAGAACAGCCATGAATTGACTGCAGTCATGTAGACCACACTCACTGATGTTACGCAAAGGCTTCGGACATGGAAGCAATATACACTGCAGGTAAGGATAAAATAACTGAGAGTTGTCTAATGGTTGTAGACCCTTGTGGTTGAGGTTTCAATAGGCTTTCTGCATCAAAGCAGTCTAACCTGAGAAAAAGGACTTAAAATATTGCACTTTCGACCAAATGTTTAAGTAACGACATGCTTACTGCTACAAAATAGTCCTTATTGCCAACTGAGAATAATCAAGGATCAACTTCTGAATTGTAAGCCATCCTCACTGACGTTGTCTCGAACACTCTGCATCGAAGCAACTCCTTCTAGCTAACGGTTCGAATAACCAATAACTAGCTGCTACCAATTAGCTTCTGTGACTATATAAACCATCTGTCTTGAGTCAGCTCAATTATTTCGGCCTTCACTCTGTTATATCTAGAGGCCAAAGTAAAAATTGCGAGTTCGAAACCGTTGTGGATTTGCCTTAGGAGTCTGCGGGGCGAACGTACAACCTGTCAGTTTTAACCAGGGGCTCATTTTTGCCATGGTTATCACTTCATTTACGCCTCACTTTGTATTTCGGTAGTAGATAAATGCCAACTGTGTACACGCTGTACGGCTGCACTTTAATTCGGCTCCCGCTTTGCCCTCCATGACTACTTTGATTCTCCCCACACAATTTTGTGCGTGCGCTTGTTTGAACAAGTTCGACGAGCACTACTGAATGCTCCGCACCCCTTGGATCTAACCTGCGTGCATTATACTCTTGCTCCAGTCGTCGGATTTTGTCATATTCTTGCGTGTGTATTCTTACATGTGTAACCACAATAAACAGGAGTTTTTCGGGAAAGATTTTGGTCTCATTCGAAAGAAAAAGCAGAGGACTCTCAAAATACGTGCAACCATCCCCGCAAGTTGCAGCACAACATCGTTACAGTTATTTTGCTACGCTTATCAACTGAACGGTTATAGGGACGCTTATCAGCGCTCCTTCTGCCTTATCGGTTAAGAATGACCGATCAAGACACTTTGACGTTTTGAGTGGGTATGTGTGTTCAAATGCGAGTCGTTTGATTGCTGAATCCGACAGTTTGCGCATTACGATCTCCATCTGTCTCGAACGACTTACCATGGTGCGGCTGAACAACTCTCTATTCGTGTGCGTGTTTTGATGTGTTTGTGCTTCACGCCTGGCGCATAAAACACTCATCAAGATGAGCGCTTAGATAGGCCTTGCTGCAAAGGATAAGAGGAAAACAAGCATTGTAATGGTTCAACGTCACCTATGTTGCTAAGACAATTGCAGTAAAGCCCTTAAGATTGCGGTAAACTTTTCTAGCCGCATTAGATTGTACAGTCCACAATGAATAGGCAAATCCGTCCTATAAGCAAGACAACCAAAGTTTCCGATGCAATTTGTTTTTTGTCCATCATGTGAAATCATTCCAGTTGTTAACTGTTTATCTTTGTTCATGAAAAACTGCGATATGATGACTGAGATAATAGCGCATTTCGCAAATACCGCGATCAATCCCACGGAGGTAAATATGGCCACGCTAATACCTCAACCAGCGAAAGTAAGCACTGACTCTAAGCCGAATGAATGATCTATACGCACCAAGCGCATTCCATCGTCTGTGATTAAATCCAGTATTTTACTTCATTCCCATGAGCGAGATAGCCTCGTACATACGTGCTCCCAAGCCTCCAACCATGGACGCTTTTCCTGGAGCTCTAACCGTGACCCCGACAGCTCAGAGCCGAAGGCAATCCAGTGCAGATTACCAGCAGGTAATGTACGTATCGGCTGCCTAGACAAATACCTCGGGATTGACAGACGTAGGTCCATCTTCTGTACCGAGCATACATGGAGCAACGCAGCTTTTACCGTAAAACCCAGTGGTGCCTTCTAAACAGCCCAACTTGCCAACAAAACTATAAAGCCGACATTCGCTAGACAAAATCACGCTGCGTCAATTCGCATGTACACCAGTATTCCCAAGTCCAAATCTGGCACAATAAAAGGCATGTTGCACGACAATCGCAACCAGGGGAGTTTCATCTACGATGCGATTGGTTTTCGGATTGAGCCTACATTGCTGCAACGCGTAGCGCCTCACTTGACCTCAGTGCACGCTGGTAAAACGCGAATTTCTCTGGTAACATTAAACTCAGCAGATGCGACAGAGGTCGTCTTGCTCTCTGCAGTTCGTCTTCGTAACTCACCGGGCGGAGTGCGCATATTACCAGATCTTCCATAGAAATATCGCCCAAATTCAGCAGGCGATCAACGCGGCATTCCTAATAGTGATAGCAATAAATGCATATTTATTCATGATGTTCCCATGATTCTGCATTCTTCTGATCACAATGCGCAAACACATGACCGAGAGCAGTGGGGCTAAATCCTCGAGGTACTTTCCGTTGACAATGATATTGACAAATCTCTCGCAACGCCGAATAGAGTTAGCTGCTGTGTTCAAAGCTAATTGCGTCAAGCTAGTTCCCGTTACTATGAAGTTTACTGAAGCCGTCGTTGTAAACTGGATGAGGCCAGTCCTGTGCCTTAAATGACAGTTATTCTCAGCCTAAAGCTACCCTATGTTTAAAATGAACATACATCATATTTTCTTCAGCTTTTCTGGTCCTACCCACTAGTAGCTAGTTTTACGTATACCTTTTACTTTAAATGCCGCTGAGAAGTTGTTACCAATTGCATGCATCCAAATAGACCTCCTGGTCTTTCCGTGTTAATATAATTGTTGAAGGTAAATAGCTGCCTTAATAGTGGACCTTGTGCCTAATACGTCGATTACGCACTCGGACATCTACTGGATACTTTTGCTTCACTCGGTACTTGGGTCCGAACAACAGTGTCATTTGAAAGCCAGGAACTTAATGGATAAGACCATTCTGACGCAAGTTCTCAAGTTAATTGGTGAACTACGATGAATTCAACAAAGCTTCCGTTCTGCTCGCTATCAGTTACTTAAACTACATCAGCACCGCGGAGAATGTGTAAAACATTTTATTACACCCTAGCATAAACTACTCCAGAGTAGCATAGCAACACAAGTCCTACCGCGTGTTTTGAGGAATTCATGAAAATTCAATGTACCATGGCAAGTTCTACTGACGAATTATCAAGGGAAATCCTATTAACCCAAAACGGAAAACCCTCTCGTGCAAAACGATTTTCCATCTCTTTCGGCATAGAGAAAGGCTGACAACTCTGTTGTCCACATTTAACACACTCCTAACAGCAGAGCGTTAAAACAGACTGACTTGAACAACTTCTTCAGAAAACGCGGAGCGATATTTCGTATTCCACCGGCGCGGTGATCAGCATCATTACTCAGCCACTGCCCCAACCTAAGTATACTGTACAGGAATGGCTGCAATATGACAAATAGGCTAGTGTGAACCGTTCCACATGGCCACAAGTCTCAGTTATGTAATCAAGGGAGGTTCATTCCAGCCATTTTCCAAATCAGATAGTCCTCCACATGTCCGGAAAAGCACTAGCCTGTTGAACATCGTCAGTAGTGCGCATCCATCGGATCCATCAGAATTCGAACGCAAGACCACCAGCGGCTTGAACCACCAGTCAGCAGTTTATGCCACTGGGCCACTGGGGTGCAGTAGTGGTCACCTTGTGCAGCATGAAGCAGCGGTTAACCAAATCTAATGCCTTACTTTAGACAAGATAACACAGTTTTAGTAGTATCCCTGGATCAATGCAACGGGTAATAGCACAAGAAAACAGCTAGCTGGTGAAGCATAACTATTTCCTAACGAAGCCATGCCGTTCCGCTCGGAGCAAACTCTAGACGGACTGATGTTCACAAATATGATCTCTGGACATTTCAGAAGAACGTATTTCGGTGTGAGCATTTAGAACCGTATTATAGATCAACACTGCAACTTCATCCTTCCAAACCTGCGATTTCCTCCGTTCACGAAGGGACATGTTTTACAGTCAAAGAGCTGAAATTTAAAGCATATTCGCAAATGGTTCCACAATTGCTGGATTCCAATTATCAGGGCCAGGGGATTTGCGGGGTTTTACGTTTCTCGAGGCAGAAAGAAGATCCGATGTAGGTAAAGTGATTTGCATCAGTTTCCCTGTCTTACACCAAACAACTGACGGGAATGAAGACCCGCTATCCACCCGATGAATTTCCGAAAAGCATGAAAGAACTAGAGCTAACACAAAAGCACAACAGTATAGTCCTCGAAACTGAACATCGCTTAAATGCAAAACTTGCTTCGCTCGAAGTGCGAATAGCGCATCTTTCACCTCATCCGTCTTCCTAAAGTACTGCATGGAAACCAAGGAAAGGGCCAGACGTTCACACGGCCACGTAATACTAGAAATCTTGGGAACCACGAACCAAGTCATCATCGTGACCGCTAGAAGCACGCCTAGCCCCACCGCCCAGATAACATTATCCTATGTATCGATTGCTGAAACAGAGGTAACACTTAACCTTCCTTATGACCAAATAAATCCGAAGCGCACTAAAGGACGATCCAAGTATGCAACTGTTGCTGATCGATTTAACAAAGTGTGGCCTCAGTAGTCTCACCCAGTAACGCCACAAAACAGGTCAAGGATCAGGTGAAACTTACAAAGACGTCACTAAATCCATCGATAACCGTACCTGCCACACCGCCGAAGACCAGCCGGAACTACAAGGCTTTGCTCTTCATAACCACCAACGTTCCTGAATCCATGGCAAGCTTCTTAAGGGGCAAGGAGCAAGATGATTTAAAGCAATGGAATATCCTTTATAATAAATTCGGAGTTCAAGCCAGTCCGACTAATACAAAACGCATCACAGGATATCCAACCTCGAATCATTAGGGGAAATCCCGGCTAGTGGAAGTAACGTCGGACCTGAGGACAGAGAACAGTAGAATACACATATTTCCGAATGTCTCATGGAGCAAAAGGCAGCAGGAGAAAAAGAACTCAGAGGACCACCACACGGACGATAGCAAAATAATTATTTTTTTATGCCATGCCCGAGCTACGGACAACCAGCAACCAAGTTGCCCACGCTCATGACCTGGAAAACGCGTTACATACGTGACCCTCTCTGTACGCGTGACGTCATACTTCAGCAGATTACATGGTTACCCGTGTTGCCAATCTACAGAGGCAGTGGTCCGAGTATACTGAAACTAACGGTGTAGTCACAACAGTTGGCTGACAAGTTAGTCCTTAGCTGACAGTTACTACACAACACAACTGCTTCGGAACTACGACGGAAGACGCCAGCTAGAGAACGGCAGCCAGTTGCTTTTACCGCGGAAAATACACCACCCGCGACTCGATACAAACACAAGTGAGATTCATAATCCTGTGAGCTAATACCCGTAGCTATCGAGATGGCTGCCGATGGACTACGTACCGTAGGTACAAGTAAGACCAAAAATAGATTGCATTGCTTTCAAGGTTTAGCAACGCACCCAAAAACCATTAGGTGCTGCCACCGCATCGGTCGGCACAAATCCACATCATTCATGTGCTCCTAGTCAACAGCTTTGAATATTCGAAAAGCTTTCCTGCATATACTTCAAATTTCAAGGCTTACTGAGTAAACTTTCGGAAATGCGGCTGCACCAGGAATCAAAATCCTGCGACCTTATCGCTATAACGGAGACGTGGGCACGCCCTGACTTAAGTGGCGAGGGGATCGCACTGCCATGCATGTCCATTGTTCGGCCCCAAGGAACCAGCAAAGGTGGAGGGGTGGCTCCGTACTTTCGCAATGACCTCCAATGTGACTTCATAGTGGGTCCGGTAAGTAAAGTACAAAATTCCTTTTGATGTCGTGTACGTTTAAAAGGCGGCAGCGCCTGCTTAGTGGCGGTCATTTACCACGCTTCTTCTACTACACCAGAGATGGACTCCCATCTGGCATCCGCAATAAGAAGGGTAATAAACTCAACTTACAGTCATATTCTCATTATTGAAGATTTCAACATCCACGATCTGGAATCTCAAGCAACTCTGGGGGAACAGTGTAAAGCGTAGCTACAAGAGTTTCTCAATAGTTATCCGCTGTATGATAACATCAACGCTATTACCCGATACCGAGAAAATGATAAGCCTTCGATACTGGATCGGCTATTTACCAACGAAGAACAAGTAGTCGAGAGGGCAATCTTTGACGCCACATTGGGCCGCAGCTATCATGCCGTATTAAAATTTGAATAAACTTGCTATGCAGAATATCCCGTGGAAATTGCGGACGCAACGGGAACCCATCTAGGCTACGACATACTAGCTCGACTGGGTGAGACAACCAACTGCACATTTCTGGCAGACGAGGCACCAGCTAATGCATGGGAACATTTTGTCCGCCGATTTAACTCTCCGGTTTCCGATGCGTCAGCGTATGATACCTTCCGCCTGCGAAACATGGTCTCCTTTCTGCGAATTAGGACACGTAAGTGTATGGCTGTGCGAAACTCAGCCTGTCCTAGTTAGAATATGTTCCCAAGCATTGAGAACTGGATGGCATATCCGACCCAACACAACCATTGTACTCAGCTTGTTCACAACGATAGAATACCGTGCCAGCGTAAGTTGGCGGTGCGTATGGCCCTAAATCACAAGCTGTTTTATCAACCCAACCGTCTATGTAAGGTGAAAGGAGGAATTCCTATACTTCGAACGTCGTAGAGAGCCACAGGAACACCAAAGTAGGTGGCGAATATTCCGGGCCTACAAATGTTGCAAACATTCAGCGCGAGCAATGGCCAACTAACCCTTTTACGATGGTTGCTTTTACCTCCAAAACGCACTCACATAGCCTTCACAGCAGAAGCTGTACTAAAAAGCTGTTGAACATGCGCAAACGCAGCTCTCTTAGAGTTGATAATATACATACGAACTCGTTAGG
Organism: Dicrocoelium dendriticum; assembly: GCA_944474145.2. NCBI lineage: Eukaryota > Metazoa > Platyhelminthes > Trematoda > Plagiorchiida > Dicrocoeliidae > Dicrocoelium > Dicrocoelium dendriticum. The sequence continues at coordinate 214,943,209 of OX104064.1, forward strand.
GGCTGTAGAAGAGAGTTTAGCATAGAGTTTGTCGCGATTCTTCCAACACTGCCTTGACCATATATATGCGCTCAACATGTGGAAACACGGGATATTTACCTCTAGTTATAACGAGGTAGTCGTTCCAATCCAGCCAAATACCGTCACAAATTTTTGCTACCGGTTCTTTCAAAAATCACGAAACCTATTATTTCTGGTGCACTAACGACCTACTTGAAGGAATAAAACTACCCTAGACGGGAACAGCATGGCTTCGGACAAAATGGATCGTGTACTGCAAATAATGTACTACTAGCGCTATCCAGCTGGACTGAAGTAATAAAATCTGGTACAGGGTTGACGTAATCTTCTGACTTCTCAAAGGCTTTCGACTGGTTAGACCATCACATTCTACTATTCAAACTGCAGGCCTTTGTTATTGGTGATTGTCTCCCAGGATGGAACAGAAATTTTCTTCTACATCGGCGCATGTGAATACGCTTGTGTGATTCGCTGTCAGATCCCATCCAAGTTGAATGCCGAGTACCACGAGACTCGGTCCTAGGACCGCGACTATTTTCGACGTACATTAAAGATATCACACGCCACATAAGCTGGTACTGAATGCTTTATACCAATGACAACAAAATATGGTGGGGATCAATACGCCAGCTGATATCCCAGTGCTTCAAGCTTCTCTGGATAGGGTATACACGTGATCAATCTGGGAGCTAATTCCATTCTAGATTGACAAATGTAGAGTGCTGCACCTATGGTACTTGTTGGTGCACTCCTACCAGCTCGCCAACCAAGCGCTACAAACAACTTATAGTGAGAAGGAGCTTGTAGGTTTTGTCCAGGTTGATCTTGGATGTTCGAATCAGGCGGAAACGGCGTCCATCACACATGGCCATCACACATGTAGGCCACGTGAAAGGTGCATTCGGAGGATATAACTCTTCGATTATTCTATAACGTTTTGGCTCTTATATATAGCCACATGTGAAAAAAATACAGGTCTGACAGTCATGGCTGAGAATAGATCTCGCCGCCTTGAAGATGTCTTATAGCCTGGCAATCAAGAATGTCAAAAGTCTTTAACATCTGCTGTACGAACGAAGCCTACATTGCTCGGGGTCTTCAATGGACAGTATCGACGATTGCGCGAATACCTGGTTTTCACTTACCAAATTTTGTGAGCTCCCAACCACACTTGCCGCCACTAGCTACAGCTCAGCCACAATAGCGATTAGAGGTCACCATCTCAAACTGGCAGCGAAGCACAGTCGCTTGGAATGCCGTCGGGATTTCGTTTCCGTACGAGTTTGCCGTACGTGGGATACCCTACCGCAATCTGTCAAATGTGCTCCCACGCTGTCAGAGTTCAAAGCCCGAGTTAACTGTGCACTTATTTCGCTGCGCCGTCTTACATGACTCATTACTCTCGGATAAATACAAGAGTCTGTAGTAGATTTCACTAGCGGCCCCACATTTCGTTCCACTTATTCACCCCCTGTATGTGTATTCCAGGAGGAGGCACGATTTTTACTCACATCCCATTTGCCCTCATTTTTGATGGATTTGCCATGGATTTACAGTCTACAGCACGTATACTTCAGTGAGTTCACTGGGATAAACCTAACTTTGATCGCAATCTTCTTTTGTCTTTTGAAGTACACCGTAACCATCCTACGAGACCAGTTAAGTATCAGATTATTTACCAGTATAAAACAGTGTTCCATTGTTATTTATCTAGGTGTTCCGTAAATGCTGAGGTTAATATTCCGTTATATAGTTGCCAGCAGGTTTCCTTAAAAAGGATCCCGACGTCCTATGACCGTTATAACGTTTCGGATTCATCCTTAAACTAGGCGCTAACATTACCTAGTAAGATTATTTGTCCTGCCCAAGAAATTTGACAAACATGTTCCAAACACCTGAAAACAAGATTAATTCATGAGGAACTTACCTTGCTCTTCCATTAGTAACGTAGTTTAGGTTTACCTACATTCCGCTTCTGTGCATGCATTTGACCCCACAACTGCTTTTCGCTGTCCTCGTGGCATCAAAAAGGCATAATGTCTAATTATATATCTCATATGCCGCAAAAAGTGTTATCCACTGCGTACATACAAAGGGGCCCATATGTGTCTGCAGATATGTCCCACAAGGCAACTTGCAGAATCCGACGCAGACGTAGTTGGTGAAAAAGCACCGAATAACAGACGACTTTTCATTAGAGCTTCCATGTTTCGTTGCCGTAAAGAAGAAAGCGAAAGCACCATCGACTGATACACCGACCGCTTCGTCCCAACGGTCAGCGGCTGACTGTGTAATATATATTCTTCCATCTTGTCAAAAGTAACAGCCGCAATTGATATGCGGATGCGAACTTAGCTCCTTATCGGCGGGACGTTAGATAGTACACTGCCTAGGTAGCGTGGTGTGAAGTGATTTCCAAATTCAGATTTAAGAAAAACGCAGAAGGAACGCGTTAAGCAAAACCAGTATTCGGTTTCTTCATCCTCAGGCCTGGAGCCGAAATATATTTTAAGAAAATAAAGTACTTTTTACAGTAACAATGAAACAGCCTTTTTATCTGGGTAAAAATGCTGTAGGTTAACAGGACCCGCAAGATGATCAAAGTGAAAATTTGAAGTATAAGAACAATTGTCAGCAAATTTACTTTCATACTGGTGGAGTTACTGCGGTATTCGTAAGTATAAATCCGTTGTAGTTAAAGTCTGATAACACACATCTGTATTGGTTAACACTATATATATATATATATATATATCCGTTCACACCGATTTCGTGAACGCTAGAGAGCATAATAGTTGTCTGCGTCCTTTTTTCACTGCGTGAACTGAAATCCATCGAGGTATAGCAGGAGTTGTAGTGCACTGTCGAGTTGTTTCTAAAATCAGATAGCGTGAGGGCAGAAATGATAAAGGTCGAAAGGGAGTTTCAGCGGTGAAAATTCTGTGAGAACTATTATTTCGGCGACATTCCATTAGACTGTATTTTGTAGCCATTTTCAGCTGGTGTCCACTCATTTTCGTGTTGCGTCATGCGCGATCGGGATTTTTTTAAGATCTGGAATACCAGAAGAAATCGAGCCGTAGACGGCGATAACTTCCGCTGTACACTCCTAAAGTTTTCAGTCGCAGGTGACAAAGCAGGTGGAGCATTCCCTTCATATTCTTGGTTGCCCTTCACTGCGCGGTATCCAGTGCAACCATATCGCACTTTAAGCAGGGTTGCCAGACTTGAATCGCGTACTCCACGCGTGGCATCACATACGCATTGAGCATTTTGGGGCAGATGGACGGATCGAAACACCCGAACGCCTCCCGTAAGAGACCAACGCGTTGGCTAGCAGTTTTGGACACCTTCAAAGACTGGGTCGAAAAGCCGAGGTTTTCTTGCATCACCATCCCAAGAGCACGCTTCTGTGAGGCGGTCTTTAACATGTAGTCTCTAAGCTTATGTACGTAAATGGGTTCGTGGCGTACATATGCACTCTTGCAGTTGTCCGCCTTAAGTGGAAGCAAATTCGCCTTTGACCATTCATTGGCATGGTCTTAGTCACTGCAGCACACCATGCTCATCCGGGCAACCGATCGACCGCCATATCTTGATGTCATTGGTGTAAACTACAACATCATTTGGGGGCTCGAGTGACACTAAAATCCGGACGTGCAGCTTGCAAAGTACATAATATTTATGTCGTTTGGCATGTAACCTTGGTGCATGAACTGGTTGAGCGGATATGTGGTAGGAGTTAAGAATAAACTGTGTTATTCATCATGCGAATTGCATAACACTTATGTCTGTAGCACAAATAAGCATGGAGCATAAAGGGGGCAAACAAATGATGGGAATCCAGAGTTAGCTTGAGTCATATTCCAGCTTGTGAATCGCGTGAAAAATTTACCGCATCTAATCGGCAAAAAGTAGGAATTTCGACTTAAAGACGCGCTCTAGGTCGTTGATGCAGTCCAGGAATAGGCGCGGCCCTAACACCGATCCCTGTGGGACACCGCAGTCCACGTCAATAAGATCAGAAAATGAACTTATACCACGAACTTGAAACCACCGCTGTAGCGCGAAATTTCCAAAAGATGCAGGGAATTGGTCCTCAATTCCGTACGTATGCAGCTTTTGGAGGAGGATTCAATGGTCTAAATTGTCGAAGGCTTTAGAAAACTCGACGTAGATGATATCAGTGGTGGTCCCAACGTTAGCTATTTCGGTCCAACTGCCACGCACCATCAGCTGATTTTTGGTACATGACTGATGCTGACGGAATCCGTGTTGTTCCTCTGCTATGGTTTTAAACCTTTCGAAGTTGCCCATTAGAGCTTCAGCTATGATTGACTCCATCACCTGTGGGCGCCCAGGGATGAGAGGAATTGGGCGAGAGTTTACGGGCTCCGAACGGCTACCACCCTTTTCATTTGGAGTAATGATGCCCTACTTCCACATGTTCGGGACCTGCTGTTCATTTAGGCATCTTCGGAACAATCGAGCTAATGGATCATCTTTCCTCGTAACTGCCACCTGAAGTGTTTTTGGGGAATGTTGTCAAACCGGGGAAACTATGTATGCACAAAAATATCAGCTTCCTCAAAACAATAGCTGAACAAAAGTGAGTTGTGTGAATATTAGCATCTTGGTGGATGGGACAGGTATGTGACATATGTCGAAGGAACATCGAAATATTGAAGCAGATTGCACTCGTACAACGTTGACAGCATTCTCGGCAGTTTGAGCATATCCATTTGTTGAACACGAAGTTTCACATTCCGGAGGTTGTTCGCATATCTGTACAGAGGCTTGTTATTTGTACAAAACCTTCCTGCTGGGCTCTGCTGGTGAACTAATTTGTCATCGCGTACATGTGTGGTACAGCGATTATGCTGCACTACAGAATAGCTGCAGTGTTCAGGGTTAGGTTTTGCCCTATTGGCATGCCATGCTGCATTTCAGCGCCATGCTTTTTCGGGTTCTGCTCCTAATGATTTATAGTGCTCTTGTAGAACGAATGGGTCTGTTTATAGATTTGAATTTAGTCAAATGGCTGAACTTGCCAACAAACTCCTTCCATGCCTTACTATTGGGGCGATTGCCCGAAAAATCCAAGAAATGGTATCCCCAACAAGCTCTGTAACTGTGTCATATTGTGTGATTGTTAGAAACAAGTCACGGTGTCTTGTAGATATTCCGCATAACACAATTCGTCCTAAAGCATTTTTACGTGATCACTTCGTCCCAGAGGGCTCATTATCTGTATTTTCGCTCATGAGCTCTTCGTTCGTGAGAAGTACATCATGCACAGATAACTCATTTCCCGTTACGAATTCGGTGGGCAAACTGACAAGGCTAAAGGGCGGAATGCTTGCAAGAAGCTCTTGCTGGCCTGCTTTGAATTGTTCATTGAGTGATGCAGGAACTTCAAAATTTGGAATAATGAATTCGCCGGCGATGAGAACATGACTGTATTTTTTCGAATTCGCCTCCCCAATAAGAATGTCAGGCGGTAGTCCATCTCAAAGGTGAACTTTTGGGGGACAATAAAAATCTTCCAAAAGTTAGGTGCCGTTGCACCTTACTTGCAGACTAGACCAGAGCCGCCCTGAGCAGTGTTCCCGGATCGTCCACCGGTCCGCACTGCAGGTTATTACGGTAGTATAAACTTACCCCACCACCCTCACGATGGCGATCGTTCCGGGGAAGAGAAAAACGATGTATCTCTACTTAAGCGTCGGTGATTTCTGAATGCAGCCAACCTTTGGTTATGAATATGAGATCCCAGGCATATGATGCATGACGTAGCCGCAGTTCGGCAAGCTTGTTCAGTAGACCTTGTGCATTGGTATACATGCAGTCAAGTTTTGATGTTCCTAGCAATGAATCGTGGGATGTGCGCTCTTAGTATGATGTTGTGCCGACCGGTGAAAGGTCGGCCCGGTCCAGAGATTCCGCCATTATTTCGATGTTCCTCTCTTTATATGTAGTATACCGGGTGTGTTCGTAAGTTTCATTGGTTAGCTGAGTGAACGTAGACAAACTGTTATCCGGAGGTAGTCCGATTAAGTGGCTGCTTTCGTGTGCTTGCTTTGGGGCAGCTTTTATGTTCCGGACTTCAAAAGGAAGGCTGTTACCCCCGGCATATCAGCTCTCTAAAAGCCTAGTTGATATTTTGCTTGGATTGTCGCAGGACTTTTACAATCGTCCGACCATTTCCTTTGTACTTTGTTGAGCTGTATGGCCTCGAGCTCGACTGCTCTATAACATATTCCAGGGACAGTGTCTCTTGAAGGTATCGCTACTGCTCTTTGACGTGGGCGGTCGATCCATGCTCATTATCACAGCCAGCATCAAGAACCCAGGGTAAAAGAGGGATCCTAGACATAGATGTTTTCGATGTTCCTCGAATTCAGGCCTCGCCTGTTTGGCACGCTTCACGGAATATCCGGAATGATGTGCGTGGAACCTGACACATTCCGAAAGTGTGTTGTCGATAACAGGATCGGTTCTGCCTCACCAGCGGAAGTCAATAAAAGAGGAAGTATTCTCCGTTCACCATAGTGCTGTGAGTTTGGGTGACACGTGATCGTTGTCAATTTGGCAAGCTTAACTACAACACCTACGATGCCAACTATGGAGTTCCACTTGTTCAAATCTTCCAATTGTTTTCATTTTAAGTAATTTGACGTTAACTGTGGGGCGTTAGTGCCTGTTTTCGATGGTACATTATGTGTAGCTCGGATTGATGTCAGCCGCCCAGCTGGTCAGTTTAAAACGATTAGAGACCGTGGAAGTACAACTCTTCCTTCTTCATTTAATTTAGGCCCAGGGCGAGTAACGCAAAATAAATGTACCGGTTGCTTTTGGCAAAATAATAAGGTTCCAAGCACCAACGATGTGACCGTCCTTCTGAAACGGACAGTTTTGGGAGTGGATGAGGACCTGACCATGCTTTTTCCGATCGGACTGGCGGCCATCGATTCAGGCGTATTCCGGAAACTGCTATCGCTTACTTCTAAAGCTACAGGGGACGCATTTTTAGTGCTTCGCCCAACATTCTTCCGCTGTTTTGCAGCGGAGTCTAATGGAAAGGTTTGGGGTATGCTGATTTTCAAACTTTCTCCGATTAAATCAACTTTGGTTTGCCCCAGTTTTTAATGATTGCCAACAGTCTTTTGCTTGTTTCTGCGCTAGTTCATGCATAAGCTTTACCAGTTAGATATATGCTTCACAGAGGCATAAAGAATCTGGTTTACTATCATGTATCTTCAACTGCTTCATTGTGGGCTTTGTACATTTAGTCTGAAACTTGTTGCGGTAAATCGTACACTGAATTTCGATTCATATATTTAAAGCATGAAGGAAAGCCACATAGTACTCTCAACCTTGGTGTGGAATAAGGGGCAGCTGTTGCTTGATTGTCATTGATTAATTCGTCGATCGATACCTTTTCTGGTAATATTGTGGTTGTTTATATATCGCTGTTGTTTCAACTTCATCTTGTTCGGTGCGTGTACTAGCCCACTAGCCCACTAGGATTGTTGGGATGGATGTTTTGCTGGTTAAGCACTGATATTTAAATAAAGCGAGTAAAGGATGAGGATGTCGGATAGCTAATTCGTTCAGCGGTCGCCAGCTGTGGTAAGGTGATCGAGGTGATGTCACCTCGATTGGTGAAGAAACGTTTGTAACAAAATTGGCAAGCTCAGCGAACAGTTCAACAGCCAACACTCCATTTACCCTTTACAGTGGCAGCACAATATCTTTCCACACCAATGGCAAACGTTCTTCAAACCACAATCCTGACATCAAATATTTCAGCTTATTTGCCAACGAGTGTATACCGAGTTTTAACAACGTTAACGCTAACCGATCAGGTCCGGCGCACTTGCTGTTTCGCATCTGAGCAAGATCCTTAAGCTTCTCATCTAGTGTCGGCGTGCCGTAAAGATAGATTTTCTTATCTTGCTTTTGCAGCGCGTGCAACAAATCACAGTAAATCTCCCAACGATTGTTCAAGTGACAGTCAAAGTGCACTCGCGAAATCTGAAATATTTCCGTTGTCTACATGCAGGCAGCGCCTGAAGTAGCATGGCGCATGTTCCTCAGTGGATACAACGTGTTTCTGTAAACCGCCTTCAAGAGGTCACAGTAGTCCTTGCATTAGCGGCATTCGGCTTAGTATTCCCTCTGATCCGCTTCGCCGCCCATCAATTATTCTTGATGTGACGGAGCTATCCGGTCCATCGTCGCCTAATGTGGCGCAAACAACTGCTGGCGTGGTCTTCAAATTCGGTCGTTGCTGTTCCACTTGGAAGATTCTTTCACAGTACCGACGGCGGATTCTATACCTCTTTTGTATCTTAGATACGGTAAGTCTTTTCTGGTCAAATCTCAAGGTATTACTCCGTCAACCAGCAGAAAACCCTACGCGTTACTACCTTACATCCGTACTTCCTCGAATACGGTCATAAAGTCAGGAACATCTTGAAACCAATTAGAAGTGGATGTCTGGAAAGCAAGTGAAAGTAGTATGCTGGCTGGGAATCTGGCTTCAATTGTTCTGTGGACAAACGCAAGTCCCACTGATTCTTTTCAGCAATGTGCGCTTACTTCATGGTAAAATAAGTGACCTCAGTGGCATTATGCAACGAAATGCATATGTTACTACAGAAATAATTCTGTTACAGGGAACCTGGTTGCATACGGATGTGGAAAATGAGATACTTCAAGCCGATGATTACTTTTCAATCAGGTATTTCCCCCCAGAAATCCCTAATCTCGTGCTGGTGGCGTTGTAATTTACTATAGTGAACGTTGGTTGGACCTAGCAGTTGTGATTTTTCCTTACTCAGTGATTCCTCTAAGTTTTCATTTAGTTGAATGCAAACTGAAGATTTTAAGTGACTTTCAGTCATCGCTGCCTACTACTGTATTGCTCCCGAGATATCTGCGTCAGAGTTAAAGATTTTTGAGTACCAGGTTTATTCAATGCTACTGCATAAATTAAATTATCCTACCTGTATTTTTATTGGCGACTTCAATTGAAAGGTTACAAGGTTCCTGAAGTCACGGCTTGGTAGACCTAGTGATTGTTTCGACCAAAAAAGATGTTCCAGTTGTACTCAGAGTACACAAATGAACGGTATTAGTTTACCATACAAAAGCTGACTCCTTTGAGCAGCTTAGACCATTGTACTTCAAAACGGTGTCCAGTTATATTGAGCAGGTCCAATCTTTTTACGCTGACCAGATGTGCTAACAAAATTAACAAACGTCGTAATTTCTCCTTCAAAAATATCACAAAGCCCGAAACGATGTATTCTTTAACTGAATTTCGGTCTTCTATCACAAGACGTGTCGCTTCAATGTGACCATCTTACAAACTACATCAAACATTGCTTTGATATACGTTGCTTGTTGAAGCGATCAACCCAAGGACCGATAGCATTTCATCGTCAATACTAATACGGCCTCGAAGGATAAAAAATGGGTTTACAAGAGCAATATTGTCACACATGTCAAAAGCCTAATTACAGCAATTAAAGCCGATATAAAAGGCCATACCGTTTATATGTCAAAGTACTTCAAGGCTATCGCGATCTAGGGAGGCTTTTAAGGCAGCTTTGTGTTAACAACTTTTGCAGCCAGAGCGGTGAAGTGGAGGTGGATACACTGTATTCTGAGTTTAACGTCCGCCTCATCAAGCTCAACGTTCTTGCCCTCCTTCACTAGTTCAAGTCCAGCTACACAATTCGATCAAAGCAACGTTCACAAGGAACTCAGTAAGTTAGAGGCAAAGTTTGCGGTCCGGATGCTGTATCACTAATAGCTAAGAAAGAGTGTGCCTATTCTCTCACACTGCTTTTATCAGATCTCTTTAATCAGATGCATCAATATGGGTGGGATTCCGGACATTTGGAGAACGGCCAGCATGCTCCAAGTGCAATAAAATGAATCTCAAATGTATCGCCAAATTGCATGTTCATTTGTGCTTTTAAAAGTTTTCATAAGGCTGTTAATTCCGCGGATTTGTCCAGGCACTCCGGAGGATGATAACAACTAGTTTGCGTATAGACCAAAGCACTCCACGTTGGATACAGTTTCATATATTGTTCATTCTATAGCGTCTGCGTTAGATCAAAATGTAAACGCGTACAAATTCTCTTCCAGGATTATTCGAATGCATTTGGAAGCCAGGGTAGGTCAAGTTTGCTATAGCAGCTATCCAAAAGTAGAGTTTACATGGGTGTTTTTACTCGCACTCACTTCACCAAGTAGAAAGCTAAGAAATCCTCTGTCCTCCACGCCGACTGTGGAGTTCTACGGAAAGCCATCCCATCCCCTTTTGTGTTTTCCTTGTATGTTGTACGCCTCCCTATACAAGCCACGTTTATAGGGTATAAATATGCTGACTATGTTTAGATGGCATGTTTGACCCCGGCTATCCAGAATTCCTCATCACTAAAACATGAGTTGGAAGACTTGGTAGAATAGCCTTCATCCAGATCTTTTACCCCAAATGCTTCAAAATGCAGTGCTGTAATAATTTCTTCTCCCCCCAGCGATAAGCTGCAAAAACCCGCATAGATTTATCTCCCACAGTTACTGTGAATGAAAATCCCATACCCACGTCAAGTATCTCGGCGACCTTTTGTCATAGAACATTTCTTGGTCCACGCATGTCTGTAACACATTCCATGAAGTCAGAACCGTTCGGTTTCTTTCATTAGGCTTAAGGTGATTTAAGTACCTAGAAACCTCGCATTATTTCCCGTTGGTTGCACTGCTCTTCTGTCCTTTTCCATGGACTGTTTCTGAAAGACTGTCTTACTTGTGCGATCTATAAAGCACATTTATAGCTGCAATGGCTTGTCTAGAGATCGTTTGGTTGATTTGATCATCTCTTAATACCTTGTTGATTCCAAAGATCTTTCTTCTAATGTACGAACTAATCAATTTCATTTACCTAACAGTGTTCTTTCCAAAACTCTCTCTTTCTTTTCTTTTTATTAGAACTTCGGTTTTTCATTCTTCCGTAGGTCATAGTATCGTAATACCCTTTTGCTTTACCCCTCAGGCTCGTTTGTTGACCCAGCAAACGTCACTAACATACTGCGCGATCCGTTGTTGAAGTAACAGTTGTGCAATTTTCCCAGCTTTTTCTATGTAGGTGTAGTAATATTATCATTCAGGTATCCGCAGTGGTGGTCTAAATGATGAAACAAAACCCATTATGATTCACTAAGCTTATTTTGACTTGACTTCTTGCCGTTGTCCGTTTCATCCATATGCGCAGTGAATGCTGCGTTCTTCACCGACGCCAATGCGCGTATGAGCACAAATTTGTCATCAAAACAATCTGGCTACTTACAGACTGCGTCCGATTGTTTCTTGGGCAGCATCAGTCGCCTGTTCTCTGATGTAATGTCACAGGTCACTCAGTGAGGCTATGGATTCGACGTCAACAAGGAGATTAAACGTTGCATTCTCCAGTTCCCTCCTCTCCTTAGCAATACCCAAGGAAAGAAAAATATATTTGCCCTTGTTCACAGCAGGAGTGCAACAAAATTTGATCATGATCAACTTGTGGTCAACGTCACAATTAGCTCCACACATTGGTGTATCAACCATTTTGCTGCTCGGGGGACGTAAAATTGCTGTCACCTGGCAATCGTAAATCCGTTAACCCACATAATTGCAAACAGACCTGAAATATTACGTTCATATAACAATCATAAATCTAATTTTAGAGTGCTGCTTTAATGCAGGTATTTGAGTTGTCACAATACTCGTGTACAAAATTTACCGCTACACTTCCTGCATTATTTGAGGCAATAGTATTGGTAAAAACAACACAATTCAGTCCATGGGCAATTCCGTTAATACGGGAAGAACTGTCAATCCATGCGCTGTATTTGCTTCACTGATGATTGAAGCTAGTTCGTTATGAGAAGGCGCGCTCACAGGTGGCAGTACTAATAGTTTGAGTACGAATGACGCGCAGGCGATTTCCCAAGGTGATATGTCTATATAAAACACAAAAGTTTGGAAGATACTTTACTTTTGTCGTTGCTTGAAGCTTTGGCAAAATACTTACTTCTTCTTTCGGCAAGGAATTATTATGTGCTGTATCTTCCATAACTTCGCTAAACGACAAACCATGATGCTCATCAAGCAGATTGGTTTGCAAAATCATTCAGTTGCTGAAATCCTTGGCGTTTCATCAATCAAAATATCTATGACAAGCAGCAATCCCGTTTTCATTCAGCATCAAATTGCATCGCTACATCAAACTATTTTTCACCGTTCATTCGTTTTGTTTTGCAGATTCGACGCATCGTGCTTGTCCACAATTTGGCGTGGTGTCTTTTGGATTCACACAGTGTATTGTCCACCATTTTTACTCTCTTCTGAAGAAGGGAAATCTTAACATTGCAAGCCTGATAGAACTTTGTTACAGATCCGGCTCTTACGTTTAGACGTAACTGTGCATCCTTGCTTTCTTTGGGAACGGATCTACAAGGGCTCAGAAACAAAAGAAACGGAAACGACAATTCTAAAATGCGACTTAAAGATGTAACTTATCTAGTGGTTGCATTTTATCGTTTTCTGTGGTGTGTTTCAGAAATGATGACTTCCGAATGTTTCTTCAATACAACATTTTCAACGCCTGCTCAACTACTGCATGTAGGTTTTACAGCCACTTGATATTTAGACCGGTGAATTGAATCAAGACATTTCAACAACCTTTAGATGAACAAAAGAGAATATCCGGTCCATCAACCAAAAGTGTAACAGAAGAACGGTTGCAGAAGCATCATTAACGCAAGTCAGATTCAGGAAGTGGTTAGCGCATGGCGTAAATATTGCTTCCGGTTCTTTTTGTAGGCTTCATGAAGAGTGCTATCAACGAAGCAAACATACTTGCTTGCATTGATCTGAACCACGATTTTCTTTCTTTGTTGCTTCAACAAATTACTCCCTAAATCATTTTGAACGTGTAGCGACAAAGCAAAAGTCATGTGTTTCCTTCATGGCTGAACGGCGACCAAAGGTTCGGGAAGAACTAGTTCATAATTGGCCAAAAATGTATAAATTCGGAAAAATTATCTCTGTTGTCCTGGCCCCTTTTATCATCATGGATGTCTTCTTGGTGACCACACAATATCATATTTTGTTTAGTGAGAAACCTGGCAATATCATATGTTTCAGCTTCCATGTTACGTCACCAATTTTCCAAAACTACTAACTACATTTATATCAATCGTGTTTCATTCAAGTTGCCAAATCGCTAGCTCCCTGCGGTCGCAGAATGACTGACCAAGCGATATGGAAAAAAACTTGTCAAAGGCGACCACTCAAAGCATTTACTAAAATGGTTTCCATGGAAAGGTTCATACATACGCAAAACTATTCATACTCGAATACATAGGTGTGATAAAATTTCAAAGTACGAACTAAGACTGTAAATCGACAGCTTCTACAATTAGATTTAGCTTCTAATTTAGGCAACAAAATAGTAGTTTGTGGTGTGGGTTATATGAGTAATAAAAGGCAATAAGTTTCCAGCTTAGTTGTTAAACTTTAAAAGCTGACCTGCATATCATTGAAATCCACAAGTTTTGAAATAATCGTACGCAGGCATTGTTACTGTCATAAAATTTTATAACCAGATGCAGAAATCAAGTATAGGGATCTGTTGCTTGACACTTGAATTAAAAGGTGAATTTCGCTTGTCCCACAGGTTCATTGTAAACACAAGCATGTCAGTGTGTCAGTTATGTATTGCATATGAGCGCGAAATATCAACAGCACATAGCGCGTCTGTGAATATATATGTTTTCAGAACGTATGTAGAACTCAGCTCTTGCTTGTCGTCTGATTCACTGTTCACATCCTCAACTGCCAAAATTGATGTGACAGACAGGTCGTAATTCATTTCTGTTGTGTCACAGGGTTGAAGAGAAGAGGAAACCATATGGCTCTCGGCCAGTTGGCCTCCAAACAATTTCTTGGAAAGAGTATACAAAGCAAAAGAGGTTGAACGAAATACAACTTACTCACAGTTCTCAGGTAAAAAATATGTATTAAGCCAAATTAAAATATGGGACCTGTTACCTAGCTTATGAATTAAAACACTGAGTAAGATACCTGTGATTTGCTAGCTGCATTAGAACAATGTGCGCAATCACGTCTGAAGCCTAACGCCACGAACTTGATAGGGTAACAAAAGATTCCGCTTCGTGATCAAATGAATTTAAATTACAAATTCGCGAACATTGGCGGGAAATGGTATAGGGTCTCGGCGTTTGTTAATTATGCTGAACGATCCACCATGGTTTGGCACGCGGAGCAATCACGTATGTGGCGGGCAACCGAACTGGTAGGTAGCTTGGTACCCTGAGCAAGCATGTTACGGGTAAGGTGTTCTGCGATTCTCGCTGACAGCCTATTCTCAGTACGGCTACCATACTTGCGGTAGCAAGTATTCTAACAGCAGAATAGTCTTTAACGCTGTTATCCGCTAGTCCCCTTAGGATACACTCGATTACATTGGCCAGCCTTTTGCCCATATTCTGATACGGTGCGCCTATCATTGAAACAGTTGATGGTAAGCGGACGCCTTCCAAGTGGAGTTTCGGCAGTCCTTAAAAATAAGGAAGCCAAGATGCTCGACTGATCGGTTGTGTCAACGTCTTTGCGTGCACCTATCCCACCATCGTTAGGGTCATTACTTCGCGAACGTTTGATTTCATAACCTGTTCGGTTTTATCGCTGTCACATCATGAACGAATCGACTAGTCTGCAAGAATTTGTTTGCATTTTCTGAACGTAGCCATGTTTTTGCGTTATGAAGACATCTGATCCCATATCTTGCCTCAGTATTACATCCTTTGCATTGCATAGGTATTACGTTAAGGACTTTCAATGATCCTTCGTCATGGTAAGTCACTTCTCGATGTCACTATCGCATGCCTGTTTGGGAAGGTCTACCCTAGTAGTTGTAAAGCACCCGCTTGTCTCCTCACTGGTTGGTGTTCAACTGGGAAGATGTTGGTTCAAATATGCAAACTGAGCCTCGACTGCAATTCTACCACATGGATTTGGTGGAATAGAGAAACTGAACCGTAGGCACAAGTTTCAAATTGAGGGCGACCTGCAGGAGAACGGATATCCCGAGCTATTTATAACATGACAAGCGCAAGCAAAACCCTAGGATAAACCGTTAACTGACGTTCCTAAGTAAACGTGAACATTAGCCAGCGCACGAATTTACTCGATAAATCATTACATGATGCATATATTTACAGCTAGCCAGTGGAATGCTCAGCTTTGTCATAAAATTTGGTGACCGAAGTGCCCGCCAGTGCAGCATTTGGCTGATGGTGTTTGATAGCACTTCTCCAAAGTACCAATTGTGATCCCACGACATTTGTGTAAATCTCTCCGCTTCAATTCCTCAAGAAAGTTTGGATACGTTTTGTAAACCCGCTGTTTCAAGTAACTCCAGAGAAAGAAAACCAAAGAAAACCAAATCTGGTGACGTAACAGTCCACTCTATAGGTCCTCCGCACCCGATCTAACGAAAGAGAACGTCTGGTTGAGGAAATACCGTATCTTTTGTGCATAGTGTGCAGGTGCTCCATCTTGTTGCAACCAAACGGCACTTATTAACCTAGCGCCTCCGAGTTCTGGAATGGCACATCTTTTCAATAATTCCTTCTACGCGGATTCTAGAAAGTGTAAGGCATTAGTACTTCGAAATAACAACCTACTGGTTACATTAACGGAAAACCAAAATGGTCTTACGATTCTTCGGCCAGTTAATTCAGCCCATACTATGAGTTTTGCGCCATTTTGGATATGTGAAGCGCTGCATCGGCGTGGATTACACGTTGCCCAAAACTGTTGCTTCTCCGCATTGTGCAAACGGGAAACAGCCTCGTCGGTAATAAGAATTGAATGGATGCCCAAGGCACTCAAAATCCTGCAGCAAAAATTAAGCCGCTTCTCCGAATCACATACATTTAAAACCTGCACTTGACGGGCGCTATAATTCTGGAATTTCCTTTTCTTTAAAATCCTACGGACTGCGCATCTGGTGATATCAGAATGCCGGGCGAATTTACCAATGTTCAGATCGCAGCTTCTGGACAATTCACGAATAACCACACAAGCAGAAAAGTAATCCGTGATGATGCGAGGAAACCCTGTCTTTTTGGAGTCGCACATGCTCCCAGTTTTCTTAACTTTTCTCATCAGCCTACGAACATACCGCCGGTTGATGGGCTGTTTGGCACTGTGGGTATTGCTGTACTGTTGCGCAGTTTGTTGGGCGTTACACATGCACTCATCCTACAGACGAAAGATAATCACTCGCTGATTCAGAGGCACGTTAAGGCGATTTGGATTGATGAGCGTAACTTGGTGACGGCGGTATATGCTCGTGATCCGTCGCCCAGCCAGTGATCCGATAAACAAATGGCAGGAATTTCACCACTTCGCCTAATCATACCCTGACTCCTGTGTGTGTGTGTGTCTTTCAGTCCTCAATCTTATCGGAGTCAGGTCATCGTGTACTTTGGATAATAGGGTCGGCTGGGTCTCCGCGCCAGAGTGGCCGTCAGACGCTGCAGTTTGCAGTCGAGTCTATACTTCTCATGCAGCCCGACATAAGGGGTAGGGAGACAACTGTGACACAGCTTACGCGCAGTCTCATGGATGCTTGCCATCCTACAGAGCGTGCCGATTGGACGGGTTTCCTTCAGTAGCTCATTGATGCAACAAACAGACGTGCAGCTGGACCTATATTCTCAGACTGACTGTATTTTGTAAAATTTGTACTTCTGTTATCCGGTTATCTGAATTATTTTGACGGTCATGGGTCAAGTTTGAGGTACGTGTTTCTTAATGAAAGATTTTAGACTCCAGTAGTCGCAAAATCATTACGTTAGTTTTCATCAAATTTCACTGTGCATTCGATTTATAAGTGCTTGTACGAAATAAAACCTATCCGGTGTCATTAAAACTCAAGCTAACGTTGGTTTAAGCGAGCTTTATGACAACAGTGAGTGCAACTTTATTTAGCAAGCAAGTCAATCGAAATCAGGAATGCATTATATATAGAAGCTATGATAACAATGTGACCGATCCTTGAACTTTTACACTGCTTAAATTTTGTAGCTTAAATAGTGCCATGCGAAGTTTACCGTAAGGTTTGGGTCATATATTTTCCTACCCAACTCTCCACACTTTAGTTAAACATTGCAAGCATCAACAGACATTTCATTATATTTGAAAGCCACATACATCTGAAATTTGCCCTAAAATTCCGATCACGGTTTTATGCATACTAGATAGGTGCCATACAATGACTGCTCCCACCATCTTGCTGCACTTCTTGATTTTATTCCGATTCAAGTAATAATTTAGAATGAGTCTCAAAACTGAAATCATGATCCATGTTCATCGAAAATTCAGTCATAATAGGCCGGCCAATTACTACGTTGTAATCTGATGTTCATTGAGTTAAAATTGTTCTCGTCACTGAAGAGTTGACGGGCTACATGGCGAACGCAAGCAAAAACGGTCTTGCTTTTCAACCATTGTAAAACCAGAGCTGATATGTTGAGTTGATTGGAACGAAATATTGTGCAGTGGATTGTACAGTGAATTCCATCAAAGTGACATTCCGAAAGATCGCTAAATTTCTAACCCATGTATTGTCAATATTTCAGTTAACTTACACGCAAACGCCTACTGCTCATTGGCAATCATTTTATCACTTAAACGTGGTTGTACGTTGGAATGAAGGACGCTGACATTTCGCTACCTCGTATGTCTTTCATCTGAACAGGCCGACTTACAAAAGGAGGATGAGGAGTAATTCTGTATTACCGAAGCGACTTACAGTGTGAGGTTATTGGGGTTTAGACTTTCAATGCCCTGCCTCTCTTTGATGCCACTTAAAAGCACTGAGTCACAATCCCTATGGTCATTGTGTACCGCGCTCTAAATCCAAACTTGTAATAACCTACCAATTCAGGACTGCTCTAAGGTAATTACTAAAGGGAAACCACTATAACATACAGACAATTGGTGCTTTCAAAGTACATTGTTTAGAAACCACTGGCACAGTCAGAAATCAAGTTAGACGATCTGATGAAGCAACCTGCAGGTAACAGACCATCTGCACTGAATCATGTGCTCATCAAAGGGGAAACTATGACCGATGTGTTGATTGCGGACTGTCATTTGGGCAGCAGTGAGCACGCAATATTTTGTTTCAGCTGCTGCTGCTATACATAATATCGAAATGAAATCTTTGATTTAGTGCGCACCATCACATGATGCGTCAGCTCATCCCAGATTATCAGTGTCATAACCAGGCAATTCCTTGCATAATAAATTTGCCGACTTACCCATAGACAAACTAACGGCGCTTCAGAGACAAGAGCTTGTAATGAGTCTAACATAATTTCTTTCGTAAGGATGAGAACACATAAAAATGTTTGAATGCGTAACACAGCGAAGCTAGTGTATGAACTAACTCCAACTCAGAAAAATAAGCACAACAACGTGGCCCAAAGTAAGCACAGCACTGAACTCCGAAAAGACAACTTTGCACGTCAGCCGAACATGGCAAATTCTTTAGTAACCCCACAATTGGCCATATAAGCAAGTCAGAAATCTTGTAAAGGTGAGAAAGCGCTTTACTCCACTCCGAAACGCCGCTGATCAAGCAAGAAAGGCCATAGAAACAGAATGGGCGTTGCGGAAGCAATATAGCACCACACTTCCGACTGCCTCGACATCAGGGATCTTCTAACTTTGTTGCCCTCTAGGCAGGAATCACCCACATCCCTTTTACCACTGAAGCTGTCTTGCAGCAGCTGACGTCACTGCGCAATCAAAGATCACCAGGCGTCTATAGCATTGGCCCAGATGCACTGGGAGCAGCGGTAAGACCAGCGGGATGCCGTTTGACTCAGTTATTCCAGCGCTGCTAAGACCAAAGCCAGATTTTTGTTATGTACAAGCTTGGAATAATGACCTCGATTCGCAAAGACTGATGAAGGACTGAGGCTTCAACCTACCGCTCAGTATCTCTTCTCACTATACACTTCAAAGTCATATAATCCAACCTTCCTGCACATTGACGTGTTATCTGGAAAAATATAGCATAATTACGCACGCGTAGCACGGTTTCCGTTTACAATGATCTTGTAAAACGCATTTGAAAATCGCAAGGACTGGTTGGATCGAATCAGCTGTCACTGGATAGCAAGTTCATTCGATGTACTTGGATATTTCCAGGGCATTCAATCGTTTAGATCATGGCATGCTCGTTTTATATCTCCACTTTACGGGATCGACAACAACTGCTCAAATTTCGGTGATTAACACTATACAAGCCAACTGTAGTGCACCGTAAGTCTCAGTTCCAGGGCCAATATTTCTTTAGAATTTAATGTTGTCTGCCAACAGGCAGTCCCTTCCAATTGCCTAAGTCTACCGAGGACCTCAAGTAATGGTGCATGACTAAGTGATTGCCGACTAGCATCTTCTACAGAGTAACGTTCCGCGGTACATCAGTGTTCAATTTAACATTCTCTAAGTTCTGGCATGATTAAAATAAAATACTCTCCATAGGACATCACAGTACCTAATCCTAGATGCTAGGAATGCCAGTATTCCCGTGACATTCCGTTTCACGGATTTGAATGTGCTGGTTCAGGATGACTTTGTGTCTCCAGGCAATCCGAAATCTCATCGAAATCTGGTAACCAACATGTCAAGCTTTTGCGAAGACCTTTTGGAGATATTAACCAATTCAAAATCAACCACAGCAGTACATCAGCTAGTTGAACAGTTGCTTTGTTGCCATAAAACCATGGTGACCTATGGAATAAAGAATAATAAGGGGGAGAGAAAGGGGATTTAGTGGAAAAGCTTCATGCCATAAGAAAACATTCAGGGTCAAGGCGCATACACCTTGTGTAGACACCGTCACAAACAGCTGACTATCATGCAGATAAGGCAACATCACTGATACATGAAACACTGAGAACCCTTCAGACACTACATTAATGCAGTAAGAAGACAGAGGTTGCGATATGTTAACATTTCGATTGCTCACGTCAGTCGCGACGCAATACAGGCAAGACAAAACACGCAATATATAGGGTCCACACTTAGTAACAAAGATGATAAGAAAGATAAGGATGATAAGAATGACGTAATCAGGTCCAAGGCAATCTAATTGATTGCCTCAATTATTTCTGGGCACAGAGCACGGGACAATTCAACCTTATCAGTAGCGCCTCGCCAATTGCCAACAACCTCGGGTTCCTGTTGCACAATAACACCTTGAAGGAATCGATTGGGTTCACCAGGTGACGAGTGGTCATGAGGTGTTTGGTGATAGACGAGGCAGGGTTCCGGTTCATTCTTTGGTCCGCTCAGCCTTGGTTAAACAGCAACTGCCTTAGCCACATTGGGAAGTGTTCCGCCATCCTTTGAGCCAGCCGGCGACCAGTCTTGCCTATGTAAGTGTCACCGCAACTGCAAGAGAACTGATAGATGATGTTAGAGGCCGAACTGATTGGCGAGCTACTCGGACGGCTCTGGAGAGGAATCCTTCGTGTAGTGTGGATAAGTCGTAGTTGTGCGGTAGAGTAGGTGCGCGTTAGAGCGGACTTCAGCTTGTGACCAACTTCATTTGCCACGTGATCCCCCTTGAACGGTAAGAATAAATAAATATCCTTCTTCTCCGCTGTTTGTACTGGCAGTTTCTCCTTCGGGGGTCTGCTATGAATCTGAATGAATTTTTCCGGATACCCATTGGCTAGCAAAGTCCGGTATAAAAACTCTTCTTCAGTCTTGAGCAATTCCGGACTGCAAATCCGCCTGGCTCTGTAGAAGAGAGTTTTTACGAGGCCGCGCTTGTATGCGACCGGGGCGAAGCTGGAAAATGTATGTATTGTCCACCCCAGGTCGCTTTTCTGTACACAGTGCGCTGCAGTGTGCCATCGGTCCTTCTTTTGATGAGCACGTCCAAAAACGGCAGTCTGTTCTCTTGTTCCCTCTCCTGTGATACAGAAAGGTTAGGATGAATTGAGTTCAGGAGGGTAGAAAGACGGCCAAAATGTTCCTCATTGGTGAAGACGAGAATATCATCTACATAACGCTTGTAAAGCTTGGCTTCACCAGTGCAGGCAGCAGCTTTCCTTTCAATCATACCTCAAAAGATATCTGCCAAAACTGGTCCCAAAGGACTATCCATAGCAACGCCGTCAATCTGTTTGTATGCCGCACTGTTTACAGAAAAGCGACCTGGGGTGGACAATACCTACATTTTCCAGCTTCGCCCCGGTCGCATACAAGCGCGGCCTCGTAAAAGCTCTCTTCTACAGAGCCAGGCGGATTTGCAGTCCGGAATTGCTCAAGACTGAAGAAGAGTTTTTATACCGGACTTTGCTAGCCAATGGGTATCCGGAAAAATTCATTCAGATTCATAGCAGACCCCCGAAGGAGAAACTGCCAGTACAAACAGCGGAGAAGAAGGATATTTATTTATTCTTACCGTTCAAGGGGGATCACGTGGCAAATGAAGTTGGGCACAAGCTGAAGTCCGCTCTAACGCGCATCTACTCTACCGCACAACTACGACTTATCCACACTACACGAAGGATTCCTCTCCAGAGCCGTCCGAGTAGCGCGCCAATCAGTTCGGCCTCTAACATCATCTATCAGTTCTCTTGCAGTTGCGGTGACACTTACATAGGCAAGACTGGTCGCCGGCTGGCTTAAAGGATGGCGGAACACTTCTCAATGTGGCTAAGGCAGTTGCTGTTTAACCAAGGCTGAGCGGACCAAAGAATGAACCGGAACCCTGCCTCGTCTATCACGAAACACCTCATGACCACTCGTCACCTGGTGAACCCAATCGATTCATTCAAGGTGTTATTGCGCAACAGGAACCCGAGGTTGTTGGCAATTGGCGAGGCGCTACTGATAAGGTTGAATTGTCCCGTGCTCTGTGCCCAGAAACAATTGAGGCAATCAATTAGATTGCCTTGGACCTGATTACGTCATTCTTATCATTCTTATCATCTTTGTTACTAAGTGTGGACCCTATATATTGCGTGTTTTGTCTTGCCTGTATTGCGTCGCGACTGACGAGAGCAATCGAAATGTTAATAATCAGTGATACAGCTTCTTCTCGACTTTCACTGCTCGGTTTCAAAATCAACCATTACCCCGCAGATGACTCAGCATCAAACACACTTTAAACAGTAAGTGCGATTCGGAGAGGGCAACGGACGCAACATTGGTGTCGGTTGCGGTCCATGTCTAGTAAAGTCTGGAGCTAATCCCGGAAGGCGAGACGGACCAACGGCACCCAGTTTAGTCGTCAATAACTTCATTTCCCTCCGCCAAGTCAACTTATGTCCACCTCCAGTCTTGTACCACCTAACACCTGGGAGACTAAACAACGCCCTCCTAGGTAAGCTGCGACCTGGCATACGTAGTAGGTGCCCAAGCCGAAGCAACTTATTCAGTGCTATCTGTTGTTCTAAGGAACTATCTAGGTCATCACTGCCTAGTACTCGCCAACGCACCTCATCGTTGTTGACACGCTGCTGCCAACCAACAGAAGCAATGCTCCGCAGACAACGGTGATCGGAGACGTGAGGGCTCTTCAGATCTTCAGACCGAAACGGTCATTTTCTACTGCCTAGAGCAGGACGGTCCGTACTGTGGCCTTGTAAGCATGGTGTCAGAAAGAGGAAACACCCTTCTGTCGACAACGGTGTCGCATTTTCAAGAACGTGGTTCTGGTTTTTACATTGCATGAATTGATTTCAGTTTCTATGCGTCTATCTTTGCTGATACAGCTGCCAATGTAAGTGAATCGATAAACCACCTCGAGTTCCTCGTTATGGAGTCAGGAGGTTATAAATTGGCTGGTTGAGATGTAGCAACATTTTGCACTCTGAAAGTCCGAAGCGCATTCCAAATATTGGGACCATTCTAGAGAGGCTATTCACAGTTGACTGGACCGCCCCAACATCGTCTAAAAGAAAAACGATAAAGTCTGCATAAGCAAAGATCAACTACATTGTACCAGGCAAGACCTCAACGCCTACATGGTAACGTTCCGCAAGGGAACTCTTCATATAGGAGTCTACGACGAAATCGAACAAAACGGGAAATCGGATGGCCCTGATGAACGTCACTTGTTGTCGGAAATCTATCCGACTGGCCACCGCAGACCGTGACGCGGCCTGTACTTTTCTAGTAAAGTGCATATAAGAGGTTCACATATTTCATGGGAACACATTTGAGCGCAAGTATTTCGAACAGATTGCATCGAGCAACTGACTTTAACGCACATTTGATGTCGAGGAACACTGCTTTTATCGGTCTGCGGCATGCGTTGTGCTGCCCTAGGACCCGCCGCAGAGTTAGTATATGGTCAATTCAGGCACGTCCACGGCAGAAGCCAGACTGCTCTTCCTTAATACGTAAAGTGCAGGCAGGGTCCAATGAATAGTGAACAAGGAAATTATACGTAATATGGATCAGTGCTTTACAAGTCCCGTTGGGTAGTTTTGCATGATTATCGAAAAACAAAAGGGCATTTACGTTCAAAAGAGTGACATATCACTTGATTCTCTGTAGTCCTGTGATCCAGTAGTTTCGCAGCACAAACATTTAACAGAGAATAAATCCTGGAGTGGGATGGAGAGGTTATACCAGGTAACAGTGTAAGTGAGTAAGTGAGTCATCTAACCGGTTTTTAAACATAAATACTGATGGTGAGGATATGACGGATTATGGAAGAGCATTCCATGCGTGACAAACGCGAACGGAAAAGAAATTCCTGCTGCAATCCAGGCGGCTGTACTGTGCTGCCAGTTTTAGTGAGTGACCACTTAATTTGGCATTGCTGGTAAGTTGCAGTAAAGAACGGTACACAAGATGTGGATCGTACACCATTATTATGTCACCTTGTAAACGACGGTAAGGTCCGCTGAATACCCCAAAAACGTTCCGGTCTCGCCTGGTATGGAAGATGGTGCATTCCATTAACGTACTTTGACGCTCGAGATCGGAACTGCTCCAATGCACTGAGATCGTGTTTTAGCCAAAGGTGCAAGTTTTCATTGGCATTTTGGACATGACGAATCAAAGCATTAAGCATCTGCCGGGAAAACATAGCGACCTACTTGTCTGACGCCCATCGTAACCGGCCCTCATATTAGTTACCAGTTTTGGAGGCTTTAGCGGATCGCCTGGAACAACCCAGGTTATCCTGAATCACTATACCAAAATTACGCTCGATGGCAACTCGCTGCAACAAATGCGTACCGAGCCTGTAACAGTGATTGCTCTGGTGTAGTATGGAGCGCACCTTGCATTTACCCAGAGTGAATTGCAGTGAATTTTGGATGAAACCCTAATGTGCTGTGCTTGGATCACTTTGAAGCAGTTGCTGGTAATTATTTCTTTGAACCTTACGCAAAATCTTGATGTCATCGGCTAACAGCGAGAAGTTAGATCTAATATCTTGTGTGAGGTTATTGATCAATAACAAAATCAATCAAGGAATTAGCACCTAGCCCTGTTGCAAAAACCATTCAACTTAGGTGGAGTCAGAGAAGGATTACCGAACTCTGGCCACCAGGTACCGCTGAAGGAGATAGTTGGCGATCTAGCCTAAAATAGGGCCACCGAGCCCGTACAGCTGTAGCTTTGAAAGGAGCATCCGGTGATCTAAACGGTCGAATGCTCTAGAGAAATTCAGAAAGACCACACCAACTTCCTCTCCAGCTTCAGCTGGCTGGGTCTGGTTGCTCCATGCCGTTAGCAAATTGGTTGTGCATGATCGATTTCGAGGGAAGCCGTGCTGTTCAGAAATAATAATGTTAGATTTTTCCAAATGGCCCGCCGGCTCATCGGCTACGGTGAATTACATTACCTTGGACGGTAAGCGGAGAAGGGAAAGTGGGCGTCAGTTTGAAGCCTGTGTTTGGTTTCCATCTTTGTGAATGGGTGTTATAATTCCACGCTACCTCATTCCAGGAAGTTGGTTCTGGTCTAAGCGGCGCTGTAATAACTGAGTCAATGGCTCTGCCAGTTGCCTTGCTGCTGTTCCAAATGCCTCTGAGCGAATAATATGGACACTCAGAGTTTGTGCTTGTGTAGTTTGGTCAGCTTCAGCAAGATAGCTTCGGCTGTAAAGAAGATGTGGTTGAGTCCGAGCGGCGAGGGGATAAAAGCTGGAAGGTGGCATAATGTTGCATCCGCGACTAATTTGCTGCTTCCGTAGCCGTTAGTGTTGGTCCGCAAACATCGCGAATGGCGGCATTGCTTACCTATCCTTCCGTATACCGTTGACTTGTTTACAGAGTACTTTCGTGATTCGCGCAGAAGGAATTTACCATGTTCTGCTGATGCATGGCTTTATCCTCTCTGAGCGGTTGAGTGCCGTGTTTTCGTTGAACTACGTAGTTATCCCAGCTTTCTGGTAATGAGGAAAACCTATACTCTCGTCACGATGCGTTACGTACCGCCGGTACTTTTGGAGTTCTCCTCCTTACGTACATAAGGTTTTCTGATCGTTTGCAAACTTTTGTCCCTGAAACATCGTAACCAGTCGATTAAAATTTATTTATGTATTCGAGCCAGGCGACATCCGGGATGTTGGACGAGGAACCACCAAGTTGTCACACCGACGATTTGGGCTAATCGGTAGTAGCATGTGCTTATTCGTGCCTTCCCATATTCTGGATTTCGGTATTCCGCATAGCAGATGAAGTTTAGAATAATAAATCAGTAATCATCTCTACCTGAGCAGTCTACAACCAGCGTAGCAATCATATATTCTTCACTAGTAAACACAAGATCATGCACAAATTGTCTATTACCTATCCTAAAAGGAGTGGGCGAAGTGACAAGATTATAAAGCCTAACGCAGCTGACAAGCATCTGCAGTACTGTTTTTTAAATTGTTCTCTGCACGTGACACAGGTTCCCAAAAATGCACCTTACAATCACCCATGGTCAAGATGTGTGTCTTCATCTTAAAGCAGGCCGCAGCGCAGTCGCAATTTGCAAGCTCATTTCAGATGTAAAGTTAGGTGGATGGTACACCAATTCTATAAGAATAGTGTTTCTGTGTTATAACTGACAATATGCCTGATAAGATTGTCACTTTCACGGTTGGAGCACGCCTACGGTAAAGCACTAGAACGCTGGCCAAGCAAAGGTATTTGCGCTGACCTGACGGCGTTAGCCTAGGCCGGAGTACGTGCTGTTGAGACGGAAATTGAGCTAGCAAGAGGTTCATCCTATTCGCACACATTCGGGTTGAAGATGAGCCCTCGGAACGGACTCACACAAGAGGGGTTTACGGTAGACGCGCGCTAGTGACTTAGACGCGAACGCTGCCCGGCTATTGACGCACACAAAATTACGTGACTGACTCCCAACAGGTGGTCCTCTGAAGGCTACTATACGACCAGCAAAGGGCGAGTCAAAGCCAATGCTATGGGCCATTAAGTTAGGGAAAATAGCTACCACGAAGGGCTGGTAGTGTTTTGAAGAACACTATCAACAGGGGCGCAGTTGGGCCGGGTCTCGGAATGGCTGAACACTGCTATGTTGTGGGGAGGAATGGGACCTCGCTTTCCACAGCCAAAATCCCGGAGTTTCTGGCGCGTTTTGCTGGGATATCCAACGGGCCCGCAACGCCTCCCTTTGAAAAGAAAGCGTACCGCTTCTGACTAGGATCGACCTGGAGGGATTTCGGCAACATCCTGATATTTCCTGTTCGTCTGCAAGGCGGGTTCTCCAGATGCGGCGGCGATTGAGCGGCTTCGACCGTGCTCTCTTGTTATGTAGCCAGTCCAAAGTTATCCAGCAGGAGGTGCAGCAGCAGGCGCACGGGAAGGCTGGTTGGTGTGAAGGTTTCTCCTTGTCTCGGTCGAAGTTGATTGCGATGGCGAACCCACGTGTCATCACCCATGCAGACATCATGCAGCATGTCACCCCGCCTGGCCGTCACTGTTGCTTTGCTCCAGCGTGGTTGACCTGCTAGGTAATCGCGAGCATAGACCGCTGCCCCAACGACGAGTTATTTGTGCTTGGTGCATGCACTAGAGTGCTTAGATGCCTGCTCAGTCGGAAGCATCGCTTCGTTGGTGGTGCGTAGCTTGCAGCCCATCAATTATTCAGCTGGTGACTGGCATCTTTGCGTAACTGGATTCCGTGTGGGCCGGTATGAGAGCAGGATGGCTTGAAGACGCTCATCCACGGTCCCCTCCTCGTGAGATTTTAAAAACGCCCTCTTGAAGGTGTCGACAAATCGCTCCACTTGGCCATTGGACTGGAGGATGGTAAGGCGGTGAGCTGAGTGTCGGCAACAAAAGTCTTCGAAGATGGAAGAGGTAAACTGGGTACCATTGTCGGACACCAAAAATCCCGGAAGGCCATGTTGACTGAAACTTCGTGGGAGAAAACCCAGAGTAGCGGATGCGGTTGTTGGGTTGACGACGACCACTTCTGGCCGTTTGAAATAGGCTTCGGCCACGACTAGATAGGAAATGCCATTAATTGGACCAGCGTAGTCAATGAGCACTCGTGACCACAGTTTTGCTGGCGGAGGCCAAAGTACCGGTGCTTGGTGTGGTGGCACCTTGGATGCTTGTTGATATCTTGCGCAGCGGCGGACCAAATATTTAATGTGGTTGTCAATGCCATGACAGGACACATAACTGCGGGCAATTGCCTCCATTCTGTTCATACCGGAGTGAGCTGAATGCAACTGGCGGAGTACAGCTTGCCGGAGGCATGAAGGAACGACAACTCGAGCTGCAGTCATGAGGCAGGAATCGACCACGAAAAAGGACTCGCGGCGTTGAAGTAGTTGGTTAAGTTCACTAGACAAGGTAGTATTTGGCCATCAAGTCTGAACGCAAGTGACGGCTTTCTGCAAGACAGGGTCTTGAGCAGTTGCTCGACGTACGTCGGCGGCAGAGATTGGAGACTTCAGATAGCGTTCGGGAGTTGGTAACGAACGTCCTCCAAAACCGTAACAGCAGCAATCACTGTGACTTCCACTGCGGCATGTTTTAAAATGAGGTCAAAAAGACCGTCGGCTTGACCAAAATCTTGAGTATGGCAGTAGCGGATTTGGAAGACGTAATCAAGAAGGATGACCGCTTAAGGTTGAAGTCCGGTAGCCAAGTATACGGGAATGACCCTCTTTGATTCGAAGATTGAAATTATGGGCTTGTGATGGGTCAGTGGCTTGAACCGCCGGTCATACAGCATCTTGTGGAACTTGGTGAGGGTAAAGACGATGGCAAGGGCTTCTTTCTCGATCTGACCATAGTTCTTCTGCGCACGCTTCAGGTTGTGGGAGGCGTGCATAGCAGATTTCTCGGAACCATTTGGCAATCGATGGGAGGGAAATGCTCGGATCCCCTAGGCAGAAGCGTCAACAGCGATCAAAATCGGCAAGGTCGGGTCGTAATGGGTCAACATCAGATCAGACCTCAGCATGGCTTTCGGGCGAACGAAAGCTTTCTCGCATGCTGGGAAACAAAGCCGAGGAAGGTCCTTCGGCAACAACTGAGTGAGCGGGCTCAAACATCGTGTAGCGATGACAGGAAGGCGCTGTAGTAGCTGATGAGATCCAGGAAGTACCGCAGTTATGAACATCCACTGGAGCTGTCATCTGCTGGATGACTCTGGCGTTCTCAGTATCAGAATGATGACCATTGACATCGAACACGAAACCAAGCTATTTGGTCGACGGAAGGAATAATTGGCATTTCGCCGTTTGCAGGCGGAAACCAGACTCCTGGCCCGTCGAAAGACTGCAGCCAGGCGCTCTCGAAGCTCTTCTGGAGTGCAACCAACAATGAATAGATCGTCCAGGTACGCGGCCGTACCGGGAATGCCAGAGAACATAGCGTCTCTCGTCTGTTGGAAAATAGCTGGAGCGGTTTTGACACCAAACGGGAGCCTGGTGTACTGGAGAAGTCTGCGATGCATATTGATCGTCAGGAGGGCTTGCGACTCAGGGGCGACCTTGAGCTGCAGGTGAGCATCCGCCAGGTCGATTTTATCGAAACATATGCCACCGTTGATTATTGCGAAGAAGTCGGCTGGGATCGGTAACGTGCAGCAATTTGGCTCTAGTGCTGCGTTGAGTTCGGTGGAGAAATCGGCTTAGATGCGGTGGGATCCATTCGGTTTCTTGACCACGACGATCGGCGCTGCCCAGGCGGAACAGGACACAAGTAACAGGACGCCCATGTGTTCCAAACGTTGGAGTTCGGCATCGACCGAGGTTAAGGCTGCTTATGGCACAGATATTTTGCGACGGATTCCCGGTTGAGCAAAAGTACGGGCTGTACCGCGGCGCAGGTACGTTTTCAGCTGCCAAGAATATCCTGGAATAACGGAGCGAACTGTCTGATGATCATGGCAGTTCGATCGTTGGGTACTGTCAGAGAATGTACCGCATTGCAGATGGCCCAAAGAGGAACATCGGTCAAGCCAAGGGTTTCGAGCCAGTCGAGACCAAGCAGGTTGAGCTACGCCTTCTTGGTGTAGCAGATCTCGTTAAAGGTGGCGCCTCGAAAAGAGATGCAGCAGTGCAGTCGCTCACTTATCTGCACGCGGCCGCCACAGGAGCTGGGGGCAGACTGGGAGGTCAGTTTGAATGTAGGCTTGCAAAGGAATTGCCAGAGATCCTCGGAGATGATCGTGGTGTCCGACGCAGAGTCCAACAGCAATCAGACCGACTGACCGTTTATCAAGACGTGGACGAACTTCCTCTGATCCGCAGCGTTGATTTGGAACGTGGCCAGCAGGAACAGGGAACTGCCAACCGGACTAGGTTTGGGTTTGCGTCTGGATCGACACATCTTCTTTGGATCGCGGGTGGGGGCAAGCCCAGTTTCTGCTCTCTTGGGAGAGGTGGGATGGCAGTAACTCTCCCGGTGCCCCACCCTGCCACAACCTTGAAAACGATGCTGGAGGAAATTGCCGTCCCGGTGGAAATGCCAGGCGCCACAAAATCTGCACGCGTAGGGTGGGGACTTCGTTCGGTCGGAGTAGATGAGGCGCGCGGACTATTTCGCCATCGGTGCTGTGACAGTCTGTACCATACCAGGTGCGGCGGCGTTCTGGATCATGGCAGAATCGTTTCTCAGATTGAGCTGCGTTTGGCACTCATCGGCTAAGTTATCAAGTGTGACTGAGCTATCCTATCGTAGCTTGGACAGGAAACGCTTACGGATATCGGCATCGAGTGGAGACTGGTGGCCAGAGACGAAAACCAGGCATTTGCATTGGTCCTCGGGGAGTGAGCCAAATTGAAAACTTTCGCATTCACGGTTGTACACGCCCGCGTACGTGATTAAGTCGTCGGCATCACGCTTGACCAGCTGCAAACATTGATAACGAACATTGAACAGAGAGCACTACTCGCCAACAATCTGGGACAAAGTTCGGACCGTTTCATCAAAGGTGACGTTACTTGGGTTCCTCGGCAAGATGAAATTGGTGTAGCTATGTTGTTTGAGTTTACCAAGTTTGCGAAGAAGCAGCCGGATCTTCCACGCGTCGTCCTTTCAAGCCAAGTCAAAGCTGTACAGATAATCGTACCGCTGATAATAAGATTCGAACGTTACCCTGGCCATGCCGTCGCACAGGAATTCGCTGATACCGCTAACCACATAGTCCATTGACTGATAATTAGCGCTTGAGCCAGGATGAAGGGAAGAACCGGAGAGCTTTTCGGTTAAGACGGACATCATTTTAGGCTGTTGCCGCAGCATCAGTTTTAACTCAGCCTATTCGTCTGTCATGGTTCGTCAAGTCTGTCGGCACTGTTATAATTGACGGGACGCCGCTCTTTTGCTTGCGTAACGCCAGATATTGCTACTTTCACGGTTGGAGCACGCCTACGGTAAAGCACTAGAACGCTGGCCAAGCAAAGGTATTTGCGCTGACCTGACGGCGTTAGCCTAGGCCGGAGTACGTGCTGTTGAGACGGAAATTGAGCTAGCGAGAGGTCCATCCTATCCGCACGCATTCGGGTTGAAGATGAGCCCTCGGAACGGACGCACAAAAGAGGGGTTTACGGTAGACGCGCAATAGTGACTTAGACGTGAACGCAGCCCGGCTAACAATGCACACAAAATCACGTGACCGACCGACTCCCAACTAAGGCGAAGAGGAAGTAAGACAGGTAGTCCTCTGCAGGCTCTTATACGACCAGCAAAGGGCTAGTCAAAGCCAATGCTGTGGGCCATTAAGTTAGGGAAAATAGCTACCACGAAGGGCTGGTAGTGTTTTGAAGAACACTATCAACAGGGGCGCAGTTGGGCCGGGTCTCGGAATGGCTGAACACTGCTATGTTGTGGGGAGGAATGGGACCTCGCTTTCCACAGCCAATATCCCGGAGTTTCTGGCGCGTTTTTGCGGGATATTCGACGGGCTCCCAACGCACTACCTCCTAACTGCAGACGTAACCAAAGCGAATCAGGAATCCGCGGAAGTGTATTCTCCATGTTTTCGCACTGTAAGTCGCTTCAGTGCTACAGAGTTACGTCTCTACTTTTTGTTAGTCTCTCTTTCCTAATGAGTGACATGTCTGATAGGGAAATTTTCGCGTTTAACGTTTCAGTGGGTAGCCGCGGTTCCCTGTTGCCCATGATACCTATTTTCTGGAAGATTGGAGACTTTTCAGTTTAGCCAGCTTATTGCAGTGTCCTTGCGAATTCCAGTGCAATAACTCTACTTTCTCTGTCTCTAGTAGACCACAAGTGGTCTAGGAACTTAGGTCGGCTCTCACTCGCTTTTTGATGCGATAATGATACAACTTCCGTACATTGTTTTGGCCAAGGCGTGATCCAATCCACATCTAGCCCTACCTCAGACTCAGGCAAAGGCGCAATCATCGCAGGCAGACCTGCTTTTTTAGATTTCGTAACTGGATGTTTGGAAACAACTGCAGTGGACAATCGAATTTCCGATAGAAAGCATTTTCGTTTTTTGCGGCAACTATGTAATACAGCCGTCGCTGATTGCTTCGATTGAACCACGACTATTGGGATATTCGGGTCGCATCCTATATGATTTGGCAAGGGAGTTGACCTTTTGAGCGACCCCGCAACAATATTAAGCTAGGAAATAGTATCGCGGATGAACAGCAATTCTTCCAAATCGTTATTTCTGGCCACTAGACTATCGTGTGAGGGAAGCTCTGGCACATCATGTATGAAGATAGTTTTTGGGTGGTAAGGCTTGCTGAATCCTACTTCAGGTATTTATTACTGTCGTAGGTGCCGCGTTACCTCAGGATAGTTAAGTATTCCACGCGAGCAATGTTGTCGCGCCTTTGCGGAAAGAAGAAAGTTTTCCACACCAGTTGAGGGTTCTAGTGTTACTCTAATAACAGTTGGCTCACTAAGGTACGCTGGGTTCGGATGACCAATAATTCGCACTAAATTTGTGGGTTTGGCTTTTATTTTTAGCAGAAACCACAGTGACTCCCATTGGCCTAAGTCGTCAGACAATGTAGCCAGCAATGTGACAGCTGCGGATTCGGGTACATTCGAGCACACAACACTCGGGACACTAGTGTTAGAGCTCGTTTTCCTGAAGCTGTAAGTTTGGGGGATTGTTAATCCTGACTTGTTACCAAGTGAATATTGACAATTGTTTGTCTCTCTATTCAAATTATTGATGTAGGTAACAGAAGAAACTGAAAGGGTGGTGTCTCGGGTGAACTTGGCCGCAATCGCGGAATATGTGTCTGATGTTCCAGGGGAAACTGGTTGGACAATAGACCCCTGAGTTGCAGATACTGAGTATTGCTGTTCCTTTGCTTTGTCCTTTTTACAGACACATCAAGACTGGTTGGATTTGATTACTCACAACTTTCTTTCGGTGCCCGATTTTAATTTATATCGGCATTGTTAGCCTCTTGAATTCACGGTCAATTTTCGTCTGGCTTTCTGCCAAAGATGGGAAGACAAAGGCGATCGGGACCTGTCTGATCCTGGTTCAGGAGCAAGAAATTGTGCACCACTCCTTTAATTAAATGGTCCGAGATTTAACTGGTTCAGACTTACTTCCAATCAGATTAGCTTAGTGCTCAATCGCTTCTCGGCTTCTGTTACCAACAGGTTTCATTTCTGGACTAGGACAAGCTTACACTTGACAAAAGGGATGGTTTAGTAGTTAGTACAGAACCAAGCGTTATTCAACTATCGCACCTGCTATAGGGATAAGTTAGCTTACTTCAAATGGTTCCACCTGGAAAATAGTGAGCAAGTTACTCCTAGTTTGACTAATCGATTACGTTCTCCTAAGCTGCAAACAAGCTCAAGCTTTGATCCCATTTGGACGTGCTCTTTCTCGATATTTGTCATAGAGCTTGATGTCGTTACCTGAGCTGGTGGGATAACCGAGATCTGTTCCGACGTCCATGGCGGTACGCATCGATCAAACGTATGTTGAACTTGTAGTGGTCGTGTGAGCGTTCCATGAAGTTTATTTGCTGCTCGTCGGTCCAAAGGGTATGCAGCTGAACTTATTGACAATGCTTTAAACAAATCCATCATGGCGGACTCAAAGAGCATTTGGCCAATTAATGTGATCTCCTAAAGTAGCCAAAGACTATCCACCACGTTCTCACATATTTTAAAATAACCAAAGCAAGTATATTGGTGCACAGTGCACACATAAACCACGCATAGGACTGTAACCTAGCGACACAAGTAGTATGTGGATGCTGGCACTGCAAAACTCCGCCGTGTCCGTGAGTACAGCCGTAGCTCGATTGACCACGTAATGAGTTCGATCAGTACACAGCTCCATTTCTCGACAGATGCTCAGCTTCCAAATTCGCCTCCAGCTTGAACACCCAATCCGAGCTAGGTTTTCATATCTGAACTACCACCTAAGTACAATGGAGTAGCTATAAATTCTGACGTCTAACTACGTAATTGGGATTCGCAATCTATCATAAGATAAGAAGATGAAATATTTCGGAGTATCTAGCTCCAGATACCGCGGATTACGATGACAACTGGTCGTGGCTTATATAATTTACATGAAGCACGTCATGTATGCCGGGGCTTACTGTAAATAAGCAACAACCCAAACCAGTGAAGTCACTCTTTGCAACTGACGAAAACAAAACCTGATGAGTTTTAACCGCTGCTGCCACATTTACTGACTCATCCCAGCGGTTTCCTAGCCTAGACATAAAACCGCCTACTATCCGATTGCTGACTCATCATTAGGGTGCTCGCAAGTGATGCATATATTTCGGCTCCAAAGTCCAACTTTCACCTGCCTCACAAACATGTGGCATAATCACTTGGTAAGTATCGAAATTTTCCACCGTACATTCGTTAAGTTTTTGCTGGAACCTCTGAGTGTACATTATCGTTACTGGACGATTTGGTGAATTTTATTCAGCATTAAA
Organism: Dicrocoelium dendriticum; assembly: GCA_944474145.2. Classification (NCBI taxonomy): domain Eukaryota; kingdom Metazoa; phylum Platyhelminthes; class Trematoda; order Plagiorchiida; family Dicrocoeliidae; genus Dicrocoelium; species Dicrocoelium dendriticum. The sequence continues at coordinate 214,977,749 of OX104064.1, forward strand.
CAATCCATCTCCTCCAGTTTGTGTGTGCTAGAGATGCAGCGACGTACCTACTGCGAATAAGTTAGTTAGTCTAGCAAATATGGCAGTGGTGCGAAGTAAGAGCGCTGGGGAACTCCCCAACTCGGGTTGTAAATATTGTCAAGGTTAATGTCCACCTTCTGTGCCAGCAAAGGCCGCTGGATACCAAACCGTTTATTGGAATCTAAGAAGTAACTTCTAAATGCGGAGTGACTAAAGCATATACACAGATTTTGGAGCACTTCCTAAACAAGGACTTGAAAGGTGGGCTTTTGAAATTGTGTTGCATACCAACAACTATCTTGCCAACAGTGATAGCTCCGTTTTTTTGTCCGGTTAACAGTGGAATGTACCTCCACTCTCATATGACACGGTTCCATATTTAATCGTATTTGTGAGGCACTCGGATAAGCCACTGCTCATTGTGCATTTCACTGAGAGGATGTGATAACTTTATATGCATTTGGAACCGAATTCATACTGACATGCAGATCGTGGTGCAAGCGGTTGACTTTTGAACCAGATTTCATAGACATAATTATTTGGAGAAACATTTTGCGTACAAAATTCCATTTCCAAAACTGACTTCATGAGTACACTGTCTTGTCTCAGTGCTAGTCTGTTTATTGTTTTTTTTTAATTTTTCACTCAAACTATTACATGAGACTAGTAAATTTTAAGCTTTTTACCCATCTTAAACGTTTGTTATGGTGTTTCAGCCACTATAGATGAATAAATGCTGAAATTTCTGATGAAAGTACCGAAAGCCCTGTACTTGTCATAGAGAAGGTCAACCTACATAGTTCTTTTCTCGGATGGTATAACTGCCCGAGCATTAAGGACAATAAGATAAAATATACAATAAGAAATACTCCAGTACGGTTTTTTATTTGTATCATCAATGGCTGTGTCCTTGTTGAATAACGCTGCGAATTTCCTCCTTAACTTCAAATTCGATGCTATTCGCTTATATTACGCGAATGGTCGAATTTTTCATCAGCGCTTGCGAAACATGGAGAAAACACTGCCTTATTTCATAAACGTCCCAAAACTGCCAGCAATACTAAATAGTTTGATAAATATCGAGGTGCGTTCCAAAAAGCACACCAATGGGACAATGGTTTTATACGGGCAAAAACTATTGCACAACTGGTCGCGTAGGATGGTTATGTTGAAACTACAAAATAAAAAAATTGTTAGCCCAATTGGGTTTACACCAGCGAACTCACTGAAGTATACGTGGTGTAGACTGTAAATCCAAGGTAAATTCTTAGCAAATGACGACAAACGGGATGTTGGTAGAACGCGTGTCTCTTTCTGGTGTACTCATAGAGGAGGTGAAAAAGGTGGAACGAATTCTTTTATTTAACTGCCAGTGAAGTCTTATTTTAGACACTAGTGTTTGTCCATGGTTAATGGGTCAAGGAAGTTGGTGCAGCGAAATAAGTGCACAGTCAACTCTGGTTTTGCACTCTTCCAGCGTGGGAGCAAATATGACAGATTGCGGTAGGGCATTCTAAGTACGGCAAACTCGTACGGAAAAGAAATTCAGACAGTATTCCTAGTTACTGTGCTTCCCCGCCAGTTTTGGAAAGTGGCCTCTCAAATTGCTGTTGTGACAGCTCTAGTAAGACGCGGCACGAGTGGTTTGGATCTCACAAAACTCAGTAAGTGAAAATGTGGTATCCGCGCAATAGCCAATACTGTCCGTTGAAGACCCCAAACACTTGTGCCCTTCGTTCGTACGGCAAATTATATAGACCCTAGACATTTTTCGTTGCCCGGCTTTGGAGTATCTCCAAGGCGGTAAGATCTATCCTCAGCCATGACTGCCAGACCTGTATTGCCTATTCCACATGTGGCCGTATGTATGAGCCGAGAACTGGAAAAAATCGAAGGATCGATTCGTTCAACTGTTCCATTAGTCGTCGCGCAAATAGATGCTAAGTGTGTAAGAACTACTGATAAAATGCGCCACTACCTATTCAAGTAATACCAAGTGCACATGAAAAATAATCGAATTATCATAATAAAACTTTTCAGACGCATGTACATTTACAACCTTATTGCTCTCCAACGTTTATCTAGGGAAGATGGTTCCATTTCTCATGTATCCCTCGCTTCCCGATTATATCGTTCCTTTCCAGGGGTTAGTGAAAATAAAATACTGTAAATTACCAACTACATTTCATGGCGCTCCAAGAAATTTTACTGTGGCTTACAAGTTTTGCTGTGTTCTAACTTTTCGCTCTGCGAAATCTTGTAACACACAAGCTAACAAATTTTATTTTTATTTTAAAATATTCCTGTTTTCGCTAGTTACTCTTCTGCGATTTAAGACTTTTCAAAGGATATTTTAAAATCGCTTTTTGTTTCTACTCAAGTAAATTGTGCATTATCCAACGGCCGTGTTATAAAAACAAATTGCAGTAATTTAGTGGAGTTGTAATAATACTGTTTATGAAACATCGTTTTGGATGATAAGTAGCTCTTCCAATGAATAAACTCGGAGACCTGAGGGTGCCTGTATTGTTTTGCGCCAATATCCGCTCGCCCTTTGGAAAATTAGTTGAAATATAGTGTACCGTCTCTTCCAAATCAATTTCGCAGCTAGGCATTATTATGTTGTAAGAAACGTGGCCCCACGCAAGATTGGAGAATGTTGTCAAATCTGTTGAAGCATACATTTGCCATCGGGTTGAAGTCCGTCGCGTGTACCGAAGCAGAGATTGAGGAGTCCGTATTTACACTAATCCATCTTGGTTTATTGCAACAAAACACCACTTGTTTTGATTCACATTTCATTAACTGGTTAGTACTACTGTGCAAGCTGAGGTGTTTGAGTGGCTACCGCTCAGTATTATTGGCTGATATCTATATATATCCAATCGGTCTTAACCTTGAAGCAAAGTGGTTTGCGACAAATTTACGGCAGCAGTCAGAACGAGTCCAGCGTTCTTTATGTAATTCACCGAAGATTTCAACGGATATGATACCACTTTTTCCCCAATGTGGGATTACGGAACATCGAAAATGCGCCAACCAACTAAAAAGCAACCATGGGTCGTTCGTTGATAATATTCAGTAGTTCCGTGTATGCACTGGGGCTCCAATTGGCTGTCCTGCTCAGACAACAAGCAAAATTTTTCCGTCATCTACTGCAAAACAATCCATTACGATATCACTCCCAGCCATGATCGAACGTCCAGTTGGAGACAATGCTCTATAAAAAAATATCGACCGACCTAGTGGAATGGTTGATCTACAGAATTTGCCTTATTCTGTGTCTCTAGTGTATTCATGTATTGCGACCATTTGAGCAAATAGTTGACTTACTGTTTTAACATTTGCTGTGCTTGAGAACCTCTCTACCTCCGTGCTGACATGTTCTCCTCACCACATCTGACGCGACTGCGACGACTGAATGGGAAGGCGTTTACCGAAATTGATGGCACTTCAGTAAGGTTGCTTACTTTTCTTATCAAGAAGCAGTTACGCTTACTTAACTAAGGATATATCCAGTCTAGTATTGTGAACGGCAGCTGTCGCGAACCGTAGAGGACGCTGAAACAGGTTAGTGGAGTTGCTCGACGTGCACCCGATGTCAGTGCGAATGTAGAGGAATCGAACAGGGAGTTCTGTAATTGCGATACTACTATAGCCACACATACTTCCTTTACCCGAGTTCTGGGGTCCGTGAACGCATTGCCTTTCATCGACAATGCACTTGTGAGTACTTTACTAAAATACCCACATTCCGGTTAAGCCAGTGGTCAACTGGGATGTCGTTCCTTGATTAATGAAAAGCTTTCTGTTGCTTACGCAGCGAATTTTTGCTGAAAGACCGACTCATTCAAGGAATACATACTTCCATTTCCCATCTGCTCAGGCATTATTTTGCTGGACGGACTCAGACTACCCGGCTGGTTGGCAGTTGCTCCTTTTCACTAATCCCCCACTCCGGTGTTCTACAATTAGTGGTTCTGTCGAGTTTTCTCCTTTGTACTTACGTCAGTTCGATAACATCCCCCACACAAACAACCTTGGTAAAAGATGCTGATGACATCGTCCTGAGCATCAATCACTGAGCCGCAGAATATGCGCTCATGTTGCATGATCATCTGAACGACTATACTATTTGGTCCACTGCATGTTTTCTCTCTCTTAACGCATCAAAGCGCCATGCTCTTCATTGTTAGAGGTACCTAGGAGAAAGATACATGCAGCTTCTTACACAGTGCCGTAAGTTGTTTATCCAAGGCGATGGTTTACACTCATCAGTGAAGTACATAGGTGTGGTGCTGAACTATGATTCATCTTGGACTCTTCATGTAAGTGACACCTTCACAAAAATCCAAAGCATGTCTTTTTGCGCCTTTCGTCTAAGAGCGTCCTCTTTTACTCATGAGTGAATCCTTCCATTTGTCAGTGCCTGTGTCCTTCTCCACTGGGCGTACGGCTCCTCTGTGATTTCCCCGGTCTACTGGGTAAGTATTTTATGTTAATTGGCAGGTCTGTACAGCACTTATCCAGATGTAGTGGTGCTCCGAGGTCTACTATTGGCAGTACGTTTGCTTCTACACACAACAATGCTGGTACGAAATTGGAATCTAAGATACTGGCTGATAATAATTATCCATTACACATCACTTTATTTGAATGTCTGTCAACTTCGTCTACTAGGCAGAAATACAAGCTGAGGGTATGCGGGTGTTCTCCCAGCTGGCTGATATGGCTGCAAACGTTTCAACGTCAAGCTAGACGACATCATCAATGTGACTTATGCAGGCCACTTACAGATTCAGGAGCTTACTGATCACTTGATTTGAACGCCAGGAGTCGATTGGCCTACGTGAGCTGACCGTGTAGTAAGCTCTTGCGTACTGTTGGCTAGAGTCCGCCTCAGTAACGTTCCTTTGTCCTGCTGATATTTGGCAGTGTAATGATTTGATCCTCGGTGCTTCATAGGCAGTATCTAGATCTAGATCTCATCCGCATCTCGAGCTACAACTATTCTCAGGGGTTTCTAGAAGTACAAGCTGATTTATGCTTGCATCCAAGCCTACCGCTCATCGGTTATCCCTTATATTTTGCGTCTTCTGAGTCCCCAGCTCTGTCGTTTTAGACCTAACGCCGATCTGAAGTATGATTTCATTACTGTCCGTTCTTTGTCAAACCGATTTATGGTAATTTTTTGTACTTGTCTATATTCTGGTACATTCCTTAGAGGTATGTATTGTAGCTGAAGATTTACCCGTCAAACGTGTTAAAGGCAGTTTTTACTTGACTTGTAGATCTTTAATCATTAGGAACTAGACACTATCCACCAGTAATCCATACTAATCCCCAATATATTCGTAAATTAAAATTTACTTAGTTCGCGGGTTCTTTATGGATTGGGTTATAACATGCTGCAGCGAGCGTAGCATATACTTAAGGAATCGATCGTGGTATTTTAGTCGAATGCGAAAAAAGTACACAAGAAATAATTTGAGCAAATCTATAAATAATCCGGCCATCGTATCATCGAACGTAAAGTAAGCAACGTACAGATTTTATACGTTAATTGCGGAGTCAATGCAAGGATATTTAAATATTCTAAGTTTTGCAATTCAGATAAGGAAACAGCAATACGATGAAAAGTTAGTACACAAATCTTTTCACATTGCTGCTGTATATATATACTACAGCGGCGGTTCTATTGAGTCGGCCGTTTCTATTTCAATAGTACACCGATTTTACTTTCTCTGCATCCGTGGGTTCAACCGTCTTCACCGGATACTATTGAAATTTTCTTCGGGCATACCATTTCTAGGTCCCTAACGCTGTACTGCTTAGTTTATAGAACGTACTTTTGATGTTGCGTGTGCTACGTGTAAAGTTTCAAAGGCACTTTTGTAACTGACAGAATCATCCTCTTGATTGACGGAATGGAATCAGACACTGTAACTTCAACAGAAAGCAAATGCCAATGATCCACTTCTGCAACAACAGTTATTACGTACATATATATATATATATATATAGGTGAATGGGTCTCGTTAACTTCTGGCTACCAAGTGCTTGTTGCTTATAATATTCACATTCGTTCGTGAATTCTATTGAAGAATTAGATGTAGTGATCCATAATTTTCCCTGCGGTCCGAACACTACAACCGCTTTCTCGTTTTGGAATGCGGTTTGGTATTTTGAAGTTTAAGATCCAACAACTATCCTTACAAGTGTCCACACATTGGCTCGCCAGTGTAAACTGAACAATTCCCGCAAGTAACTGACTAGCGATTAACATGTTGATGTTGATATTACATGTTCTGTCCCACACATTACTCAAGAGAGGGAGTAAAGTTATGTTTCCTGCTATTCGTCCGTCATAGTGTACTTAGGTGCGCTTAGGAAAAGCAGCTTTTATCTAGGTAAGAGGCGGAAGGGCAAGCGTGCTTGCCAGCATTTGCCTTAGAAATGGCCAACACTCTGAATTGACCTAGAAGTAGGTAAATTCAATTGTGGTGTTACGGCAGGCAATGCATTAGTACACATTTCATTACAAAAATAAATCCGCGCACAGAAACGATAGGTTTTTAGTGCAGAATAGCCTAAAGCGAGATGTAGGTTGACAGAATGTTGCTGAACTGTACGCGGCTAAATTACCATGAGAACCGTTGGCTGAACGCGAAGACCATATGTCAGCTAATCACCTTACCTGCGCCATCTGCCGAGGCTCTTGAAACCCAGTATTTGTCTACCCCATACGATTAATTATGCAATGCTCAATGTTATCAATGTAAATCGCACCAAGAGTATTGAGATTTGCTTCGGATACTATTACCTGACATACATTGTTTTCCTAGTCATGTCTAAATGGCTATATTTCAAACCCCGCTTCTAGCTACAATCATGCTCATAATGTGTAACATGCCTAGGTGTCCCAACACTTACCCACAAGAGATAATCTCCAGTCAAAGAAACTCAGCCCATATTATCCGTTATACTTCATTGGCCCGGAGACACTATACACACCATTCGATCCGGTGAATCCATTTAAAGATACAGGCCAATTCCGCGCAGGTCTTTGTATTTTGATCTTGTTGAACGGTGGCATTTGAAATAATTTACCTAAATTTGTGCCTGGCAAAGACCCGTTTGTTTTAAAACTGTGGTATCTACCTATTGCACTTAAATTCTATTTTTTATTTGTGCCATAGGAAAACATTTGGCTTTGTCTCTTGATTGCACCAGGCAGATTTTGCATTTCATTTGAACCCCAAGAGAATTTGTCGGTTACGTAAATAACATGTCGCCGCAGAAGAGTATACCAACACATTTGCCTACGGTTAAGTATTTAGCTGGTATGCAACCTAGTTCCTGTAAATTTGGCAAAACAGTTTGCAAACGTTTTCGAAAATCGAATGTAGAAAAGAGAACAGCGGGATTTACTAGGTGCGTTATTGATGTGATAGCATCAAAGGGGTTATCAGAGAATGTATTATATTATTGCCTATTAATGCACATAGTAGACGGCGTCAACAATATACACGAATGATACGTCATCACTGTTTTACGGTACCTAATGTTAATGCATCATTCTACCTGGTAACCCCATTGTTGGCTTTTGCTTCCTTATTCCTATATCCGTTCCTATCGATTGCTGATGCCCAAAATTCTGACTGAAATTATGGTTGCCATTTCGTTTCACTTCCAAATGCCAACTAACAAAAGACAGTCGTATTTGTTGCTTATCATTGTACGTTCGATTTTCCGAAACTGAAGGAAAATGGCTGTTATTCTTTCATTCAAACCAAACTCATGCACGAACAAAGTATTATTCCTCGTGAGTGCTAGTAGTAGTAGCAGTAATCTCAACAGTCTATCAACTAGACACAGAGTCAACACAAAACCTTGGAGATCAACGAATAAGCAAGAGTCCTCGCGTCATAATCATCGTTGCATGCTAGTTGAAGGTGAGCAACACACTTCAGCTAATATGCCGCAAGAAGAATGGAACATTTTGACAAAAAGTAGAACAAAACATTTTAGTTTGTATTTCACAGGCCGATTTGGTTCCTTTTTGTCACTTTTAATGTTTGTAGTAATAAACATGTGAATCAATACAATACTGTACCCAATTCTTCCACTGTTTCCGGTTGCGGGCCATGTCTTCAAGAGTGCTAATCCATTGGCACTCCTTATTTTTGGGTCCACATCCTGGAAGACGAACGGATCCAACAGCGGCTAGACACGACGTCAGCGATTTCATTTGCTGCCGCCAAGTGGAAGGCTGACCACCACGCGGTCTCCACCAGCCAGGTCCTTGACGAGCGAATAGAGCGCGACGCGGTAAACGCTCAGGTGTCATGCGTAGAACTTAACCCAGCCATCTTAACTGGCGCAACGAAACCAGTTTGTTGAAGCGAATACTTGCATGGTCCAAGATGCGACGTCGAACGTCATTACTATTAACTCAATTTTGCCACCAAACACGAACAATCCTCCTTAAGCAACCGTTGTCGAAGGCAGAAATACGACGCTTGTATTACACTCGAATCGGCCAGAACTCGCACCCATACAACTATACTGAGCGAACTGATGCGCTGTAAAGGCGGCAGTTTAGTGAGAATGAGACGTCGCGACGACGCCACAAGTGCCTCAGATTAACAAATACTGATCAAGCTTTAGCGATACGAAGAGAAACTTATTTGTCCGCAGAAGCACAGCTCCCAATGTAGACGAAACTATCTACCTATTCAATTTGTGCACCTGTGAGAGTGAGCACGGAGGCAGGTGAAAGCCAATCCTTGAGCAACACTTTACACTTCGATGGGGCGAAGCTCATGCCATGCTTATATGCTTCAACCGCCAAACTCTGAGGATCGTCAACAAGTAAGATGATATCATCAGCATAATCTAAGCCGGTCGCGCGCTCACCCGGTAGAAGCTCTAAGCCAACATGTTAGAAACCTTCTAGAGCATTCGATAGCACGTCTTCGACTGCGAAGTTGAAGAGGAATGGGGACATAGGGCATCCCTGTCGCACACCGCTATCGAGAGCGAATTGCAAGGAAAGCTTGCTAGAGACCCTCACTCTGCCGCATGTATGAAGGTAAAGTGCTCGTCAGATGCCAGTATATTTCTCTGGCACCCCGTTCTTTAGTAAGCAACGCCATAAAACAGGTTGAACAACGGAGTCAAAAGCGGCATGTGTGTCTAGGAATGCAATGATAATGGGACTGTGATAAATGTGGTGATGTTCGAAGATTTGGCGGAGCGTGAATATTTGATGCTCGTATCCGCGGCCAGGACGGAAACCAGCTTGTTCTTCACGGTAGTACGATTCACGTACTGCGGATAGTCTGCGAGGCAGAATGGATGCCAGTAGCTTAGAGGCAACCGAAATAAGACTAATCCCGCTATGGTTTGCACATGAAGTGAGAGCGCCTTTCTTGAAAAGCGGGACAATTACTGATTCGCCCCAAGAGGAAGACACTTTCTCTTCATGCCAAATTTTTGTGAACAGCGCGCTCAGCTGGTTAATGATCGCCACATCGCCGTACTTGTTTACCTCCGGAGGAAGTCCGGCTAAGCCGGCAGCCTTGAAGCGCTTCAAGCCTCGAATCTCGAGGCAGACTTCCGCTTCGCTGGGTAGATTCAGTGGGACGAGCTAGGGTGGACAACAACGTTTACTGTATGTACTTATGGATGGTGGAGGCCAGTTGGACTGCGAGTGAAAGTGCTCGGCCTAGCGGTCCATACGCCTCTGCTGGTTGGTGATCGGAGACTAATCCACCTCACAAATGACCTCACTGACACCAGGCTTCCTGAGGCCAGTGGACCGGATGTGTTGGAAAAGCCTGCGAGTGTTGCCAGAGAGGGTAGCGGTCTCCATCTCTAAAGCACGCTCAGACCACCATGTCTCGCGATCCTTGCGTAGGCTTTGCTTGAGCATCCGGTTGGCAGAGCGGCTTCGCTCGTTGCAATTTGATTCCGCGGGGATATCTTTGCGGCTTTCGAACAGCTCCAGAGAACGAATAGAGATCCAAGCCTTCAAGGATAGTCGAGTTAGGCCGCAGCATAACTGTCCGGAAATGGTCTTCGCCTACCGTATACAAGTCCAGTGTTGTTCCACCTATTGCGGTGGATTGCAACTGAGTGCATATGCTAGTGAAGACTGATAGCTCGCCTGGACAGAGGTATCAGTTGATCAGATTACATCCATCTTATGGTGCTTGGTTTTTCGGGATCCTCCGAAACACATTCAGATTTTGCGCAGACCAGAGCATGATCTGAGTCAACGAAGGTGGAACAAAAGTACCTGCAGTCCAGTAGGCTGCCGCGCCACCTGAAGCTAATTGCAATGTGATCAATTTGAGACCACAGTTATGTGGAAGGAGGGGAAGCCACGTTGCAGAACGCTTCTTCGTACGCCTGAAGTTAGTGCTCGAAAGAAACAGCCGGTTGTCTTCGCACAATGTGAAAAGTCTCTCTCCGTTAACAGAGCGGTTCTCATCGAGCGCGTGATGACCACCAAGGTGGCTTTCGTATGGTAACAGGCGGCCAACCCGTGCATTAAAATCCTTAGCAAGGATAACCACATCCGACATCTTAGCATTAGTCAAGAGCTGATGTAGATCACGGTAGAATTCATCCTTGGCCGAGTCGCCACTGCAGTCTGTTAGAGTGTACACGGAGATCACAAACTAGCTGTGTCACTCTTCGCGGTGCCTGTTCGTTCTACATGTACCCCGAAGCCGGACTCCACACAGTCGGCTGTAAATAGGAAACCAGTCCATTAGTGCCGCCTCGGCCTCGCCATTTAGAGCTATACCTACTCCAGCCAAACCCGCTGAGGCTGCTTCTGAATCTCCAGAAAGACGCAGGTGATATCTGGCTTCGTGATCAGTGGGGGATGTCAATGCAAGCACAGTGTTGGGATCTTGCGATCGGGCTTCTGAAAGGCAGCAGACATAAATATCTAGGGAATCTAGGGTGCGCGCTAGACCGGCTTGCTCTCCAATCTGCATGAGTGTCCGAACGTTGAAGCACACCAGGCGGAACGATGATCGGGGACGAAGGAGAGCCATTGGTTGAACTTCATGGTCTGCGGCGCAACCGGAATCGCTGCTAGATTGTTGTGCACATGAATCGGATAACGGAAAGTGAGGATTGTTAACAGACAAACAATTGGCGTGTGATGAAGTCGCGTGCAAGTGACTAGCAGAAACAGTAACTGATGAGCGCGTCGTAATACAGTCCAAGGTTTCGCGAGAGGGCGTGATAATACCCGGTTGCCCAAGCCGAAGTAGAGAGTCGACTTAGGGGGCTCCACCCCGAGCCTTTGGCTAAATAACCTACCCACAAGGCAGCGGGGCGAATTTAGGGAATCGCGCCCATTAGGAGGCGTTGATTGAATGTTCAGTACATGCGTCTTTGTTTGGTAGATCACCAAGCAGGGGCCCAATACTCCCCATGTATTCAGAACACCTGCTGGAATACAATGTCCCACCGAGGTGGAACATTGTCGCCGAACACTTTGCTGGAACGGGTTAAACCCGAGCAACCCAGCTGGCTACAGGAGGACGTAGTTCGGCAAGTCAGCTCTTGTGAGTGCTACTTTTTTCCATTCGGTTTATGCTAGCATATGCACACGAGTTTGAACAAATGTTCGCTCACAACGCTGCAATAGTGTAATTCGATCCATAGAAGTTTGGCATGTCAACTGATTACTCGAAGCCACACACGGGATGCTCAATTAACAGCATATTGAATATATAAGCGATAGCCATTTAGAAACTGTTGTAAGCGCCACATTTCCGCTTTACAGCTTGGTCTTATTTTCACAAGCGCGACAATATTATCTAATGAGTTGATGTCAACGTGGGGCTTGTCCAAATTACAGGTGACGCTAATGTCTGTTTATGTCTCGTTAGGTTGCAACTTAGTAAAAATTTGGAACACTGATAGCGCGCGTTGGTTTATCCGAGCATGATAAAGTGATTGCTTAAGTGTCACCACCATGCGAGGTGGCATCTTCAGTGCGGTGATATGCAGAGTATAATCCTGCGTATTGAATCGCCAATACGCGACCGAAGGATAGGTAAATTTGAAGGTGGCAATTTTGAGTTGCGCCAACTGATCTCTGCCCATTTGCTTCCGTGATTCAACCATGTCTTTCTATTCGCCGGCGAACTAGCTTATGACCACAGTAGAGTACCAGAGGTATGTACAAAAGCTTGATTACTTGGTTGACAGCCATGCTACGTCTTGGATATTTCCAAATCCATGCGAACATTGTTTGGAAAGCCGCAGGTTTGACAATGGGTAGCGGGTCTTAGTTGATGTAGTATGTGGTAGTTGTCATTCCAACAAAAACCTAAGCGCCGGATACGTGGTATTGCTATCTGTCACTGCTTAACGTTGCGCAACAATCTTTCTTCGAGAATACGCTGTACTTCGGGCAGTAGATGACCGGAACGGTCGGCGACACGGACAGCCTGAAGTGAACACCCCATCACATTCGCACGCTGTGCTATTTCCCCCATCAGGTACGCAAACCAAACTGTAACTATAGACGGCAATAACTAAGTACACAGTATTTTACTGTACCACTTGTTTATTTATCATTCTACCAAGTAAGCGTACTGATGACATTCGCTTCACTATTCCTATATCGGTTTCGTTCAAACATGGATGCCCAAGATATAAGGCTGTCATTTATGTCCACGTCTAAATGTCAAAGGAAACACCAACATTCCCTATTGGGCACTCATTCTCATGCCTACGAAAGTGGTTGTTAACCTGACCTCTACACGAAACCCATACAAGTTTTCCCTACTATTGTTCCTGAGTGTCTCTATCCAGTTTGTGGCACTTCATACTTGGGTTTGGACAAATGCATATGCATCTGTTGTATTCGAACTGCCATTGGACAAAGAGGACGCCAATCCATGTATATATGTATACCGAATGAATTCGACGAGGATACTCATACCGCTTTCGTACTACTAACCTAGTGCAGGGAAGGGTCACTAGGAAAAACCAAAAATAACATTACCAGGGCAAGAAGAATGTGAGTTTAGGACAAACTAATTTTGATTTCAGGTGTTGCGAATCCAAGGCAAATTTGATCGGTGCGAATTCCGTGGACAGATCAAGTGGGTTGCTCAGGTGCAGGAGAATGCATTAGTGCACGCGGAATAGAAGCACCATGCATTCACTCCCATTCGATTTACTACTCCAGGTTACTGAGGCGGTGGTACGTTTCCTGTGTGATGCGTATTGTTGCATTTCAGAAATAGCTGTTGCTTCAGCTCCCCGGTGTGGCCACTCCTGAAATGAATGTTTTCAAGGTAACTACCTGTCTAATACCCTTTACCTCGATTCCTGGCTTCAGGAGACAGCTAGTCGTTGCTGGAGTGGACGGGAGGCACCCTCCTCGTGACGGTGCTAGTCTCAAAGACTGGCTTCATCCTGTGTGGAACGGGCTACGTCCCAGCCGTCGACTTTCGTACGTCTGGTGTGCATGTTTTTCCAATTAGGCTGGAATGATTCCGAACATATTTTAAAGGAGTTTAGGCCCGCTCCGTTTATGAAACGTGGCTCTTATCCACATACCTTCGGGTTTACACCGGATATGGTGTGTGTGTGTGTGTGTGTGAGTAGAACTGTGTGATGCGACGCAAGCCACCTATGGTCGCTCTGTAGGCGCAGGCGTCTTGTGTTTGCCCCTTGGAGGTCCCACTGACAGGCGGATCTGGATCCGGATGCCGCCAATCCAAATATGCAGGACTGAAATGGTGGAACACCTCCACAACCGACGCCAATTTTTCCATCGCTAAAATTACACTAGTAAATTTGCCATTTGAACCTATCTGCGGTAGTTATTGTACAATGATGAATATGCACCTTTTTGGTACAGAAAGACAATATTGCATGTACTTAACTCTGAACGACAAAATAAAGAGGTGTAATGGAGAAAACTAGCCGGAAATCGACTGCTGGGCTTCAGTGAAACGTGTGATAATTTTCCTACGTTGGTCCATCCACAGAAAAATCAAGTTAACCTTATAAATAAATGGCATTTTGCGTTGTAAACAGGCTGATTTCTAGCTTATCCAATTGCATATTTTATGTATAAAAAGCAAAAAGCTTTCACTCGATTTAAGAAAGGACGACGCGTAACATATTGGTTACACCCAAACTGCATGTTTTTGTATATCCAAGTATATACAGTTTTATTAAATGCCATAAATAATACAGTTGCTGTATAGTTGGTAGCGAACAATGACACACTGTTATATGGTAATTTTCAAAACCATTAACTTCATAGGAAACTGCTAAAATACTTTGGATTTTTCTCACTTACAATAGAAGCAATTAACCTGAGACTTAAACCTTGGTTGAAAAATAAATACACCATTTTGGTTCAAGACAAATTGTATCATAAATGTGCGCAATTAAGTTCATATATAGATTTTGTGCATGTTAAGCATCTATGCGTGCTATGTGCATTGTATATTGTATCAAGCTTCCGTCACGTACGTGTCATGAGGGTAATTTACTGCCCGGTCAGAATAAGCCAAGCACGGAATAGTACAGTAAGGTGTGAAAAGCCGCCATGTTGTCCGAACTTTACAACCAACATAAGTGAATAGTCGCTACAACTAAATTTTTTCGTTATCATTGAAATTCAATTCCTTTGACAACTGGAGTTAAATGAAGTTCCTCTAGTTACATTTTGCGCATAAAAGTTAGATGAACAAATAAACGGAATCGTTCGAATTGTACGGCGGCATCCCATTAAACATGTAATTATTCTGATTTCTGAAGTGAGCAAAATATGATGTCCTAGAAAATTTGTGAATAGTGCGCACTGCGACACAGGTAATTATAGATAATATATAAAGATAATTATAGATAAAAGGCAAGTAATTCCTTCATCCCTGGAAGAAACTTCATGGGATCTGCTTAAATGTAATGCATTCACTTGAAACGTTACACCGCACATCCATTTTCTATCTGATAATCTGATGGTGCAACAAAATCGCAAGTAAATCCTCACCTGTAGAATACTCGTTCTTATAACATCCTGCTTGTTAAACGGTTTAATAAATATGGTTTTGGTTCTTCATTTAACTTCCGTGCAAAAGCCAAAGTTTACATACCTAAGATTGCTACTGACAAGAAATATTTTCACTGCAGACAGAATTCCTCGGAAATTGTTAGCCGTTAATACTTTTTCGCTGAAAGGTTGTTACTTTTCATTCAATGAGGATGAAAGTGCCGGCTTCCAACTACGCAAGGTGAATGCAGATATGCTAGTAGTTCAATAATCTGTGCTGGAACACAAAACATGGCGCTACATGATCCACATTCACATGTTTCAGCGTGGAATGTTATTTATCTGTAGTTTAGACATAACACCTTATCACACTGTTGTGTAACCTTTATCAGTAAGACGTAAGTCTAATGGTCTTTCAAATGTCGCAATGCCTCGTGCATTCACCACCTGTGTTGGCAATACATTCCAGTGCGAACAGATACTGTGAGCTTAAAAATAGTTTCTACTGCCCAAAAGGGTGTGTTACGCTGCCAATTTCAAGTGCTATCCTCTGCATTGTTTGTAAGAGGTTAGGGTCAGCAGTGATGTACATGGGTGTTTGCGCTCCGTTATTACCTGTATGTGAGATTGAGATACCCGCGAAGCCCTCAGTATTCTGAAGAGAAGACACCGAGTAAACGAAGCGATAGTTCCTAACCTAAATAAATAAATAAATAAACGGTATATTCTCTGCAAAACCTAGATAAGTTATTCCGCGCGTTGTCTAAGTGGACAAATATCAGGGTTGCTCCAAAAGAATTACCCTTGAATTAATTAGGGCTGAAATGTATATGCAAATTAGGAACGATTAAGTGAGTTAATCAGCAGGTGGTTCTAGCTGTCGCACAAAATGCGGAGAGCTCGCATTGATTGTCTCAACTTCGACACATATACTGCTTTCGTATTTTGGAGCGAATTACCAATACTTCATTGTATGATGATGCCTAAATCACATTAATTAGTAACGGCTTGCAAGACATATTACCTCAAAAGATATGTGCTGTTGAAGCCGCTACGCATCTTCAGCACAAGGCTAGTTGCAGGGTTCAGTGAGAACTAGTTACCTTTTATTAATTCCTTATTGAGGTCCAGATCGTTTTACAGAAATATATGGTCGGCTGATGAGCGAATTACTCACCAAATTTTAGCATTATTTGCAAATATATGGAAGGGGGATAGAATATTTTCTGAAAGGCATTAAAGTATAAGAGAAACAGTAGAGAAACGAGGACGGGTCCTTGCGGTACACCAAAGGAGACGCACAGGCTCTCGGAGTGAGTGTAGGCTATCATTATCTTGGTTGTTTTGTCGTGTAACTAATCTTCCAACCAGATGTGTAATGTACATTTGATAACATAGACAGCAAACTTGCGTTGAAGAACGGAATGATAAACCCAGCAGCATGCTCTAGAAAATTTAATTGAACGATAACTATGGGGATGCCTTCATCTGCCGCTGGGGTCCATGAGTCCCCATAATCCCGGTATTGGTCACACAAGTTCGCATGCGCCTGAAACCATGTTGGGCATTGAAAAATATCTGCAAATTTTCAAGATATCAGGTCAGTACATCTGCGATTAGCGATTCCATCACTTTTGATAATATAGGTGAGAGATTAGTAGATCTGTACCTGGTAGGATCCGATCGCTTACCTCCTTTGTATATGGAAGTGATCATTTTAGGTTTCTAGGAAGTTGGGTGTGTATGGGAGTCAAAATGACGTTTGAAAATGGCTGCAAGATTTACTACTATAGCCGTGGTAAAAGTTTTAATTGCTTTTGGGCAGATCATATTAATTTACAAGCCAATGTTTTCGCAGGGTGATCGAAATTTTATTGAGACAGCTGGTTGGATAAAAGTGACGTTGGATAAGCCGACGACATTTATCGGGCTTGAAAGGACTTATGTTTCGTGTGATTTTAGTCACTGAAACAAACTGCAGGGTAGAGCGTAAGCGAAGTCCATTTCATCAGTCGTTCCACCACTTGCCACTTTTAATGGCGTAATTTTAGACTCAGCTCTTTTGCCGTTTACAAAACCCTATAGCAGCGTGATGTTACTGGAACAATTGAGTGCCTTGTATCCTGCTTTTAGTACTTGTTAACTTTAATGGGTTACGGGGAGTAGATACCGATTGTTTTTTACTTCTGCAATGTGGAGTCTTGTGGACCTAGTGCATGTTGTTTTCAAACCTGTTCAATTCTGTTGATCCATTTATGTGTTCTGCTTCTGATCTGTACAGGCGTTGTCACATTACCGCACTCGATCTTTGGAAATTCTAAACAATCGATGGAATATCGGTTTTGGCCACACCAGCTCATGTCAATGCACCGACTCATGAGGAACGCTCAAATTCTAGTGAACAGACTGTAAAATGAAATTTTTTATATATTTATTCTGGCGCTCATTAGTAGAAAGTTGTGCACACGTAAACATAGCACACAATTTTGAATGTCCTCTGTGAAGTACAAGCGGGCGTCGAAACACGGACTTTTCCTAACTCACGGATTACCCATCCAACCTCAGCAAATCACATCAGTTCCTCCTTGTTGTATTCAATTATAACAATGGTGTGTATTTCCCGTAAGACCGAGAAACCGAGCGCACAACTAAAAGGATCATATTTAAATTGTAACATGCTCAGACATGCGACGCCGTCAACGATTTGGTTTTTACAGGGTTACAATAGTGATGATTTCGGAAATATTTTCTTTTGGGACTTTGTCGCCTTATGCTACAAATTTGCGTTTGTTCTCATTCAGATGCTTTTGGTATATCTTGGTGGTGCCATGATGGCGGCCTTTGGAGGGGGGAATATGAATACTTTATTGTGTACCAACTATACGCGTACTTTTTACACATCTTAGTATTATTATGGTGTACCCGCTTGATTACCTCCTATCCATAGAAATTGCGCTAGAAATACCCAAGAACTGGTCCGACAAGATACCTTTGAGAGTACAACTTTTGAGGCTGAATGTATTACTCAGTTAAGGTTGCTTGCACTTCACTCCATGCGTCGTTCGCCGAGCTTTAGGTCCGTAGTTCCCAGTCAACGGTTGTCGCTAACTCGTGAAAGTTGAAATAGTACGTTTTGGTTTGTTAAGTTTCCTGGTCTTAATCCATAGTAAACAAGAACAAACTTTATGAGCGAATGGTCACTACGGTCCAGTGGCGGATCATATGTCGCTGACTCAAGTCTTAGGGAGGATTAAGTCTAGTATTGATGGTGTACTTGAACCGTGATGTCCGGTTGGTCCATACGCATGCTTATACAAATCTACCGTATCTAAAACTGTAAGAAGTTTAGCAGATGTACACAAGGCAGTATCTGGGTTGTAGCACTTTTCCCACAGGACACTGGGAGAATAAACCAGCAATAAACCTAAACGATAAGCGTACATTAGGGCAGAGATGTAGTCAAATGACTCCTTGCGGCCTCCGAATCGTCCACTTTTTCTGGCTATGGTAAACTGAGGGCTTCGATCAGTTTCTTTTGTGAACACAAAAGCGGTTGATACAACCGAATACTGATCGCCTCAGCTGTAGCGAGGGTACGGAGGCGCAGGCCTTTCGATTGCAGTGGCGGAACCTCGTAAATTATTCGAAAGGCGCGGACTGGATCGACTTCGTGCTCACTATCAACCAGATGAGCCATAAAAGAGCTAGTTATAGCCCCGGTACCGCCTCGACGCAACCAGCGTGGAAGGTGCTCATAATTGCGCTTTGACAAGTGCCGAACCGTTCGACCGATGTAAGTAGCGCCACAGGCGCACTCGAACTGATAAATGACCATAGAAGCGGTCAGCATCGGCAATTTGTCTTTGTTGTAAATGCGAATGAAGGGGTTCCGTTGAGAAAGTACACTTGAGCTTAGCAGCTGGAGAAGTTGACTTAACGGCTGTTGAAAGGCTTCTGGCTATACGTTAGGCGGCTGTGTCTCATTTGAAAGGTAATCTTATAAATAGTTCTTTCTTCTCAGCTGTTAGAACCTGCACAGGGTCGGGTTTTTCTTGCATGTTCTTACTAATAAATCGATCAGGATACCCATTTTCGTGCAGCACATTTTGAATGAACTCCAACTCAGTATCCAACGTGTCTTCAGAACAAATCCTGCGGGCCCTTGTGGTTAAAGTGCGAATTAGGTTTCGCTTGTATCTCAAAGGTACGAAACTATGGAAGTTCGTATACTGGCCACTCCAGGTTTTCTTTCTGTAGACGTGCCGTTGAATCATACCATCTATCCTACGAGTTAACAATACATCAAGGAACGGTAACCGGTTGTTCCCTTCCTTCTCGCAGGTAAAGTGCAATGCTGCGTGGGCCTGATTAAAGTGTTCAATAACAGCGTCGAGGTCAGTGGACTGATCGGCCACAACAAATGTCATCCATATAGCGATGATAACAATCAAAGGTGGTGATCTCCATATGTAGTTTGGTGTTCTCTAGTTTTGCCATGAAAACATCAGCAAGCAGCGGACCTAGTGGCGATCCCATGGCTACACCATCTTTTTGACGGTAGTAGGTGCCATTGAATAGGAACTGTATGTTCCAGGTGCAACGCAAAAGGAGACTTTTCATAGGCATGCAATGGTATGCCTATCGTTGTCTGTGTTTCATTGATGTAGGTGCAAATGTAATCCATCGTCTCGAGAAGAGGGACGTTGGTGAAAAGCGAGACAACCTTCAAGGAAAACATTATTTTCTTACTGATGTTGCGCTCCCTGACACTTTCGATGAAATGAAAAGTGTCACGAAGGCTGTAATCTGTAAGTTGCTGTCTTATTGACTCAAAAATTTCCACAAGCCATTGGGCAACAGAATGGTACGGTGAATTAACAATTGATAAAATTGGGCGAAGTGGGACATCAGTCTTATGAATCTTAGGTAGCCCGTAAAGCCTCGGAAAATTCGTGCCACTCGGCTTAAGGCTGTCATAAAGAAGATTTGAGATGTATCCGCTATTCCGAAGCTTTTGCAAGCTTTTAGTAATCTGCATTTCGGTTCGCTTCAATTGATCCTTTTCTCCAACTGAACGGGAAAATTTTGTGTCATCACTCAGAATTCTTTCTAGCCTGTTTATATAGTCGTCTATGTACAGTAGAACGACCCCAGTACATTTGTCTGCTTTGCTCAGGATGATCTTGTCATTACGCCTTAAATCCTTCAGTGCATCAAAGTGTTTGTGTGTCAGTGGGCCATGATTTTGAACATGGCACTTAGGATACTGATAGCAATTGTTCACCAGAGAACAGTCTTAATCCGAGTGGCACGAATCTTCCAAAGCTTTACGGGCTACCTAAAATTCATAAGACTGATGTCCCACTTCGCCCAATTTTAGCAATTGTTAATTCACCGTACCATTCTGTTGCCCAATGGCTTGTGGAAATTTTTGAGTCACTAAGACAGCAACTTACAGATTACAGCCTTCGTGACACTTTTCATTTCATCGAAAGTGTCAGGGAGCGCAACATCAGTAAGAAAATAATGTTTTCCTTGAAGGTTGTCTCGCTTTTCACCAACGTCCCTCTTCTCGAGACGATGGATTACATTTGCACCTACATCAATGAAACACAGACAACGATAGGCATACCATTGCATGCCTATGAAAAGTCTCCTTTTGCGTTGCACCTGGAACATACAGTTCCTATTCAATGGCACCTACTACCGTCAAAAAGATGGTGTAGCCATGGGATCGCCACTAGGTCCGCTGCTTGCTGATGTTTTCATGGCAAAACTAGAGAACACCAAACTACATACGGAGATCACCACCATTGATTGTTATCATCGCTATATGGATGACATATTTGTTGTGGCCGATCAGTCCACTGACATCGACGCTGTTATTGAACGCTTTAATCAGTCCCACGCAGCATTGCACTTTACCTGCGAGAAGGAAGGGAACAACCTGTTACCGTTCCTTGATGTATTGTTAACTCGTAGGATAGATGGTATGATTCAACGGCACGTCTACAGAAAGAAAACCTGGAGTGGCCAGTATACGAACTTCCATAGTTTCGTACCTTTGAGATACAAGCGAAACCTAATTCGCACTTTAACCACAAGGGCCCGCAGGATTTGTTCTGAAGACACGTTGGATACTGAGTTGGAGTTCATTCAAAATGTGCTGCACGAAAATGGGTATCCTGATCGATTTATTAGTAAGAACATGCAAGAAAAACCCGACCCTGTGCAGGTTCTAACAGCTGAGAAGAAAGAACTATTTATAAGATTACCTTTCAAATGAGACACAGCCGCCTAACGTATAGCCAGAAGCCTTTCAACAGCCGTTAAGTCAACTTTTCCAGCTGCTAAGCTCAAGTGTACTTTCTCAACGGAACCCTTCATTCGCATTTACAACAAAGACAAATTGCCGATGCTGACCGCTTCTATGGTCATTTATCAGTTCGAGTGCGCCTGTGGCGCTACTTACATCGGTCGAACGGTTCGGCACTTGTCAAAGCGCAATTATGAGCACCTTCCACGCTGGTTGCGTCGAGGCGGTACCGGGGCTATAACTAGCTCTTTTATGGCTCATCTGGTTGATAGTGAGCACGAAGTCGATCCAGTCCGCGCCTTTCGAATAATTTCTAAGGTTCCGCCACTGCAATCGAAAGGCCTGCGCCTCCGTACCCTCGCTACAGCTGAGGCGATCAGTATTCGGTTGTATCAACCGCTTTTGTGTTCACAAAAGAAACTGATCGAAGCCCTCAGTTTACCATAGCCAGAAAAAGTGGACGATTCGGAGGCCGGAAGAAGTCATTTGAGTACATCTCTGCCCTAATGTACGCTTATCGTTTAGGTTTATTGCTGGTTTATGCTCCCAGTATCCTGTGGGAAAAGTGCTACAACCCAGATACTGCCTTGTGTACATCTGCTAAACTTCTTACAGTTTTAGATACGGTAGATTTGTACAAGCATGCGTATCGACCAACCGGACATCGCGGTTCATGTAAACCATCAATACTAGACTTAATCCTCGCTAAGACTTGAGTCAGCAACATATGACCCATCACTGGACAGTAGTGACTATTCACTCATAAAGTTTGTTCTTGTGTATTATGCCAGTATTGTGGATGAAGAACAGGAAACTTAGCGAACCATAACATACTATTTCAACTTTAACGAGTTAGCGACAACCGTTGTCTGGGAACTACGAACCTAAATTTCGGCGAACGACGCATGGAGTGAAGTGCAAGTAACCTTAACTGAGTAATACATTCAGCCTCAAAAGTTGCACTCTCACAGGTATCGTGCCGGACCAGTTCTTGGGTATTTATAGCGCCACTTCTGCGGATATGATGTGAGCAGGCGGTACACCATAATAATATTAAGATGTGTAAAAAGTACGCGTATATTTCGTACACAATAAAGTTTTCATATTCCCTCCCCTCCAAAGGCCGCCATCATGGCACTACCAAGATATGCCAAAAGCAAATAAATGAGAATAAACGCGAACTTGTAGCATACGGCGACAAGTCCCAAATGAAAATATTCGCAAATCCTCACTATTGTAACCCTGTAAAAAACCAAATCATTGACGGCGTCGCATGCATGA
Source organism: Dicrocoelium dendriticum (assembly GCA_944474145.2). Lineage (NCBI taxonomy): Eukaryota > Metazoa > Platyhelminthes > Trematoda > Plagiorchiida > Dicrocoeliidae > Dicrocoelium > Dicrocoelium dendriticum. The sequence goes on from OX104064.1 coordinate 215,000,416, forward strand.
ACATGTAAATATGATTCGTCCAGTTGTGGGTTCGGTTTCCTGGTACCACGGGAAATGCACATAATTGTTATAAATGAATACAACAAGGAGGAACTAATGTGTGATTTGCTGAGGTTCGATGGGTAATCCGTGGGTTAGGAAAACTCCGTGTTTCGACGCCTGCTTGTACTTCACAGAGGACCTTCAAATGGTGTGCTATGTTTACGTGTGCACATCTTTGTACTAATGAGCGCGAGAATAAATGTTTAAAATTTTCATTTTACAGTCTGTTCCCTAGAATTTGAGCGTTCCTCATGAGTCTGTGAATTGATATCAGCTAGTGTGGCCAAAACCGATATTCCATCGATTGTTTAGAATTTCCAAATATCGGGTTCGTTAATATGGCAACGCCTGTACAGATCGGAAGCAGAACACTTAAATGGATCAATAGGAGAGATCCTATTTGGAAACAACATTCACTAGGTCCATGAGACTCCACGTTGCAGAACTACAAAACAATCAGTATCTACTCCCCGTAACCCATTAAAATTAACAGGTACGAATAGCAGGATACAAGGTACCAAATTGCTCCAATAACATCACGTTGCTATCGGGTTTTGTAAACAGCAAAAGAGTTGAGTCTGGAATACCGCCATTAAAAGTGGCAAGTGGTCGAACAACTAATGAAAAGGACTTCGCTTACTCTCTATCCTACAGTTTGTTTCAGTGACTAAAATCACACGAAACATAAACCCTTTCAATCCCGGTAAATGTCGTTGACTTATCCAACGTCACTTTTACCCAATCAGCTATCTCAATCAAACTTCGGTCACCCTGCGAAAATAACGGCTTGGAAATCAAAAAGATCTGCCCAAAAGTAATTAATACTTTTGCCACCGTCATAGTAGTAAATCTTGCAATCATTTTCAAACGTCGTTTTGACTCCCATACACACCGAACTTCCTAGAAACGTGGAACGATCACTTCCATATACAAAGGAGGTACGCGATCGGTTCCTGCCAAATACAGATATACTAATCGCTCACCTGTATTATCAAAGGTGATGGAATCTCTACTCGCAGATGTAATGACCTGATATCTTGAAAATCTGTAGATATTTTCTAATGCCCAACATGGTTTCAGGCGCATACGAACTTGTATGACCAATATCCGGATTATTGGTGACTAATGGACCACGGCGGCAAATGAAGGCGTCCCCATGGATATCGTTCAATTACATTTTCTAGAGCATGCTACTGGGTTTTTCACTCCGTGCTCCACCGCAAGTTTGCTGCCTATGTTATCAAATATACGTTACAATCTGGTTGGTAGGTTAATTACACGACAAAACAATCAAGATAATGATAGCCTACACTCACTCCGAGAGCCTGTGCGTTTCCAGTGTTATATCGCAAGGATCCGTCCTCAGTTCTCTACTATTTCTCTTATACTTTAATGCCTTTCAGAAAATATTCTATCACTGTTCCATATGTTTGCAAATGATGCTAAATTTGGTGAGTAATTCGCCCATCAGTCGGCCATATATTTCTCTAAAACGATCTGGACCTCAATAAGGAATGAATAAAAAGTAACTAGGTCCCACTGAACCCTGCAACTAGCCGTCTGCTGACAATGCGTAGCGGCTTCAACAGCACATATCTTTTGAGGTAATATATCCTGCAAGCCGTTACCAATTAATGTGATTTAGGCATCATCATACAGTGAAGTACTGGTAATTCGCTCCAGTATACGAAAGCAGCATATGTGTCGAAGTTGAGACATTTGACGCGAGGTCTCCGTATTTTTGCGCGACGACTAGAACCATTGCTGATTAACTCATTTAATCGTTCCTAATTT